>OY754900.1:1971500-2624500 GCA_963576445.1 Lithosia quadra | reverse complement strand
TATGGGGGCCTCTCGTACCGGCTGACGCAGGTGATCTCTGGTAAGGGGTGCTTCGGGGATCACTTGTGTCTGATTCGGAAGGAGCCAACGCCCGAGTGCCATCACTGCGATGCGGGCGAGGACTCAGGGCTGCACACGCTGGCCGAGTGTCCGGCGTGGGAGGTGCCGAGACAGGCCCTCCTGGCAGCCCTCGGGGTGGGAGTCCTCACACTGCCGGTGCTGATCGCAGCGATGGTGCAGAGTGCGGACGCGTGGTCGGCCGCCGCCTCCTTCTGCGAGCAAGTGATGCTCGAGAAGGAGGCGGCGGAAAGGGTTCGGGAGAGGCTGCACAGAGCTCTCCCGAACGGCGGCCGGCGCGGACGCCTAAGGCGTCGGAGGTCTAACGACCTCCGTCCTCCATGAGCGCTGGCCTGGGGGTGACGGGTGGAGCCGCCTGTCACCCTAGCAGAAGCAGGCCGAGGTGGCGGCGCGCCAAAGCGCGCCCCCCCGCCTATTCCGGGGGTATGACGGGAACCACGCGGTTCCCAAACCCGAGGGGGCCATCTTGAATCCGGAGATGGCCCGGGTCAAGCCGGGGTGCGAGGGAAATGCTCTTCGGGCCACCTTACACCCTGGCGTCAGAAGACCCTAGACGGCGTGCGGTTTTAGTCGGTAAGAGTCCGACATAACCTGCCCCGCTGGCCGCGGGGTGGGTATCCATGAGGATTTCCGCACGAAAAAAAAAAAAAAAAAAAAGGTAAGGTTATTTTATAACGTTCTTTTGACCATAAGTTGGAATAATGTACTTACATGACTTAAGTGATGATGGGTTTAGTTAAGTTTTTTCTTTTTCTTTTTCGAGTAAGTAGTTTAGTGGTAAACACGTACTTACAGTAAACACGTCAAGTACGAAAGTTGCTTAAAACTGAAATTATTTACAAATCTTTTTTTATATTGGAATCTTCAGTAGTTTTATAATTTCTTGTTATTGTTAAATGTTTTATTACCATACTATCTGTTATTAGACTGTAAGATTTTTTCAAAAGGAAATAAATAAACAATTTTCAGAGGATAAAGTTATAATAGTATTTTAATACCTATTATATTGTTTTCCTAGCTGCGCGCGTAGGCTTCGCTCCGGTGCAATTATAACGTTACGAAAAAAATTCTTAGATTATAGATAGTTTCAGATAATAAATTATATGTTAGGTTTAAAATCTAGAGTCATACTTTATGTGAAAGAAAATTTATTAAGCTACTTTTGTCATAACTGTAAGTAAATTGTAATTGACATATTGTCATGCTCGGTTTTAGGTACAATAGTTTTGGTCATTTATAGGGTTAAGTCAACCTGAAAAAAAGTGACCTGTGCGCAAGTGTTATAGATCTATCTCTGAGCTAAATTCCATCCAGGTATCCGATTCAGTAACGCCACGTTTTAAAACCAGTGATTTCAATTCCCTTACAAGGAAAAATTGACAAATTCTTGTTATTTGGTACCTAAGTATGATGTCAAAATAAAATATACTTACCTTTTACCGCTTTTGTGAGGTTAATAAATGTTTGATTTATTCTCAATTACATTTACAAAAAATATTATCTACAAGTAAAAAACACAATTTTAAAGAAACATGCCCCAGATTTTTCAAGCCCTTTATGAGGCAAAAATTAACATCATACACACTTACACACGTATTAAAACATTAGTAGGGTTGTCAATGAATTCCACCCTCCCCCTTCTTATGCCGACACGTGCGCTCCCCCATACGGTACAATACAACAATACCCTTACGAACCAAATGGTTCGGTGCCTCCATTCTTGGTCGCTAAGAATTGGAATTCTTTTCCCACACACGTTTCAACCTTTCTATAATCCGTATGGATTTTGTAAGCCGGGCATCTATCGAAGTCGTGCAATATAAAATCACTAGTTGATGCCCGCGGCTTCGCCCGTTATAGTTTTTTCGTCATATCTCTGGTTCTACTTAACCAATTGCAACCAAACATACAGCAGATGCACAGAGCATCAGATTTTAGGTGAGTTTGACAGACATTTTAAATAGAAAAAAAACGGGGCATATGAACACACTTCTTCATATCAGTCACGTCAATATGACTTCACCTCGCCTGATGGTAAGCTAAAGATAAATTCTAAGGAATGGCGTCACCATTATACGACTTAAAAATGTATGCAGTAGTGCATAAACTGTTGTTCAACCGTTTTCTACTCTTATCAGGTAATATTAGTACCTACCTACTATTTCTTATCAGAAAGCCGTTCTATTGGGTTGCCAATGTTGCCATGCACAAGCCATGCCATGATCGCAGTGTTTACCTCAGCTGCAATAAATGTAAAAGCAAATAACATAACATTGCATAACATAAACTCACGCATATATCCCCGAAGGTGTAGGCAGAGGTGCTAGCACCCACATTTCGACAGTTTATGTTTAGGTCCCAATGTAATAGGTGGCGAGCCTATTGCCATTAACCGGGCACTTATAAACCTGCGATAAAAACACACATAACTTCGAAAAGCATCGAAAAGTCATTGGTGTAACCTGGGATCGAACCCGAGACCGAGCCAATAACATGACTGCATATGACTGTTCTTTTTTTATATTATAATTAGTCCGTCAAATGACTTCACCCCGCTGGATGGTAAGAAGCTAGGGTAAAGATCAGGACCTCGATTCTGCTAAAGGCAAACCACGAGAACGTCAAATGTATTTTGGGAGTAGGAGGTGTACTGATAACGATCGACAACCTCAATGTCAAACGATCGAAACGGGTTCGAAATCCGAAACGAAACACTTTCGGGGTAGCTAAATGGTCAAAACGTCGAACGTATACGAATATTTTCGTTTTTCGGAGTAAGACCCCTGAGACTTTGCCTTTAGCTTTCCATCCATTTCTCGCCTCCCCCCACCCCTTCCTAGCCTACCCACCTCTTCCTAGCCCTCCCTCTTCCCTTCAGGGTAGGCAGCACGTGTGTATCATCCTTAGTGTCGCACACGTCCATAGGCAACGGTGACCGCTTCCCATCAGGTGGGCCGTGCGCTTGTCTGCCTACCTACGTAGTATAAAAAGGCGAGGTGAACTCATGTTGGCGTGTCCAATAGAAAAAAATATCTAATTCCTAAATCCTTGAAGCATAGACCTTGAGGGTCTCCAGCTCCACATTAATCAATGCTAATGACAATACAACGTACTAACACACTGAAAAATCTCATAATTAACGCAATTTCATGCTAATATGGAACTAACAAAGAAACTGTAGTATAACTATTTTTGGCATAACCTTTGTGTCTGTATGATGTCATGTCTAGAAACCGCGGTAGCCTAGTGGTTTGGGTAATGGACTGCTGAGACGAGGTTTCGGGTTCGATCCCAGGTTCACCATGGCACACACCAATGACTTTTCGATGCTTTACGAAGTTATGTGTGTATTTATCGCAGGTTTATTAGTGCCTCAGAGAGCACGCTAAGCCGTCGGTCCCGGTTGCCATACTTAACATCTATGGCAGTCGTTACGGGTAGTGGGAGCCCACAAAAGTCCAACCAGTCTAACTTGGAACTTCGATATCGCCATTGGTCCTAATGACCATTGGTTGTGGAGGTCAGATGGCAGTCGCGCCACGGAAAATATCGAAGTTCAGCCGCATCACACTTAGACTGGAAAGCTGACCCCAACTGAGTTGGGAAAAAGGTTCAGAGAATGATGATGATGTCATGTCTATTTCGTAATGCTAGTAGCACACCTCTGTCGCAAAACAATACGGCAAAACCAACCAGACCTTTCTAATAGAAAAAAACCGCATCAAAATCCGTTCAGTAGGTCATTTTTGTAGCCATCACGAACAAGCAAACATCATTCTCTGAACCTTATTCCCAACTCAGTTGGGGTCGGCTTTCCAGTCTAACTGTGATGCGGTTGAACTTCGATATTTTCCGTGGAGCGACTGCCTTCTGACCTCCACAACCAATGGTCATTATGACCAATGGCGATATCGAAGTTCCAAGTTAGACTGGTTGGACTTTGTGTGGGCTCCAACTACCCGTAACAAGCAACTAATATAAACTAATAAAACTAATAAACTAATAAAACAAACAGCTTATATTATTGTGTTGTTCTGTAGGCTATTACCTAAAATGGCAGCTTTCTTTAAGATCCAAGGAGTGAAGATGGTACAACTAGCATGGGTGCAACGGTAAATAATGCCTCATGGGCCCACCTTATACGCCAGCATTAGTAGACCCAAAATAGTGTACGGTTTTAGTCGGTTCAAGTCAGGAGATATTGCTTCTTTTGCAGTAGTTTACCGCCTCTACCATGGCGAGTGTTCCGATGAGCTCTACCAACTAGTCCCACTCTCTCCTTTCCTATAAAATAACAAACAATTCCATCTAGAACTAAGCGGTTCGGTGCCATTTTGCTTTGCCGCACCATCAGAACCTGGAATTCTTTACCAGCTCATGTGTTTCCTTCCTCCTACAGTCCCGGGTCCTTTAAGCGGGGCGTGAAAAAGCATTTGATGAGGCCGTCAAGCTAAGGGCCACCATTATTATATAGAACTATACCGGTGTTTGTAATGGTTTACCCATTCCAGAGACTAACTTTCGCTTACCATCAGGCGAGGTGAAGTCATATTGACGTGACCGATATAAAAAAAGTCCGACATAACCACCCCCGCTGGGAATCCATGAGGATTTCCGCACGAAAAAAAATGGTACAACACTAGCATAGGACAGCAAGTGAAAACTATCGTACTCGTTTATCCCATTAACTATTAAACTTTGAGAGCCCATTAGGTAATGTGGAAAAATTGAAAATTTAATGCAAATTTCTTTCAAATGCCAATACTTTTAAGTTCAAATTCGTTTGAAAAACCTTGTTACTTATGTTCTTTCTCCTCCAAATTTTAATAACAAGGTTTCCTAATGAGCTAACGCCTAAATTCGTGTCTAAAAGTCATCATTGTCACGACAAATTAGGTCACCGCGTCTGACAAATTTTAATAAGTATACCTAGCTCAGACAGTCCGTGGTCTATGAGTCAGGCGGCCATAGCCGTAGGGAGAGAAGTTATTACGTATCGCTTTTAAGTTTAATTGCTATTGAGTAATGTAGCCGTTCTCAGATTTTATATCTTTGATTGCAATTGAAGTTATCAACTTTTTTTTTTATAGTCGATAGACTCGCGTTTGACCACAATCTCACCTGTAAGTGATGATAGATAGATAGATAGATAACTCTTTATTGTACACCAGAAGTTTACAGGGAAAACAAACAGGTAGTATGTAACAGTAGATTGTACAATGGGCGGCCTTATCGCTAAATGCGATTTCTTCCAGGCAACCTTAGGATGGACAGTAATATAGTGTAGACAGTAGTGATGATGTGGTTGACGATGGAGCACGCTTGCCTAGAACCAACCTATTCACTCTTGACTTAAACAATCCACGAATTTCACGTTAACCAGTTGACGAATAATGCAACATATTTTTTTTTAATTTATTTATTATTAATAGTAAAACATTATGTTGCTAGCACTAATAATAATGCAGTATAGTATAGTAATAGTGTAGTATAATAAAGGACAAAATACACATCCCGATCTAGGCCTAAAATAAACATTGCTTGCCATGTTTGTGGGCTACGGGCCACAGATAAACAATATTGTTAATCGTTGCTATTGTTGCATTATTTGTGTGTATCCAAATTGGTTTTCTCTCAACCTCTATCTAAATAAAGAATCTCTACCAGCGCTTCATACATTAACCAGGTATACCGGCTTGCAGGTAAAGTTAACTTGGGATTTCCTAATTTAGTAGGTAGTCCATAGAGTTTCCTTCCCTATCGCCTTCCGCCATGGATGTTACAACACGTAATAAGGTAACAGATTGGTAGTATTGACAGCTCGACCTTGAGTGACGTCACCGCGAGGCCGAATAAACAACATAATTTTTAATCTGTGCTCAATGAATTTTAATTTGTTCGTGTACAGTGTATGTATAGCATATTATATAAGTAATTTTTGTTTTTGTAAGTTTTTTTATCTTTCTAGTTAAGTAGGTACGGCCGTAAAAAACATTAGCCTACTTTATTGTAAGTAGGTACCTACCTAAATGATTATATTATCTATACCTCCATAAAATCTATGGATGGAACTCGTTAAAGAATACAAAACGGACGACAAACTAGAGTCGGCCCACTTACGTATACGCACAAGTCCGACGTGAAGGCTGGTGAAGTCGTGGACATAGGCTTCTTAGTTTTTTTTATGTAGGTATATAGGAAACGTCAAAATGACTTCACCTCGCCTGATGGTAAGCTAAAGGTAAAGTCACAGGGCCGGGATCACCACTACATACACCGATAGTGCTGCAGTGGTGGCTTTCAGCATGACGGACGGCCTCATCAATTGCTTTGTCACTATAATTTTTCAATTTAATTAATCTCTATTATAATTTTGTAAATTGAATTATTTTTAGAACTTGATAACCACATTTTGAACACCGTATTTTCATGTCAACTTTCCATTACTTGAATATTCGGATTTAATAAATTCACTTGTAATACTCAGTAAGTACTTACTCAGAATTCAATCTCATTTGTGTATAAAAAGTTATATTCATGTGTGCATTCATTGTGAAATGAAACGTAAATTACATACATGATACATGCGCATGAAAATCAACTGATAAATAATTATTCCGTTGAAAAGTTACATTGTTTTGGGATTAGCGTGCAAAAATAAAAGATGCAAGTGTGCTTTTTGGATGTTAAGACGGGGTTTTGTGAAGTTAAAATCAGGTTTGTGGGATGGCAGCCCTTTGCCCCGCAACTGCCATATTCGTCGTCGTAAAGAAAATTTGTTAAAATAATTATTGTTGCTAATTAAATTCTCTATATCTTCTGTACATTGGTGATATTTAAAAAAAATGGGTTATGTTATATGAAACCCCAAATTATCTATTTATCGCGATACGATGGACACAAAAAAAACTGAACAGATAAAAAATATTTATATTTTTATACTAGCTGGCTATCCCCGGCTTCGCAATATATGCCCATAATTTAAGTACTAGTTTTTCTAAAATGTATGACAATCTACTAGATTTGATTACCATTATGATTATTGCTCCGCTCCCTTGGGCTGTAGCGTGATGATATCCAGCCTATGACATTCACAGATAATGTGGCTTTCTATTGGTAAAATAATTTACAAAATTGGTTCAGTAAGATCCAGAGATTACCCCCTACAACGTTACAAACTCACAAACTTTACCTCTTTTTAATATCAGTATAGATTAATATTTATATTTGCACTGGATGGGAATCGAACCCGTGATCTCCATTATTTGGCAATCGAAAGCTTTCGGGGATTACCGCTAGGATGAGGGCCAAAACATCATCTATAAGAACTCAGTAGTTAATCAATGTTCTAAATACTCGATAATATAATCCATTTCACACGAGTGTTGGTTTGTTTAGCACTGACCTTGTTTCACCAGTTAACACTAACAAAACGTAACATCTATAAATGCTACAGTTAGTTCAAACATTATTGGATTAACATCTATTATCTACTGTAAAATCACACAGCAAATAATAGTAAATCCGGCCGGGGTGGGAGTGCTCCTCTTGGGGGCTGTTCCGAGACTCTTCACGTGTGCCTCTGACTAGCAGAGGGCACAGTGGGAAGCAGGTGGGGGGCGGGCTGATTCTCCGCCTGTCACCCTACACCCCACCGTCAGCGAGGTGGAGCGATGTTCGCCCCACGCCCCTTTCGGGGGGTCGAGGGGTCCATCCTAAAACCGTAAATGGCCCAGAGTCAGCTGGGGTGCGAGGGATATATATATGCCTATTAGGTAACCTTATACCCCGGTAATTAAGACCCGAGACGGCATGTGGTTTTACTAAGTTCAATCCACCCCCGATGGCCGACGGGGAAAAAAGGTGTGAATTGTATAGAAAAAACGGAGGTAGGACACGACGGTATCTCCCGTCCGAATTGAGCAGTCCGACTGGGGTAGTACCTCCGCCCTACAGAACACCGCGGCCATAATAACCATCGTGTTGTGTTCCCGCCGGTAAGTAGGGTAGCCAGAGCATCCCCCCCCCTTTCCCCATCTGTTCTACTTCCAGATCCTCAAAGTCTTATGTATCCAGGGTTTTTGTCCCCATGGACTCCCACCTTAACCCTGAAACTAGGTAGCAGCTGGTATAATGTTATCAGACCATGTATCATTTTCTTGCATGAATGAAGAGTGTGTCATGGTCGACTTTGAACGTACACAATGGGTAATAGACCATTGTTTGACACGAGAATGATTAGGCGAGCGGAGTCATACGGCAGAATAAGTCATTGTAATATATACAAAAATGTTATGCTTTTTTAAACAGTTTTTTATTTAACTCGACCTGTTTGTTTTGGTCAAATCTAGTAATTGAAAATCATCCCCTTTCAGTTGTCTGATTTGTCTGATATTTGGCAGAAGTCTTTTTTCTGATTACAATTTAAAACTGTTAAACTTAAAAAAAAAAATTTTCACAATTTATTTATATCTGACTTCACCTTGCCAGATGGTAAGCTAAAGGTAAAGTCTCAGGTATGAGGTCTCAGGTCACCATTTCAAACACCAAATGCAGCAGTACGTTTGTTTTTCATTCTTCGTGTGGAAATCCCTACGGATCAAATTCCGTTCTGTAGTTTTTGCGTGCATCTCGAACAGACAGACAAACAGACAAGAATTGCAAAAAAAAAAAATTTTTGTCCAGGTTTTATTGGTAACTAGCTGTTGCCCGCGGCTCCGCCCGCGTGGATGTCGGTTATCGCGACCAAACATAGCCAATGTTCATTCTCGAGGTCTAATCTACTCCTATACCAAATTTCATCAAAATCAGTTCAGCGGTTCAGACAGACTTACTTTCGCATTTATAATATTAGTATGGATAAGCTCGCGTTTGACCACAATCTCACCTGTTGGTAAGTGATGATGTGGTAACCCAGTAAAAAAGATTCTGTAGTTAGACCAGTTGTCGGACTAAGAACTCCAACTACCCGTAACGACCGCCATATTCGTACAGCACTGGGGTCGACGCTCTCCGATGTACATTACTTAGAATATTTAGTTTAAAAAAAAATAAAGCTAAGTGTTTTATAACGGACTTGCCAACGCCCGCGGCTCCGCCCGCATAAACATCGGTTTTCGCCTTTTTTTGACTACCTCTGGTTTCTCAATCGACTGTGCTCAAATATGCGTAAAATTTTAAGCCTAACCAAGACATTTCAAATAAAAAAACCGCATAGAAATCCGTTCAGTAGTTTTTGCATCCATCGCGCACAAAGAGATAACAAAAAAAATGGGTTTAGAAGGTTTACATCATTTTTGCATGAACTTGAACCGCCGACAATTAATATCATTAAATGTTTGCTGATTACCTATACTAATATTATAAAGAGGTAAAGTTTGTGTGTTTGTATATTGTATTTGTTAAATTGTAAGGGGTAATCTCGGGATCTACTGAACCGATTTAAAAAATTCTTTCACCAATAGAAAGCCACGTCATTCGTGAGTGTCATAGGCTATTAATATTGTATTGGAAAACTGGAATTTACACCCGGGCGAAGCCGGGTCCCGGGTTGCTAGTAAGCTATAAACAGCATCCTTTCAGTTGTTGGATTGGTCTGATATTTGGCAGAAATTTTCAGTTCTGATGACAATACAATTTAAAACCGTTTAAATTAAAAAAAATTGTCAATTTATTTTTATTCAAGATCAAGATAGGCTTAGGTTTCACCACCATCTCACCTCACCTGATGGTAAGCGACGATGTGGTCTACGATAAATCACGCTTGCCTACAAGGAACCTAATTCACCCGTGACTTCCATATTCCCAGGTTACGTATACCTTTCCGGAAACACAGACCCAGGGAATTTCACTCCTTAGCTGTACGCATGATGAATGTATGGCAAAGCGTATCTAATGTAAGAAGGACATTTATATGTTGTAGTAAGGAAGTGCATCTGTGTGGTCTCCGAGAATAGACTACAGCATCCTGTAAGATGCAGTAAAATGTTTCAGCTCATAAGCTTCCATAAGTAATGATCTAAAATATCTTGTTTGTAAAAAGACCACTGTAGTAGTACTATCGGTGCATGTAGTTGTGACCCCCGGTCCTGAGACTTTACCTTTAGCTTACCTACCTACGTACTATACCTACGTACTACCTACCTACCTACGTACTATACCTACGTACTACCTACCTACCTACGTACTATACCTACGTACTACCTACCTACCTACGTAGTATAAAAAAAAAGCTTACCATCAAGCGAGGTGAAGTTATGTTGATGTGTCCAATATAAAAAGAAAAAAAAATCCTAAGACATTTTAAACGGTCTAGCCCCAAACTTATTACTTTTAACTTGCAATGCTTGGTTCTAAGTAGAATGGGGATATTACTTATGACGTATAGGTATATATTTTTTGTGTCCAAACATATTTGCAATCCCTATCGTGGTAAGCAGAGGTTTTAAAATCAGATCAACAGTATCTCTTGCTATTATATTTCAGTAAGGCGGCATATTACCTATACATTTCTTATTATACCTTTCGCATGATTCGGTAATCGAATTCGGGACCTCGTACACAGCAGTCGCCTTTGCAACCGATGCGCATACGCAACTGTCAAATAACAATACCATTAATCTTGGGTTTTCTCTTGTTACAGATTGTCTAAAATATGCTGAAAGAAAAATAAATGTGATAGCCTGAAACCACGAAGAACGAACGAACGCAATGTGCCCACAGATAAACTAAAAACACAGAACGCATCCAAAATAGAAAGAGACAGAGAGTGAGACGGCGAGCTGCGTCCCAAAATAGTGCGTTCGAAAATAGAAAAAAAATGTCTAGCTCACAATCAGTATCGGAAAGGGAAGCGGCGGGTGTTGACGCCGCTAAATGGTGGCAAACACCATGGAAAACTATGGCGGACCTGGCCGAAGCAGTTGACGATCTTATATGCAGCTTCGATTATATGGACACAGCCATGGACAATCTAGTTATGTTAATATTCATATGGATTCTCTTCTCAATAGTCCTCCTTGGTATAGCGAAATGGGCTTACGGCAGGTTCGCTAAAAAAGTTACCGAGGTTGACACAAAACAAAAACCGATCGAAGATACGAAAAAAACAACGAACGAAATTATATCTAGTGCGGATAGTGTGTTAGCGACCAGTGCTAAAGTAAAAAGTGCTTCGTTTACTAGTAGCAAGCCGCCGAAACCCACAGGCTTTGTGCCAGCAACACCGCCGAACAAGAGACGGTTGGGGCGTATGTCACCGGGCCCTGAGCAACTTACTTTGAAGAAACACCAAAGCATCTTAGTACCTACGTGTACAGGAGCCGACCAACCCAGTGTGCAATGGGTGAACGACCTCTTGACATGGTTATATAATGATTTAGTTATTGTGAATGAGCTTGTACAGCAATGGATAGTGTCCATGAACGAATTCTCCAAAAAATCCGTCGAAGAGGTAAGTTTTTTAATGTTATGATTTTTTTTTTCGCATTTGACATTGAAAGATGTCTTTGAAATGATCATTGTCTTATAGATTGAGGTATTTGGCACTGCTTTGTGTCATATATCACGCTAATTTCAAGTTCAGAATATCTAGACAATGATGATTGACGAAACAATTGTATTTTTGTTACTACCTACAATTTTCTTAGATAACAGGTTGTTAAATGCGAGATTTGCTTGTCATCTCCTCGTTTACATCTCATTTCTGAACGAAATTGCAGTTAAAGTAACATTATAAACAATAATAACCTCGCAGAGGCCTTGGCATAAGGCCGCGTGACGTTAGCCCGACGAAAGGTTATGGGTCTAGATTTAGGAACTATAAAAGTTCAGAATTAACATCTAAATTTATATTTGAAAATGTTTCATCATCTTAATTTTATTAATTTTTGCAAATGTCACAGATAAAACCGCATGATAATGTCGCATTATTCTGCTCCTAGACTACGTTGTGTTACACTTTTTATTTAGTTGAAAACATGTGAAAAAAGAAATTTCCCGCCAATTTTCTTGACCTGTCAAAATTAAAAAAGTCATTTTGTTCTTAATTAAAATAATACGTGTATACAGATAACAAAAGTTGCTGCTATGTATTTTTATGTTCATCCGGGACTCTGTACTAATTAAAAACAAAATGCAACAGCTGATTTCCGTGCCAATAGTTAACGAGATAGGTAGATATCCGAATATTTTCAACTGTTTTATGAGTTTTATTTTTTATTATATTTCGGTATGTTTGCAACATTAATTAGGTACTATAGGTCCGTGGGTGATTATTTAATCCTTATTAAAAAGCTATTTATTTTTGTCATTAAATATGCAATTAAACTTAGTTTCTGTGTGAAGTTAATAATATGAAAACAGTCGTCAATAAGCGTTCAAAGTCAAAGTCAAAGTCAATCCGACATAACCACCCCCGATGGCCGACGGGGGTGGTATCCATGGGGATTTCCGCACGAAAAAAAACAACAAAACGATAGTTATTCAATTTAAATTTCCAAAATGATCTACAACAAACCTGCTTCTATCTTCTACGACATACAACCTCCGGGAGGGCGAAGTCGCGACTGTCGCGAGCATTATAGCTAGTATAAAACAATTCCTAACAACGAGACATCCGATTGTAAAATACGACATATTAATATATTTGCAAGTGTTATTTTGTAGCCAAGCGAACTATTTATTTACGTTTGTCTATTTTTACAATCCAACACCGGAACCAGCCTGACATGCCATTTGTATAGGTAGTCTATTTATATTACTTACTTTGCAAAAGTCAATTTACCTACTATCTTACTCAATAATTACGTCACTGGCAACACTGTCTCATAAAGACTTTCCTGTGTATTTTTCGCGCCTTGACCGGGCTTGTCAATGCTTTGACAGTTGACAACGAAATTGGGGGGAAATACCATGTGATCACTTATATACTTTTTTTTAAATACATATGTTTAGACATAGAAACACCCAGACCAATGCAAATAGACATTGATGCATAGGTACTAATATTTGCACTGGCGAGAATCGAACCCGCGCCTCCTGTAGCGTCGTAGCAGTCGAATGCACTACCACCGCTACGCCACAGAGGCAGTCAAATACAAAAATGAATCCCTGTTTTCTTTGACCACGCGATGACAATCCATTTTTATTAAAAGTTTTTTGGTAGAAGGTTCTTTCGAAAAATATACCTAATAATATTGCGCCGGAACTATCATAAAACTTAGCAAATATTTCAGTATTCCATGCGGGCGGAGGCGCTGACAATGCCCAGTAGTACCATCAAGCAGTCTTTGCAGTCTCACACATAAAGTTGCATCACTATTTACGGTCCATTAATCGATACAAATCGTTTCTTCTGACCTAATATTGAACAACACTATCAATGCACCCTGGGTTGAATGGAAGCTTTAGTACGCTGGGATAAGATCTATTTTTCAGGAATTGTATTTTTGAAACCGCAATGTATACATGTGATTTGTCACAGGATGTGAATCAGCTGGACTATGAATAATTTTGATGACTCAGAATGCGGAGTTTGCACTGTTTTTATTTGTAACTGGGATAGATTCAGCCTACGAGTTTATCCGGTGGAATTACCTCTAAATTTTAATTTTTCGCAATAAATTAGTCTATTACTAAAATCAGCTGTTTGATGGTGAAAATCCCATGACAATCGGCCCAGTCATTTTGGAGGTTAGCCGGACCAAAAGACAAAATGTTAATGTTATTTTTTGTTATTAGGGTCGTACGCTGTACATTGTATGGTCACATTAAATCACTTTTAGGAAGCTGTACAAGCTGCACACAACATTACATACACTTCAATTTTATCTATTTTCCAAATATGTACTTAGTTACGAGCTGAACGTGCTTTATCGATGGGAATGATATTGAAAGCATATTTTTGTACGATGATTTATATACGCGGCATTATTTTAATTAGCGTAGGACATAATGTAAACAGAATTATGTGCCAAGTAGACTCTATACAAATAAATAGATAGATAGATATGCTACGACATTCTACACAGCGCTCTCTAGACCCGAGCATAGTGTAACTAGCTTGTGTTACGGGTTCTAGAATGCTGATAAACATACCTATATACTTTTTGTAAATACATAGTTATTATACATAGAAACACCCAGACCAATGCAAATGGATATTATTTGCACTGAGCGGGAATCTAACCCGCGTATTAGCAGTCGCATGCACTACCGATACGCCACAGTGGCCGTCGTTATCGAAACTCGAGTACAGTAAATAAATTAAACTAAATAATACAATGATAAAACGTCTTGTAATTTGTGTGTTCGTACGGTTAAGCGCTAATAAAACAGATGACTTCATTATGTAGGTATGTTTAAAACTGGAACTTCAATCGTGTTCTAGTGTTACCATAACAAAAAAAAACTGTTTCTACGAGAGTTGTTTTTCTACCAAATACAACAAGATGTGTGCAGGAATTTACATAATTAACATACGAGATTTATTTGTATGGCATAAATTGGGAGTGCAAAGTTATTTTTGAATCAACATTGCAAGACGTAGGATTTGGTTTGAGTGGTAAATTTATTCGCTAAAAGGTGCTGGTTAATTTAAGCATTCACTTGTAATGAGCCTTTTTATGAGTGTTATCTATACTTTGTAAAGTAACTGTACATTGGAGATATTTAAAAAATACACCTCCGGGGTAGGCAGAGACAACAGACCGCCTTTACGCTTCTGTCCTTACATACTTCTCGCGCTTCCTCTACTGTTAAAAATACTTGGGTTATTTTACCTAGATTGATGAAATATTTCATTGGCTTGTGAAGGTCAGATGGCAGTCGCTTCACAGAAAATATCGAGGTCCAGCCAAATCCGCAGTTAAGACTGGTAAAGCGGACCCCAGACTCCAAGGTGAAAGCTTTGGATGCGACTGGGATTAACGCTAGGTTGAAGGAATTGAAGGAATATGAACGAAATACCTATATTTTTTTTAAATTCTTGTCTGTTTGAATCTGCAATGAACGCAAAAACTACTAAACACAGATTGATGCAGTTTATTTCGTTTGAACTGCAAGCCGGGGACACCTGTTGATTGACGGCCGAGACTCAAGCGCAGGGTTTCGCGCGCGGTTAGAATATTAGTCAAAAGGCTTGCCACAAAAGGTGTAGGTACGATACGAATTTTTGGAATATATGGCAATCTATGAAAAAACTGCTGAGACGAGGTCTCGGGTTCGATCCCAGGTTCACCATGGCACACACCATTGACTTTTCGATGCTTTTCGAAGTATCGCAGGTTTATAAGTGCCCGGTTAATGGCAATAGGCTCGCCACCTATTACATTGGGACCTAAACATAAACTGGCGAAATGTGGGTGCTAGCACCTTTGCCTATCCCTTCGGGGATATAGGCGTGAGTTTACCTATGTTATGTTATGTATGAAAAAAAATACGAAAATATTCCGCCGCAATCAGAGTGACCCTAACCTTTTAGATAAAATCGTGATACAACATAGGTACTTAATTATGTTTATTGATAAGTAACTCATAACATACTTAACATAATACCTATGTATGATAACTAGCTGTTGCCTGCGGGTTCGTACCTATGGAATTCTGTCCCGTTAACATTTCCGATGGGAACTTATTCCGGGACTAAAAAGGATAGGATAGAAAAATTGTGACGATGGACGGATTTGTATGTGTGTGTGTTTGTAATTCTTTCACGTGAAAGCAGCTAAACGGGTAGCTAGTTTATTAGTATATTAACTATACGAAGGAGGTAGGACACGACGGTATCTCCTGCCCGACGGGGGTAGTACCTCCGCCCTACAGAACACCGCGGCCATAATAACCATCGTGTTGTATTCGCGCCAGCAATTAGGGTAGCCAGAGCTCACTGTAACCCTCCTCCCCCCACCTCTTCCTAGCCCTCTCCCCTTCCCTTCAGGATAGGCAGCGTGTGTATGACACTCTTAGCACGTCCATAGGCCACAGTGACCGCTTCCAGTCAGGTGGGTTGTGTCCTTGTCTGCCACCTACGCAGTATAAAAAAACGCTTATTTTGTCTACAAAAAAAGTCCTCAAGTCTGTCTAAAAGTAATTCATACAACACAATAACTAACCTTACGTAATGAATATTTTTAAACTGTTTAGCTATGACCTAAGTTCGACCATCAGATAATATATTCAGACCACGAATACTCCCGTGTAAATAATATTAATGAAGCCAAGACTGTTATGATGTCATAGGTTGGGTATAATTAGCGTGTTACCAGGTTAACTTCCTAATAAGACGTGTAATAGGGGTTTTAAAGATATACAGCACTAGTCTATGCTCAGGTGAACATCTGTTTTCGCAAGACCTTTCGCAAAAAAACCGTACTTATCTAAATCGGTTCAGTGGTTTTGGCGTTCATCGCGAATAAACCGAAAAAAGACAATAAAAAAAAATTATGTTCAGAACCGTTCACATAACATAACCCAAGTTCTTTTTTATTGTTTTTTTTTTATTTTTATCTCCATTGTACAGAAATAGCTACTTTCAATTTTATAACAATACTAGCTTCCGCCCGCGGCTTCGCCCGCGTGGAGGTCAGTGTCGCCACCAAGTTTACTTATAGTGTGAAGCTAGCTTATGGCATGGTTTTAATATAATGACAACATTCAAATATGCATCGTTAGATTACACGTTGTTACAGAACTCATTGAAGAAATAAATGCTCACTGCTCGTTCCCTGTAGGTGATAGCGTGAAAATATGTAGCATATGTATTGACCCGACTTCTTAATAATATTCCTGCCAAATTTGAAGTAAATCTCTCCTGATGGTAAGCTAAAGGTAAAGTCTCAGAAAGGGGGTCTCCATTACATACACCGACAGTGAAAAATGGTGGCCCTCAACTTGGCGGCCTCATGAAAGAAGAGGTGATTGTCGTCGCAGCACTGCGTGACAAAGCGCAGATATTGGTTTAGACTACGCCAATACCCACTGGTCCCACAAGTGCTGCGACAACCATCACCTCAAGCTCCGGCTATGCACCTGCTGAACCCTGAACGCAATCCAACCGGGGTTGGATTACTATGGATGGTTTTTCGCAAATGTGCCCGGTGGTAGGTACCTACCCGACCCAATTTGAGGCAGTGCCATCAAATTGTGCAATCAATGATATTATAAGCTGCTTTTTATGCTTCGAATAGGTTCCTGTAGGATTTTGTGCACCGTAAATTTGTTTCCAATTTTTTTTTTATTATTATTTTTATTTATTATTACCATATTAAAAAATCATTACAAACATTGTTTATACATAGTGCATTAAAAACCACTGAGGTTTGTAAAAAATGCAACCGATTCTAAATCAAGCAAATTAGTTAGGTACATCAAGTTCAATAATCTAAGTAGAATAACAGTAAGTAATAACAGTAGAAATATCGTTGAAAGCTAGGACATACGTTATTTTATTACAAGCAATCCAGGTGACCTACTTAAAAAGCTTTTACGTTAACAACTACTGCAGTTCCAATGCACCATAGAGTTTTTATAGCTACACTATTACATACCGCCACTACGGCTGTCCAATTAAAAAACCTAGTAGGTATCTGACATAGCAAAAAGCGCGTGTTTTTGTATTTTTCGACGTTATAAACCACATAAGCTAACGTAAACTATGCTGCTAATTCTGTTGTTACACCTCTAAACTTAAAATTCTCTAAAATTTTCTAATTGCATCTGTTTCTTTCATTATCAGATAGAAAAGTACAGATGATTTAAAAGAAAAGAGACGGTCGGGTATTTCTAATGTATAGGTATGTATTATCAATAAAAATGTAATCAAAAAATGTATCCAACCATGTATGTCCACATTCTCGAACCCATAATACAAGCTAGTCAAATAGACATGTTCATGCATACAAATATTTGCACTGAGCAGGAATCGAACCCGCGCGGCACCTCTGTCGTAGCAGTCAAATGCACAACGAGCCTGCAGGCCGTCGATCGTCGATCAATGTTTGGGGGCGTCCCCAAAGATTGATCTGAATCTAAATTACGTGAGATGTTTAAAAGGGGAAGGGGGTGAGTGAAATCTTATCTTGAAGAGAGGTGGTCTTGGTATTTTTTTCTGATTGTAACAAAAAAATATAATACCTATTATTTTGGTCCATTTAATCTAAAAAAAAATCTTAAGATTTTTTTTTCTTATTGCAATAACAATCCAACGCGTTTACGTAAGAAACCCACATATTGAAAAATTTCACGTGAGATTGGGGGATGCGGGAGGTTGAATAAAATCTCACGACATCTCACCAGGGGCGAGGGAGGGACAGAAAATTTAAAAAATACACCTCACGTAATTTATGGACGTTTTTGCAATTTCAACCATTTAATATTTGCCTTCGTAATCGAATTAACGAACGAAGCTAACATTCGTTTATCTAATTAGTGAAACATTTAAGGTCATAGTGTGACCACAGAATGATAGTCACAAATTAGGTCACCACGTCTGGCGGAGATGATTCAGAAGGTTTGAGAAATAATGATTGTCTTATCAGCTGATTGATAAACTACACTCTGTAATTGGCTTTTTTTATATTCACCTCACCACCTTACACCCCGCCACTAGAAGACCCTTTTTTATATTATATCGTTCACTTCAATATGACTTCACCTCGCCTGATGGTAAGCTAAAGGTAAAGTCTCAGGAAGGCGGTCCCTATTACATATACCGATAGTGACATAATGGTGGCCCTCAAATTGACGGCCTCATGAAAAAAGAGGTGATTTTCAATGCAGCACGGCGTGAATTGGTTTAGACTACCCACTGGTCCTACGAGTGCTGCGACAACCATCACCTCAAGCCCGGCTATGCACCTGCTGAACCCTGAACGCAATCCAACAAACCAAATAGCAAATTAGATGGCAAATGCAAATATCATGCTTGTAAATATTTGCACTGAGTAAGAATTGAATTCGCGACCTCAGACTGTAGATGCAGATGATAATAATATAGCTTATAGCCTTCCTCGATAAATGAGCTATATAAAATATTTTTGAGCTTAATCAAAAATATTTTATATTTAATATTTCCATTCGGACCACTAGTTCCTGAGATTAGCGCGTTCATCGTTCAATCAAACAAACAAACTTTTCAGCTTTATATTAATATAGATTTCTTACCATTGTTTTTTATTTCCATATATAACATTTAAAGCCTTTGATGTTAAACGATGTTAAATATCATTTAACATAGAAATGGAAGCTTATGTAACATAAATATAATGATGTCATCAGTGACGTCATGTATTTAGAATTTGCGCATTAAGGACCTACGTGTTTGAATATCAGGGATATGACGTCATACCGATGTATATTCTAAAACCAATACTTACCAAGTTAGTATTCCGAAATTACTAGTGGGCTAAATTGCTTATGTTAAGAGTGGCTTCACGTTGGTAGTGGGCAGGATTCGAACATGGGACCTCGCGGTAAAACGACACGCTGTATAATGAAATTATTATTGTTTTTCATACAGCTTAGGTGGTAGACAAGTACACGGCCCACCTGATGGTAAGTGGTCACCGTGGCCTATGGACGTGTGCAACACCCTCGCGCTGCTGACCCTGGAGCAGGGGGGATTGGAGAGAGGGGTGGAGTTGAGTTCTGGCTACCCTACTTACCGCCGGGAACACAACACGATGGTTATTATGGGGCGGTATTCTGTAGGGCGCAGGTACTACCCCAGTTGGACAGCTCAGTTCGGACGGCAGATACCGTCTAACAACTTTTAATAACTAACCTAACCTATAAAAAGTCTGGAAATCTAGACCGGTGCCGTGTTCGCAGAAGTTAATTTAGCTATGAACCATAAAAACGGAATGGTCGTAAATATACGAATAAAGGGCGGTAAAAATGAAGTAAAAGCTGTATAATCTGTGCTATGCAGTCTGTAATCTATGTTATAACAAAATGGCGGATTAAGAGCGGGCTACTCTAAGCTCGTTTCTTGTGAAACTTTTCTTTTATGGATGTTAGGAGAAAGAGTTATTTTTGTTGAAATGTTTGTGGAATTTTAACTATGATGTGGCGTAGAGCTTCGTCACTACAGAGGTTGCGGGTTTGAGTTCCGCTCAGTGCCATTTATGGTGGCTGTCAGTAGATTGGATCAAGGAATAGCGGTGTCCCATACAATATTTGCGCCCCTTTTTCACCCCCTTAGGGGTAGGGGTAGAACATAGGAGAATCCTTTCTTATCGAATGCCACCTCATACCTATTTATAACGAAAAGTTTCAGGTCTTTACGATCATAGCTTTAGTAAACTTGAAAGTTTGTGAGTATGAATGTTTGTTACTCTTTCACGCAAAACGGCTGAATGGATCTGGTTGAAATTTGATAGGTACACGGATAGATTTTAATAAATAAATAATATATTATCCTAGGAATATCTCCCCGTGGATTGCAGGAACGGGATAAGAATTACACGCGGGTGAAGCCAAATACACAATATTTTTGATATTTTGTCGTTAAACAGTTTAACCACGTTTAACGGACATTAAAGTCTGTCAAATGTCCGTTCCTCAGGAAACCGCGCGATGTAGGTCGATTGGCGCGAGATTTTAAATTTAGAACGCGGATCTGTTGCTCGCGTGATCCGTTTTCGATTACTTTCACTCACAACGTTTAAAAATAAAACTATAAAATGTTTCTTGTCTCTTTAGTTTTAAAATTCTACTCTATGACATTCTATACAGCGCTCTCTAAACTCAAAGTACCTACCTAAGCATAGTTTGGAAATGTGTTAAATTAAATCCTGTGTTATGGAATGCGAATAAACAATACTTGGCTGAAAGTTGACATACAGGTAACACACAGTGGAATCAATTTCACCAAGAATCAAGCGGTTCGGTGCCTCTTTTATTTGCCGCACCATAAAGACTTGGAATTCTTTACCAGCGTATGTGTTTCCTTCCTCCTACAGTCCCTGGGCCTTTAAGCGGGGCGTGAAAAAGCATTTGATGAGGCCGTCTAGTTGAGGGCCGCCATTGTAGCACTACCGGTGTATGTAATGGTGACCCCGGTCCTGTGACTTTACCTTTAGCTTACCATCATGCGAGGTGTAGTCATTTTGACGTGTCCTATTATATAAAAAAACATTGCCGCTGACATTTTTATGTCAGCCTCGTCTACAGCGCGCTCTGTCTATAAGTTTTATATATAGTCATGGGATTGACTTGAGTTTTTATATGCATTCAGATTTTGTCGTTTGCTGCCAATAACCTCAGCCCGAGATTGGCAGACAGCTAACGCTGGAACCATGCCAGGTTGCTATTGTTTTAACACATCTATGTACGTTACCTCATCCTATGGAATCGTAAATACGCCAGGAAATTTTATTAATGAGGTAATTTGGTAGAATTGGTCCTTGATGGATGTACCTACTGGGGAAATATAATGGTTGTTTTACTAGTAAACGAAAGCTTACAAGCTCCTGTCCGAACTGAGCAATCCGACTGGGGTAGTACCTCCGCCCTACAGAACAAAAACCATCGTGTTATGTTCCCGGCGGTAAGTAGGGTAGCCAGAACTCACTGGACCCCTCATTCCCCAACTCTTCTTTGAACCCTTACCATTTCCTAGCCTCCTCCTTCTTTTAGGATCGGCAGCGCGGTTGTGACGCCCCTAGTGTTGCACACTTTCATATACCACGGTAACCGCTTCCCATCAGGTGGGCCGTGTGCTTGTTTGCCACTTAAGTGGTCTAAAAAAAGTATACGAAAGTTAACCGTGAATGCGTGTTTCAGTCCAATAATTTGTTGTGACATTTTGTCCCAAATCCGACCTTGACCTTACGAATGTCGCCAGTCGGCTGTTCGTGCAAATTGTGCGTGTTCCGTTAGTCTGCTGGGATTCTCGTCATGCTATAGACAATATTACATTAGTTCAATTCGTTTAGATCTATTTTATCAGATTAAATTTGGTTATATTGAAGGCGAGAGGTCATCGCAGCGTTGCTAACAAAGAAGATTACGTTCAAGAAGAAAAAATAATTATATACTTTTAAACCCTGTTTAGCACATAGTAAAGACTGTAAATATTGGTCAGAACTTTTATCCAAAGTCACATTCTACTATTTTTTTTATTATTAATGGCTACAGCAGCATAATCACCGCAATTTCGCCAATGTCAAGTACCTACAGTATAATAAATATTTATAAAATATGGAAACATTTCGAAGTGAATTGTCAAACGTCAAAGTCCAAAATATATGGCAATGACATTTTATTTCTTGTATTTATTTATTTATTATTTACCACACAAAACAAAAAACAATTAAATTTTTTGCTAAATATCATTTTAAGGTTCGGTTCCAGATTGAGTTCCAAAACATGTGTAGGTACTCAGAATGACACAATTTAAAAGCATGTACCTACCTATTATGTGATATAATAAAAATAATAACCATAAACCAAGAATAAAAAACAAAATAATAGCAATAAGACAATGTTTGGGTTAATAATTTAGACGTAAGTAGGTATCTCTATAATAAAGTGGCAACATTGTCGACATGTCACGTGTAACAAAATTAAATAATGTCAATCCTAGATACATTTCTGACTTTTGATAATTCGTTTCAAAGCGTCACTTAGTCTACAGGCTCCGTCTACAAAACTTCGACATCGCATAACGTGGCTTTACAGAAAACACCGTTGACTCAGAAAAAAGCTGAAAACATCAAAGTTTAGCCGTTTAGTTACCTAATATCTCCACTGGCAACCCTCGATACCATAACTGACAAAACTTTTATCGTCCAATCAGCTAAAAGTACGCAAAGGAAGCTTCTCAAAGCCTAATAAAAGTATGACGTGATATAAATCAATCCATTAGTCACTAAAGCCGATTGATAACCAAAGCCAATTCACGGCTCGCCAAATAGATAGAGTCGATTCTGTTGTTCATTACTATATAGTTTCATGGCAATGCCGCTACTTACGGAGAGGGCTCGAGCATAGGTATCGCTCTTTGAGAAGGCTACTACACCCTTCATGTGTTACTTACTCGTCCCATTAAACCACGAGCCTCTCAACCCATTAAGTAGACTATGATTACTTACGAAATCGATTATGACAAAAACGAATTCAAATAGTACACCAACATGTGTTACAGTCCGTAAAAGTGGCGAAAGTAAAACAATAATGTATTAATAGCACATTAATTTATACTTTCATTGCAATTCTGTACTGTTGGATCGTTAATCGCTCACGACGTGTGATGACGTAAGGTTACGCGCGTTCGACATGCAACTCGACATGAGACCATAGAGCCTAGACATACTCATATTCTATGCCAGCAGAAATGTACGGGAGTGACATTGTTTGTCGATATGTCACGTAGTAACAAAATGATAGTGGCCTTAAACGTACGGCTTTCACGCCTGAACCGATTTTGATGAAATTTGGTATAGGAGTAGATTAGACCTCGAGAATGAACATAGGCTATGTTTGGTCGCGATAACCGACATCCACGCGCGCGGAGCCGCGGGCTACCGCTAGTTTATAATAATTAGTATGGATGGATTTGTAGGAGGATAGGATTTCTACTGTATAATATCTACTTACCTATTTTGTGTTCAATTATGTTTAATATTCTTATAGTGAACACAACAAGTACATTTCTTAACGGCCCATGAAAAATAAATAACAACTTAAATTACTAGAACCGATTAAAATGTGAAAACCGATAAAACATGCAGCATTGTTAAAAAAAAAACATAGTTGAGTAATTCTTACTTGGCTATTCTATTCGATAAATTGATTTAAAAGTAACCAAACGTATCTGGACGTAATTGGTAGTTTCTTGATCAGTCTTGATTGGTATAATAATCGAAATGCGTCTGAAACCGAAATCTTCGGGGCCCAAGTCAACCTCACTTGCAAGCCGGTACATCTGTTGATTGACGGATGCGGATGACACCATCCTCTGAGTCTTTTCCCAACTCCGTTAGGGTAGGCTTTTCTGTCTAACTACGTGATGGCCGTCCTTCGATGTCTTCCGTGAAGCGACTGCTATCTGACATCCATAATCCATTGGCGATATAAAATAATGTTCTATAGTATGTTAGACTAGTTGTCGGACTTTTATGGGCTCCAACTTCCTACCCGTAACGACTGCCATAGAAGATGACTACTACAAGAAGAGACTGACGTCTTAACGTGCTCTTCGAGGTACGGAGGGGTCTTGTGTTAAGATTCACTTATCCTAAGATTGGCTAATTGTTAATATTGCAATCTCAGGTAGGTAATGAAAAAGTTTTATTGGTCTGAGGTTGTTTGCCGTCTGACCCCAAACCCAGAGGCTTTGCTCTCTGGGTTTGGACTCAGACGGCAGTTATATTTTATGAAGTTTCTTGATTAACTCTCTATTCTACACAGCGCTCTCTACACCCAAAGCAAGCATAGTTTAACTAGCTAAACACTTACATACTTTTTTCCTGTAAATACTTATTAGGTACCTACGAGTATACATTTAAACACCCAGACCAATGAGACTCTATTAGGTATATAAAATTATTCTACTGATACGCATTTTCAAGCTGTTTCCCCTGACTACAATAATGTGTTTCTCTTGTTCCAGCAAGGCATTGGCGTGGAGCTGGTGCGCGCGCTGGACAGCCATCCCCCCAGCATCTCCAATGTGTTCTGCGAGTGCGACTCCAAGGATGACGTCGTGAGTATTGCTTTTTTTATACAGACTTTTTTTCGTGCAGAAATTTCTACGGATTCAAACCCCGTTCGGCTATCGGGATTGGTTATGTTGGATTCGGAGCGACTAAGACCGCACGCCATCTCCGGTCTCAGTTACCAGGGTTACCCAAAAAGCATTTCCTTTGTACCCAAACCGGCTCCAGGCCATCTAGGATTTTAAGATGGCTTCCTCGACCCCTAGAATTTTGGGTGGGGTGGGCATTTTGGTGGCGCTGTGTATAATGTCGTTGAATATTTATTTTATTACTATTATTATTTTGTTTTAAAACAATTTAAACTGCATTCAAAGATTTTAGCAAAATTCTCTTGCAACATTCGGTAAGCGAACCGGTTTAAATCCGGAAAAATAACATCCTGTACTTTATGGCTTCCAAGATCTTGGTGGAGCTCCAAAAATACCCCTGAAATTCTAAAAACCGAACAAACATTGACATAATATTTGTAAATAAACAAAACTTCCTCTTATCATTGTAAGAGCATGAATGCAATCCGTTTTACGGCAATCATAACATCCTTAAGATAAATTGAATTGTTTCGAGCGTGAAACGGAACGCCGCATTCATTGTGCTTTATTGCAAAGCAGTGAAGTAATCTTTTTAAAATTGCTAAATCCTATACTAACTTATGCCCTCGACTTGTTCCCATCAGATGGGCTGTGTGCATGTCTGCCACTTAAGTGGTATAAAAATATTTAAAAAAAAATCATGCTATGAAATTCAGGGGACACCCGGATTTGAACCGGGGACCTATCGATCTGCAGTCGATTGCTCTGCCACTGAGCTATATCCCCATATGAGACAATGATAAAATAACAACTCATATCCAACAATATGTAGGTGGATGATAACAACCACTTAAGTTAGACCCTTCATGTTAGTTTTATTTGTATCCCTTTGTTTGAACAGAAAGCTCTCATTATATAAGTTGTTTGTCTTTTCTTTCGGTCAATGAACTTGAGGGTGTTATATATTCTATATTCTGTTATACATACTATAATCACGAACATGTATCTTATATATAAGCCTTTTGTCAATAAGTTAGAATAGTTATATAACTAATAAAACACACCCATAAATTGGTCATCATTTGACATGTCAGTGTACGTCCGAACCTTTTTCAAAACAATAGGCACACATGTTTACAATCCCTTTAGTCTTAAGAATTTGCACCCTAATAAAACACCCACCAGGGTACCTTTGAACCTTTTCAACTACTTCCTTTAAAATAATATTAGCTGTTAAAGTTAAAATAGTTGTAGCTATAAGTTTATTATAAGTTGACAGGCATTGTTAACCATACTCGCCTTTTACCACCACCATCTTCCAGCCCCATGCTCACCCAATATCTGTATAGTAAGAATAAGGCAGTTCTATCTCATCCTTCAACCTCGACATAACCTCTTATATTAATGTTAATTTCTAGTTCATAGTGTAAGACTCTACTAGTTCATAGTGTAAGACTCTGCTATTTCATATAAGACTCTGATTGTAGTGTAACATAGTGCATTAATAAAACTTTACAAACAAAATATAGTTTGAGTTCACTCTGCCCATATAACATTTGGCGCAGTCGGTAGGATTCGCAAGTCACGCGTAAAGACGGGGATAACGTTTCTACGTCTAAAAGACTCAGTGTTTTAGGTCTAAAGACATAGTGAAACGGTACCTGAAGGGTTTAAACCATCCCTGCCGAACCAGACGACTATGTGCATCCGCATTTTTATTGTGTTACTGTGGTAAGTGGCTCATTTTATATGCTCTATTTTTGCTTCCTAAACCTTAACACCTAACCCTAAACCCTAAATCGTACTCATTTTTGTGTTTTTTGTTTTATTTCTTTTGTTTTTCTCTCTTAAGTCTATATTATTCCTTTTTATTAATATTAAAAATGTCGACTGGAAACGAAGACTGTAAAGTTGAAGCTATGGCGAATGTAGATTTAAAAACGCTTTTAATGTTAATACCTGAGTTTGACACAACTAAGAATACACAAGTTTATCGATACATTCGTTCATGCGATTCAGCATTCAAACTTGCCTCTGCCAATCAACAGCACATACTGCTAACGTTTGCATTAAATAAAATAACGGGACCAGGATCGTCAGACGTTCACGCAAAACAATTCGTGCATTGGAAAGATTTAAAAACTTTTCTAATTCAAAAATATTCGCATACAAAAACGTTAGGGCATCTACAATTAGAGCTTCAGTCATTATTTCAGAAACCAAACGAATCAATTACAGAATATTATCATAGGGTAGACTTATGTAGGAGTAAATTAGTCGAAAAACTGACAACAGAAATAATTAATGACGGGACATTGCAAGGCCGCGTGGCCACCGCCGAAGAAACGGCACTTAATGTCTTCATCAACGGATTAAAATCCGATATAGGTATTATGCTTCGTGTTAGGTCAATATCTAACCTTACCGATGCAGGATACTTTGCAATTCAAGAGGAGAAAATTCGCAACATGAATACTGCTAGGCAAATACTGTATAAAAATTGTGCTCCTCGTTCAGAATATAGTACGCGTACGAGTGAAGTAAGGTCATCCTTTAATAGAAATTACGTCTCTCAACATCCTCAAAATATTATAAAAATCTGTAGCTACTGTAAAAATCCAGGGCATCTTATTTCAGAATGTCGTAAGCGCGCATATAATAATAATCGCAGACAAAATGTAGACTCCCGTAACAATGACAGTCAACAAGCAACACGATGCGTCGCACTTCCCTCTAGGGTGAATAATTTAAACTCGCGAGCGGCCGAAGAGATGGGCAGCCCTTCGGAAACCGCTTTGACTTATTATCCCAATGCCCAGTCACTGATAGCAAAGCCCAGTACGAGCCAGGGCTTGAGTATCAATATGGACCAACTCCAATTAGAATAAGAAAACTCAAAACAAATCGTCAACAAAGCAGTATCCCAATTAGAAAAGAAAACCTCAAAACAAGCTCGAACATTGACCATAAAAAGTATGAATCGCTTCATTCAGTCCATCGGGGACAAGCAAACATACTTCAATCAAGTGAAAGTCACGCTACGGCATCACAAAACACATCAGTGTGTGGGCGAGAATTTTGTGATAGTAGCACTCAAACTGAAAATTCAAACTCGACTCAATCGAATGCTAAGATTCTAATCAATAGCACTTTCAATACAAAATCACATTCTACTATATCGACTCAAACTGAAAATTCAAACTCGACTCAATCGAATGCTAAGATTCTAATCAATAGCAATACAAATCCCATGCCAAACTCTACCAAATCTAATATAAATTCTAAATCACATTCTAAATCAAATTCTAAATCAAATTCTAAATCAAATTCTAAATCAATTACTAAATCAAATACTAAATCGAATACTAAACAAAATTATTTAAAATCATCAGACTCTATCACTATTTCCTCGCTTAACGTCCCTCCAGAAAATCTTTTATATTGCAAATTTCACATCGAAGGTAAACCAGTCATACTACTAGTCGATACGGGAGCTGCTATCTCAGTCATTAATAAGAACAAGATAGGAACAGCTCCTCTCAATGTATTGAATACTGTATCAATTGTAGGTATCTCGGGTGACCAATCATCAATTCAAAGCTTCGGTACAACTTACATATCCTTAGACGATTTTCCTAAATTTAAATTTCATGTGGCTAACCTCAATATTCAAGTTGATGGTATTCTAGGCAACGATTTCATGTCTGAATTTAACGTCAACATCTATGTACAATCAAAATCTATGAAAATTCGAGATCGGACTTACAAGTTATTTCAATTTCTTGAAAAATCAATCTGTAATGAAAATAAACAGTTCATAGGGCAACGGTCAGAAACTGTTATTACTTGTTTCACTGAAGATATTCAGGATGGGTTTGCAATGATTGAAAAACAACAAATAAATGAAGATATCGCAATCCCTAGTGCGTTAGTATCAGTCAAAAATAATAGATTTTTAATTACTTGTATTAATTCCAGTAATAACAATAACGTTATACCTATTCCCAAAGTTCGTGCAACCCAATTGACATCAAATAATATAGAACCTAAATATAGAATCAATTCATCAAATACAATTAATAGCATGAGCTCTATCAATAAACTCATTCGACAAGACCATCTGAACACTGAGGAGAGAAACTCTCTTAATAAAATTGTCACCGAATTTTCAGATATATTCTATACTGAAGGACAGCCACTGACATTCACAAGCCACACCAAACATTCAATACCTACCACCTCTGAGACACCAATTCATACCAAAACCTATAGGTTTCCCTTCGTTCATCAAAAAGAGGTTAAAGACCAAGTTCAGAAAATGCTAGACCAAAATATCATTGAACCTAGTACATCTCCGTGGAGTAGCCCCATCTGGGTAGTACCTAAAAAGCTAGATGCATCTGGGGTTCAAAAGTGGCGCGTAGTGATTGATTATCGCAAGCTGAATGATATCACAATTGGGGATAGTTATCCTCTGCCTAACATATCAGACATTCTAGATAAATTAGGACACTCTATTTACTTCACAACTTTAGATTTAGCTTCTGGATTTCATCAGATACAAATGAATCCTAAAGACATTCCGAAAACGGCTTTCAATACAATGTACGGCCACTACCAATTTACTAGGATGCCTATGGGTCTTAAAAATGGGCCTAGTACATTTCAACGTGTCATGGATAACGTACTACATGGGCTTCAAGGTGAACGATGCTTTGTATACTTAGATGATATCGTAATATTTGCGTCTAGCCTCCTTGAACATGAACAAAAACTCACTGAAATTTTCAATCGCCTGAGAGCACACGGCCTCAAAATTCAACCCGATAAATGCGAGTTTATGAGAAAAGAAGTAGCGTATTTAGGACATATAATTTCCGATGAAGGCGTGAAGCCTAACCCTGACAAGGTAAAAGCCGTTAGACAATTTCCCGTGCCTAAATCTTGTAAAGATATTAAATCTTTCCTTGGGCTTGCAGGGTATTACCGTAGATTCATTCCAAATTTCAGTAAAATAACTAAACCCATGACGAGCCTACTTAAAAAAGATGTTCCATTCCTTTGGAGTGACGAACAACAACGTGCATTTGATAATTGTAAAGAAATACTTACAACAACACCGATCTTACAATATCCTGATTTTAGCAAGGAATTTAATTTAACAACCGATGCATCAATAAATGCAATAGGTGCCGTACTCTCTCAAGGTGAAATCGGTAAGGATTTGCCTATAGCATACGCCTCGCGTACATTAAATAAAGCCGAATCTAATTATTCCACTATCGAGCGCGAATTGCTAGCCATAGTCTGGGCAGTAAAACATTTCCGACCTTATCTATTTGGTAGACGATTTAAAATAATTACAGACCATAAACCCTTAATATGGCTCATGAATGTTAAAGATCCGGGCAGTCGTTTAGTCCGGTGGAGACTAAAACTTGAAGAATATGACTATGAGATGATACACAAAGCCGGTAAAATGAACACAAACGCAGATGCACTTTCTCGTCCCCCAGTTATGAACTCTAACATCATTGACTTATCAAAACCCTCCCCTAACTCCTGTCAAGATAACCAGTCTGACGAATATCTCCAACTGAACTTTGAACATTACACTGCTTTAAATGACAATGAACGTAGATGTTTTGAATCTACCAAGGTCAAAACCTCACCGGATCGGTTACTAGACCCCAAGCATAAAAATATATTTATCCCTACATCTTGTAATATTTCAACCCAAAATAATATTTCCGAAGAAGCCCTAAGTCTATGTTCAGGCGTAGAGCCCTATGTAGAGAAAATAAAAAATCTATATAACACAGATCTCTTAACTTCTAATGAAAAACAAAACATTATCTTTTGTTGTACTAGACCTAATTATTTTGATCCATGGGACTCAGAAAGTTATTTTAAAGCTTTACTGTCTTGTCTTCAAAAATACAATATTTCTCACCTCTTTGTACCTGACCTTAAAAATGACCATACTTGCAAGATGGTCTATAACGAACAACGACGTATCTCAGCACACCTGGCAGAGTGCTTTAATTGCGAAATAACAATATGTGAAGGTACAGTACAATATCCTAAACCTGAAGAAATTCCTAACATTCTTAAAACGTACCACGATGAACCTCTTTCAGGGCATCGGGGAATAGTTGAAACAACTAGGAAAATAAGAGATAGTTTCTTTTGGAAGGGAATGACAAAAGATATTAAAATTTATATTGAATCTTGTGTCATCTGCCAACGTAATAAAATTCAAAGAAAAACTTTTCAAGCCCCCATGGTCATCACTTCTCAATCAACCGAACCTTTCGAACGTGTCTCAATAGATTTAGTGTCCTACTCAGACGTCAGCGAAAGCCAAAACAAATATGTCTTAACACTTCAAGATGATCTTACGCGATACGTACAAGCATATCCAATCTGTAATAAAGAGGCATTAACTATAGCACAACAATTACTTCACTTTTGCCAACATTATGGAGTCCCTAAGAGATTCCATTCGGATCAGGGTACCGAATTTATGAATTCCATTATGAAACAATTAATAAAATTTTTCGGATCTAATCACACCTTCAATACTGCATACCATCCTCAAACAAATGGCGCTCTTGAACGATTTCATGCCACCCTACGTGATCACATTCGCATGTATCATAATCGGCGTTTAAAGAATTGGGATCAGATTATCCCTTTCGCAATCATGTGTCATAATACCTCGGTTAATAAATCCACTGGCTATACGCCTCACGAACTTCTTTTTGGCTATAAACCTCGTCCATATTATACAATTAAACCAATACCGGACTATACAGCTTGTGACTATTTAAAAGACCTTAATGAACGTCTACGAACATCACGAGACGTTGCGTTGAAAAATCTAGAAAATATGAAAGAGAAAGCTAAAGAACGTTATGACAATCAAATAAAAAACAATATAGAGTATAAAATAGGAAGTAAAGTGATGTTACGAGTCCCAAACCCTAACAATCTAGATGCGAAGTGGGCAGGGCCCTATGAAGTAATACGTGTAGGCTTTAATGAAAACTATCTAATTAAAAGTGCAGGCAGAAATCAGCTAGTGCATGCAAATCGTCTACGACCATATTTAAATTAGGCTAGGATAACATTAAAATTAAACTCTTATTATTATAAAAAGAAAGGATACTTACCTAACTCTTTCTCCTATTACAGGGCAACCACAGGCACTGTTGCCAATACAAATATCACGACGCCTCTCACCTCACACGCAGGCGTATTTTATAACAAAGAGGGTGAATTGTTAGTTACCGAAGAGTCATGGAAGTTAATAATTTACCGCGATCTAAGACCCCTTTTCATTTCCCATGAATCCTTATTACGCCTTTCAGAAAAATTTCATGCTATGTCAGCTCAATATTTAAATTTTTCCAATGTTCAACTAACTAAATCCTACCTTAGCACACAATTGAATAAAATAGAAATTAGACTTTCAGAACTGAACATTTACTTAGATAGAAAAGAACGAGTAAAAAGAGAACTTTTAGATGATTTTGGTTCTGCCTTAAAGTGGCTTATAGGAACACCTGACTCTGAAGACGTTGAAAGATATGACGATTGCATCGATAAACTTGAGAAACGGGAAATAGATCTAATAGATCTCATGCAAAAACAAATTCAGATTACAACTTCGGTAGTGAAAAACTTTAATGAAGCGATCTTTAAAATTTCATTTGACGAACAAATCATAAATGAAAATATATACCGTCTTAACGAACATCTTAACAAAACAAAAAACTTATTACTCAATTTACAAGTAAGCGGAGACATTTCCGCCATATCTATACAAATATTAGAGCTTGTAACTAGTTTAGAAAACGAAATTGTTGACTGCTTAACCAGCATCATGTTTGCTAAATCTAACATAGTTCATCCTTCAATTATAAGTTCTAAAAGGTTACTCGAAGAGCTTTTACAGTCAAATAAAATAAATACAAAGAAATCGCTGGTGACTTCAGTAACAATAGAAAATCTACATACCCTATTAGACTCTTCAGTTTTGACAGCATATATTTACTCATATCGCTTAGTATATATTTTAGAATTCCCACTTGTTACGAATAATCCTCTCACTCTCTACCATATTTACTCCGTTCCAATTCAACATCCTAATTCCTCGCACTACTCTACCATCCTGCCAGAGCATATATACCTAGCCACTGATCCTAGTGGACAGTACTATGCATCCATGGACTCGCTGGACAACTGCAAGACGTTCTCAACAAGAAAAAGCATCTGCAAGGGCCTCGTTGTATATGACTCTACGCAACGCCCTAACTGCGAAGTGAAACTATTATTCAGTAAGAAGACGACAATCCCAGACATCTGTACGAGAACAACATTCACTGCGAATATTACGACTTTTCAATTTCTCAATAACAATAGATGGCTATATATTCTTAACGAAGTACGAAGCTGCATCCTACACTGCAAAGATGAGGTGACTTACTACAAACTACACGGATTAGGGATACTGACCCTCCCTCAAGGGTGTCAACTACATACAGGCTACAGTATACTAACAGCCTATCAATCATCAGAAAGCAATATCACCTACCCTACGATCATTCCTGACATAAGAACGGATGACTGGTTCAAAATTCAGTTACACATTGAACCCCCATATTTACTACCTATCTCAATCAGCAAGACGCCGCTAGATTCGCTGGACAAAATTAAAATCTATCTCAACAAGCATTCAGACGAATTAAGAAGGATTGAGGCAACTACAAAGTCACAATCGTTCGCAGAACAACATAATTCAACCTTCATGTGGTTTTACCTTATAAGTGGTATTTCATTTTTATCATATCTTTTCTGCAAACTATGCAACAGACGTCCCAATCGACAATCTATAAGGCGAAGAAGATCATCAAACGAAAGCTACATACAGATATTCAACAATTGTTTCGACAACTCACAAAGGCAGCGCTCTACTCAAGTTTCGATGCCACTCCGAGCTCAAACATCATCTTACATGACGGATGACGAAGACAACGGAAATACACCATCATCGCTTCACTCCCAAAGATCGGCCATACATGACCAATCTTTGTTCTAAGGGGGGAGATGTTATATATTCTATATTCTGTTATACATACTATAATCACGAACATGTATCTTATATATAAGCCTTTTGTCAATAAGTTAGAATAGTTATATAACTAATAAAACACACCCATAAATTGGTCATCATTTGACATGTCAGTGTACGTCCGAACCTTTTTCAAAACAATAGGCACACATGTTTACAATCCCTTTAGTCTTAAGAATTTGCACCCTAATAAAACACCCACCAGGGTACCTTTGAACCTTTTCAACTACTTCCTTTAAAATAATATTAGCTGTTAAAGTTAAAATAGTTGTAGCTATAAGTTTATTATAAGTTGACAGGCATTGTTAACCATACTCGCCTTTTACCACCACCATCTTCCAGCCCCATGCTCACCCAATATCTGTATAGTAAGAATAAGGCAGTTCTATCTCATCCTTCAACCTCGACATAACCTCTTATATTAATGTTAATTTCTAGTTCATAGTGTAAGACTCTACTAGTTCATAGTGTAAGACTCTGCTATTTCATATAAGACTCTGATTGTAGTGTAACATAGTGCATTAATAAAACTTTACAAACAAAATATAGTTTGAGTTCACTCTGCCCATATAACAAGGGCTACTATGAAAACTTTATCCGAAAAAGCTCACATGAAACACGATAGAGAAACATCTCATTTACGCATAGTCAGCGCCATAAATAGATGATTATCATCAATTTTTAAATTTCGATTCAAAAATATTTTTTTAATTTCAAAATTAAAAATTGGCGTCGAGACTCTCGGTCCTTGGGGACGGTCGAGGTGCGCACGGGCTTTTCGTGGAACTCAGCAAGCGTTTGAATTTTTAAGTACAAAGGCTTTCTATCGCCATTCAGTGCGGCAATGCTGCCTGCATCCTAGGTACTTTTTTAGTTTAGGTAAAAAGTAAAAAGATGATACTAAAAAAAAATATTTTAAAATAACATCTACTTTTAACGCTGACTGTGTGATAAAGTTACTTCTAATTTACTTTGGTAGGTAGTTTTTATATCCAACGAAGTGTCACTTAAAATTAAATCAAGATTCTTAAGGTTTACCTAATAACCTGACGAAAATTCAGGTAGTTTTGACAAATCCTATAGGATACCTCATGGATGCCTCAGGCATTAAGTCCGCCTTTGTACCTACAATATTTTACCGTTGTGCATAAAGTTTAAATAAATAAATAAATAGATACCAAGTTATTTTACGTTCTTTCTAATCGAATTGCAATCATGATAACAAACCTTTTATGTCCCACTACTGGGCACGGGTCTCCGCTCCTTTAACAAGAGAGCTGAGAGGGTTTAGACCTTAATCCACACACGTTGGTCTAATGCAGGTTGGTTGGCCGAAAACGTGATGCCGAATGCCCGAAACTTTTCGGTCCGCAAGTTCCGTAGTAGGGCTCTACTTGTTATTTACGTCGAAAGAGGATCCCAAAGATATTTTATATGTTCTACTTTCTGATTCATAAATCTGTTTTATTTCGGCACTTATTAAGGAAATACAACATTCGTATTGACTTGTTTAAAGTTTAGCCGTTTTGTTAAATGACTTTTTAACCAAGTTCAAAAAAGGAGAGGTTCTCGATTCGATTGTATTTTTTATATGTTTGTTACCTTTTTTTCCGTGCGGAAATCTTCTTGCCCGCGGCCAGCGGGGCAGGTTATGTCGGACTCTTACCGACGAAAACCGCACGCCGCCGCGCCGTCTAGGGTCTTCTGAAGGGAAATGCTCTATAGGCCACCTTACACCTCAGAACTTTCCACTGGGTGAATTATTTTGATGATTCTTTTTTGGTTTGATAGCTAGCTCTTCCCGTTTGGTCCCATTTTAATTTGGTCCGTTGAAAGCGGTTTTTTTGGTAAGAATTATGCTTTATAGAGTAACTTACTGTTGCCGCGGCTCCACTCGCGCCACGTTTATTTCGATTATCACGTTTTTTTTTATACCACTTAGGTGGCAGACAAGCACACGGCCCACCTGATGGGAAGCGGTCACCGTGGCCTATGGACGTGCGCAACACCAAGGTCGTTACCCACGCACTGCCGACCCTGAAGGGAAAGGGCGGGGGTAGGAAAGGGTAGGGCGGCTAGGAAGTAAACTTCCTTACGATCTATCATCCCTTATTTCATCTCTACATAGAGCGAAATTCCAAAAATGCTCTGTGGCATATTTAATAATAAAAAACTCCATGTAGGTTCCATGTGGCTATATGAAGATTTTTTTTTAATTTCAGACGATTACGTGTGACTGCGATGCCACGCCGGCGTTCCAGCTCAAAGCCTTCAGCCAGCGAGGGGAGAAGGTGGAGGTGTCGCACTACAGGGTTAACGTGAACAGGTTAATATTATAAGTACCTATACCTACAAAAAGAGAATAATTTATGAACATAAAGAAAAGTTTTTGGCGATTTCTGTCTTTCCTAGTACTCAAAGATGTCAAAAAGTCCCATAGAGTATTTTAATCCCCACATGAAATATAATCGATTGGCACAAAAAAAAAGTTTTTGGACTTTTTGAATTTTTTTTGCTAACTAAGATTTTTGCAAAATATGTGAATGCAGTTCAAAATATCTCAAAAAGTTAGGGAAGGTCTCCTAAGAACGTTTTGCTGTAACTACAACGGTTAAGGTAGGTACTTGCCCTTACTGCCCCGTTTCAAAAAGGGATAACAACTCGTCATAATAACTCGCGATAACAACTTGACCAATTGGGATCAAACATACGGCAGATTTTCAGTCTGACCAAGACCTTTCTAATAAAAAGAACACCATCCAAATCCGTTCAGTACTTTTGCGTCCATCGCAAGCAAACAGACAAACCGATAATTTTATAATTGTATAGAATATGACTTTCGGTGGGTCGTCTAAATAATGGAGCTGATAAATCTGTAGTGGATTGATTGATAGATGTATGAGATAGTACATACAGCTAAATGTTAGAGTACCGCTATCTCTTTTATCCACCACTTCACATTGATAAATGAAACAATCTCTGAGATTTTCTATGATTTTAAATGCTAGGTATAGTGCGCGGCATCTCACGTGGCCAGATTTTGAAGTAGTGTGGGCTCCACTACTCCAAAACCTTGCCAAGTTAGATGCTGTACACTATACTTGTTTGTGACAAAATGCGTCGCATAGTAACAAGTATATTGTACAGCATCTAACTTGGCAAGGCTTTGGAGAAGTGGGGTTCACACTACTTCAAAATCTGGCCACGTTAGATGCCGTGCACTACACTAGATAGATACGTTATGCTTATTATGGTCACCAACTAACAGTTCGGAAAAATGCTAAGGACAAACATACATACTAATTACTAAGCTCTTGGCTTAGGGATAAATCTAGCCAAGGCAGTCTTAAGATGGGTGTATGAGAGTACGACGTAAGCCGTCGGCTCCAGTTGCAAAACGAACATCAATGGCTATCGTTGTTGGTCGAAAACGTTAGTTGTTGTTAAAGCCCTATAAATTCAAAAAATTGATGCGAACGATACAAAAAAAGATCCCGAATCTGTTAATAGGATACCATACTTACACCCAATTGTAGCAAATTATTACTTTGCCACCAATTCATAATATTGTTGTAATAATTTGATTACAATCAGCTTATTTGTTAAAAACTTTTTACTAAATATTTATGTTGATCATTGCTCGTATTTTAAAAACAAACTAACTAACTACCATAAAGTTGGTAGGTTGACATTTTCATCATAAGTTTCTTAACCTCAAAATAAACGTAAAATTTTGGTCAATTTATACAAAATAATAACATATTGTACCTAATTCGATCACAATTTTTATCAAATTCCCCAGCAACTGTTATAAACACAATAAATTTCGACAATTCCCAGAAAAATTGCAAAAATTTACCAAAAATGGCGCGTAATATAAGTTGGTGATATTTCAGATTCCGTGCGCGCTTGAACGTGGTTTGCGTAACAGACAAACTAACAGGTGAACTGAAATGTGATGGGTGGCCTGAGGTGAAGGTGGCCTTGGCACCTGTGGGAGCACTGAGGCCCAACGCCACGGAGAACAACTTGCAAAACGCTATCAGGTAAATACGAAACTGTGCTCACCATGAACGGTAGGCTGTGTACTTTTTGCCACCTTAGGGGTCTAAAAAAGGTATATTCTAAAATCCCCTCCAGGGTCGGCAGTACGAATGTGACGCCCCTGGTGTTGCACACGTCCATAGGCCACGGTAACCGCTTCCCATCAGGTGGGCCGTGTGCTTGTCTGCCACCTAAGTAGTATAAAAAAAAATCTCGAAGTTGCCGGTCGATGTTTCGGGCAATCGGTATAAAGAAATGCAAATTATTCCACAGTAAATTTGATAATATGTTAGCCAGACTGAATATAAGCGTTGCTTAACTACCATAAGGGTTCTAGAATGCAGATAAATACCTATACTTAGATAAATGTTTAATAATATCTCTACATAGAAACACCTAGACAAATGCAAACAGACATACATATCAATAAATATTAGCCCTGACCGGAAATCAAACCTGCACCTTCGATGTAACAATCGAACACTACCACCGCACTACTGAGGTATCTCAGTAGTTTTGAAAGGAACTGTTAGCTCTTGTCTTCCAACCTTCCAAAGTGCGCGGGCAGTTATACTAACCGACTTAAACCGCACGCTGGGGTATAGGGTGATCAATAAAGCCCTTACACCCTACTTCTTGTTCTAACATCAATGGAATTTTCTGCTTTCAGTGACATTGTGGTCAGCGCCCTTAGAAGTACGAACTTGCAATTCAACCTGGCGCAGTACCCCACGTGTCCCCGCCTCCGACGCTACGTGGAGACCGCCCCTCCGAGGCTGCCCCTCCACTATGATGCGATGGTAAGAAAAGTTACCTAAACCTGCTGAAGACAAATTATTGCACAATGTCTTTAGGGCGTCTGAAGCGGAGAAAGGCCAGGGGCTGCAATCTCGACATGTATCGCTACGACTTTGCTACCGAATTTGCAAGTTAAGATAGCGACAAAAATCGGTTGCAGTAACAATTCTTGCGTCAAACGGTAGTCTGTACATTTAGGATGGTCAGCAATATGGAGATACTGGTACGGTAGATATTGGTGAAGATACCGAGAAAAATCGTTAATTTGGAAAGTAGAGACTACCAAATATTGTTATGTTTGCATCGCTACGAGTTTTGCGACCGAATTCGGTAGCTAAGCCGTAGCGATAAATGTCGCCCGGCCGAATTTTGTGACAAATTTGCGCCATCAAATTTCTACCACCATGATGATATAAAGGATTCATGATTGTTGCAGTTGCAAGATCGTCAGATGTATACGTCCACCCCCAACTCCACGGCCGGCAACGCGGTCCTGCTTGGCGATAAGAGGCTACTGGTGAAAGTTGTCTCTGCTAAAGACTTGGGAGGTAAGAATCGACTCTTGTACTTTTATAATGAGGTTGAAGTTTGCTTGCACCGTCATGCTTATCAGACAAATTTACTGTAGGCAGACTGAATAATTACTGGTACCCCCGTTAACCCCCTAACTAAAATTACTAGCAAACCCATTAACCCCTCTAACTAAAATTACTGGTATATCCGTTAACCCCTGTAACTAATATTACTAGTATACCCGTTAACACTTCTAACTAAAATTATTGGTATACCCGTTAACCCCTCCAACTAAAACTCCTGGCATACCCGTTAACACTTCTAACTAAAATTACTTGTATACCCGTTAACCCCTCTAATTAAAATTACTGGTATACCCGTTAACCCCTCTAACTAAAATTACTGGTATACCCGTTAACCCCTGTAACTAAAATTACTGGTATACCCATTAACCCCTGTAACTAAAATTACTGGTATACCCGTTAATTCCTCTAACTAAAATTACTGGTATACCCGTTAACACTTCTAACTAAAATTACTGGCATACCCGTTAACCCCTTTAACTAAAATTAATGGTATACCCGTTAACCCTTGTAACTAATATTACTAGTATACCTGTTAACCCCTATAACTAAAATTACTGATATACCCGTATTTTTGTACAGCAAATAGTCTGTCTTAAGACTGTCTTATCTTTAATGAGTGCTTAGCTTAAAACAACCTGACCTCGTGATGTCTGTTGTAGGTAAGAGTGGGTGCATAGCGCCGTACTGCGTGGTAGAGATGGACGAACCGCCGCAGAAGAACCAGACGGGCTTCAAGAAGGAGACTGCTAACCCACAGTGGGAGGAACACTTCTTGTTGTAAGTTTTTTATATATACTACTTAGGTGGCAGACAAGCACCCAGGACACAGATTTTTTCACACGTTTTATTTATTTAGACTCTCCAACAGTCTCTATACTAACCGATGCCCGCGGCTCCGCCTTTGTGAATGTTGGTTATCGTAATCAAACATACGGCAAATTTTAATTCTAACTAAGACCATAAAAATTGCGTCCAAATCTGTTGAGTAGTTTTTGCACCCATCGCAAACAAAAAGACAGATAAGAATGCCAATTTTTTTTTTGCGTTCATATAATATTCATAGCCTAAGTTTTTTTTTAAATATCTCCAATGTGCAGACACAACTAAATTTTAATTTTCCTTCTTCCACAGTGACCTGTCCCCTCAAACTGCGGAGTTACTCTTCGAGGTGTACGACCGCACCGGGCCTCCGTCCCCTGGCGGCGGCGCTAGTCAACATAGGTATATACCCTTACACTCACCTCTACCTCCCTCCAGGGTAGACAATTCTTCTCTCAGGTGATCATCGATTCCAAGAAAAATTAAAACCGTGTGTCTAATATTCGCAGGTTCCTAGGCCTAGGTCTAGTGGGCATAGACGAGCTCCTAGCGGCTCCGTCCCAGAGACAACAGATCGCTCTACAAACCAGGCCCATGGAGCAGCATGACGTCAGCGGCACTCTCACCGTCGAGGTAATAGCACGAATCGAATTGAAATCATGCGTTTTGTAAAGTGACTTCACTTTATCGGACCCTCTTCAAAACTCATAACATAACATAACCTAACATAAACTCACGCCTATATCCCCGAAGGGGTAGGCAGAGGTACTAGCACCCACATTTCGCTAGTTTATGTTTAGGTCCCAATGTAATAGGTGGCGAGCCTATTGCCATTAACCGGGCACTTATAAACCTGCGATAAATACACACATAACTTCGAAAAGCATCGAAAAGTCATTGGTGTGTACCATGGTGAACTTCAAAAATCAAGAGGTACAAAACTCAAATTACTTGCCAACAGTTCCTGTTCATCGAAGGAGCCGACATCCCGGACCTAGGATCTCGTCCAGTGAAGATCAAGGAGAGTCTCCGCACTCTCTCACCCCATGGCCACCTCACCACCACTACCAAAACGATATTCAAACACCAAAATGGTAATTATGGGTTTATCACTTTTTTACAATAATTTGGCGCCCACCGTGGGACAGTTGCCCCATGTTGGGCGCCAAGTAAAAAGTTACACGTTTAAAAAAAAACATTATCTTAGCGTAAAGTCTACAATTAAATGGCATTTTTGAAGTATCAGTGGCATGACAGTGGCTTGCTTTAATGTAATCGAGGCCCAGGGGTGTTACGCTCGCGCTGCCGACTCTGGAGGGTATACCCTAGGAAGGAATACCTCAGGATCCACTGCCATTATCAAACAACCTAAGATTCTTTAAAATAGAATATTAATTAATCTAGACCTACTCAAGAACATCTAAACCCTTATACTTCTCTCCCCCAGGACACGAAAACTCGCAACTAACGGAATCGGCCCTTCGAGAACTGGAACTAAGTCCAGCGAGTGCCGCCAACAAATCCACCCTCATCATACACTCTGTGCAGAGGGTACGTATCGCTGACTATAGGAGAACTTGGACTTGACCCTGTAGCCGTCTACTGGATTAGATGGAGCTACCGCTATGCTCGGTGTTAAATTGTGTTTAGGGGATGAAATTTATAACTACCCGCAAATTTTTCCGCGTGGGTAGTTTAAGGGTTTTATTGCGGAAAAAAATGAAGCCCATGGTACGCCTTGTAGTATCAGCTGTCTTTCGGAGAATTCCATTCAAAATCAGCCGAGACATTCCAGAGATTACCTAATTCAAACAAACAGACAGACAGACAAAAAATTTTAAACTTGTTTTTTTTATGTAAGTAACGTGTTAATTGAAAAGCTGTTATTTTCTTTTCATCCCCCTAAACACATAATATAATTATGATTAATACAATAAATTTACATTATAATGTAAATTGTGTGATTCTATTTTGTTAACAAGTTTTGGTTTTTTTTTCATTGCCTGCGTGTGCTGTGATAACAAACAGGAACCGAAGAAATCCATAAAGGTGAGTTTCCTTCAAAAAAATCCTGTTTTGTTGAAAATACTTTATAATTTTCGCATTATAGGCATGGTATTTTGGCTACATACGTCTTTTGTTGATAAGGCGTCGCTTTTCATTCGCCAGTCACTAAGAGAAATAGAAAAAAAATAGATTTAAATCAATGTTGCCATGTGTAAAAACAATAGTTTAGTAAAATATTTTTAGTTTTAACAAGATGTTGTCTTGTGTAAATTCTTGCTAACTCTGCGTTAGAATTAACGCTTATGAGTTACCAGACATAAATCAGTGTTGCCATGTATCTAAAATACGTAGTTAATTAAAAATATATTTAGTTATAACAACATGTTGTCTTGTGTAAACTCTTGCTAAATCTGCGTTAAAAATTAACGCTTAAGAGTTTGCTTTTAGGCGCAAATACATTCTTCAGTTGAAGGATTTTGTAAATATGTTTTATCATCCTAAGCATGTTATTTAGGTGGTTATTTTGTGACAAATATATATTTAATCAAAATATGATAATTACTAAAATTTTCTTTTTTAATTACTACCAGATTTTGGTTAAATTTTTCAGATATTTTTTAGATTAAATTAGTCTTAAAGTAGAAAAATACTTTTACTTATTCATTAAATAAGTGGTAACCCCACTATACCAATATTGTAACTTGATATCACAAAATAACTTCTAAAAACCTGTGTGCTGTGTTGCCACACTAACACTCCCGTAATCTACCAAACAAGGTTGAAATAACTGACTCGGGCAAATTCATCGAAGTGGAGAAAGCGGAAGCGGAAACGATTATACCTCAAGAGAGTGCTAAAGTTGATGAGAGTTTGACAGAAAAGCCTGTCACGCCGAGTCCTAACCAATCACCAGGGAAAACTGTCAGAATTAAAGAAAATGGAGCGAAAGTAAATGGAGATACGGAGGTAAGAGTTTTGATTGTGGATTTATTGGATACTAATACATTAATATTTTTTTCTTTAGTTTGTGTTTTGTGCGGTTGTGATTTTATTTTTCATTTTTAGATTTTTTAAGATATCTTACACACTAGAAGTGGTGTCACTACCTACTTGAATCTTGGATGATAATATTTTGTAGATCATTGAGAAAGATGATTCGCGTGTGGTCGGATTCATAGCTAATTTCTAGTATCTTTCATACTTTTCTGAAACATGTTTACTCCAAAATTCATTAATAGAAGAGGAAAATCTTTTAAATCAGTTTACTGACCTCTGCCTAGACAAATGCCCTTATATCTTCACACGTATGTCTTCACACAAAAATAAAATTTATCGAACGTACATGGGACCTTACTAAGACTTTCGGGGTCAAGCTTGCCGGAATTCTGGCAAATGGTTTCAACTTAATAAAAGAGAATTTCAATTGAATATCTATACCCTATTTTTTAGGTACTTAAAATTGCCGTAAAACAGTACTACGTTGTATTGATATCAAAGACCACCCCACGGAGACGCCTAGTACTAGGAATGACCATGAACGAGATACTAAGACTCCGACAGAATGTTCCATTCCAACCAGAGCAGCACTCCGTTAATATTTAATTTCATATATTTAGTTAATTATTGTGCAGCCGTAGACTGCAATACGCTAATTGATTGATTGACTTAATTATAAAATTAAAGAGCGTTTCATTAATTGTAACGGCAACATTTTCAAATGTTTAATATTGTGAATGTAAATTTCCAGCAAGGCGATTACGTCCATCACGGCAATGAAAACGTCCCGCCAGAACCTGCACCGCGACAGAAGCGAAGAAGGGACTTCTTTGGAACTATTAAGAGAAGGTAAACATAACTATATTGCACGATTTAAAAAACGAATTATGCTCTTGGTTACTAAAGGGTTATGGGGCAAGCTCGTGATTGAATGCTGCTTGTAGTCAAGTTAAATGAATAAGTATTTGTAGGTAGTGGAGTAGGTATTCAATTACGGTGTTTTAAATTAGCCTTAAATATTTTTTTAAACATAATATAACACATGGTAGTTTTATAGGGAGAAAATAAGGTGTCGAACAGGCAACACTAACTTTATACCCTTTTGCTGAATGTTTTTATAATCAATTATTTCCAGATTGGGCCGGTCCCGTAATCGCGGCCAGTCTCTAGATCTCACTGACTCTGAGCTTGAGAACCAGAGTCATATTCGCAGCATCAGTGCCGAAAGGAATAACCATGGTTAGTGAAAAACTACATCACCAAAAAAAAAAACAAACGGAATAAAGACAGTAAAATAATTTTAAGTGTCTCTACATCGCACATAATTCATGGACCATTAAGTTAAAATATGACAACAAATATTTTATTTGGTAGAAATAATCTACCAATTTTCCATTACTAGAAGTCCGCTACAACTGGCAATATTCAAAATTACGTGGAAATGCGAATACTTAAATTTTGACTCACTTCGCATCATCGTCCGGGAAGTATTCTACTTCGAGCGGCAATCCCGGTTACATTCAAACCCTGCACTTTTGAACCCCGCGGGTCCTCTCCCATTCCTTTTTTTTTATTTAGACTTATACTAGCATTTTACACCCGAATACCCGAAAGGAAAACCTGCGGCAAAACTCGTCAGTCAATCAGCACGTGAAGTTGGTTTAAGCCTCGAAGATCTTGGTGAGGTCCGGTACACCCATGCACGTTCTATGGTTTCTAACCCTATGGTCCGTTTGCAGAGAAGGCGCTGTCCATCCCCAACAGGAACGTGTACTCGGCCGGCGCGTCGCCCGCGCAGTCCGGCGACGAGTCGCGCACGTCCCGCAGGTAGGTGGCGCTAGTGGGACCATGTTGAGGCTCTTGTTTTCTTTCTACTAGTTTGGGTGATAAAAAATCGATTTCGAAACGATATTCAAATTCTATTTCATTTTTTATGTGAGACCTGAATGATAAAAAAAATGTAAACATATTTCAGCGCTCATTTATTCTATTTTTGCCTTAAATAGTGCCCTACGTAGTAATATTCTAAATTATTACCGTGAACTTGACAATATTGCCAGTATTTGTGGTGCTATTTACTACCAAAAACCTGAGTAATATTTTGTTTACACTTCGTGTTACAATTTTATTGTTTTGCTATCGAGATTGTCGTATTTACTATTTTAGGAGCTACATAATAATGATGTACCAAAGACCATTATACCTAGTTATAATGGTCTTTGGTACCTACCTATTAATTTATCACCTCAAGCTAGACAGGCATTTAAAGTCATATTTATATTAATAATTAGAATTCACCTATATTCAATCAGTTTTTTCCGTAGAACGGGCGTTTACATCTAGAATAATTTGTAGTGGTAGATATTATAGTTAATGCATTGCATTATAAAAATTACTAATGTAAGTCTTTGGAAATACGATCTTTACATAGCCAGTTTAACAGAACTAAAATGTATCGCCATCTTTAATTTTCCTTCAATAATTAAAGAAAGATAAAAATAAAGAAGAAAACAACAATAGCCGATAAAGAGGGTGAAATATTTTACGCCTGGCAAACTTATTTAGTAGTTTTTGTAAGTATAGCATTGGTAACATTTTATCATGGAAGTACAAGTACATCGTACAAATAGTCTTCTTCAACGAAAGCATAATAATTTTACCATGGAATTATCTAGTTTACCTACTCAAAACTTAAAAGCATTGTTGATGGTTGAAACTTAGCTGGATATTAAATAAAATGTATGGGAGTTTTTGAGTGTAGTAGCTTGGCAAGACTACATTATTTCTAACTTAAATATATATGCACCACACTATTATAAAAATTAGAAATATTTAATAATAACTAACTTCACCGCTTTTAACTATAAATAATGCTGTCTTGCCATAGAAAAAAACTTAAAAAACTACGATTATAACATCTGCGATACTAAAACAAGATGTTTTCTCTTTTTTTCATCTGTCAACACTCACATGCGCTGGGGGTAATGGCACTCTTCAATCTGGTAACACTGGTTTTTCGTACTAAACTATTTTTACATTTGCTGGAATGAAAATGCTTATTTATATTGTATTGATATGTATTTTTATAAACTTTTGCTTGTGCATTATTTTTGCTTTTATTTCATTGTTTATTATTCATGTGTGTTTTTAATTTTTAAACAAAACAAAAATCTCTCCGAACTATCAAATTTTGCCTTTTCTATGATCTTTCGCCAAATCACTATCAATAATGTTTATCTATAATCATAATATCAAATATATAAATATCTAAATTTATATTCTTATATTGGCACTTTCAATATCCTTGCATGACACTAATATTTTTTTCACACTTTCATCATTATTTGAATCCAAAACTAAACCAAAAGGTCCTCTCTTAGTGAAGTGTCCGGGTTCAGTACTGCATCAGCAAGGACCTTCATCCATGAGGCTTCGACCCTGGTCCTGGAGACCATAGAAGCTGGCATCAAGAAGCACTATCTGGTGCCTCTGACTATAGCGCAGAGGTCAAGATGGCGGCGGAAGGGCATTAAGCTGCATATTTATAATGAACACACGTTTATTGCTAAACATCTAAGTGGGTAAGTCATAATTTTTATCTTTATTATGTGTGTATTTATCGCAGGTTTATAAGTGCCCGGTTAATGGCAATAGACTCGCCACTTATTACTTACATAGGGACATAAACATAAACTGGCGAAATGTGGGTGCTAGCACTTCTGCCTACCCCTTCGGGGATATAGGCGTGAGTTTATGTTATGTTATTCTCTGTAATTTCTATCAAAACTTGGATGAAATAGAAAACTATAAATAAACATTCTAGGATATTCTACACAGCGCTATCTAAACCCAAAGTAAGCTTAGCAAGCTCATTTTATGGGTTCTAGAATGGGAATAAACATAACCACACCTAGACACATTTTTTTAAAATTTCATCATCTGACCTCCCAAAGCCGGGCAGAGAACCTATGTCCCATAGCCTCATTCGTTAATCAGCTGCAGTTGTACCAGCCTGCACCGTGAGGTTAGCTTGAAGGTCCTGAAGATCTTGATGGGACCCTATACAACCCAACTCTTCTTAGTTAAAAGAAGACGAGCTGAGACGATAACTAAGTTTAATCGATTGGTTAAGGAACATTACTTGTCCAGTTTAACGTAGATAAAGTCCTATATTTGTTAAAATATGTATGTATTCAAGTATGTATTGTTCATATATTTATGTATTTATTTAAGTATGTATATAAAAGTAGGTATATGTACGCCATCAAACACCGAGCACTCCAACCAATATTTCCATCCAAAGGTTGCCTGGCAGAAATTGCGTTAAGCGATAAGGCCGCCCTTTGTACTGCTGTTTTTTTTTCTAATTTCTGTATCCAGAATTTTGTAATCGGCGTACAATAAAGCATATAATAAATAAATAAATAAAATAAATAAAAGAGTGCAAATATCTTGTCTAGATATAGATTTTAACATAACATAAACTCACGCCTATATCCCCGAAGGGGTAGGCAGAGGTGCTAGCACCCACATTTCGCCAGTTTATGTTTAGGTCCCAATGTAAGGCAATAGGTGGCGAGCCTATTGCCATTAACCGAGCACTTATAAACCTGCGATAAATACACACATAACTTCGAAAAGCATCGAAAAGTCATTGGTTTGTGCCATGGTAACCTGGGATCGAACCCGAGATCTCGTCTTAGCAGTCCATAACCCATACCACTAGGCTACCGCGGTTTGGATATAGATTTTAGGAAGTGAAATGATGTTGTCTCTACCTACCCTACGATTTGTATGTATGTTGTATATCCAGTGGAACGGTGTGCGAGGTGTGCGAGAAGACGATAGCGCGGCGGCTCGGCAAGCAGGGCTACGAGTGCCGCGACTGCCTGCTCAAGTGCCACAAGCACTGCCACGTGCGGGTACCCGCTGCCTGCGCGCGCTCCTCTGTGCAGAATATGGAGCTGTGAGTACAACCCCCCCCTCCCACCCCATACTCTACCCCACTATACCCCATGTGATACCTACATAAATTTTCACACTAGCTCTTGCGGAATGTCTCTCCTACAATACCTACAAACAAATATATTCGAAAAAAATTATTTGTCGCTGAACAACTAAAAGACACAATGGCAAGAATAATTCAAGTTTAACGTTGGACAGATTATAACGAAAGGGAAATTTTAAAAGTTGATAATTTTCAATTTAATTTTTCTACCATTTTAGTAGAATTTCACATAGGGTACTGCACAGTGTGCATATTAGTTAATGTAAGTACCCACTTATGTCACTTTTTGCTTTTATTATATTTTTAATTAATATTCATATTCAAATTTTATTGAAAATACAATAATAACTTATATTCATCTTCGAATTAAAAAAAACTTAAGTAACTAGATAATTTTTAGATAGGTACTAGTAGTATACCTATTGCTGTTTTTTACAGGTAAGCTTAAATTTTATCAGCATTTATAATTTACACTTTTACGTATTATACCTAGATTAAACTTAAAACAAAAGGATTTTTACGTAGAAGAAATAAAAAAAGTCTATTTAAGTGGCATCATTTACTTTAAGATATAAATGTAAATGTTACCACAATGCTCTGTATACGTCTGAGTGCTTTATATTACTTTTAAGGACTTGTCTAATAAAATTGTGTAACGTTTAAAATTTTGAATTTGCAGATATTTATAATCAAGATTTTTTTGACTGTTAAATTGCAGTTAATTAAATTTAAAAATATTGAAAAGTAAAATAATGGCTGGAACAAATAATTTTCACTTAAAATACATTTTATTACTTGCAAGTCCTTGGGTAATTTTCAGAAAACACTACCCCCACTACAATATATTATGCCATCAGTAGTATAATTATTTTTCAAATACTGTAGTATCAAAACTCATATGACTTGCATTCCAATTGTATTTTCTGAATTTATAAACCAAATAATTAGTAGAATATAAGTATTTATGAAAACTGAACAGCTCAACTCATTCGATCTTTCATTCCTTATCACTTGTATCAGAAAAAAAAAAGTTTCGAACAAAATGTTGAAAGTTATCCATTATATTTTTATAATTCAGAATACCATAACTTTTCTTCGAAACTGTATATAATTTTGCGAAATTAAATTTTTTCTTGACGTTGAGTTATATTCAACAATTAATCAGTTAGACAAATGTGATAACTTTTGTGGTACTATGTATATGACAATGATATAAAAACTAATAGATATTATAATATTTCTGATAGAAGTAAATACTAATAAACTATGCATTTTATAACTTACACGCAATATTATCTTGAAAGATCCGCCCAAAAAAGAACGAGTGAATGAAATGAATGAAGTGTTCTACAGATTAAATCTAAAATGGGCATCTGTGATTGCTAATACCTTTTCCAAGCTACGCTCATGAGCGAATACTTACATATACAGGTGAATTTTTCAAAAGGGATTGGATGGCCAAATCCGAAACTATAAGGAATAACGAAAAATGGTCAAAGGAGTCACGAGCCCGATTTTGATAAAACTTTAAGTTTTTTTAGTTAAGTTAAGTTAGCAACACTATCGTATGGTGTAATAATATAGGATGTTTTTTTTTTCAAAATCAACAGGTTCGACTCCTAGCTAGGATTATTGGTTTTTCAAAAATCTAATGATGAAGTTTTAAGTTTCATTAAAATCGGGCTCGTGACTCGCCTCGAATCGTGCTTCGCTATTCCTTATAGTTTCGGATTTGGTCATCCAAGCCCTTTTGAAAAATTCACTCTGTATGACATCTATATTATGTGTAACCGCCTTAAAATATTCACTTTAATTGCTCGAATTGATGTCTACTCTCGTGCTCATTTATAATATCGTACAGTCAGTCTATACATAAAGGCATTGTAAAAAAAAAGTTCAATTTTGGACGGTTCATATACTAATTCATTTATGCTGTATTGCTTATATGTATTTTTATTTTCAACGCTGCCAAAGGTCCCATTCCCATAGCTTTGGAAATGGAAGGTACTTGTTTAGTTTTATTATTTATAATATTCCAATAGCACACCAGCTCATTCGTTCGGCTCTTAAAACAACAAATTTTATTGATAATACTAGAGAAAATAATTTAATAATACGGAACTTTCATAAACCTTCAGTCTTATACAGTTAAAAGAATATTTTTCTTGTTTAAAAGCAAAAATTGTAAAAAAATTGACGACTTTTTGCAAAACTTGCAAAAATTGATCACTTTTAACCAATGAATGGTATTGTTTGAAGGTTCGAACTAATGTTTTTTTATTTTGTGGCTGGCATTCACGCGCGCGCCTTTAATATGTTCTACACAGTCTACTTAGTCACTGTATCATCAAAAGCTAGCAAAATATAGTAAATGAAAGTTTTTTGCAAACTTATTAAGAATTAAAAGTACAATTTGAAATAAAAAAATATGAACAAACATGTATCCATCTCAGTCGCTTGGCTTATACAACTGTATAATATACCTAATCATTATCATAAACTATTCATAAATGTATGTAATAGTTTTTATTCTTTGTAATAATCAAATAAGCCACTTTCCGTATTATATTTCACACCTATCTTTATAAGTAACTCTATGTTTTGTCGTTTATGATTTGTGCTATGTATAATTATTATTATTTTGATGATTTCAAAATAAGAATCAGAGATTTTTATGTACACTACTAGTAAGCTATTTAGAACTAAAATTGTGTCACAATATGGAGGTACAGAGAGATCCCGACCGGGGCGAAGTGACAAAAAAAGATAACAAATTTATCATTCGCTTTATGTAAAAAGGATAAATCTCATAAATAATGCCTGTCATAACATTCTCACCTTGGCCCGTAGACAAGTGGAACAAGTTGAAATCGCTAAGGAATAGAATAGATTAGGTCGACCAATCACACTCTAGCTCGTGATCCCGCTGCGGCGTGCGCATCGTACGCCGGCGACGAGCTTGGATGTGATTGGTCGATCTAATCTATTCGTTTCCTTAGCGATTTACGCTATTCCACTTGTCTACGGGGGCTGGTCAGCTAAATTGAGGTAGATTAACCAAATACGTGACAAAATTTTTGCTTCGTACAGCGGATCTAGTAGTATTATAATATAAAACTTTGATTAGAACAACCAATGAAGTGCAAATCATAGATAGACATAGTTATTTGTCATGTATGTGTGTAAATATACTATTTATCCAATATTAACCAATAAATATACTATTTTTCTAGATCCATGCTCCCTGTGTTAAGTGAATAGTCAAGCTAAGCGAGAAGACTGCAAGAAATAAAAAAAAATATAAAAAATACAAAAAAATATAACAAGCAATATTCACTCAGGTTCTTTAAAAATATTAAAGTTTGTAGACGTCAATATTTATTTATTTAATTATTTTTGTTTTATGTGTGGCATGAGTTTACTTTTGACAGTATTTTGCTTTAATTTTGATGTATTTTTGTTTGCAGTATAATTTATTAACGCATGGTATTAAAATGCCGTCTTAAGCTATATCTATTATTTTCGTTGAAGGAGAATTTTTGCAAATAAATTTTACTTTAATATATTTATTGTTCGTGAAGTAGAATAGAAGTTCAAAATTGTTGTTTTACCTCTTTGATATTTCCCCACCGGCCAACTGGCATGCACAACTAGTTGTGCAGGAGGGAATGCCAATCAAACATTATTCCCCAAAAAAAAGTTTATGGACGTTTTTTCTTTGTAATTCTGCACAAGTTGTGCCATGGGGAAGAAGGTTGAACTCATGTACACTGTGATCATGTACATTGTAGTACAATTATGTACATAGGTACCTACTTGATGTTGATTCTTTTGCATGTCATTTTATATTTGTTGTATTATGTATTGCCAGATATTTTTTATTATTTTCTACCAATGACAGGCGTTAATTTCTGAAAATATTTAAAATAGTTACTATTATTAATACTTGCTATAATTGGGCTGTTTAACATATTTTTGTGCTTTTTCAACATTATTATAAACGCTATTACATTAGATTATTTATAAATGATTGTATAAACCAGATAATCAGGATAATTATCTCAATTATGGTAAAAATAATTTAATAGTAACTAGTGAAGAAGAAGTAATAAGCACGCCAATCGAAAAGCAGGTGAAAATGTTATACCTAGTAAAAATTGCTCTAAAGGATTGTTTCATTATTAAATTTAATATCAACATAACTGGACATATTAAAATTATATCTTCAGACTTTACGTGTACATGTAAACTACTACTACCTACATTCCCTTTTGATTTCTTTAATTAATTTTGTATTTTAACGTATTTTTGCATTTTTCAGGACTTACATCGCATCTCCATACGCTGACAAAAACATAAGGATGCTGTGATTATTTCATGAAAAAAACGCTTGCAAACGTGCACAAAGCATCATTTTTTAAAAATCTACTTAAATTATTAGAAAAATCTCTCTAAGTACAACACATATTATTATGTACCCTGCTGACATATACAATATATAGGCTTTTTTACATATATTTATATGGAATAAACAATGAAGTTTAAAATTAGCCTTAAGTAATGTGTAGGATGTGTAAGCGTCTCTGGATATTTTAAATGTTGGAAAATTGTTACCCGCTTTTTGTCATTATAGGAATGTGATTTACTCGGGCTTAAATAATAAAATAGAATTACTCGAAATACCCTTAAATATATTAGAAATCATAAAGATTCCTTTGACGTATGACAATACTATAATCCGTCAGAATTCAGGATGTAACAGGTAAACGTCTGATTGCTTCACTGCCAAGGTCTCAGTGAATCATATTCCCTTCGGCGTTACAACTTTAGGATTAGTTTAGGTATCGCTAGAGCCCACCATCAAAGCCAATTTTGAAGCAAGATATTAGATTTCATTACTACATACTAAATTCTAATATACGGTCAGCTAAAATAATTGAAGTTTACAAAATTTTCTACCTCATTTTTTTCAAAGTTACAAGATTTAAAAAAACTAAAGTTACCATTTTGTTATTTTTTATTTGTTGTTGGAAACACCGAATGTTTATCTCGAAATATTTATTTTTAGTTTTAAATGTGCTTTTTCGCACAAAATTGTGATCTATAATCGTCAAATGTGCAATAAGTCTAATATTTAATGATACACGCGCTTTGAGCTTTCAAATTTATACCTTACTGTCTTAGTAATTAATATATTTGGCCATAACTTGACAGTGACCACCTAGTAGTTTCATCGACTAATACTGGAAATGGAGATTTATTCAATAATTTCTCAAACTAATCGACTACCTAGACTAATCGACTATATAGTGTGGGTACAGTCAAGGGTCACTGACAATTTGAAAATTCAAAAGAAGTTCCTTTAGTCTAGTTAGAAGATGGGCTGGGGTTATTTTAGAATGTTTACATTTTCAGTAATAGTTTGTAATTTTCTTGTAAGTAAGTACGCGTATTGTTGATTTTTGTTTAATTCGAGTGACTGACAATGTATTGCTACAAATATTTTGTGCCTTAATTTTCCTCTTTTTGGCCAGCCATTGGCACAAAATATGTATAGGCCTAGGAACGGAGAAGTGTATGATACTAAACAGACATTGAGGACTCAAATATGGTTTTAGTCGATTTTAACCAGATTGTGCCTAAATTTTTAACTCGACAAACCCTAATTGTTACTAAAACAGGTTGAGGTTGTAATAGTGATTAATTTTAGTTGATTTTTACATAATATTAGTCGATATTTATTAGTGTGTGATCCTCCGGCTCCCTGTACATAATATTTGTAGCACAAGTACTTTTATGTTTAAAAGGAAATGGTTCATAATATATTGTAAAACATGACAAACTATAATTGTATCTTTTGTAAACTAAGATTGTTAACGCATAATGTTTTATGTGGATCCGTATAAAATATATTATTACTATTATTTATAAATGTTGCGCAATGTGTTTCTTGTAATTTTATTTTTCCTCTTTTTTTAATAAAAATGCCTTTTTTTCAAACGATGTTTTATCTATCTTCACTTCGGCTATGGTAACGTAGATTAAAAAATAAGCTGAGTCCTTTAATTTATTTAAATAACTGGGTATTTCTGCTAAATTTAGTCGGCCAGCTCTCGGACTATGTGATTTCGGTCATTGCAGAAATCATTTTTATAAGCTCGCAATAACATGCGATAACTTGCAAAAAACACATAACTTGAAAAAGATATAGACTAGATGAGAAGGACAACATGACCAGCCCCGTAGACAAGTGGCACGAGCGTAAATCGCTAACGAAAGGAATAGAATAATTCGACCAATCGCATCCAAGCACAATCAGAAAATCATTGTAAAGAGCTAAAATGACCTAAAAATTGGAATACTATACCATATTGTTGCTGTTTGTACCAATCCTTGGTCCAGTTGCATGTTATGTCAATGGCAAATATAATATAATTATGAATACTGTCCTTAAAAAACTAGGAGCATCTATACTGACTGAAATTCGAACCCATTTTTTATTATACATTCGCTGATCCGTCATATCATCATCTGACATCCGTGGGCCGACTAACGTACAGGCCCCGAAGACAAGTGTCATAGCGTAAATCGCTACGGAATAGAAACGATTAGGTCGACCAATCACATCCGTGCTCGTCACCGGCGTACGATGCGCGCGCCGCGGCGGAATCACGAGCTGGAGTGTGATTGGTCGACCTAATCTATTCTATTCGATAGCGATTTACTTTTGCCACTTGGCTACGGGCCCTGAAATCTGCCAGTACCCCCTGGTAGGTAAAAAGAAGGTGCCCGAAGCGTGTACCGGCCAAGATGCAGGTTATGAATAAAATGAACATAATCATTGATATATCCGTTTATTGACGCCAGCATTATGTACAATTACAACAATAAGCTAACACTCCGATACGAAACAATGCCGTCTCTCCCATTCCTCTTATATAATAATTAATACCTTTTACATGCCATGCCACATAAACAATCGATTTAGGTACTTATTTCTTACGAGTCCTACTAATGAGAAAGGTAAACATAAACATACTTGTTAAACTAAATAACCTCTTCTGGTATAACCATAAATAAAGCGAATATTTTTTTTATTATTATTCAAAATTACAAATTTATTTTGTTCTCAAAATTATTAAAGTAAATCATTAGTATTTTTTTATTGTTTTAAATTTATTGATCTGGATAAATACTTACTATTAAAAATCGACTAAAATAATAAAATCGACTAAAAGGAAATGAAATAAAAAAAAAGTATGATCACAAAAAAAATATAATTCGATACCAAAAATCTATTTACATGATGTGACTTGGAAATAATACACATTGATACAGTTACAGTACAACACTTTATGGTAACCTACCCTAGCGAGAGTTTAATATACGTTACAAAAGAGAATTCGTCTCATAATAAATTACAGAATATTTTTTTCAATATACATAGAGCGAGGTGGACAAAATATATCGTGGAGACCGTAGGTATGTGATCTAGCATCAGTCGCTTATTTAAGAAATAGTCTAAATAATTGTGTTACTTGTATGTCTTGATTTCATTTGTAATAAACAAAAATTACCATTTCTATTATTTCTGTTTTTGAAGTACTCTCTGTAGCAACATTATTCTACAATATATTTTGTTTAACCTCTTCATTTCTTATATTATTAATGCACCACAAAAAATTACTAACAAAAATATGAATTTAAGTCGTCTATAAACAAAAATACTGGATAATTCTTATGGCAGTCGATTTTCTTATACACATTATAAACCAAGAGTAAATTCCTACCAAAACAGTAGGTAGGTTGTTTGATGCGTGGTGTTATAAAAACAATTTGTACTCCTTTCATAGATCCAGTATTACATCAATCAAATGAGTTTCTTTATTAGCATACGATTTATTAGACGCGATTAGAAAATCGACTAACAAAGTATCAATAGTTCTCAAAGAACTATAGAAAATAAATTTTCAATAACTACATCACTCCAAAATAATATTTAAATAAAATATTTGGAGTGAATGTTTCATAAACCGTTCTGCTTTCCACTTTACATGGCATACATACTTTTCTTTGACATAACTGAGACCAATAATAAAATTAAATTATAACCCAACTAAAATTTGGTTAGTCCTTTTTTAACATTTTAATACTTATAGTTACTTATACGATAATAATATATCACTACTAATTTTGTTAATGTACGTTTTTCGGGACATTATTTCATTCAGGCAGAAAAAAACTCACTATAATAAATGCTCAGTCATTTGATAACTAAAAAATGGAATAAATATACGATTTTGAGCACCAGTTGCTTTTTAAATCAATCATAGTTTTAATTTATAGTATTGAAGTGTAGAGGGGACGTAACACTTTGGCGTACAATACTCGTTATCAAATTGTTATAAAAATTATTTTGTTCGGTAGTTTGTTTTTGGTAAATGCAAAAAATTTTAAAATCTGAACTGTGGAATGTTGACTTGAAATATGAACTTTTAATTTTTATACGTTCACCATAGTGAACGTATAAAAATTAAAAGTTCATATTCTTTATTTATGTTTGATTTCATAATTTTTATTGTAATATTTTCACCACAGAAATGAATTCCGAGTAATACGCAAAAGCGAACGTAGACATGAAATCCCAAAAGAGGATCATAAAACTACATAAAACCATTCAAAATTTGTATGTGTTATATAATGCTATATAATATAGTCTTTTAATGGTGCCATTGATGATCTAAATAGGCCGAATAGGGCTTGGCGCAGTTGCAAAATGAAAAAAGACAGTTTGTTGACGTACTATTTCCCGCCGTTTTATCTGTCAAACATTTCCTACTGGTTTACGTTTAAAATTATGGGTATTGTGTATTTACAATATCAAATAATATTATAGCAGTACCAAAATAAGAAAACGGAATTAGGACACCCTTATTAACAAAGGAATAACTTGAAGTTTCTTAATAAACCACCCACTACAGTTCAAATATTCAAAAAAATATTAAATATGGCCATCGAACTAACACTACTCATAGCCGTTTTTACAGAAAAAATATTTACTAAAATAAAAAATATCTAATGGAAAGTTTTGAAATTGTCTCATAGTTTTTTTTAATTGTATTTAATATTATTTTTAATTGTCTTGAAATAACTTAGCTTTTCATTTGGTAGAAGATTCATGCACTATGAAGCAAGGTCAAGTCCAATGAAGAGTCACAACCCAAATATATTCAAATACATGCACTTAATTATATATGTACAATAGCAGTTTTATATGTAGAGATGATATCATGCAATTCGTTCTTAAAAGCTCTTAGGCTGAGCGCACAGAACTAATAAGAGACTACAAGTTTTATCGCTAGCGTTTTCTACCAGATACGATGTCGCCACTTTCTTGTCAGTGCAACACAACTCATACAGAACTTAAACTCTATACGATGCCTGTTTGAGCGACGCACACATAGATATCGCTCATGGACGCGAATCTCGGAATGTGCGGTAACCCGTACGGAATCTAGTGCCACCCGTTAATGGATGTTTATATTATGTTATTCACGTTGGTTCAGACGCAAGAGCGCCTTCTTTTAGCATATATCTCACTTATAAACCTTTTATTATTTCTGTGGCAGCCCTTAGACAAAAATCCCCCAGTATAGGTACCGTAAACCTAAAATTCTCCACATCTACCAATCCATACAATATACCCAAATTATTCCTCTTTGCACATGAAATGGACTGCAATGGGAATCATCTAAGTAAATTGCCAAACTATGAAAATGTATCAATGATTTTTATCTATTTAATGGGAAAATGAATGACAACATGCAACAATTATTAAATGAATGATGGTGAATAATAACTCTAAATGCACTAACTTATTTATATTAGAATAATATAATATAAGTGGACTTGTCAATAATTATTATAAAACAAAATAAAATTGTCTTCTAGCATTATAGATGTTTCTACTATTTTTATTCATGGCAACCCAGTTATTTAGCACAACATCGAACCATAGACTAATTTAACTGTCAGTTATAAGAACTGTCATATCGCAATGTCAGTTTAGTCCGTTAGTCGCGTTTATTATAGTATAATATATATGTATAAGTTCAAAAAAGGCGTGGCGTACCTATATATTTCCTGGTTACTATGATACCTTTCTTCACTGACAGATCCACCTATATTAGGCTCTACAGGTGATGTTATAAACTAGTATATCCGTGCTCAGAAATGAAGCATTGCCACCACAAACCAATAAATTATTTACAGCATTCTTTAAAAACCACTGGACTTGACTTTAAGCTTCTTAGTTGCTAGAGTTAGGTCATAAGTTGTTAGAGTTAGGTGAAAAGTTGCTAGAGTTAGGTGAAGTATCTAGACTTAGATGAAAAGTTGCTAGACTTAGGTGAAAGTGCAAAAGTTGCTATAGTCAGGCGAAGGTGAGTTTCCATTCAATCATTCCTCGAAGTTGCAACAATTTCTATTCTAATCATGAGGGGTAGACGGTTAGTTGATCTGATGATCATGAATGATAAATAATAACAATGAAAACTTAAAGTTATATTATTAACTTCTTTCCCCTTCTTTTTTCTTGTGTTAGCTATGGTATGATAATCGTCCAATGGGGACCGCTTACCATAATATCAGCCGTGTGCTTGTATTGCAGCCTTGTGATTTAAAAAAACGTAATTTTCTAATCACTCGTCTCGTATGATATCAAGGTGTGTATGTGTATGGTATTGCCAACCTAAAAACTATGCCAGTGGTTGGGTGGTGCCATATTGCTAACGTATAACTATTAATTCCTACCTACATGAACCCCCTACTACAGTCTCTATTGAGAAACTATGATAGGTGATTCTTTTGATAACTGACTGAACTTTTTATGTTATAAATTGCCTAGGGGATGACTATTTTTCATTGTTCTTAGCAACACTTTTGTCTGTGTATACTGGATACACATTATGCCACGGTGAGTCCTTGTATATTTTGGAAACACAGAGGCAAAAATTATAAAATGCAATGTTATCATATTGTAATAGGCAGATATGGCACTGGCACTTAGCCTACCTCAACGCAAGAACGAATGCAATAGGATTATACACTTATCAGTGAGTATGAATGAGATAAAATAATTTCGGTCAGACAACGGGGTAGTTGAAATTGCGATAGTATTATTGAGATATGTAACTACCTTCTTTTAATACATATAAGATCATTGAATGTATGAAATATATGAGGAAAATTAAACACTGCGTCACATCTACCCTCATAACAAAACAAAATATAGCATTCCAAATACTATTTGGCGGGATGTACTCATAAAAGTTCGATAAATTACCTTGTGATCGATAGTTAAGTTATTTCAAAATATTTCTAGTTAGAAAATTGAATGTAAATAAGTCAATAATTCATAGACACAATAAAACGTTATCAAATTTTCATTTCGGAATGTCTGATAGTATTTTTGTGGATGGCAATACTGGTAGTTGTCATTTGAGTTGTTATGCAAAAAATAAATTAGAACAGGTGTCAAAACTTATGACTTATGGAAGACATTCTAATGGGAAGATTATAAAAGGGTGTCCTAGAAATTGATAAATATTTGTTAATATTATGGTTTTTTCTTGGAAATGTCGTTTAGGTAATGAACAGTTTCATAAATTTATACAATATTATAACGAATGACATGACGGTTGCGTAAGTGTTACTAGTTAAAAAAAAGTCCTAGGCACGCTATCTTTTTATATATTGCACGCCTATGGGCAAGGGAATCAATCCTCCAGACCACTAAAATGCTCAATTAACATTTTCTCATTTTTTTTACCAAACTAGTGATGTACTTTTATGAATAATTTAGTCGATTACATTCCTCACTATTCAACTAACTGCTCATTACCTAAGTCGTTTAGTGTTGTAACATACATTTATTATTATTTTATTAACCCATAGTATATCATGTATAATAATAACCTATTCTAGTGTGGCGTTATTACGCATAAGTCAATAAATATAGAATAATACTAACATTATCTGACACTAATGGGATATTACAATTATATATTTTTTTATTTAAAAACCGTTCATTTTGAATTTCACTTTTCAAACAAATACTTTTGACACTTCACACTTTAAATCTGTACTTATTGAGGTTAAGTTTTTTATATTCAGTAATTTTTTTGAAGAGTAAAATTCAAAATGGCGTTAGCATCAATACATCCGAGACCTTACACGATACATATCCGAATAAATATTTTATTTAAGTATAAAATTAAAAAACACAACTGCTTTTATGCTTTCGATATTCGTGCGTTAAGTCTATGCTCTTTTACGATTCCGACTATCGATTTATTTTACAACATTTTAAATCGATATCAAATCACAAATAGTGACTTTCTAGACCGATCATAACTGGCAACATTCAAAAAAAACAACGATGAGCATGGCAACACTTGTATAGTGTTGCCATGCTCATCGTTGTTTTTTTTAACTTTTCTTTTACCCTAGGTGGGTAAACACTATTTAATACGAAATACGTCATTTTCATCACAATAAACCGCATCTACATTTATGAACATATATTTTATTTCAAACATATTTCCCATAGAATGATATTATACTTAAATATAATGGAAAATCGCAGTATTAAATGCAATATAAAAGATTAATAATAGGTATCACAAACTTGATTAAAGAGCTTCAAAAACTTTTTGAGGCCTTAAAAAAACAATTCCTAAGTAGATTATTATAATATATAGTCGTGTATATTGATACAAAGCTGTTTTAATTTAATAGATGTGAACACAAAATCATGAATTCAAAATGTCAATGGCCATTTTTTGTTCTGGCAATAACGTAACTAGTCGTAGGCCCTTAATAAAAACTTGAGTCACAGTGACATACAAAAAAAATACACAATTAGACCATAGTGCATAGGCTAAACCATAGAGAGAATAGCAAAATTCAAAATAATTTCAGATAATTAGAATGTCACAAAACCGATTCTAAATATAAAATAATACATCTCACTGTTTGGCGCACCACTAGCACAATAATTGTAACGCAAAATACTTAAATAGCACACATTCTGTTGTAAAATGAGATGGCACTATAAAAATGTAGGTTTAGAATGAAAAACAAAGATTTTTTGGCTATATCTATGGCTATATCATCATGCCAATGCCAACTCCAACAAAAATCTGAGAGCACGTAAATATAAATAAAAAGTATTTATATCCAATAGCGTATGTACTATATTCGAATATTAATTTCACATTGGATTTTTAAACTACTGCAACATTTCTTCTTAAAAGAAATAATAAATCGAGGCTGTCAAACGAGTACTTTTGCCTACAAGCTACTCAGTTGAAAAAAAAACCAAACTGTCAAACTTGACACTTCATTTTTTTTTCGAGTTACAAGTGACGCATTTACATAATAGTCCTTTTGACTCCCAACTACAAGTAATACTTATGTAATATAAGTCTCAATAACGCTTAAAACATTCACTATTAATATAAAATAGTGTTACAAATAGTATAGTTGGATAGTGGTACTCCTGTTACCGACGGTGTAGCAGAGCGCGGCGCGGGGGGTAGGCAGGGAGGTACAATAAGATATATGTTCACATGCGCGAGGGTGTGGACTAGCATCGGCGGGCGCGGCCCGCGATCTTACCTGCGCGCGAACTCCGCCTTCATCGCTGTGGGGTAAACGATATAATTATTAGTTTTTACCGTCGACTTTGTCCTAATAGACTAACATCTTTTAATTAGGTTTTAATGTTTTTGCGCGGTACCCAAACGCTTTTCTATACTAATATTATAAAGAGGTATGTGTTTGTATATTTGTTAAATTGTAAGGGGTAATCTCGGGATCTACTGAACCGATTTTAAAAATTCTTTCACCAATAGAAAGCAACGTCATTCGTGAGTGTCATAGGCTGTATATTTTATTAGAAATATATAGCCTATGACATATATTTACATGTATAGCATACGCACAAAGCGCTTTGCTGACACGTTCATCGTGCGTACAGCTAAGGAGTGGAATTCCTTGCCTGAGTCTGTGTTTCCGGAAAGCTATAACCTGGGAGTTTTCAAGTCACGAGTGAATAGGTTCCTTCTAGGCAAGCGTGATTCATCGTAGAACACATAGTCACTTACCATCAGGAGAGATTGAGGTCAATCGTAAGCCTATCATGAATAAAAAAAAAAACTGGAATTTACACCCGAGCGAAGCCGAGTCCCGGGTATTATAATATAAACGTCGGCTAAGTCATGTGTTATAACATCAGCTGAATGCAGAAAGAATAGACAAACAAAAATTCAAAAATTGATGTTTTTTGTTGTGTGTAAGCATTCATACAAGATACATTCATGAAAAAGCTGTTATTTCAATATTACGAACATACTTTTTAATTTACTTATTTGTATCGACACCAGATTTTTTATAGACCGGGTAAGCAGACTTCTCAGGATCAACAATCTTGCAAATAGATTTTTTTATTTTTTTTATTTTTATTTATTTATCAACTTCACACTAACTATCATTACAGGATGAGACCAAATTCGTTCGATGTGTTTAACAGTAAAATGTAAGACAGAAGCGACCGCTCTGTCTCTGCCTACCCCTATTTATCGACCAATAGTATAAATATCTCACCGTCTAGCAGCTCCTTCTTCATCTGGCTGAACTGCTGTCTGATCTCTCGCAGCATCTCCTGCTTGAAAGCGTCCATCTCGGCCGCGGACATACAGCCGTTGTCGTTGCCCCCGTTCACTTGCTATCAAAATATTAACGTTACATCAAAATAGGTACACTAATTAGGACTTTAGAGCTAGGTGATAAGGTGCAAACTGGCTTGTATAAATATATCTGCAAGTTATTTGCCATTGCATTATATGTGTAACTTTAATGACCGAAGGTTCATTTTGCAGTGACAGCTGTCTACCTTCAAAAGCTACCATAATTATTTGTTTTTTTAGTATTCTAATCGTCCAAATACCCTTAGTTGGAATTCTATTTTTTTTTACTACTGTAGTGGCAGACAAGCACACGGCCCACCTGATGGGAAGTGGTCACCGTGGCCAATGGACGTGTGTAACATCAGAGGTGTCACACTCGCGCTGCCGTTCCTGGAGAGGGGAGGGAGGGGGGAGTTGGAGGTGGGAATGAGAGGGGATCGTGAGCCCTGGCTACCCTACTTACCGGCGGAACACAACACGATGGTAATTATGGGCGCAGTGTTCTGTTGGGTGGAGGTACTACCCCAGTCGGACGGCTCAGTTCGGACGGGCGATACCGTCGTGTCCTACCTCCGTTATAGGTTAAGAACTTACCTTAAGAATAGTCTCCTCGCTCGCAGAACCGAATCTCTTCCGGACGGAGCGCGGGGACTGAGGCGCTTGCTGTGTCGACGATTCCGAGTTAGCTGGAAAACACATTAGTATGATAATTACGTACAAATACAGATATATAAATACAGATATACTGGTAGATATATTTAATAAAAATATCTTTTTACTTGCAAACATTGCGTGAAGCAAACATAAGCACACAATATATTATATATTGCTCATAATAATCACAAATAAATATTATTATTATTATTATTTCCTTTATTTAATTCGTAAACATATTAATTACATTTTTAAATATATTATATACATAAAAAAAAACAATACATTTAAAAATATAAAAATAGTGCTCCACCGGCGTCGGGTACAGGGACTTATTATTATTATTATTAAGCAGCTTATTTAAATACAATCGTAGTAACTTTCGTTCGAATTTGCAGTAAGAAAATTATTTTATTTCCTAAAATAAGACATCGACCCTTCCCCCCTCCCTCTCCTTTCACGCTCCAGTACGGTTTCTCAAAATACGGCGAGAAAACCTCTCCTCCCCTCTTCTTTCACGATTATTCCAGCACGGACTATTATTAATGGAAATCAATATTAAGTGGGAATTTAATAATAGGTATTTCAAGTATAGATATTCCATCTCACGAAGGCGGGTGAACAATTAGTGTAACAAATAGTAGTGTCTTGTAAATACGCGTACATGTGTGTGCGAAAGTTCATGTCACGTCAAAAGAAATTCATGTAGCAGTTAGTAGAACAATAATAAAATTGCATTGCAAGTCATTCATTTTTAAAAGCAATGTGTATATTATGTGTTACTACAATGACAGCTTTTAAAAAAGCTACAAAAACCGCCTTCGTGAAATAGAACATCTTTAACAGTTTTTTTTTTTTCATTTCATACCAAAGGACTCATATCCTTTCCATTTTCCCATTTTAGCAGCCGATTTTTTTATAGCATTTATAACTTTGGTATTACAAACATTCATAGTTGATGATAACCGCTTATCATCGAGTACAACTAACTGCTTGTAACACAAGTCGTACAAAAATAATAGCAAAGTAAAGACAAGCGCGGCGACTCACGAGTGTTGCCATTACATGCGGCGTTGGGCAGGCGGTGCGGCAGCGTGGCCGAGCGCTCCCACGTCTTCATCGGCGTGTTCGTCACTGAGTTGTCGGCAGACGACTCCTGGGGAATAAACATGTTTATTAGTACATATCTGACAACCAATTAATACAAGTAAAAATGTACTTAATAAACCTATCGTTATAGTTAATTTTCCATTATCAATTTTTGTAGTAAATTATTGTATAGTCAATATAATATAAAGTTATTCATTCTATAATTAATTTTCGTGTAGTCAATAATTTTATAGCTAATCGTGATTTTATAGCTAGTTAGTCAATCGTATTATAGTCAGTCAATTATAATATAGTCAGTCAACCGTGTAAAGTAAGTTTATCATGTTTAGTCAATTATGTTATAGTCAGTCAACCGTATGTCAATCGTGTTAGTCAATCTTGTTAGTTAGACAATCGTGTTAGTCGATCTTGTTAGTTAGTCAATCGCGTTATAGTCAAGTGTAGCGTACGTGTATGGTTAGAATGAAGGTGCGCATTACATCGGGTACCTCGGCGCGGTCCAGGTGCGCGCGACGTCGCGCGAGGGTGCGCTGCATCTCGTTCATCATGCACGACAGAGTACCGCGCGCCGCCGAGCAGGACGAGGACGACGACGAGCCCGAGTGCTCCGCCCCGCCGGGGGGCGACGCCGCCTCCGGCATCGGCCCGTTGGACTACAGGGAGAGAAAATATATTGTACTAGTGTTCGGACATTGGTCGACATTCTGTTACAGATACCGGCACGTAAATTGGCCGGACGCGTCATATGCGCAAAGGTCGTTTTTAGGTCCCCTTTGAGGTATGAGCGGGTCGCGGGAGACGCGGTTGCGCCGTCGCGGACATATGATTGGTCCGTCACTTGACGGACCAATCAGATGTCTCCGAGAGACGTCTTGTAGCGAATCAACGTTCCGTTCGTTCGTACTTTGAATCATTTGATTGGCTCAAAGTGCACGATGCGCGAACTTACCCCAAACCTGGCCAAGTTACGTGCCTGTATCTGTATAAATATTTAAAGTTTGACAAAAGTAATGAGTAATGAGGAAAACATCGTCAATTTAGCGTTTAGGGATCCGCATGTTCTGATATTTGGCTGATTTGTTGAACAAAATGAATATAAGCCTGTAACCTCAATGTTATTCCAGATTATAATCTATCCCTATATCAAATTTCAGCCAGATCCGTTCAACTGTTAGAGTGTAATTGAATAACAAACATCTTAACATCTATAGAAACACATTTTATAATATTGATAGTAAGTAGGGTAGTGAGATTCAACAATTATCTGATAATGACGAATAAAGATTATTATTATTATTTCCTTTATTTAATTCTTAAACATATTATTACATTTTTAAATATATTATATGACATAAAAAAAAGAAAAAAACAATACATTTAAAAATATAAAAATAGTGCTCCACCGGCGTCAGGTACAGGGACCAAGCCACCGGTGGTTAGGGCTCCAGGGAGAGGAACTTCCTCACAATGCGTGCCGTGCCTAGCAAAACCGCCTTTTGCATCACGCCCTTGAGCCAGCTGCCTAGTGAGAGCCTCTTAAGGTGTTGATCGAGGCTCTTGGCGATGAGTCCGTGCACTGAAACGACTATCGGTACAATAATAGCTGAGTCAACATCCCACATGTCGACAATCTCATGGGCCAGGTCCAAATACTTTATTTGTTTTTCTTTTTCTGCCTTCACGAGATTTTCGTCATGGGGGATAGTGATATCAACTATTATTGCACGGCGTTCTAATCGATCCACTATCACTATATCGGGCTTATTGGCAACAATAGTCCTGTCAGTGATAATGGATCGATCCCAGTACAACGTGATATGCCCATTTTCGAGAACTGGGTCGGGCACATACCTGTAGTACGGTATCTCTGATTCCACAAGTTTGTACTTTAGAGCAAGTTGTTGATGGACGATCCTGGCTACTTGGTTATGTCGATGCAGATACTCGCCGTTGGCTAGACGAGAACAACCGGATATTATATGTCTAAGTGATTCCCCGGGACGGTGGCACGCCCGACAAATGTCAACCGTACCATCCCTTAGGATATACTTCCGGTAGTTATTCGTCATCACAACTTCGTCCATAATTGCAACAATAAACCCTTCGGTTTCCCCAAATAGGTCACCGAAGCGTAGCCAAGATAAAGATGATGGTATATCTATATCAGGCCCGTGAAGAGCCCGATAGAAACGTCCATGTAACTCTTTGCTCTTCCATACATCTCTGCGGTCATCAATACTTAATACCACAGGTTTGCGCCAGTTCTCTTTAGCCAGACCGAGAGGGGTGAGTCCGTTATCTACCTTGACTACATCTCGATGCATACCCGCTCCATTGTGAAGGAAATATTCCCTGAGGTTGCACACCTCACGGTTATGGAGGGACTTGGCGTTTAAAAAGCCTCGACCCCCGCATTTCCGTGGTATGTACAACCTCATCACAGATGAACGCGGGTGATGCATTCGATATGCAGTGAGTAGCGTACGGACTTTTCTATCCAGGGCGTCTAGTTCAGTCTGAGTCCATCTGAGTATGCCGAAGGAGTACATTAAAACTGGCATGACCCAACCGTTACAGGCACGAACTTTATTGCCACCCGATAAAAGACTTTTTAGAACTTTTTTCAGACGGCCAAAGAAACGGTCCCGCAACGATTGTTTCATGTCAGCCTCAGAAATGCCTAACGCCTGCGACATACCCAGATATTTATATGTGTCGACTGCAGAAAGAGATCTAAGTTTTGTGGTATCCAAGAGCTCTATCCCCTCAGATTCCACAATCCGACCTCTCTTTACATGCATGACCGCACACTTGTCAACACCAAACTCCATCTTGATAGAGCTATTAAAAGTATTATTATTATTATTATTATTATTATTAATGTGTACCTTAGCCTGTCTCTTCAACCTGGCCTGCTGCAGCTGAGCCGCGAGTCCCGAGATATCGGCGGGGGGCGCGGGCGCGGGGGGCGGCGGCGGCGGGGGTGGTGACGTCACAGCCGCGGCTGAGGCAGCGGGCGCTCCGCCCGAGGGGGGCGGCGGTGGGGGAGGGGGGCCCGAGGACACCTGCGCCGCTACGGGAGCTGCCACTACTTGTTGCTGTGGCATCTATGGGAGAAGAACAGCTTCAGTAGTGAAAGTGCATTATTTCTTATATTTGTTTCACTTTTTTTTTTATACTACTTAGGTGGCAGACAAGCACTCGGCCCACCTGATGGGAAGCAGTCACCGTGGCCTATGAACGTGTGCAACACTAAGGGTGTCACACACGCGCTGCCTACCCTGAAGGGAAGGGGGGAGGGCTGGGAGCTTCCATCTTTAATTTAGTTTTTTTCTTTGTTGGGACCCAACAGAAAATCCCTATCGGTATAATGAAAATTGCTAAATAAGTACAATAATTTAAGGTTTCGTTTCTTCCATAAATGCTGTATGATATAATATTAAATTGTATCTTTATATTTTTCCTTATCCCAATATCTACAATCAAATATATTTTAAACTTAAAAAAAGGATTACAGATTTCTGAAATCATCATCATCCACCTGCCCTTGTCCCAATTATTTGGGGTCGGTGCAACATGTCATTCTCCTCCATACATTTCCTCAGTCACTCCCTTCCTTTCTATATCGTCTTTCACGCATTCCATCCATCTTTTCTTAGGTCTACCTCTGCCCCTGAAGCCCTCCACATTCATACTTTGAACTTTTTTAACAACATTGCTTTAATCTCTTCGCATAACATGTCCATACCACGACAGTCGCAGTTTCTGAAAAATATTTAACAATTAATTATAAATTAGTTCTAGCATGCCAATTGGCAAGGCAGACCAAAGAAGACATACCAGTATCTAAGTATGCAGCACCATTTTACATTACACTTTTGAATATATTTGCTACACAAAAACATAGAACTCACACGACACATGTACACTAAGATCCAACTTTGTATTCAAAAATATAAAGTTTACACAAAAATATAGAACTCGCACGACACGTGTAAGCTAAGATCGGACGCCGGAGCAACTAACAAATTAGGTCAACACTCGCCAGTTTCAATAGTAAATTGAATTGTAGTAAGTAATCTAATTACTAGAGGCCTACGTCATTCGATGATCTAACTAATTTTAGTTTGTAATCAATCTATTGTTCTAGTAATCTAACTCAATATTTATTTAAGTATGCGGGTAAGAAACACAAAACGTATTTCTGTATCTATTTATTGTACAGTCAGCCTCAAAGTAATTATCCCTAAAAAGTTACACACAAAAAAATAGTTCATTATCGTTTTAACATGTATCCCGGTTTTAGCTCCGCATTATCGATTCTAGAGGATCTAGAGTCGCATTACCGGCTAACCGGTTTTAATTTTTACCGGTTACACATTACCGGTCAAAAAAAATCGGTATTACAGTTTTTTTAAGTGTGATCGAATGGGTGTATTTATAGATGGCGCTCATGAACTAGCCTTAAGTAATACAATATACTTTTGGTTAGATTACGTTCGTAAAATTAGGTTCGTTAGTTTATAAATAAAAACTCACCATTGGAGGTGGTTGCGGTGCAGCTTGTGGTGTAGGTGGCGCTAGTGGACCCTAAAAAAGATGAGTATTATAACACGGTTTGTATGCTAGACGTTTTCGTTGTTTTTCATACCAGAATTTTTCATAAAAGAAAATCGTTTTTTTTTCGATCGATATAATTTAATTTGTTTTGAAATTGATTTCTATTTAAATTGGATTTAATTTTGGTAAGAACTGATCATATTTGAAATTGAATTTAATATAATTTGAATTTGACTTGAAAGTGAATTTAATTTAATCGAGAGCAAGAGCCCATGAACCCCAGACCTTCGTTATTTTATAAAAGCTGAAAGTTTGTCAGCGCATGCTCCCAATACAGATAAGAACGATGGCCCATTATGAAGTTCGGGTCATGGTGGCTTTGGCAAATACACGGTACTAACGGGTAGCTGAAGGAGCGAGCGCAGGGCAGTGGGTGTGAGTGACATGGCGAGTCAGGTCTATTGCGATCCTTCACAGCCCATGTATTGGAATTACACAATTGGAATTATAATTCCATTTATATAATGCCAATACATGCGCAGTGAGGGATCGCAATAAACCTAAAATTGGAATTAGAATTCCAATTTTATAATTCTATAATATGCGCAGTGAGGGGTCGCAATAGACCTGACTTGCCGTCTCACTCGCACCCACTACCTTGCGCTTGCTACACTTTAGTACCGTTTATCTGCCAAAGCCACTATGACCCGAACTTCATAATGGGCCATCGTTCTTACCTGTATTGGGAGCATGCGCTGACTAACTTTCAGCTTTTATAAAATAACGAAATTCTGGGGTTCACGGGCTCTTGGTCCATATCGTTTGTCTATGACAAAAAATTATCGGCTAACTGGTTTTATATTATGTCCATAGAATAGGCAGTTAGTACTTACGTTAGCGGGCGGAGGCAGGTTCTGATGCGGAGGTACGGGCGGAGGCGCGGGCGCACCCGGGCCCGCAGCCGCTGCACCCGCGGGCCCCGCTGCCGACAGGGACAGGTTGGGGGGCATGGGGGCGCTGCCAGACAACGGGTTAATGTTACACTTGTACAACTTTTAACAAAAAAATTGTTAAATTTATAACTACCTTAATATTGCATCAGTGTTTGAAAGACTTAGTAAATTAAAATTGTAAAAATCTATATTCAGGATAGGACTTCAACCCGTGGTAATCCCTTTCTTGTTTCTAGGCGAAATATTATAATAATAAAATTATATTCAATCTTGAACGCTAAGCCCAAAAAACGGTAACATTTCAATACCCTATAAAAAAATTGGACCTAACGTTAAAATACATTTTCGACCACACTAATACAAAAATTCTACCAAATTACTATTTCATTTATTAACTGGCAACTCTCATGAATCAGCTGTCAAAATTTTTCAAGTTAAGATATGTATGCTGGCTCACCTATTGGTGCGATGGTGTCCGGGCGTCTGGTGAACGGCAGGCTGGCTGGGCTGGTGAGGCAGGGTGTGGTGTACGCCGTGTGGGGGCGGGGCGGGCGGAGTCGGCTGTTGAGGCTGCAAACATATTTATATTAAAAATAACACACTGTGGGTCGTTGTCTCGTATTCTCTCCACATAATCGCGATGTTACATATACCACATGTGTTTAGCGCCATCTAGTGCAATGTAGCTGAACTACTACAGAACTACCAATCATGCATCGCGAAAGTGAAGTTTTTTTTTATACCACTTAGCTGGCAGACAAGCACACGGCCCACCTGATGGGAAGTGGTCACCGTGACCTATGGACATATGCAATACCAGGGGCGTTACCCACGCGCTGTCGACCCTGAAGGGAAATGACGGGGGTAGGAAAGGGTGGGGAGGCTAGGAAGGGGCGGGGAGGAGAAGGGGTACAGTGAGCTCTGGCTACCCTATTTACCGGCGGGAACACAACACGATGGTTATTATGGCCGCGGTCTTCTGTACGCGGATAAATTCACGCGCGAACTCGACCACAGTAGGTTCATTGGACTAAGTAAACCTCTATCTACTCCTTCAGGCATATACAGTCGTAAGGATATTATACCTGATGGTGTTGGTGTGGCGCATGGTACTGGCTAGGCTGCGGCTGCTGATGGTACTGAGGCTGTGGTGCTGCGTGCTGGTGGGGCTGGTTGTGCGGGGCGTGGTACTGGGGCTGCTGGAAGATGGCCGCGTCTTCGCGGGTCATTGTTCTGTAAATAAAGATGGAGTGTTAGCTTTACACTTACATACAAGAGGCTTTCTTTACACTTCGGTCTTCTGAATGATGGAGAGCTTTCCAACCATCTCTGTCTGTGAGCATCATCATCTGAGCGCTACTCCCGGTTACCTCCTTATACTTACTCCTTTTTTATTTGGCTATTTTGTTTATTACAAAAACGAGTGCCGTAACGTTTTCCTGTATAGTTTCAGCCCTCCCCGACACGGCGCAGAGTATGGGTCCGTTCACACAGAGAGCATCGGCGCGCATTTTTCTTTTCACACTGACAAATGATTTTCATAATGACAAAAGCAGTGCAGATGCAAAAATAAACCTTACTACAAATACTAAAAACTCTGTTTTCAACGTGATAAGAATCTGCTCTCCTCTCCGAGCCGGTCTGTGTGAACGGACCCTATGGCACTCCATGGGGTTGAGTGATTTTGCCCATCTGTTGCCGAAAGGACAGTCCCACACATGGTCTCAGGCTACCGGCCCGTAGCTGAAGATGCTGTGCGTAAAAGTATACCCCACGTAGAAAAAAGGAACAACTGCAGTCTAACCTCCCAACCACGAGAGGAAAGCCTACCCCAGAAGCTGGACGGTGATATAGTATAAGAATCAGTCCTAAAGATCTTGGGACGGCCCAAAAAACACCAGCTGTTTGCAGAAACCCAGTACAAGATTCTTCGGACATAGTCTTCTCAAGAGTGTAGTAGCTTTCATAACATAAACTCACGCCTATATCCCCAAAGGGGTAGGCAGAGGTGCTAGCACCCACATTTCGCCAGTTTATGTTTAGGTCCCAATTTAATAGGTGGCGAGCCTATTGCCATTAACCGGGCACTTATAAACCTGCGATAAATACACACATAACTTCGAAAAGCATCGAAAAGTCATTGGTGTGTGCCATGGTGAACTTGGGATCGAACTCGAGACCTCGTCTCAGCAGTCCATTACCCAGACCACTAGGCTACCGCGGTCTTTAGTAGCTTTCAGAGCTATACAAATGTCGTCTACTAACCTGTATCCCATGTCCTCATCATAATTATGCGCGTTATTATGTCCATTGTACGGCACTGGAGGGTTTGGAGGCTGAGGGGGCGGCGGCGCGGAATTGCCACTCGGTTTGTTCGCCAGAATCTGCAACACACAGGATCCATATTTAAAGAATTTTACGAGGACTTCTGAAAACATCAAAATCGAACGTAGCACTCAGCAGAAATACTGGTGAACTTAAGTTACAAAATATTACAGCAAGACCATCTCTTGTCCACACTTGATATTTCGGATGAGAAGTACGGTGTACGAAGCTGTCTCAGAAAATATGAAGGGTTTTTCAAGAAGAAACTACTCGGCTGAGCACTTCCAAAACCTAGCAAAGGATACGAGACGAATTTTATCATTTTTCTACTTTGCACACATTTTGTGCTTGCTATGTTTTCCAAATTTGAAAGGCATTATTTGAAAAATGTGAATACTAGGTTATGAAATGATACAGCCGTACGGTAAGGGAGATCTATAAATGAAACATTTAAAGCAGACGTAAGCCGTGCTGTTTGAAGGCCACATTCAGCAAATACGACAAAATGGGGCAGATTTATCAGCTGGGGGAAAATATTCGACAAATACCACAATTCCATCTTGCTGAAGAGCAGTTAAAATCTGCATACTGTTGTAATTTGAACACAGTGAGCCAGTGCTGGCCTAGGTGACTGATATATTTGTATTCTATCGATGTCACCTGTCAGCACTGGGACGCCATGTCTCAGAAATATGCCATCGTAATCCAATGCAGCATCGGAATAATACTCAATGGTTTAAACCACACTCGATCCTGTTTTTTCTGTGATATTACATAACAGGAACAAAGCATAGAATGATGCTTAATCGTATCCTGAATTCAAAAAAGATAATTGGAATACATATTAGCTGCTATATTTCACTTAATACTCATCTCTAAGATGTAATTTCGCTGCCAAATGCGATTATATGAATGTATGATGGAGCGTGATCAATGACTACAAATTTATTAACATAATTATAATCAATGACCAATTTCCTCTGTCTATATAATAATTTGGCTCCATGGCTAACCTAGCTACAGTACATGACAAGGAACAAATCGGTAAAATGGTGGAAAATTTGGTATGTCAATGATAATGCTAATTTATAGATTCTTACATGTGGCATTATTACAGAAATTTAAATCGGAATTATCGACTTCCAATATTACTAAATTATCCTAATCCTTTGAGACTTTCCCAACTCAGTTGGGGTCGGTTTTTCAGTCTAACTACGATGCGCCTTATTTCGATATTTTTCAATATTACTAAATGACAAAGGAAAAATGAAAACAAAATCAACTCAAATTATTACTAAGGAAAAAGAACGGATGTGATTAATATGGATTATTAGGTATAAAAATATCCAACAAGTCTTTTTCCCTATACAGATTTTTACTAACCAAATTAGTTTGGCTAAACTATTATCCAATTGGATAACTTTGATTTAGGTAGTCACAGTTGCGGTAAATGCTAGTACCATAACTAAAATGACATATCATTTTCCCCCGTAGACAAGTGTCACAACGTAAATCGCTAAGGAATCCAATAGATTGGATCGACCAGTCACATCAAAGCGCGTCACCGGCGGCGTACGATGCGCGCGCCGCGGCGGGATCACGAGCTGGAGTGTGATTGGTCGACCTAAACTATTCTATTCCTTGGCGATTTAGACTTGTGCCAGCCCTGGGCCCTTTTCTTTTTTACCGTGCGGAAATCCCCACGGATACCAGTGATACCACCCCCGGATACCGCCAACGAGAGCGGATTATCATCTTCGTGCTAAAGTAATAAAGTCAGGAGCTTACCTCCAGCGTATGCATCATGGCTCTCGCGAAGCTGTCGGCATCCTCGCGACAAGAGAAGTTAAGACCGTAGACGTGGCGAGCGTCGCGCCATTGGTGGAAGGTTGCCGTCGCTTGGTTGTATTTTAGGCCGCGAACTATACCGCAGTTTATCACCACCTAGACAAAATTATTTATTGCTTTAAACTTCCTTCATAGCTGTACTAACGTCTTTTTTCTTCCAGGGTAGGCAGAGACAACAGCCCGCTATCTGCGTCTACACACTTCAAGAAAATCATCTACTGTGATTTTTTTCAAGTTGTCTTATAAAAGCTGACTGCTAAGATGTTTACATAGTTTGATTTGGTTTTTTCATGTTATCTCCTATATTCCTGCGATATATCTCGTATGGTACTTTAGCTAATGGTTTTACAGATTCTTTTATGTTGATATGCGTGGTGTGTGCCCCATATAATAATTTTCTTGATAATATTATAATAATCATTATAATTATTATGAGAAATTCTGTTCGCAACGGTATCATTATTTGATAAACTAACTGTAGTAATAATAAAACAACGCACACACTTGAACACAGATTTGTTCTTATTTCAACATACATCAAAGATGTCAAAGGTATTGATGAAAACCGAAGGACCCATAGTGAAGCCCTGGGAAACTCCAATGTTGATTGTAGAATCATATCCTATTTAAACAGTATATAAGTATTTTATTTTTTGTGACATTCGAGGCATTCGAAGGCCTATATTTATACTATAGTAAAATGAGATTATCTTTTAGAAAAGATATACCTGTCATAGAAACATATCATTGTTATCTATAGTGAACGCTTTATCTAGTTCTCGATTGAAAAATGAAGTGATATTTTAAAAATTCTCGAACTATATTAACTTGTGAAGGTAAATCCATTTTATAAGTATGTATGGTAATTTATTTAACAATGTAAATAATACTGATATCGTTATGTAGGTATAGACGGTACAGTCATTATGTATAACTATCAACAATATAATCAACTGCGTTTAATAAACACATACCTAATATAATAATTATAATCAATAAACCAATATTATATAATTATTACAAGTGAACCGAGCAACAAATTAATAAATTAATGGCTATATAGCTAAGAAAGAAAAATCTTACTGTTCAGTGTGCAAAAGAATTAAGATTTGACGTTACCTACATATACATATAGAAAGAACATAACATAACATAAACTCACGCCTATATCCCCGAAGGGGCAGGCAGAGGTGCTAGCACCCACATTTCGCCAGTTTATGTTTAGGTCCCAATGGCAAGCCTATTGCCATTAACTTCGAAAAGCATAGTCATTGGTGTGTGCCATGGTGAACCTGGGATCGAACTCGAGACCTCGTCTCAGCAGTCCATTACCCCTAGGCTACCGCGGTTCTTTAGAAGAACAACGTATCAACAATGGAAATTTCAAAAAAATCTGGTTCCAAAATGTCTTGATTGCGTCTCATGATTTGAAATCTCGGTTACTAGTGAGGTATCTAGCTTCTGAAATCAGCTTTCCTGCTTCATTTTTATTCTGTACGAATTTAGCTACTTTATGGCAGCTACCGTCAAAGCCACGAGAGAAAAGCCTACAGTAGTGCAGCGTCCGTCAATCAGGGCCTCGATTCTGCTAAAGGCAAACCACTGTAATACCACTGACACTCTAAAAAAATGCTATTTAATTGTAGACTTTACCGTTATACGGTTAAAGTCTAAAATTAAATGAAAAGAATTCATTTAACTTTTTCATTCACTCTACAAAATATCATTTGATTTTAGACTTTAACTTGATAATAATAAAGTCTACAATTAAATGGCATTTTTTAGAGCGTCATTGTTATTGTAGTTTGCCTTTAGCAAAATCGAGGCCCAGCACATTTGCTGATTGACTTGCTGAGTTTTTTTTTAATGTTAATATTGCTGCTTACCTCTAGATCGTTGAGCTTCCTCCCCACCACCCGAAAAGTGTTGTGTTGCGTGTGATGGTATATGTGGACCTTGGAGAGACCAGAGCTGGACCCTGACGGCACCCAGCGCTTGAGCCCATCGTCGTATACCATCACAGACGCCCTCGCGCTGCTTATTGATTGTTCGCTGAGGAAGAAAGAAAACAGAGTTGAGATTAAGATGATAAAGGTGACAAAGGATATAGTGACGATTTTTTTATTTACCGGGTCAAACGGGGTGAATAGGGAATAAGGGGTGAATAGGAACAAAATGGTCAGTTAGATTTTGCAGTTATTATCTTCTATTCGAAACTACAAACCACTTCCACGTCACGATGAAGAGAATCATCGAATATCCATCCGGTTAAATACTTGAAAATTTCTAAAAGAAATTATGTAACAAATTCTAATGACTATTTATCCCTATTCACCCCTTCATTCCTATTCACCCCGCTTGACGGTACTTATTGAGGGAAACAAACGGTTACACAATTTATTTAATCTATGGTAAGTGGTTTTAATTATGTAACCTACAGCATTATCCCCACCAAATGTTGTATTTTGATTGAAGTTGTGCATTATGTTTTTACCTTTTGGGGATTTACAGGAATGACTTATGAATACTTCATCAAATGCGATCAAATTCAGATATTAAGTAGTAACATTCCTAAAGTAGTGTCTCCTGTAGGCTGTTTTTGCATAATTTTATTTTTTCTGCATACCTATTTTATTTTTTAGGCAATTTATTACATACAGTGTAAAGTATTCGAGTGGGCGTACATGTTCAAATTTAAAACTATGATAAATATCGATTTCGATGGTAAACTAAAATAACGCCATTGAAATCTTTAAAAACTTTATTCCCAGCCTCCCGTAAACCTGGCCTAAGTTTTAATGGCCACTGGCCTAGGTCAAACTGGCTAGGAGTAAATAGAAACCGTACATTTTGAATAAAATCACATACTGACATCGCTAATGAGGACCAAATTCGGGAAGTAATGGCATAATACGAGTTGATCTTTGTATGATAAAAATTGTAACAAATCACATCAACGGTCTTTGCGATGTGATTGGTCATAATAATCCTAGTTTCAGTCATAAATACACTAATTCCAGTCATAAATACACTTGTTTCGGTCATAACTACACTAGTTTTAATACAAATGATATTTAAGTGCACTTCCTGTCGATTTTGAATTCCATGGTAATATCAAGTTTATCTTAATTAACCTCGTGGCTAAAAGGAGGGTAATTAAAGTCTGGAGAGTATTTTTTGTTTGTTTGTAGCAGCTGTTTCCGACATTGTAAGCTCGAAGCGGTTGGACCAGTTTCAGTGCGATGCTGTATATGAATGTACCGTTTAGCCTGGATAGTTTCTCAATGGGACAATCTCTGGGCAAGACAACCCTATAATAGTACCTATAGATAGAAATAATAGATGTATCTAAGTGTGAAAATAAATTAAGTAAGAAATAAAAACATAAACTGGCGAAATGTAGGTGCTAGCACCTCTGCCTACCCCTTCGGGGATATAGGCGTGAGATTATGTTATGTTATGTTATGTTTTAGGTTAAACGCTTTTATGCACTAAAAGCGGCCATTTTGGGTTTACAATGATACAGAATAGATTAACTTGTATTGTCACCGGAATTAAAGATATATGTGCAAAATATCAGAACAATCCGTCCACAGGATGTGGGTCAATTTTCAATTACTAGATTTGACCCAAACAAACAGGTTAACTTAAATAAAAGCGTTTAATAAACTGTCTTTTTGGGGGTCCCCATACTAAGAACTGGAACTTTTTTTATTTTTTCATGAAACCCATACGTGTGTAGGTCTTCAAAAATGCTATTGAGGTTTCTAACATCATTTTTTTTCTAAACAGAACAGTTTGCGCGAGAGACACTTCCAAAGTGGAAAAATCCCCCCCTCCCCTTCTAACTTCTAAAATAAGAGAATGATAAATCTAAAAAAAAATATATATATAATGTTCATTGCCATGCAAACTAAACACCGAAAATTAGTTTGGACCAGATCTACTAAGTAGTTTTTTAATACGTCATAAACCGCAATTAATTGACAATATTTTTGGTTTAAATATTTCTTGTGAAACTGGTATAATTTATTAACTTGTTTAGCTATCACAAAATGGGCTCGTATACAATTACTTGCTGCTACGGAACCCTTCATGAGCGAATCCGACTCGCACTTGGCCGGTTTTTCTGTTGTCTGCTCGTAAAATACAATATTCCACAAGCGTTACGATACGACCCTTCGCCCACCTACCCGTGTTACATAAATCAGTTCGTTACGTAAGACGCCGACCCAGCGACCTACGCCTGTCCTACGCCTCGCTAAAAGGGCAGACAGGTTCGTATTGTAACAGTTTTAATATATGATTGATTTGAGTTACAATGGTTTTGAATATACACGTGGGTTGGTAAATTTTTACAACATATTCTTGATATGAACGTCAACGAAGATCTTTCTAAGGAAAACCGCATCAAAATCCGTTCAGGGTGTCTAGACATAGTCAGTTTTACCAGTGAAATCGTTCTGAAGCGAATTTTCAAAGTTCGAAATGTTGTCGACATGTCACGTGTAACAAATAATGTCACCTTTAGAGGCTCAGTTGTTGTTACATATATCGCGAACAAACAGACAGACAGACTTTCCAAAAAAGAGGGTTTTACAATGCATAATAAGTATGTGAGATTTTTGTTTGCCTCTCTATCAGTTTTTCTGTCTCTTTGAATTAAACATTCGACAAATGGAAAAAGTCTAAATCGCAAACGATCGCTTAGAAAACGAATAGATTAGGTCGACCAATCACACCCAAGCTCGTCGCCGGCGTACGATGCGCGCGCCGCGGCGGAATCACGAGCTGGAGTGTGATTGGTCGACCTAATCTATTCTATTCGATACGATTCTATAGCGGTTTAGACTTTTGCCACTTGGCTACGGGCACAGGAAAGGCTCGGCAGATTTTCTAGGGCCTTTGACTGGCAGTTATATAAGTTGTAACATTTATTTTGTACGGCACGGTTTTATTTTGGCAAAAGAATTAAAGCTCCGCGAAAAAAAAATTAAAAGTACAATAAATCTAAATTTACACGGACGAAGTCAATGGCATGGCTAGTATAGTAACCATAGATGATATTTGACATTGAATTGGCTGTCACAACCACAAGTAATGCATGCGTCCTTAGGTCGACAGGAAGGCGACCACGTAACGATTTGCAAGGCAAAAATAGGGATAACGTATACAGAGCCATTATCCTTTTCGCATGTATAATTAAATCATTTATTATGTCATGTTCTACATTTAGTCTAGATACAATCCAATGTATGTACTCTAAAAAAAAAATATCAGCTAGATTTTTTTTAATCTATAAGAAGCAAACTTTACAGCCTTTGTGGCGCAGCGGTAGTGAACGCACTCGGGCAGTTCCAGGGACCGTTAAGCTCCGGGGTGCGAGAGAAATGCTCTTTGGGCCACCTTACACCCTGGCGTCAGAAGACCCTAGACGGCGTGCGGTTTTAGCCGGTAACGAGCAGACCAGACGTACGGTAACGCGCCACCGGTACATGGTGGATATCCCACTCACACGCACAAAACGTTTTGGCAGTACTTTCATCGTTCGTACTGCTAAAGAGTGGAATGCCCTGTCTGAGTCTGTATTTCCGGAAAGCTACAACCAGGGAGTCTTCAAGTCTGGAGTGAACAGGTTACTTCTAGGCAAGCGTGCTCCACCGTCGACCACATCATCACTTACAAACAGGTGAGATTGTGGTCAAACGCGAGCCTGTATCGAACTTGCAAGTACCGACTTCGCAATCAAACACTTTACCGCTACGCCACAGAGGTCGTCACATGCGTGAACTTTTTGAAAAATGCTCAAGATTTAGTAAGTCATTGCCAAAAAAAAAAGTTCAGTTACACAACGACCACCGCTCAGAGCGGACGTGTAGGTGAGATTGCCTCAGAAGGTCACGCTAGTAATGGATCGCTTCTCCGTGTTACACGGCCTGGTTAAGCCTAAGTGGGTGGTACTTAACCCAAATAATGTATTACCATACGTATTGGCTGCTAATGTGCCGCAAATCACTTGTTTTGTTAATATGAAGCGTGAATATGGGCGTTTAAGTTACTTATTGTTTTAAATTACAATTTAACACAATAGGAAACTTAAACGCCAATAATTGTAATTTAACACAAACAAGTCTATTTACATCCTACGAGCACTAATGTTACTGTTTCACGCAAAAAGGCTTAACGGAACCGGCTGAACTTTGTTGCAAGGATAGATTTATGGTCAGGAATAACACATGAACTACTTTTTATCCCTGGAATAGGTTCCCATTATGAAGCAGGAACGGTAACAGAACTCCACGCGGGCGAAGCCAAAAGGCAAAAGCTAGTAGTATAACATTGAGGGGGGCTCGTGGCTAAGTACAGTAACAGTGATAGCCAGTTCTGTCTTAGGATGGGTGACCAATAAATTGAATGATTCTGCTCAATAGTGATTTTTGGAGTTATATTCAAAAATCATACAATCATTGTCACTGATCAAAACATTGTTTGTATAGTAAAATTGCAGATAACAATACCAATTGTTAATATCAATACCAATTCTCTTATTCAAACTGCGGTAATAGGAACTGAGTTATGAACAGGCAACGTATTATAAAACCACATTTTAACCTCAAAACAAATCTATTCAGTAGAAATGTCTATTCTATGCTTACACGGCATCACCCGCCATTTCGAATTAAAGAACACAGTCAAAGAAGACAGTTCACCGGCGCGTGCGTTGAAAGAATCCTTGGCACATAGCTGAAAGAAGCCTCAGCGCATGCGCTGAAAGAAACCTAGGCGCAGGTTTCTTTCAGACAACCCATCCATCATCGAGTTTTTGGGAAGAAAAGAGTCTTCTCAAAAACTCGTAACACTAAGTAGTAAACAATCATACATACATGTTGTTTGAAATTTTTAGTAATTTATCCTAAAACAATTTAAATAGAAATATCTATTCTATCACGGCACGGCATTATCTGCCATTTTGAAGAACAAAGAACCTTCAATTGCGCGTGCGTTGAAAGAATTCTTGGCACATGCGCTGAAAGAAACCTTGGTGCAGGTTTCTTTCAGACAACCACAGACAACCCATCACTCATTAAAACTGAGGACCACAAACAAACATTGAAGCATGGGATCCGTTTATTATTTTGATTGGTACCTATGTTGACTTTTCCAGGAGAGACTGCCATTGTTTAGCAGTAGCATGTGGCATGCTGGCTGTCGGGTTCACCGAATTTTGGGCAGCACACATAATTTTATAATTAAATATCTAACTTAATACTTAATACTACTTTATTGCCATCGATTTGAAGAAGAAGCAGGTGACCCGGTTTTTTATATTACGTAGGTGGCAGATAAGCACACGGCCCACCTGATGGGAAGCGGTCACCGTGGCCTATGAACGTATGCAACTCTAAGGTTGTCACACACGCGCTGCCTACCCTAAAGGGAAGGGCGGCTAGGAAGGGGTGGGGGGAGGGGTACAGTGAGCTCTGGCTACCCTAGTTACCGGCGGGAACACAACTCAAGGTTATTATGGCCGCGGTCTTACGAAGGTACTACCCCAGTCGGACAGCTAATTTCGGACGGAGGATACCGTTGTGTCCAACCTCCTCGTAAAATTTAACTAAACCATGGACATGAGCGATTAATGCGCGAGAGTGAGTAATGAATACTTACCTGGGTATCGAAACTTTGCTTCCACCAGCATCCTGATGAGATGTCCCACGTATAACCCCAATATATATGCTGTAATTTTACTCTGTAATATCCAAAAAACCAGTCCCATAAGATCATCTAACATATCGCCCAAACCCAAAAGAAGATGCCCAAAATTGTTGCCCATAATGTCAACTATCACTAAAAGAACTGCTGTATCGATTCTCCTTCAGGTATTCAGAAAATGATTGGAGAATGGGTTAAATTACAACCTGTATATAAGATCTTTGAGAAAATTGAGCGCATTTATCAGTACGTAATAAAAAAATTGTATTAATAACGGCTGTTCGAGAAAAAAAATGAAAATTTAAAGTAATTGATTGAATTATTGATTTTTTCGCAGTTTTCCACACGATCTCCTACGTACAGGCCTTGAACGCCATTATTAAGTAAAACTTTTAATTTATAAGCGTACACAATACTATAATAAAAAGTAAAGACAATGTGTAACTAGAAAACTCCGGATCGCGCGACACGACTCCTTCACCCGGCGAGTGAGACTAAACTGAGCCACCCTGGTACTTATGGAAGTAATCGGTTCTGCTCAGAACCTAACCTCCGCGCGTAATACAAAATGCTTCTACCGCCAATTTTGTGAAAATTCCTTCTAGATTTTGTTTAAATACCTCCGTTAATTGATTTAGATTATTATATTGTATGTTAATATAAGTTAAAACAAGATAAATGTAACAAATAATGGACAGAGCGCATGCGTTGAAAGAAGCCGCTGTGCGTGGGCTTCTAACACCTGGCAACTCCGGCTATTTCGAGTAAGCGAATCGATGGAAATCAATATGGAGTGCAGTGCAACAAAGAAACTACACAGCGCTTGCGTTGTAAGAAGCCTCTGCGTAGGCTTCTTTCAATAAATAGGTCTATTGAAATTTGACATAATCTATTTATAGAAATATTTTTTACACTAATTAGCTGTTCCATCTATTCATGAGTGATATGAAAGAGATAAATGTGGAATGGAGATGGGAGATAGCCTTTCGGCCGCCATGGTAACCGAGGTTTGGTAATCAGTTACCTATGAAGAGGCATGTTAAGTGCCTCCTGTACGTTGATGAAGTTATACTTGCATCATCGGGGGGGGGGGGGGGGGGAGTTGCAGAAAATGGTGAACAGCAAGAATGAGGCCTTTAAAGCGAAAGGTGTGAAAGTAAACGCATGAAAGACGATAGTAATAGTTTTTGAGAGGAACCAAGAAATGAACAAAATGAGTTCGAGGTGAATGTGCGGAGCAAGTGGCAGAATTTGTTTGCTTAGGTACCTACTTTGTTTACGAGGGATGGAACGTACGATGGAGATACCGAAAGAAGAGGAGTGACTGCGGGAAATCGAGTGAATGGTGCGCTACACTCATTCATGAGTGGTCAATCTGTGCCAAAATAGGCACGATTGGCGGTAGATAACGACGTATTAGTTCATGTATGGAATTACACCTTTTTTTTTTATACTACGTAGGTGGCAGACAAGCACACGGCCCACCTGATGGGAAGCGGTCACCGTGGCCTATGAACGTGTGCAACACTAAGGTGTCACACACGCGCTGCCTACCCTGAAGGGAAAGGAGGAGAGCTGGGAAGGGGTGGGAAGGCTAGGAAGGGGAGGGGGAGGAAGGGTACAGTGAGCTCTGGCTACCCTACTTACCGGCGGGAACACAACACGATGGTTATTATGGCCGCGGTCTTCTGTAGGGCGGAGGTACTTCCCCAGTCGGACAGCTCATTTCGAACGGGAGATACCGTCGTGTCCTACCTCCTTGGAATTATGGACCTTATTTTTATATTTTATATATTACACCACATTAATGTATGGAAGTGAAAGTTGGGTATGGCAGGAAAAACATGAAAGTAGAGTGAATGCAGTTGAGATGTGGAGTCAAGTTGGCTGATAGCATTCGATGATTGATTAAAATGCAAGGTATCAAAATGAAGAAAACTTAAAAAAAAAGTACAATCGTACGTTTGACCAGCACTATCTCAGCTGCTGTTAATAAATATTATAGGACATTCTACATAGCGCTGCCTAAATCCAAAATAAGCATAGCATTAACTAGCTTGTGTTATGGATTATAGAATGCCGATATAAATAAATAAAAATATCCAGACTAATGCAAATATTCGTGCATATCAATATTTGATTCGAACCCGTGATCTCTGGTGACAAATGTGGGTACTTAGTAAAAAGCGGTTAAGGTATTAATATTATTACAAACAGACACCCCATTTTATTTATTTTTTGTATGGAGTATAGATTTAAGTATTAAGAATTTCAATGGTATTCTATCTTATTTGTTACTTATAACAGATTCATGTAGTAACAATTAAATTTATACCGACTCACGGTCGCCAAAAATTTTTTAATTTCTTTTTATATAGGACACGTCAAAATGACTACCTCGGCTGATGGTAAGCTAAAGGCAAAGTCTCAGGACTGGGGTCACCACCACATACACCGGTAGTGCTACAGTGGCGGCCTTCAGCTTGACGGCCTCATCAAATGCTTTTTCACGCATCAAATATCAAAAAATGCATTTTTTTTATTTTGTCAGCATAAATAAGCCATTTGGCCATGTTTTTGAAATTTTTAGATCGTAAAATATTGAACTATTTCACTAACTGAATGAAAAAATAATTCTATATTATGGACATGTGAAAGGCACTCATCGCTACCCGTTACTAAGTTACTGCAGGCGGCCTTGATTCACAAGCGGGGGTCGAACTTGCGTACTGTACTTTTTTTTTTTTTTTTTTTATACCACTTAGGTGGCAGACAAGCACACGGCCCACCTGATGGGAAGCGGTCACCGTGGCCTAGGGACGCGTGCAACACCAGGGGCATCACACTCGCGCTGCCGACCCCGCAAAAGCCTTCTAATGCCCTTCTTGAAGAACCCCATATTGTAGTCGCTAGGGAAAACCACCATTTGTACTGAGGGCTAGCTAACACTACAAAATGGACTACGAACCGGCTGCATCCGGTACCTAGCAACAGTTAAAATCAATGAAAGGGACTGAGTGTGGAGGAAAAAAGGGTTTTATTTGGAGAAATATGCACAAATCTATACTAATAATATAAAGTTGGAGAGTTGGGAGTAGGTCCATATATCCATACTGTAGGTATCATTTATTTGTTGTGTTGTATGACTTCTGTGTCATATTAGAAACTTACTTACCTATTAATTCTGAAATGTTTTGTCCCGTTATCCTGAGCCTGTGATTACTTTTATGTAGTATGTAATTAAATACTATTATGTTGGATTGTATAGGTTGACGCGAGAGATTATTGTCAAGTGTTCTGGATAGAAGAGGGAGCTTATTTGCAACTTCAGCTGCAAAAAGCATGGTTTCATTAACTTCCACCAAAGTAAAACTGATTTAAAATACATTAACAGTTCCCGCTATTTTGTACAATACCGTCTCCATGACAAATTACAACTCAAATAATTGTTTTAAATCAACAATGAACAAAAAAGCAAGCAACGGTCGCAGCCGTGTACAGCCTACAATAAGGTCATTACCCCAACTAACAAAAACTATTCAATTCTTTTAAGAATGAACCTTTTTTCTAATTACCGTTCGCGAGAACTAAATAAAAAAAAAGTTAGAAAAGGCGGTTTTTATTTCAGGGGTGAGGTAAAAGAGGATAGGCGGTTTTTATTGAACCTCTTAGGGGTGAGGTAAAAAAAAGGTGAAAAGTTAGAACCATTTTTGAATGCATATCGGCGACGATAGACATGCAACACAATTTATTTTTATCACTCTGTCTTCACTTGACTTCTCATTGACTTCTGTCATATTTGGCATGTGTCGAGATAAAAGATAAAGAATGAATGAAAAAGATAAAATAGGTAAGACTTTAAAAAATTACACCCAGTTTTACGTTTCAACAGAAAAATTATGTTATAGTGCTATCGACTGTATCGATGGATACGAAAAAAACTATGCTAAGTTTGATATTCACAAGACGCCCCTGCAAAAACCAAAGCAAAGAAAGTAACAACTAGAAAACTACAAAAGCTGTTCAGAAAAAAACATGTTTCATGGTTTCTGGGTAAGGCGCGAATGAAATTTGAATTTTGAATTTGGAACTTAGAAACTAGATGAGTTATGAATTTTGACACCTATAATATTAGTATCTTCGCGCCCTTTTGTAATGTCATCTGTATGACAGCTACAATTTTTTTTACTTACATTCGGTCTAGTTGTTCACATAGAAGTCATTGAAAATTAAAAAGGTATACTCACTAAGACCAATATTCTTCCCAATTCTTCTCCCTCGTCGATCCATATCCTCTGGGCAGCGTAGCGGTCTTCGATCTGCCGTTCAAAGACGCATAAGATCCACGCTTCTCATCACGAAGACTGAGCACCGAACTCCTCTGATTCACAGGCTCCGAACGGAAAGATTGGAACGACACCTGGGATCCTTCATCAGACTTCAAACTTGACTGAGACCCTTTGAATTTACCATTAATCTCTGGCTGTGAATAATCCTCACTTTTGTAACTGTCGTTTCCATTTTTGTATTCACCGTAGTTTCCATTTAAAGAGGCATAACTGGACTCTGATCTGCCAGGAGGAGGTTTTGGTGCACTCTTTCGGAATTCGAAACTTTGGCTTTTATTGAAGGAGGAATTCCTTTTCACCATCTTTGGGGACTCCTGGACGCTGATTAGCGAGGGCATTTTCGATTCTCTTTCTTTTTCCAAATCTATTTCGTGTTCCAATTGGTTCTGGACATTTGCTAACATCTCCTCCAAATCTCCCAAATCTGGGTCTATGTTTAACTTACTTCGGCGATTCATTTTGGAATGTTAAATATCACAGTTCATTCACTATCACAAGTTCTACTATAAACACGTAAAAGTAAATTTAATTGTCAAATTGGTACTAAATCATAATTTTTCACACACAATTATAAGGAAGCTCATTGTCATTAAATACTAGGTATTATTACTTATTGTAACAAGGAAAACATCGATACAAATTAAAACCTTCAATATCACGACAACCGCTTTACGTGCGCACACGCAGCCCTACGCTCACGAACTGACACTCTGACACAGTTGTCAAACTGACACTTGAAACTCATCCGTTATCTGTCTTGACATGCGATACTACTAGATAATAAATATCGATGCTAATTACGACTTTATTCCTATAATAATAAGAGTCATAAATATTGATACAATTCAATCGAAGTGACAGATTGATCAGATGTTGAATGTATGCGCGTGAGTAGGCTGTATTACCACGTGTTAAAGTTTAGAATAGATCTACTCTATGATACTGATGGGGCAACTTTAAAGGTGCAAGCGACGTCGAATGTTCAAAGGAAAGAGATCCCAAACTACACTTAACTGAAGGGCGATTTTCTCGTGAACCATCGTTGTCGCTTACACCAACAGAAGATGTTTTTTTTTTGCTTTATTTGTGGGTTATTGTGAACTAGTGCAGTGTTACTGGGTGGGAAAGTCGTAATTTTATCCGTCCGTGTTGTTGGCGATATCCATTTTTAATTTCTAAGAAAAAGTATGGGATTTATGAATAAATTAACTTACTTCACAGACAAGACATCAAGACAATTAGGTTTGTTTGTATAGTTCGAGCAAAACGAGGTTTGTTATTCTAATTTTGCTATTATTTTATTGTGAAAAAAAACTTACATACATTGTAAGTAACCCACTTCCTATCCTACTAATATTACAAATATTAAAGTATGTAAAGATGTCCGTATGTTTGCTTTTTTCCGATTTTTTTAATTTGTTACAGAGGTAGATTATTATCGTCTAATACCTACTTTGAAACGGGTATTTGATTCCACGCGAGAGAAGTAGACAAACAGCTGGCATAATAATAAAAACATTTTCCTATAAACGCTATCAATTATCCTCTATTATTAAATATAGCTAATAAGTAATAATGTATTACGATAGCAAGTGACTATTAAACATGGTTATACAATTATGTACAAACATTAAACATGTATTGATAAACGCACATGTACATTATAGTGTAAGTACCTATCGAATACATCTTATCGTACAAAGCGACAGTGGCTGAATAATAGAGTTAGTAGCAAATCGAGGTGACATCATTTTACTAGGACATAAGTTCATGCGCACATTATACGATTATACAAAAATTAATCCCTGTTTCCCTTGGACATTGTCATCACGACATAACATAAGAATGATTATACCGATTGCTTTCACCTTTTTATTAAGTTTTTCAGTATTTTGTAAAAGTTTCTTACGAATAGAAAAAAAAAATATCCTTACGCGTGAGTTCATACGATGATAAATTTCTGCCTTGGGCCTTGAGCATTAATCAGGCTCTTATTCAATGCCGGGAATTTATCGATCTATATATAGGAAGTTATGTCCTGGCATTTAGGTCATAAAAATAAATGCCCGAAGTATCTATCAGGGCATAAACTCATCACTGCGCGTGATTCCACCACAGCAAAATTATTCTAACGACGGATCCTTGGTGTACGTTATGGGGATTGGGGAAGGGTTTCGTGTCGCCAGCAGCCAAACAAACCACAGACCGGATACGATATAAACTTATGAAATTGTAACGTCGCGATTAATCGCACTTCGGCAACTAGTCTTACAGTGCACAGCGTTTCTTATCTTAAGTTCCACTTTATCTAATTGTATCTTGTTCCTAATGAAAGCAATACACAAAGATTTGTTGCGTACTCAATCTCGAGTTAATTGTAATGAATTAAGATGTACGTTTGTACTGATGGATGGAAGGTTCCGTTCGTATTCGTAAGTCTGCGGGGTCGTATGTTAGATGAGATAAATATTGGAGGCTGTTTTAATTTCTGAACTGCGTTAAAAGAGGTTTTCAATTTTTACCTCAGAACTTTCAACTGGATGAACCGATTTTAATAATTCTTTTGGCGGGGAGATTTGGGGCAGTTGAGAGTTTGTGCTGACAACGCGGAGACTTTGGTCTTCCCGCTGATAGCACAGAATCCCTCCAGTAATCAGCTGCTTGTGAGGTGGGGCTTCCCGTAATCCCATTTCAATTTGGTACAGTTAAAGTAGTTTGTTTTGTAAGAAATATAAAAATTTTCTACCCGACTACGGCGAAGGTAAATAGTAAGAATTATGACCTGTATTTTTTTTTATATAGGACACGTCAATTTGACTTCACTTTTGTATGACTTGTATGAACTCAAAGACCTGTTAATATGTGAATCGATGTTAAATACTGAATGTTTTCTACCGGTAGAAAACATTCGAACAAAAAAAAAATAGAATAATAATAAAAAAAAATTAAGTTCAACTGGTTTTCAACTGAAGGGTTGACACATCAGAATTCTGTAGAATATTTTGTAGCTATATTTATGCGAAAATGCACAAGAATGTATCACGGTTGACGTGTGTTTCTAGGAAATAAATACTAACGGCTTATAATATATCCTTGTAAAGGTTAGGTATTTATCGGAATATTTTATATACCTATGTATACATCGGTAGCCCAGATCCGTCTATACTTCATTCATGAATCATTTGCTATAAGATTACCACACCTCTGTAGATAACAGATCCAATATACAATAATAATTAAAATTTAGTTTTTCATACTAAAACCTTATAAGGATATAATTTAATACAAAAGAGAAAGTAGACGAATAGAGAAGAAGAAATACAAAGAAATAGAAAAGGAAGCATGATCTTTTTACAAACTTGTCTTGGAGGAAAGATTTTGTTTGTTTGTAATCGATAAACTCTGAAACTACCAAACCAATTTCAAAAATTGTTTTACGATTAGAATGCTACATTATCGTAAATAATGTAGGCTACATTTTATCTAGATATTCCCATGGGATCAGGACTTATGCGGGTGAAACCATTTGACGGTGCTAGTGTTATGTATATGATAGCAACCCATTTACGTCCCACTGCATGGGCACGGGTCTCCTCTCCTCTAACGAGAGAGCTGAGACGGTTTAGACCTTAATCCACACACGCTGGCCTAATGCGGGTTGGTGGATCAGACAATCGGACATGTGCTTAGATTTTTTTCTAGGACATGTGGGTTTCCTCACGATGTTTTTCCTTCACCGTCAGCAGATGTTAAATCATGTGATTAGCACATATAAATTCCACAAAGTGAAATTGACATTGGTACTGTCGGGCCGAATTCGAACTCGATACCTCTGAGTAGAGGCCGCGTCCTTATCCATTCAGCTACCATCGCTTTTTTACAAGTATTTATTATAGTGCACGGCATCTAACTTGGCAAGGTTTTGAAGTAGCGGGGCCCACACTACTCCAAAATCTTGCCAAGTTAGATGCCGTGCAATATACTTGCTTGTGCCATGTCGCGTCGTATAGACACAAGCATAGTGCACGGCATCTAACTTTGCAAGGTTTTGGAGTAGCGGGGCCCACACTACTCCAAAATCTTGCCAAGTTAGATGCCGTGCAATATACTTGCTTGTGCCAAATTGCGTCGTATAGACACAAGCATAGTGCACGGCATCTAACTTTGCAAGGTTTTGGAGTAGCGGGGCCCACACTACTCCAAAATCTTGCCAAGTTTTATGCCGTGCACTATATCTGTACTGTACACCGGTCAGTATGTATGTAATGTTTACTAACGGACAAACCAATTAGCCGCAGGACACAGAAATGGTAAATATGCGATAAACCAAACAAGTACCGGTACAATTACCCCGACAGTAGAGGCATAATATTTGTTTACGCACCGATAAGGTATCTAGGCCGCCAGTGTCGCCTCTTACCCGGTTAGGTGATAACTGTCTATCAATGTTAATTTGGACAGGTAAGCGAAACAGCGTGCGTTTTTAGTCGGTTCAAGTCGGATATAGCCACCCCCGTTTCGTAGCGGGGCCATATCCGTGGGCTTCTCTACAAATGCTATAGGTACTTGACGGAAAATCCGTAGAGGATCTTTTACATCTGCGCGCTAACACAAGGCATCCTACTTACTAATCCTACAATCCTACCCTACTTCCTACAATCCTATCTTACTTCCTACTATCCCATCCTACTAATGCGTCGTCATTCAAACTCCAAATCGACGTCCCTTATACCTATAGTCCCGGGTCCTTTAAGCGGGGCGTCAAAAAGCATTTGATGAGGCCGTCAAGCTGAGGGCCGCCACTGTAGCACTACCGGTGTATGTGGTGGTGACCCCAGTCCTGAGACTTTGCCTTTAGCTTACCATCAGGCGAGGTAAAGTCATTTTGACGTGTCCTATATAAAAAAAGAAACTCTTGCGCAATACGTGCAAAAGAGTAACTGAATAAATACAAACTAGAATTTATAATATCTGTCACCAACAAAGCTGGTCTTATCTCCAGTTGCTACATGTAGGTACTTCCGCCACGGTTAGTGTGTCACTGGTCACTGTTATGATAAGGAATGCTATACCGCTTTTATATTCACAATATGAGACTGATGATGACTGTGTCAATTATTACTTCACAATTTATGGTTCGCGGTATAGATCGCGGCCGTTGCGCATGAGGCGCGGGTTCGATCCCCGCTCAGTGCAAATATTTGTACGCATGAATCTGGGTATTTGCATTGGTCTGGACTTGTCTCGGAGAGCACGTTAAGCCGTCGGTCCCGGTTGCCATACAAACATCTATGCCAGTCGTTACGGGTAGTTGGAGCCCTAAAAAGTCCAACAACAACGGTCTAGCTGCAATGCTTCGATATCGCCTAAAGTCACCATTGGGTTGTGAAGGTCAGATGGCAGTCGCTTCACGGAATATATCGAGGCCCAGCCGAATCTGCAGTTAGGACTGGCAAAGCCGACCCCAGACTCCGAGATGAAAGCTTTGGATGCGACTGGGATTAACGCTAGGTTGAAGAAGAAGAAGAAGGAATTATGGTTCACGCTTGTCCGTCACAACAACCCACTGGCGATATCGCAGTTCTGTAGTTCAGATTGTCGGACTTTTGAGGACCTCAACTACCCGTAACGAAGACCACAAGACGTTGGTATTGGAAATGGGACCGACGCGCGACGCGACGGTTTAACGTGCTCTCCGGAGTACGGTAGGGTCACGTCACATACCAATCTTAATCATAATAACAGGAATGCCACGTATGGACCGCTGACGTCAAAATGTTTCCATAAACGGTCCGGACTGACGTCAATTGGCTTCGACTATTGTTCATTCTTCATAGTAAACACAACACATACGAGATTGTCGCATATTTGATAAGAAGTTTGCGTGGTAAATAGGTCATTTTTTTTTTAAATATTTGGATGTAAAATTACAATAAGATTGCTTAATTTATTAGATGGAGATATAATTAAATTTACCGCCAACACCGATTGCCACAGATTAAATTGAAACGCAGTCGTCAGTTCATTTAGAAATAAAAAAAAAATTAACGTTTTTTAAGCTTATGGAATGCAATGCATACACCCACATCCTACTAAAATTATACTACGTGATTCATTGTAGACCACATCGTCACTTACCATCAAGTGAGATAGTGGTCAAACGTAAGCCTATCTTGAAAAAAAAAAGCTTATTCGTGAGTATAAATATTTGTTACTCTTTCATGCAAAAACGGCTGAACGGATCTGGCTGAAACTACCAACACAATTTGATTATAGTCTGGAATATAACATTAGGCTAATTTTATCCCCGGAAAAGGTTCCCATGGGAACCGGTAACGGGTACAGAAATCAACGGGCAAAGTCATGGGTACATACTATAGTAATTAATATTAATCAAAGTGTGTGTATTTATCGCAGGTTTATAAGTGCCCGGTTAATGGCAATAGGCTCGCCACCTATTACATTGGGACCTAAACATAAACTGGCGAAATGTGGGTGCTGGCACCTCTACCTACCCCTTCGGGGATATAGGCGTGAGTGTATGTATGTTATTAATCAAAGCACGCAAATCATAAGGCAATAACCTCGTTTCTCGTATGAACCTCATTATAACACATCCTCTGTCAACGTTCGCTAATTGTCGGTCAATGGGAGCAGACGATTGCTGCCTTCCTGCTTACGCCACTTAGCAACACCTACGTGCGAGAGAGAGCGCAGTAATTCAAGATTATATCAGATGCGAGGAAACTGATTCTAGGAGTGCTTAGTTCAGGTATTCTGTAGTTCAAGTTCCTTATAAAAGTCGTCAACGTTAGTCCCGCTTATATTCAAAGTTTACCACTTAGCAGTCACCGATGCTACAGATACCGGCACGTAAATTGGCCGGACGCGTCATATGCGCAAAGGTCGATTTTTAGGTCCCCTTTGAGGTATGAGCGGGTCGCGGGAGACGCGGTTGCGCCGTCGCGGACATATGATTGGTCCAAACGGTCCCTCGGAGACATCTGATTGGTTGACGGACCAATCAGATGTCTCCGAGAGACATCTTGTAGCGAATCAACGTTCCGTTCGTTCGTACTTTGAATCATTTGATTGGCTCAAAGTGCACGATGCGCGAACTTACCCCAAACCTGGCCAAGTTACGTGCCTGTATCTGTAAAACGATCGTATGTACAGACATACATTGGTTCAAATATCATTCCGTGTCTAGCAAAAGTATTAAGAATCGCCTTTCTTACAACAGGTATCAAATCTCGCATAACATTTGTGCTAAACGCTAACTGGCGACATTACTCAAGAAGGGACAGTTTGTTAAACTATCGGCGCCATTGTTGTTAGCTAGTTTAAATATTGCTGCAATATCTATTGTTCTTATAAAGTCGGGTGTCGAGCACTTTGCAAGGCGTGCCCGATATTGCATGCGAACCAATGGGTCCGCAATGGGTTCATAAAAATCAAAATGACGAGAAGTCAAAGCAATAAAACTTATTATCCAAGTTAAGTTCACAGACAGTTGACAATCCGCAGTTCCGTCCGGGGCAGTCCGTGCTTCGTTCGAATAATTATCCTCGATGGCAATCTCGTCAAACTCGCGAGATCTTGTCCATTTTTCGTCCGCGATCAATCTCGCTTAAAAAAGCCGAGATCGAACGAGATTGCATCCCCGATTTCATGCCCTCACAAGGCGAAATTTCAAAAACGTTAGAAGATAATTTTCTTGCAATCTGGTTTTAACTTTTAAAATGAGATAAATCGGTTCTAACATATCTAAAATTATGGGCATTGCGGTATTGGTGTTCAAAGGAAAGGAAATAAGAGTGTTTTTACTATCATCTCTGTACATACAGATAATAACTCCCTTCACAATTAAACCCAGGACGTGCGTGGTAACAGGAAGGAGGCAATCCCGGCCCCTATAGGGCCACAATTAATGTACTACAACATGGTTACAAGTCATAGATCACCTGCGTCATCCTAACGGTAGAAATTAATACCCTATATTTTTTTTAACTACGTAGGTGGCAGACAAGCACACGGCCCGCCTGATGGGAAGCGGTCACCGTGGTTTATGGACGTGTACAACACCAAGGGTATCACACACGCGCTGCCTACCCTGAAGGGAATGGGGGGGCTATGAAGACGGGATCAGAATTTTACGAGGGCAGAATCGCGGGCAACAGACCCGGGTTTTTTTTTATTGAGAATAGGCTCGCGTTTGATCACAATCTCACCTTTTGGTAAATGATGATGTGGTCGACAATGGAGCACGCTTGCCTAGAAGTAACCTATTCACTCTAGACTTGAAGAATCCCAGGTTGTAGTCTTCAATAATATTGCCAAGTATTTCAGAGAGTACGATCGTAATGTTATGTTACAGACGCGCGTGCATGTATGTATGTATGTATGTATGATGAGAACACGAGCACAATACGAGCTGTTAAAAAAACAAGTAGCCGACTCTCATCCGGCGGATCTTGTCAATGACGCCGCGCACCGGCGCAGGCGCAAGAGTAAATTAAAAATTGTGACAAGCTACTTTGTAGTACGAGTGTGTCTAAGCAGGACCACGGTAACTTCTTTTATAAGTACGTGTAGAAGTCATCAACATGTACGAGCGCTAGTGAAGTGCTATGGGAATCGACCCGACTAAAACCACACGTTGTTTGGTCCACGTGAGTCCTTTGCCATGGACCTCGTGAGCTCCCAAGGAATCCTGGCCGAGTTTAACCAATAGTCAAACCGCATGTGGAGTGGGCGGGAATTAAAAAAAGAAATCAATACCCCACTATGAAACCCTTTTCCCATTCCTGCTACCCGTGGGACTCATTCCAGACCATAATCTATTCTTGTGCCAAAAGATATGTTGCATTTTGGGCCCCCTAATTGTACACAATACAGAAAAAAAAGAGAAATAATACCGGTTATTGGCAAAAATACAATTATATTTATTCGCCTCCGAAATTCAAGGCCATAATTAAAAATGAGTACATTTTTATAGTTTTAGTCCGCCATGTTTGTTGTGTTGCAAGAAAGTGTTTATTTAGTTAGATTCCGCCCAGAATACGAGGCAATATTATAAGAATTGAATAGTGAAAAATGAAAACTACATTGCCTAGCTATTTTTCTAAGTAGTGTACAGTTATCGGGCCCAAGGTCCATACATTTGTGATACATCTCCTTTTATCCAGATCCTTTCAGCTGTTGGAGGCTGATTAGTTAACAAAACTTTTACATTTATAATATTAGTTAGGATAAGATGGGATTCATTGCAACGGATCGATGCTTTCCATCTTGCCGTACAATTATTGGTTTCCAGCGTCCATCGAAAGTTGTGTTCCAGCTCATCACCCAACACTTTCATTTACGATGCTCTAATGCTGCATAATTACATAATTATGATTTAATACTATATCGTTTTACACGTAATCATCATAGTTTTTATTACATACGCCATGCTCCGTGGCTCGGGGCAAATAAAGCAAGAGGTTTCTTGCATTTTTTATACCACTTAGGTGGTAAGCAAGTATACGGCCCATCTGATGGGAAGGGGTTTCCGTGGCCTATGGACATGTGCCACACCAAGAGCGTCACATTCACGCTGCCCACGCGACCCTGTAAAAACCTTCTTATGCTCTTCTTGAAGAACCCCATATTGTAGACGCTAGGGAAAACCACAGCATGGAGCTCATTCCACAGCCTAAGCGTGCGCGGAATGAAATTCCTCTCATACCTCACAGTGAGGTCGGATGCAACGTGTGAGGATAAATTCCGTGTCTGTCGTGTTGCTACATGAGACGTGATGAGATGGAGAGTAAATCAAAAGAAAAACTGGTCAAGTGCGAGTCGGACTTGCGCATATTTAGCCTACAAGCCATTGATGGAGTTAATCAATACAAAATCTGGCCAAATGCGACTCGGAGGCGTACATTTAGCCCACAAGCCATTCGTGCAATCGTCTCCAGATAAAAAGTTCAAGTTACTTTTTTAATACAATTAAGTAAAAAACAATGATTTCCTCACAAGGGAGTTTGGGAAACCTTCCGATCGATGGCAAAAATAATAATAAAATAAAAAATTATCTTGATAGAAAATCAATGGAATATAGACCTTATGTCGTTTGGATAGAGTGGTGATGGGATGCAGTTGAGTGTGGTATTTCTTATGACAATTGTTGTGGAACCGATGTAGTCTATTTGGAGCACCAGTGCGGAACTTAATGGTGCAAGTTGAAGGATTATAGAGGTTTGTAAGAGGTAGCGGCAGTGGGCTAGTCGTAAAGGTGTAGGACTTGCGATTGAGAGGTTGTGGTCGGATCCTGGGCGGTACACTATATTTTATCTTAATAAAAATAAAGATTTTAAGGTGTATGGGAATTTTACACCAGAGAGGTCTGTCGGCAGTCACTCCCGTAAAAGTCAATGAGAAAATCTATAAGCAAAAGAGCCGGCACTTACAAATAGGTACAATGTGAGACAATAAGTATAAAAAGCTAACTCTAGGATATTCTATACAGCTCTCTCTAAACCCAAAGTAAGCATAAGCATAGCTTAAATAGCTAGTTAAGCTTACTTATCGTTATGGCTTCTAGAGTATATTATTTTGTAATTCCATACATATTATACATAGAAACACGCAGATCAACTAGACATATTAATGCCTACAACCCGCGCCTCCTGACATAGCATAGCAATCGAATGCACTCCCGTTATGCCACACAGGCAGTCTCCCCACACAACGCTTATAACTTGCACCATACCAAATTTTTTCCCATCACAAGATCCCGTCACGGTGTCCCAATGACAATAAACCACAAGCCATCACGAAAACGGCCAGGGCACTGTGAAATCACATTCCGACATAGGAATTTATAGAGTTATAGAAAAACAAGCGTGTTATATAAGTTTCATTGTTATAATAATGTCTCAACATTAAAAATTGTGATTCCCGTTTTAGGAATGAAATTTTACACTCTTAGTGATGGAATTTTACCACTCTAGGGATGAAATTTTACCGTCTTATCGACGATATTTTTACAAATCCTTCAGTAAATGCTCACTACGTAAAAGGCATTCACTGTCACAACTTCAAGTTTGTAGCCCCAGCGGTTTAGGCACTGCGTTGATCACAAGATAAGTGATTGTATGTATTCTTCAGAATGCATGGGCGGTGATGGTACAATGACTGAGAAGTTAAACTTGCTTGAAAGGGTGATAGGTTTAAATCCAACACTATATTAGCCACGACGAGAAACCACTCCACTTTCAGCAATTTAATAGCTTAGCTGGAGGATTAACAAGAATACTACGTGCCGTTACAAGTAGGCATTAAAAAACATGAGTAATTCAAAAATATTTCACCATATCTAAAACATTAACATCTTTCACGTTAAATACTTGAACAAAAAAGTCCGTTAAAATTATTATCTTTCCATACAGAGTTAACTCAAAATCCATATAAGACGTGTTGACGCTTTTAACGCCAACGCAACACTGACCAAATGCTGCTTTCTTGGTTTTAAAGGACCAACGCACACATACATGCTACGTAACGCGACCGGATGTGCTTTCATAAATAAATATATTAAACTGCGTTGGCACATTTTCTTCCAGTAATTACACTGATTTAGTCCCAGGTTAGTAGAATATTTATCGCAGGTTTATAAGTGCCCGGTTAATGGCAATAGACTCGCCACATTGGGACCTAAACATAAACTGGCGAAATGTGGGTGCTAGCACCTCTGCCTACCCCTTCGGGGAAATAGGCGTGATGTTATGTTATGTTATGTTAGTAGAATTGAACGCGATTGTTTTTACTGGCGTAATCCAACCTTAATAGCCGGGTTTCACGTCCGAACGATCAGGCAGATTAATAAACTTCAGTGCCTCAGTGGTGGCGATCAAATGATTTTATAATCGCTTGATGTAACGAATAAATGGTACACTATTGTGCATATATATGCGGTCATCAATCGCAGTAAAAAATGTTAATATAGAAAGTATCACAATTTAAATGCAAAATAGGAAATTTATCCTCACACGTTGCATTCGTCAACGGAGCGGACTGTAAGATATGAGAGGAATTTTATTCTGTACACGCATAGACTGTGGAATGATCTCCCTGCTGTGGTTTTCCCTGGCGTTTACAATACATATAGAGAGAACTCATATACAATATGAAGAATCAGGGCATTTGAAAGTTATTACAGGGTCGGCAGCGCGAGTGTGACGCCCCTGGTGTTGCACACGTCCATAGGCCACGGTGACCGCTTTCCATCAGGCGGACCGTGTGCTTGTCTGCTACCTAAGTGGTTAAAAAAATTGCAGACACTAAAAGTGTTGTAGATGTGCGTTGACCTTAAAACTTATGTTAAAAATCGAACTACCCACATAAAACAAATAAAAAATGTTACGTGGGTACAGTTTAGCGCCTTACTGTTTTTGGATATCTGATGTACTGATTTGTTTTTGGCGTTTAAAACCGTTATTAACGGTTTTATATTTATTTTTTTGTTAATAAAGTACGCCTTTAAGAGCTTTATTAGTAGGCTATATGCGAACTTCCATATTGATTTAGTGTTAAAAGCAATAACCATTTATAGATTCTAATTGTAATAAATACCGACTTGTTAATATTTTTTTATATACTACGTACGTGGCAGACAAGCACACGGCCCACCTGATGGGAAGCTGTCACCGTGGCCTATGGACGTGTGCAACACTAAAGGTATCGCACACGCGCTACCTACCCTGTAGGGAAGTAGGGAGGGCTAGGAACGGATGGGGAGGCTAGGAACGGATAGGGGGAGGAGGGGTACAGTGAGCTCTGGCTACCTTACAATCTTGCCCTTCTTCCTAAGGCAATAATTTAAAAAAGCTAGGATCAATGACCCATTATATTTTAATTAGCTCTATGAAATGTTTGCACCTGCTTATAAGGATTTTAGGCTCACATTCATAAACTAAGCAATAAAACTACAGGCGCCGGCGCATTCTTGAGATGTAAGTAGTATTTTATTCAAATATTCAATTGAATTATCTTTTTCGTAGACATTTAAACTTTTAACTATTTAAAGTTTGAAAATATAAAGTACTAGCTTTTGCCCGCGGCTCCACCCGCGTGGATTTCGAATTCCTTAATATTTTGAAAACAAATTATAGCCTATGTTACTCCCAGATATTGTAGCTTTGTATAGGTGAAAGAATTATTGAAATCGGTCCAGTAGTTTCGGAGCCTATTCAAGACAAACAAACAATCTTTTTCAAAATTTCCTCTTTATAATATTAGTATAGAAGTATAGACAAAAGAGGCAAAAGAGTGAGGGCTACCGCACAATAAAAGGGAACCAAAAAGCCTACTACAAAATTCAAAATTAGGTATTTAGACGATAAACAAGCTTGGAAATTAACTGTTCGCTCAGCTATCCTACCACTCGAAACAATAAGTGACTGTATTTAGATTAAGGAAATGATTGTAAATAGATAAAAAAAACAGCCCGCTGAGTTTCTTGCCGGAGTCTTCTAAGGTTTGGGCCGCGTTTCTAACCAGTGCAGCAGTGTACCACTGCTTGCTTGTCTAGTTTCAATGTCAAAGTCAAAAATCATTTATACTGTATAGACCATTTTAAGCGGCACTTACAAAACGTCAAAATTATATATATTTAAAACTAGCTTCCGCCCGCGGCTTCGCCCGCGTGGAGGTCGATATCGCCACCAAGTCTATTTTAATAAAACAACTCTCCACTCCACTCACTACTCCACTCTCCACTCTCCACTCTACTATTCACTCCACCGGGCTCCACTCGTCTCACCAAAACCTTTCTAATAAAAAAACCCCATCAAAAGCCGATAATCGTGATGGACGTAAAAACTACTTAACGTATTTTGATGAGGTTTTTTTTTGGAAAGGTCTTGCTTAGACTTAAAATTCACCCTATGTTTGGTTGTAATTGGCTAAGTAGAACTGGAGATATAACCAAAAAATGATGACCTACCTTAAAACGACGCGCGGGTGGAGTCGCGGGTATCAGCTTGTATAAAAAATGGCGGGGCAGGTTATTTCGGACTCTTACTGACTAAAACCGCACGCCGCCGTCTAGGGTCTTCTGACGCCAGGGTGTAAAAGGGCCAACATGAGGGGGCCGGATGACTCCTGCTCTACGCGGGGATCGTGCTATCCATGGCCCTGTACTAATACGGGGTGGGTCCTCACACTGCCGGTGATGATCGCAGCGATGGTGCAGAGTGCGGACGCGTGGTCGGCCGCCGCCTCCTTCTGCGAGCAAGTGATGCTCGAGAAGGAGGCGGCGGAAAGGGTTCGGGAGAGGCTGCACAGAGCTCTCCCGGACGGCGGCGACGAAGGCGTCGCAGATCTAACGACCCTTCCAGGGGCATGACGGGAACACCGTGGTTGCCAAACCCGAAGGGGTCATCTCGAATCCGGATAGCCCGGGTCAAGTCGGAGTGTGAGGGAAATGCTCTATGGGCCATCTTACACCCTGGCGTCAAAAGACCCTAGACGGCATGCCTTTTTAGTCGGTAAGAGTCCGACATAACCTGCCCCGCTGGCCACGGGGTGGGTATCCCTGAAGATTTTGTACGAAAAAAAAAGCGTGTAAGGGGGCCTATTAGAGTATTTCCCTCGCACCCCGGCTTTATATAAAAGTAGTCTAAGTATAATGTTTCACTTTGTGGAATTTCTAATGTGCTAATCACATAATTTACCATCTGCTGACGGTGAAGGAAAAACATCGTGAGGAAACCCACATGTCCTTGAAGAAATTCTAAGGACATGTTCGATCCACCAAACCCCATTAGGCCAACGTGTGTGGATTAAGGTCTAAACCCTCTCAGCTCTCTCGTTAGAGGAGAGGAGACCCGTGCCCAGCAGTGGGACATAAATGGGTTGATATTATTACATTGTTCAGAAGTATGATCTATAAATTACGATTTATAGTTCATACTTCTGAACAATTGGTACGCCATTGGTACGCCAAGTTTGATCAACATCTCTCCAGTAGTTTTTTATCCATGCGTGCACATACAGATAGACAGACAGACAAAAAGACAGACAAAAAGACAAAAAAAATTACTGATTGCATTTTTACCATTGGTATTGATCACCAATCATCCCCGAATAGGTACAGAATTTACCTCTCTACAGTTTTATAGACGTAACCTACGACAAACTTATTATTTGCGGTTGGTACAGTAATTGGGTCTACGGATCGAACCGCAAAATTAAGTTTGTTTTTTATGGTATACATTAGCGGTCAAGTTACTTGTAGTGTGAAGCTAGCTTATAGCATGCTTAACATAATAACAACATTCAAATATGCGTCTTTAGATTACACGTTGTTACAGAATGCGTTGAAGATATAAAGGTTCACTGCTCGTTCCCCGTAGGTGATGGCGTGATAATAAGTAGCCTATGTGTTGACCCGACTTCTTAATAATATTCTTGCCAAATTTGAAGTTAATCCATGCAGTACTTTTTGAGTTTATCCCGGACATACATACAGACAAACAGACAAACAGACAAAAATTCTAAAAACTATATTTTTGGCTTCGGTATCGATTGTAGATCACACCCCAAGTATTCTTTTAAAAAAATATTCAATGTACAGTTTTGACTTTCCTACCATTTTATTATATGTATAGACTAGAAGCAAATGGACCAGCGGTTCAAAACGCGGCCCAGACCTGAGAAGACTCCGGCAAGAAACTCAGCGGGCTGTTTTTTTAGTCTAGATAGTGTTAGTTCGAGTAACATAGTTGAGTGAACAGTTCATTGCCAAGCTTTTTTATCATCCAAATAATCTTGAAATTTATAGTACGCTTTTTGGGAGAGTTTTCTTTTAACAACATTTTTAAATTTAAATATTTTTAATGTTAACGTTTTGTAAGTTCCGTTTAATGGTTTATACAGAATAAATGATTTTTACTTAGACTTTGATTTCTGGTATAGAAAGGGTGAATAACCGTATGGATTGAAGAAGCCAGTTTGGAAGATAAGGTCATGCGCAGGTGTAACGTTAATCCTATCGGTTTCCGCTTTTCAACTACTAGTTAGTGGGTTTAAGTGATAACTAATGATTTTTTATTAATTAGGCTCGGCGCCCACCTGTTGGTCTGTTTGCATTGGTCTGGGTGTTTCTATGTATAATATGTATGTATTTACAAAAAAAAAGTATATAAGTACGAGTATAATGTATTTATCCACATTCTAAAACACAAGCTAATTAAAAGGAGATGTTTCAATTTGGGCAATAAAATAATTGTACACAATACAAAAAAAAAAGAAATAATACCGGTTATTGGCAAAAATACAATTATATTATTCGCTTCCTAAATTCAAGGGCATAAATTATTAAAATATGAGCACATTTTTATAGATTTAGTCCGCCATGTTTGGTGTTGCAAGAAAGTATTTATTTAGTTAGATTCCGCCTATAATACGAGGTAATATTATAAGAATTGAGTAGTGAAAAATGAAAACTACATTGCCTAGCTATTTTTCTAAGTAGTGTACAATTATCGGGCCCAAGGTCCATACATTTGTGATACATCTCCTTTCAGGCCGAACCATCCAGACGTTTTTGCGTGAAAGAGCGACAAACATACTTGTACATTCTTACAAACTTCGCGTTTATAATATTAGTAGGATTAGTTAGTAGTAATAGATGATTACACCTGTTCTTATCTTTCAGTCCAATCGCTATCAAAATCGTCCGGTTATTCACCTCTTTCAATACAGATTATATTAATAACATGGCAGTAAGTATCTTCACGGTGCCGTGTCGGCGGAGGAGCTCAACAATGCACAACGGCGCTGTCAAAATTCCCACGGGCCAACGTTAATTACTCTATGGTTTATTAAATATTTTATGTGCGGTTCTTTTTGCTTTTATATAATCACGGTTGTGTATCACAAAAAAGGAAGGCAGAGGTATTTCGGTACGTATGGCTTTGTTTAAGTGTATTGAAAAGGCGATCCATTGATTAAGATGACAACTAAACTGAGTTAACCGCCCCCCTCTTCCGTTAACCGTTTTGTCGTCCCCCCCCCCCCAAGTTGGGAGGGGGGGAGAGGACAAGACGTTACCCGAGGGGATTTCCAAACGAAAAAATAAAAATTGCCTTTGCCTCGAGGCCCAGGGTCTGAAAATTTGGATGTATTCACGGCACATTATACCAAAATATTTTTACAATATTTATCCGTCTTTTTCTTCCAGCTAATCTCTGATTGGCTGATGAAACAAGGAGTAACTTAGGCTACTTTATTTTTGGAGTTCCGTGTAAAAAATTCAAAACCTTAAAATCTAAAACCGGACGAAGTTGCGGGTACTTTCAGTTAATTTTGAATATAATTTCGACCTTGATTTTTTCCGCTTCAAATGAATGGCAATACCGTGAATAGATAATGTTTGGGATAAAGAAACAATAGCAATGATACGGTAGCCAAACACTCTCTCACGGTACACGTTCGATTCCCGGTCAAGCACCTCTGACTTTTCGAAGTTCATCTACGATTTGGTTATTAATTATAGCTTGTTTTCTTAGGCTGTTTTTGTGTGACTGAGTAACACGCCGTTATGTCGATCTCGGACCGACTAAAACCGTACGCCGTCTCAGGTCTTCTAGCCCCGGGGTGTAAGGTGGCCCAAAAGGCATTTCCCTCGTACCCCTACAGACTGACCCAGGCCATCTCTGGCACCGAGATGACCCCCTCAGGTTTGAGAACCACGATGTCCTCGTCATGCACTCGGAAAGGGGACGCCATCTCCTCGACCCTACTCCGATTGGAGCAGTTTTTGAGACCTTTGGCCGTAGACTTTCCTACGCCAAAGGTCCTAAAAATCGTTTTTTTTTACAGATTTATACCATCCAAAGCCGGTGCCGTTTAAGTATGTACCGTCAAACGGGGTGAATAGGGATAAAATGGTCATTAGAATTTGTTAAGACATTCAAGTATTTAACCGGATATTCGATGATTCTCTTCATTGTGACGTAGAAGTGGTTTAGTTTCGCATAGAAGATAATAAGTCCAAAATTTAATTGTCCATTTTATTTCACCCCTTCATCCATATTCACCCCGTTTGACTGTACTGAAAGTTCTCTAGAAAAGTATAAATTTAGTTAATAGAGCTATGATTATTAATGAAGTGCGATATCACGTGCGTTGCTAAATATCAATTATTGTTCGCGACAAGTGATGAATGGCTAATGGCGCGCAATTAAATTATTAATAATTATTAATTAATTATTAATACAGAACAGAACGTGAGTATAGACATTACATCTATTTAGGACGCGATTCTTGATAGTTAACTAACACGCATATGGAGTTGAATTAAGTTCTATTACCTACATCTATCTTTATATATAACTAGCTGTGCCCCGCGGCTTCGCCCGTGGCATACTTCGTCCCCGTGGCAGGATAAAAAGTATCCTATGTCCTTCTCCTAGTTCTAAGCTACCTCCCCATCAATTTTTAGCCAAATCGGTCCAGCCGTTCACGCGTGATGCCGTGACCAAGGGAAATAGGAATTCATTTTTTATATATGAAGATTATAATTCTTCTGTACGTGTGTATGTTACTGAACCTAAACGGCTGGACGGATTTGAATATTTTTTTTTTGTATACGTTTGTGTGGTGCCCTTAGTTACACAAATCAGCCCGGTAGATGGAGCTGGAGTCGGTATCCAGGACTTTGGTCAAGATCCTGGATACAACAAACTGGACGCAAAATCTACTGAAAATCGGTTGAGTAGAACCGACATTGTGTAAGTGTGTGCATGCTGACCTTGTTCGTATACGCAAGTCGGTCGATTCTAGTTTCGTCAGTTGTGTTGTTCAACGCGTTTCGTCCATAATGTTTTTAGGTGTATGATTAGGGGATCTTAAAATTTCTTCCCCCGGAACAAATAGCCAGCGTATAAAAATGTCCGTAGCACGTATACGAAGCGTAATGTAATTGTGATGTCCATGGAACTATTGCGATAGACCATTAAAATTCTCCACATCCCACTTGGCGGCGAGAGGAATGCGATTAGCACTCGCTCTGTGACTCCGTTATGGTGTTATTATGTATGAAATTACAGTTTTTTTTCTTCATAAAGATATTTCATTATATTAGTGAAGTATTTATGGTGTGCCGCGTGCTGGCTCGGATTCGGCAAACAAGTAACCCTACGTTCACACGGAGCCACGTTTTGTCGGCTCTGATTTTTATCGGATCTAGAAACAGTCAACTTCAGCAAGATTCGGTTTTATTGCCGTGCCTTGAAACCGAATGCATGTGTGAACTCATTCATTGAAATACTGTTGCCGAATTCTGCAAAAAACCGATCCGATGAAAATAAGATCCGGCAAAACGTGGCTCCGTGTGAACGTACGGTAAGGCAACAGCAAGTAATAAATAAAAAGAAAACTTCTATAATCTCAAAATTATAATAATAAGCCATCAATTACGCAAGCGAACAATCACAGTATCCATTGTTAGCTAAAAATGGCGACGCACTTTCAAAGTGACGAGGAACATTATATCTGAAACAAATGGCGCATTACCGCCATCCTTTCACCTCCACAGAAGAAGGTCGAACTCGAGTGAAAGTCATGTAATTTTAGTAATAGTTAAAGGTAAAGAAATAATAAATAGCCGTTCGGATCACACAGTAGACATACTATAACCTTACCACGACCTCTTAATAGCAATTCGGCTCAGGGGCCTTACTCCGAAAAACGAAAATATTCGTATCCGTTGACGTTTTGACCATTTAGCTACCCAGTCGTTTCGGATTTCGGATCCGTCTTCGATCGTTTGACATTGAGGTTGTCGATCGTTATCAGTACACCTCCTACTCCCAAAATACATTTGACGTTTTCGCTGTCGTTTTTTGACAAATTGTCCGTTTTCGTTCGATCCGAAACGTTCATGTTCGATTTTCAGAGTAAGGCCCCAGTTCAGACTGTATTCTCCCGTCTGAACTGAGCAGTCCGACTGGGGTAGTACCTCCGCCCTACAGAACACCGCGGCCATAATAACCATAGTGTTGTGTTCCCGTCGGTAAGTAGGGTACCCAGAGTTCACAAAGGAAGGTCGGACATGACATCTCTGATGTTTCACACGTCGATAGGCCACGGTGACCGCTTCCCATCAGGCGAAGCATGCGCTTGTCTGCCACTAAGTAGTATAAAAAAAAACTTCTCGTTCGCTTGCAACTAGCAGCCTTCCGACGGATATGATAAACCGTTTAGTGTATGTATGACATATGTTATATACCTAAACATATTTGTATGTTTATGTACATAACATGGCCAAGTTGTTATCAAAACCGCAAACGTAATTAATACTGTATGTGTATGTTGTTGTATAACCAATGTCATTTGTACAAACTATGAATATTATGTAGTTTTTTTTTTTTCAAGTTTTTCAAGTCACGATAGGTTCCTTCTAGGCAAGCGTGATTCATCGTAGAACATCGTCACTTACCATCAGGTGAGATTGAGGTCAAACGTAAGCCTATCATGAATAAAAAAAAAAGATACCCTTTTAGTCATGAGGAAACCCGTCCACCCCGTCCGCCATCGGAGGTGATTATGACTTAGCCCGACTAAAACCGCACATCGCGTCATTTGATGCAATACAACCAAATGCAAAAATATTTAAAAATCACACAGGTAGATTGGTTGAGTGTTAATCATAACATAACATAACATAAACTCACGCCTATATCACCGAAGGGGTAGGCAGAGGTGCTAGCACCCACATTTCGCCAGTTTATGTTTTAGGTCCCAATGTAATAGGTGGCGAGCCTATTGCCATTAACCGGGCACTTATAAATCTGCGATTAACACACACATAACTTCGAAAAGCATCGAAAAGTCATTGGTGTGTGCCATGGTGAACCTGGGATCGAACCCGAGACCTCGTCTCAGCAGTCCATTACCCAGACCACTAGGCTAGGAGTGATAAATCGAGCAACACTAGTTCATAATATAAGGTATTCAAATTAAAGTCAATAAAATATAAAAAAGTAGTACATTACAATACTAAAAGTAAAAATGTGAAAGTTTGTCTTTACTATGTGCGATTGTAAGTTTGTGTGTGAAAAATTACAAATTAAGACATATGAACTTAAATTGTACATAATTTGAAAACTAAAATCCTACTTCACTAATAACAATCAATCACTTGAAATTCAATGTTGGTTTGCAAGACTACACCACCGGTAATATCAAGGGGAATACCTTTCCCCATGACACTACTGAGGGGTGATCATTTGGTAGTGTCACGGGGAAAGATGGATAACATTCACAACAAACGTTCGACATTTTCATAAATAGTTTAATGTGTATAGCTGACACATTAAACCATTTATGATATTGTCCAAAGTTTCGGGCAAATAGTCTTCTCGGGCAAGTCGTAAAGTTCGAAATCTAGTAATCCCAGCTGTGGGGGGTAGCTTCTCTTCACTACTGTCTACAAACCCGGTTGCGTTAAGACATTAGGAGCTAAGCGTATACACATCTTTGGTATATATAAAAAAAAGTTAATCAAACCCTGCGACTGCCGCATAACACCTGTTGTAGTGGGTAGGACATAACGGAATCTCCCGTTCGAGTCTGGGAGACACCACATAATTCTGAAGTTATTTAAAGCGCATTTAATTAAATAGGAACCGTGGTCAAATGAAACCAAACGGAGTTACTTATAATTTTTTTTACATCGAATTTCATTGAGTAAAATGTTAGAACCTAGTTTAGATTATTCTTAGTTTTTCGTTATTGTTGGTGACTGCGGTTGCCCGAGTGACTGATTAGGGGGTTGGCCACGAGGGATAGATTTGCGGTAGTCAATCTTATCATTGCGTCGGCGAAGCAATGTATATAGTTGTATTATTATGGGTAGGTTCTAAATTAGACAGCACAAAAAATAGTTCCTTATAAGTATGTTGCAATTATTATTATTTACTGGCAATAACGTATTTCCTCTATTAATGTAAAAAATAACATCCTACCTACACTAATAAGTAATACCTACCTACCAAAAAAATATCAATATTTTTTTCAATACAAGATTTTTTGTTTTCAAGTGATTAATTCTTATAGTCAAGTCAGAATCTCAAATTGATATTACCTGTACCGATAAAAAGGTCGGTATACAAAAAAAAACTAATTATTACACCATTACACTATGGAATGTAAGAACCGTTCCAATCACAAAGGGTCTTTGTAACCAAATAATCACTTTATTATATCACTCACAAACTAAGTACTTGCACTTCGTTAAAAAATAAACAACGAAATCGATCAATACGGCTGCGTACGCGCAAGATCTCGGCGCAACTGAGGCAGCGCGCGGGAAAATTGTAAACAACGCGTGTGAAAGGAAAAGAAGAGGGAAGAAAAGGATAGGTAGTGATTTGTTTATGTCTCGTTGAAAGTAATATTTTGTAATTTGACGTGTAGATTAAGGTTAGATGGCAGAGGAGTCAAAATGTGAAGAAGTTGTGAATAGAACAACTGTACAACAGTATGATGCACAGAATCAGCATAGATTCTGTGCATCATACTGTCGTGTATCTTCTGTGAATTTTGACGACCTTTGTAGCATAGCAGTAGAGCGTTCGACTGCTATGACCGAGGTCGCGGGTTCGGTTCCCACTCAGTGCAAATATGTACATGAATATGTATAATATTGATCTGAACTAACTTCTACGCCGTCGTATTAATTTGAAACAGCAATAGAATAATTTGACTCTATCCAGCTGATCTGCATTTCAACGGTTAAATTATCACTAAAATGGCAAGCAATTCGCACACTTACACTAAACATTCACAAATTGCTGGAAAAAGCTGCATAAAAACTAAACTTGTTACACATAAAAAATCACAGCCACATTTCCGGACAAAGAATAGTTCAACGGGTGTGTTATTCCAAAAAAAAAGGCACAATACCAGCAGTTAAAACCGAAATCTATTCAAACTGTATGAATGTTTGACACGTGTGATGCAAATTGAGTTGAAATGTGCAAAACGTGCTTTTGAAACTGTCAAATATGTTTGCTAAACCGGGTTATATTGGCTCAAGCATTGGGAATAAAATATGCGTATATTTTCGTATATATAATCGGATTTCGGTTAGGTATTAAGTGTTAATCAGTGGATCTGCTGCTATTGCACACATTGTGGAAGGACCATGTTAGCCTGCAATGAACTGCAAAAGGCTAATTGACTGATTGATAAAGGAATTGAATCATAACATATGCATTACTAAAGCGTTGGTTCTTTTTATTTATTTAGTTCGTATTTCTCAACCATATTTCTTAACACCATGAGATGCATTTACGATTAATACTGATTTGAAATGAGCATGTGTAGACGCTCAAAATTAATATCAGATAGCATCCTCTAATTAGACTCCAACAGAAACAGATGTTCCGTTTAATAACATGTAGGTACCTACACAAGCATCTCGTTAGGCACAAAACAATTAATGTAACGTCCTATCTGTCTTCAGTACGTACGTAATCATTGTCATGCGTGTTTACACGGTGTGACAATGCCCGGTATATTGAGATGAATCTGTCGGAGGATGCGGCTGACATTCGAGATTTATATGCCGTAGTTTGTTTAGTTTCGTAGTTACATCTTTGTTTCCTTTGATTATTATCACAGGAGCTTGAAGTATTTGGATTATGGAGCGTGTCCGGTGAGGGACTGACCCTTTTCCGGGGGCACAACGGGGACATCTTAGTTCCTGTACCCGAGGGGGTCATTTCGAAGCTGGAGATGGACGGGTCATCCCGCGTGGAAAGTTTCTTGTGGGTCACCTTATACCCCGGCGCTAGGAGACTAAAACGGTTTTAATCGGTTCGATTCCGACATAACGGTCGACCGGGGGTGATATCCTGATATCCGTAGGGAATTCCGCACGATAAAGAAGGGGAGTTCCTTCTTAGGCTATACCCGGGATCCCAGGTAAAAGACTCACGTGGACGGAATGGCGTGTGATTTTAATCGGTTCCATCCCGACATAATTACCGGCGAGACTTTGACCACCAGACACCTAACAGAGTTTGAACTTTATATCAAACTACAGGTAAAATGTACCTAGACATATGATAGCCCAATGTAACTATGTAATGTGTTTCAATATTAAATGCAAACGTCGATTGTAACAAGAACCGTTTCATAACATATCGAACAATAGTGAGTACACCAGACCCTGGTACTGTGCGGATAGTAAGCCTAAAGAAATAACATCTATCTATACTATTATTAGTATTAGGCCTATGTCCAGCAGTGGACGTCGACAGGCTAATTGATTGATTGATACTATTATAAATTTTTAAAGTAGCTGTGTCTATATATTGGAGATATTTAAAAAATAAACTTGGGTTTAGATTCTTGATTCGTATGATTCTGAACATTCTGTTTGTTCGTTTACTCGCGATGGATGCAGAAACTACTGAAACAGATTTGGATGCGGTCGGGGTTGAGAATTTTTGTGCTGAAGGAGAATTTGGTCTCCCCGCTAACAGCATAGAATACCTTCAGTGAGCTCTGGCTACACTATTACCGCCGGGAACACAACACGATGGTTATTATGAACGCGGTCTTCTACAAACCTCTGTTCAGCACAGCTCAGCTCACCTATGGTTAATTTTATCCTTTTACTTTAGCCATGATTTATGCAAATCCAAGCCACTACGATTGGTTCCAACAATTAGTGCGATTCGCTCCGTTAATTACGTGGCTTTGTAATAAAGAAGCATTGTCTTAGGCATTCTGTACTGTGACGGTATTCTCATCAATTTGATACACCTAGGTATTGATGTATATGTCAACTTGTAATTGGATGGTTTGCAAAGTTAAGTAACACTAGTTATGGCTGTCTTAGGATGGATGACCATTCTTCTGACACGTTTAGACCCCTCTGTGGCTCTGAAAGCACGTCGATCCCGGGTGCTATACAAACATCTAACATCTATAGCAGTCATTACAGGTATTTAGAGCCTTAAAATTTCCGACATCTTGTCTAACTGCAGAACTAAGGAGGTAGGACACGACGGTATCTCCCGTCCGAAATGAGCAGTCCGACTGGGATAGTACCTCCGCTCTATAGAACACCGTCCCATAATAACCATCGTGTTGTGTTCCCGCCCGAAGTAGGGTAGCCAGAGCTCATTGCATTCCTCCCCCCCCCCCCCCTTTTCTTCAGGGTAGGCAGCGCTTATGTGACACCCTTAGTGTTGCACACGTCCATAGGTCACGGTGCACATCAGGTGGGCCGTATGCTTGTCTGCCACCTACGTACTATATGTAAAAAATCGACGTCGCGAATGGGTTTTAGAAGTCAAATGGCAGTCACTTCATAAAAGATATGGAAGTTTGGTCGTTTCGTAGTAACCTGAAAGCTGATCGCAACTGATTCGGGCAAAGCCTCAGAGTATGATAACCCCAGTGATGTATTCCAAAGAGGTTTTTATTAAGACGAGAAAGAATCAATAAAACTTTAACGGTCGATATTTCCAATTTCTAACAAAACATTATGATGACATGAATTTCTATTTACTTAACACTAATGGAAAAAAGCCTTATCTCTTATCTCTCAACAGTTAAAAACACATTAACAAAAAAATCCTTTTCTGTAATTAACGTAAAACAAATAACTAGTTTAGAACTCAGGTAGTAAGGTTAATTATAGGATGAATTTATATGGTATTTAGGGCAATTACATAAAGCGTAAAGGCAAAGTACACATAAGCTACAAGAAATTGTTGACACAATTTGTGGACATTCCTTGAACGTATACCTTATAATTATTGAGCAGTTATATGTTTTACTAAACGTTTGATTACATAGATGTATATAATGTAAATGAAATCAATGTCAATAAAGTTTATTAGGTATTTCAACATCCGTTTGCCCTTGCCCTAATTATTTGAAGTCAACGCACAAAACTTTGTACAACTCAGCACTATACTCGTTAGGCCGTAATGTGTTGAATTATTGGCGTAAGTATTAACAGCTCTGTACCGCAGCAATTATATCTTAGCGAAATGCACGCAGATTCTTCTCTATAAATTAGTATTACGGTGAGACTGATATAAGCGCTACTTAACGCAAATAAATAAATGATTGATTGATTGATCAATAATGTAATATTTAAACATCTTGAGGTGGTAAAAAAATAGCTCTATGTTGATCTAGGTTTCACACTAGGATACACATACGCAACGGAGAGATATAAGATGGAAATAAAGATCTATAGGGCAAGCATGAAATTTCACTCCTTACAAATATGATATGCTTCGTCGCAAAGAAATTTCGTTCTCGCCCTACTGCCCTTTGCAGATTTGCAGCGTTCATAAGCCTGCTTATGATCAGCTCCTTATCTTAATGAACCACTTTAGTAGTTATAATTTAACACACCTTCAAAAGCACTTCATTAAAATATTGTATTCAGTATTCCCCACTTCACCTATGAAATTAAACAGCTCTTGTATATTGTAGAAACAATGCTCTCATTATAATAAAATGTTGACAAACTTTTGTAGGGTTAAACATTTACGTAATTAGTTTTACAGAAAGGTTTTGTTGCTTGAATGAAACTACTTGGAAATTGTATAATTACATTGCAAACTCTAGAAGAATAATAATTTAGGAACATACCTCTGTGGCGCTTCGGTAATGTAAGGAGTGTATCCTGTGGTGTCGCGGTAGCGTATTGTGAAACCATTGTACATTTCAGAGCAATATTTTTTAAATAATAAAATATTTTTAATAATACAACTTTTTTGTAAAATATCTATAATAATGTACAACTTCAATCACTGCGTTAATACTTACAAAGGTCTTGATAAAGAAATATGTTCGTATGTACCTGAAATAAAAAAGCAAATAAAAATTACTTAATGTAGTAATTAAAAAAATAATTATGTTAATTAATTAGGTCACAACGTAACGCTAATGTCAATTTATCGGTAAGTCTAATGGGATAAATATTACTAGTAGAACTACTGGTAAGATTGTACAGTAGTATTACTGGGAATAATCCATAAAAAATCTATACCGCGATTTCACTGCCACCTACCGAGCCCAATATAAATGTAAACTACAACGAAGAAGTGCATACAGGTTATCCCTTATTTCCTTTAGTAGTAAAAAAAAGCGCTATGAAAATAAAATAAAAATTGATAAAAGCGCCATCCATTATATTTTCCATGAACTTCCAATGAACCAACTAATTTGCTTTGAAAACGTACGACTATGTTTTGTTATTGAACCAATAGATAGCGCTGTATGTACGTAGCTATCATTAAAATATTTTAAGTTTGTTATGCTACGACCTGCATGGCGGCAGAGTCGTACTAATTTAGATGCCGGGAGTTCGACTCCCATTCATAAAAAAAATAGAATACTTGTAATAAAACGGATTTCGGGCTCCGAAGTCTGATACTACAGGGAACAACGCCAAGATGACGATAATGATGATGATTTGTGTTCCCAGCGGTAAGTAGGGTAGCCAGAGCTCGCAACCTGCCATCTCCCTAACCCTCCCTCCCCAGGGTCGGTATCACGTGTGTGACATCCCTGATGTTGCATACGTCCATAGGCCACAGTGATCGCTTCCCATCAGGTGGGCCGTGTGCTTGTTTGCCACCTAAATAATATTTAAAAAAAAAACAAAAAAGATGATCATATTATATCCAACTATGGAACCATCATTGCTGATGGACTACGATACACCTAAAGTACTCATACTAGAAAGGTAACAAAACTGAGTACATTCTAGAACAAATAGTATTTTAATTGCAATTTAAACGTTTCACCGTTGCATTGAGATTAAATCGGACGCATCACGAGCGGATATTAAACGCTGCATCAGTGAGAAGTGGGGTGACCCGGCCGATGTCCCAGATTCGTCACCCTTAGGTCCGTGGCACACCTCACCGCTGGCATATAATTCCTTCAAATTTTTTTGCCAGCCATAATAATCGAGGACTGTGTAATATCAAAACCCAGTATCTGCATAAAATTAAATTTTTGAAAATAGCCGAAAATAAATTTTCGTTTCTTTGACAGCGGCACGCAAAATACTAATCTTAAATTTTTGGGAGTGATGGCTAGTGTTTTTTTTTTATACCACTTAGGTGGCAGACAAGAACACGGCCCACCTGATGGGAAGCGGTCACCGTGGCCTAGGGACGCGTGCAACACCAGGGGCATCACACTCGCGCTGCCGACCCCGCAAAAACCTTCTAATGCCCTTCTTGAAGAACCCCATATTGTAGTAATAATAGTCACAATTTTGCTAGCTTAGTACGTAGATGGTGATATATATTATTATGATTGAACAATGCAAGAAACACTAGTTTTTTTTAAACATATCTGTCGTGGTCATCGAGTATATTAAGATGGCACATGACGCCACAGGAGGGTTTTTTTATTGAAGAAGGAATAGAAAAACTCAAACAAGCGTAAAAGAAAAGAAATCTGTCACCATTTTTATAACAACAATAAATTTTAAGACAATGACACAGCCGTAGTGTAAACCAGCTTGCAAATGGGTTCTAGAATGCAGATAAACACACATTGATAGTTAAATATCGTACACAGAAACACCGTGACATAACTACTGCAATATACTGCATGCACACAGCTAAAATATTAAGTTTCTTTAAAAAAGATAACATTTTCGCAGTACTGCAGCAGTATTCTCAGCACTGAGGAGTTTTAATTTCTATTAGTTCAATATTTCAAATTAAATGAACTTCCAAGAAGATAATAAATATTACTTTTAGTATGTAGTAGTAGTAGAAAATATTATCTTTATTGTACACTAAAGATAGCGGATATTAATTATTATCAATCTCTGTGTACCCCAAGCTTTAGGTAAGTCAAGAGACTCTTCGGGCTTGGAATTTAAAGAACTTTATTTTTATGAAATCTCATTTTTTGTCGCGGGTACACAGTAAAACGTTCTTTTATGAAACTGTTGCAAAATCTTTAATAAGATAAAGCGTTACAATCCTGAGTTACAATCTTATTTAAAAACTAGCTTTTGCTCAAGTTTTCCCATGAATTACCTAAATAGTGAAAAATACAGTAAGTACCTATAACATATTATTTATTCTAAAACAATCTGACTTAAAGCCGTAAACATAAGCATTTTCTTGTTCTTGTATAACTGTTTTAACACACAATAGAGGACAATCGTTTTAAAGTACTTTTTAGACAAGCACACGGCCCACCTGATGAGAAGCAGTCACCGTGGCCTATGGACATGTGCAACACTAGGGGCGTCACACTGCGCTGCCAACCCTGGAGGGGTAGCGAAGAGGGAGGATTTGGAAGATTTTTTAGCGAAGAAGGCGTTGCAGTGCTGACAGCACGGAATCCCTCCAGTGAGCTCTGGCTACCCTACTTACCGGGAACACAACACGATGGTTATTATACTCCGTTAAACATAGCATGATCTCTTGTTGAAAAGTTCAAGACTTCATAGGCATGATTTTACTGACAGCTGTCACAGAGATCAGGCTATATTCAGTGCACAGTATCGTAAACAGCAGACAACGCAAACGGAACTTGTTTGGATATTAACACGATAACAAGCTGAAAATAGCCAGGATAAAGCCCAAAATATGGATATAGCAACACAAGCAATGGACCGATTCTGTTGGTACAATACTCTCTAAACTAGATAAAAATCTATATACCTACTAGCTGTTGCCCGCGGCTCCGCCCGCGTGGATGTCGAAATCCGTTTCAAAAACTATCCTATCTCTCAAGTTGGATCGAACTGCACATGGTGTGCGAATTTTATTATAATCGGTTAAGTGGTTTAGGAGTCCATTGAGGACAAACATTGTGACACGAGATTTATATAATTAAGATATTATAAATAAAAGAAAGTCGTGTTAGTTACACTATTTATAACGCAAGAACGGCTGAACCGATTGGGCTGAAAATTGGTAGAAAGGTAGCTTAGAACCAGGAGACGGACATAGGATACTTTTTATCCAAGTGTGACCAAAATCTTTCAAACAAAAAAAACTCCATCAAAATCCGTTCAGCAGTTTTTGCATCCAACCATCATCCAATAAACAGACAAGATTTTTTTATACTAGGTACTTAGTTATATTATTTTGAGGAGGTAGGACATGACGGTATCTCCCGTCCAACCTGAGCAGTCCGACTGGGATAGTAGCTCCGCCCTACAGAACTTAATAACCATAGTGTTGTTCCCGCCGGTAAAGTAGGGTAACCAGAGCTCACAAACCCCTCAGCCTACCCCTTCCTAGTTCCCCTACCCCACCCCTTCCTAGCTCCCTTTTCCCTTTCAGGGTCGGTGAGTGTGATACCCCTGGTATTGCACACGTCCATAGGCCACGGTGACCGCTTTCCATCACGTGAGCCGTGTGCTTGTCTGCCATCTAAGTGGTATTAAAAAACACAGCCGTTCCCGTTCACGACAGTTAATTTGCCAAAAAGTGTTTAAAAGATAGAATACCTGCGTGGGATCTTATAAGACTTCACTTTAACACATCATTACACGAGTCATATGGCGCCAGCTACTGTTTCAATGAACAGGTGTCGACGTACCTGCCCAATGATTAACGGTTTTCGGTTTTAACCGACTTAAAAATGTGGTTCACTGTTTGACCTGTAAATGTTTGATGCGGTTTTCAGAAAAGTATTTTTTACATTCTGTAGTTTCTTGTATACCTACTTCTAGTTTTATTTATAGCGATGGACGTAAAAAGTACCGAACGGATTTTGATGCGGTTTTATTTATTAGGAAGGTCTTGCTTAGACTAAAATTTTACTTTAGTTGATATTATTTTATTTTAGTTGTATATTAATTTATTTTAGTTGTTATTGGTTAAGTAAAATCGGAGATATGACCAAAAACGTCCTATAAACGAAGTGCAGGCGAAGCCACGGGTATCAGCTTGTATAAAAATAGCCTATTATGTTGCCCAGAACTATGAACTATAATCGTACCAAGTTTGATCTAAATCCCTCCAGTAATTTTTGATCCAAGCGCGCACAAAAATCCGACAAACAGACCAAAATTCCAAAAATCATTGTTTTGGCATCTATTAAATTCATAAAGTCCCCTAATATTTTTTTCTCATATATCTTCCATGTATAGAATTTATACAAATGTATAAATTAATTAAAACCATATCTAAGTATGCTAGGCCGCATTCTAGAACCCACATAACTAAAAAGCACTAGGACCTAGGATGTGTCCTAGAATATTATTACCATCAAAACTGCCTATGCCCACATCAGTTAAATGAACAGCCAAAAAATTACAGCCAAATCTATCTATGAGTAAAAAGTTTAGTATAGTTTTTGGCAGTTTTTGCGGTTAAAAATGCTACTCATACGGTTACTAGAATTAATTAAAAAGTATTCATATTTAACACAACATTTTACACGGTAATGAAATGGTAAGCATCATACGTAGTCCATTCATTCTGCCATTAATAAAAACTTAACTACCCACATAACAACAATAAACATAATTACAATTTATAATTAAATCTAAAAGAAACATGAGTTACGTCACACTACTCAATATTAATATTATAACCCGAACAAAACGAGAATCACCTAAGTTTACACAAAGTATGCGCAGGCGCATGTGTATTGAATACGGCTGGATAATACCGAATTGTAGTACAATATGTCCGGACGGATGAGTCTATTAAATCTAACGTGGTCAGGGCCCCTAACTGTAAATATGTGGTACAATCGATAGGAAGTAGCGGTGATGATAGGGTTGTGCTTTGTGTTGTGCCGAGGCTCAAGCCAACTTCACCTACCAGTCGGCGCCACCTTATAAATAAAAGATGAAACTCTGGCGCAGACTTTCCTATCAGTCGACATATCAATCAAAAATTAAGTGGATGTGGGTCAAAATGCAAACTTTGGACATACGTAAAAAAACTTTGTGCAATGTGGGTATCATAGATTTAAATTAGCACTAAGCCTTCCGTTCCGTAGCAACGTTGCACTATGGCACTCTTAATATTCTTTTCCATTAATGGTATGAGAGCGAATTCCGTCTGTATGCCGTTGAAGAAGCGAGAGGCGTATGCCAAGATCGTAGCAACTGGAAAGAAGTTGTCTCTGTCCAAATGGGAAAAAGGCGTGATTTGTATGTTTGTATATGCCGTCTGAAACCCCAAACGCCGACAGAAAAGTGCCCTAGAACCTTGTATGTCAATCAGTAGCTGTACCAGCTTGCGCGGAAGGATATAAAACTGAACTATCCGCTACCGCTTATGACTAGCTCCACACTTAATTGCTAAGCTCCGAGCATTGAACGGTGGCAGCTTAAAAATTGGCCAACCGTGATGCCAGCACGACGCGTTACGTGCCACGCTATTAGTTCCACAAATTATTATTTTGAACAACAAACCTGTTCCGATGACCAAAAAAAAAACTGTTAGAATACGTCTTGAATATATTTTAGACTTCTAGTCAGCATCCAGTTTAAAGTGTGCATTTTGGAGCCAGGGTCTGCTAAATTGGTTTTAACCGACTGCAAAATGAGGTTCACTGTTTAACATGTGAATTTTCCTTCCTATTCTACTTTTCTACTTATCTTAAGCTATCTTTTTTTTATATCGGTCGCGTAAATATGACTTCACCTCGCCTGATGGTAAGCTAAAGGTAAAGCCTCAGGTAGGAGGTCCCTATTACATACACCAACAGTGTCATAATGGCAACCCTCAAAAGCTGCTCCAAAATCTTGCCAAGTTAGATGCCGTGCACTATACTTTATATTAAATGGTAAAGAAAAATGATGTTGTAGTTAGTAAAAATATTACACATCACTTTTACCATCATTACACAATTGTTCATTCCAAGAAAGTGAACTGATTTAAAAAATGAAACATAAAAAAAAATGAAATTTAATGAGACGCCTTACAAAAGTACTTCACCAGTCATTTGTTCAAGAAACTCAACATAAATCACATCAGTCCACTATTCTTAATACAGAAAGCTTTGACATCGGGTCAGTTGAAGCAAATAGTTCAAAAAACATTACCCTCTTTTACGGCGCACAGTCAAGACAACATTGTTCCGATGAGTAATGAACGTTTTTGTGTGAGAATAAAAAATATACAGACAGACAGAATTAGTCCGTTCTCGAGTTACGTAGTCTTGTTGAGCGTGTTCTCAATTTACGTCAAATAATGTTATGGAATTTCGAATATACGTGTCCTAGCTGACCCATCCGGCTTCGCCCGTGGCGTATTTCGAACCCCGATGCACCCTTTTTAAATCACATAATATGCACATAATTTATCAGTTTTCCTAAAATGTATAGGAATCTACCGGAATTGTTCACATTCATGATTATTGCTCCGCTCCCTTGGGCAGTAGCGTGATGATATTCACGGATAATGTGGCTTTCTATTAGTGAAAGAATTTTTAAAATCGGTTCAGTAGATCCCGAGATTACCCCTTACAATTTAACAAATACTATACAAACACACAAAATAATATTAGTATAGATTAGGCTTTAACAAAATAGTCTGTATAATAATATAACCTTGAATATATATTTTTTTTATTCAGGATAGGCTTACGTTTGACCACTATCTCACCTGATGATAAGTGACGATGTGGTCTACGATGAATCACGCTTGCCTAGAAATATCTAGAATGAATGATGGTAAATTTAGTGCAACTGGGGCAGTACCTCCGCCCCCATGATAACCATCGTGTTGTGTACCCGGCGGTAAGTAGAGCACCTAATCAGAGCTCACAATCCCTTCCTCATCCCCCAATCCCCCCAACTTCCCAACCCTCCCCCCTTCAAGGTGGGCAGCGCGGGTGTGACGCCCCTGGTGTTACACACGTTCATAGGCTATGGTGACCGCTTCCCATCAGGTGGATTTGTGCGTGGCGTGTGCTTGTCTGCCACCTGAGTGGTATATTTTTTTTTAACAAGCACACGGCCCACCTGATGGGAAGCGGTCACCATGGCCTATGAACGTGTGCAACACTAAGGATGTCACACACGCGCTGCCTACCCTGAAGGGAAGGGGGAGGGCTAGGAAGAGGTGGGGAGGCTAGGAAGGGGTGGGGAGAGGAGGGATACAGTGAGCTCTGGGCCGCTCTGGCTACCCTACTTACCGGCGGGAACGCAACACGATGGTTATTATGGCCGCGGTGTTCTGTAGGGCGGAGGTACTATCCCAGTCGGACAGCTCATTTTAGACGGGAGATACCGACGTGTCCTACAAAAAAAAGTCGGAAAGCAGACCCCGGACTCCGAGATGTAAACCTGGAATACGACCAGGACTAACGTTAAGAAGATGAATGATGAAGTTACAGAACGTAAATCGGGACCGCCACGGTTGGTTACTTTTTAATTTCTTTCGTAAAAAATTAACGTCTAGTAACTTGATGTTGGAGCAATATTTATTGCCATTACGGTCTAAAAATATACGCTTTTTGCTAGATGAACCGTTAGATTAATGTTTACAGTGTCAGAAAGATATTTTGTCTAACTTTTTAATGGCAGTTTATATTTTTTTGTAGTTTAAACTTTTTTCTTACACTTAGTTGGCAGACAAGCACACAGTCCACCTGATGGGAAGTGGTCACCGTGGCGTCTGTGGTCTATGGACGTGTGCAACAGCGGGAGCGTCACCCGCGGTGCAGACATAACTGTGTTTTGTTTGGCGTTGGTGGTCTTAGAGGTCTCACGTTCATTCAAAGGAAAGAAAATAAAATACGTTTTTCTTTTTTATTGTTTTTATTTTTTTTCACGAGAAAAAGATGGTCACCGTAACATTGGTCGTATTTGTTTGTGGCAACAAATAATGAACAACAATATAAAGTGATCAACAAAACTACCTTAATAAAAGAGTAAAAAAAAAACATTCAATTTGGCGCCAAAACAACACAACTTTTTTTTACAATTTGAATCATTCTTATAGGTGTTTAGTCACACTTTCGCAATAGTAAGCCAATCTAACTACATAATATAACACAGCGTCTAATATTAACGTGTACGGCTACACAACGATTTTAAAACCGTCTAAAAATATGAAATTTTAGGTAATTCCGCCTAGCGCTAACAAAGTGTGTTACGGTCCAATTAAATAATTGTATTTACGAAGTGGACCGCACCCGTGTGAGCCACCGCGGGGATTCAGGAAACGGGACATCGTGCGTGGGACGGTGTTGAAATGGCCGTAGTGACTATTTGAAAACTGCCGAAACCACCACAGACAAAGAGAGAAAGGAAGGAAAGGGAATAAATAATGAAGCGAGGGTGAATGTGCAATCTATTTTTTTTTACCTTCACCAATGACTCTCCACTCGACTCTCTACTTCACTGTCCGCTCCACTCCACTCTCCACTCCAAAAAAAAGGATAAAAGTATTCTATGTCCATCTCCTGGTTCTAAACTCTCTACCAATTTTCAGTCAAATCGGTTCAGCCGTTCTTGAGTTATAAATATTGTAACTAACACGACTTTCTTTTATATATTAGAAGATATTAGATTTAACAGTTATTGAATCAATCACTTAAAACCCAACTCCATTCGTTCACTAATATTTATTTTAGGTTGTCAGTCCTATCATAATTTACGTATGACCATCGTATGACAATAGAACGCGCATATACGCTTTGAGACAGGAAACAGCGCTACAATTGTATAGACAATATGGGTACGATTGTGTCCTCTATATTAGGTTTATGGTAACCAATCGATATAGAATATAAAAGACGGCACATCAGTTGTGTGATTGATTATGTTTTACCCTAGGCGCACACTGGGCGACAGGCGACAGCTCGGCGTCTAGACGCGACGACAGGTTGCAGCCGAGACTTTCATAATATCCCCTTCCCTTCAGGGTAGGCAGCGCGTGTGTGACACCCTTAGTGTTGCACACGTTCATAGGCCACGGTGACCGCTTCCCATCAGGTGGAACGTGTGATTGTCTGCCACCTAAGTAGTAAAAAAAAAAAAAAATTGTTCTAAGCTTCGCAAACTTGGCGTTAGAGACGCGGACAGGGACAGCCTGTCGTCGTGTCTAGACGCCGAGCACCTCACGGTGACACATACAAGCACACGGCGCTCCTGATGGCTAGTGGCAGGTAGTGGTCACCGTATAGGAGTATTGGTGTTATGATTTTTCCCTCCTCCTACAGTCCCGGGTCCTTTAAGCGGGGCATGAAAAATCATTTGATGAGGTCGTCAAGCTGAGGGCCACCATTGAGCATACAAGCACACGGCGCTCCTGATGGGCAGTGGTCACCATGAGTGTTAGTGTTATTGTTTTTCCTACAGCCCGGGACTGTAGGAAAAACTATAACAACCTTTATGCGAGGCGTGAAAAAGCATTTGATGAGGCCCTCAAGTTGAGGGCCACCATTATAGCATTGTCGTTGTATGTAATTGGGACCCCCTTCTTGACACTTTACCTCTAGCTTACCATCAGGCGAGGTGAAGTCATATTGACGTGACCAAATATAAAAAAAAAGACTGAAACATATTTTAACTGTAATTTGAACAGGATTACGAACGCATTCCTGAATGCCAATTTAATGAGTGAAGAGTGACAAGGACAGAAATATCGTGCATCGTACCTCCACAGGAATGCGAAATATCGACTATAGTGACGCATCGAACTTGTAAAAGGTACAAATCGAAAGCTCTCGACGGAAATAACTGACGGTGCGATTAATGCTGTATGTAGAGTTAGCAGCAAAAGTAGATGATCACTTGATGTATAATGTATGTGATGTCTGTATTTACAAAAAAAAAAGTATGTTTGTCAGCATTCTAGACCCCATAACACAAGTTAGTTAAGCTAGTTAAGTAAATAATATAGCTTAACTAACTTGTGTTATGGGTTCTAGAATGCGGATACTTACTTATTTTTGACTTAGGTACTTTTTTTGCAAATACATCAAAGTAGAGTATCTCGCCTGTAAGGGACTGGTCGCGACTCGCGAGTTCAAGTCCCGTCCTGAACATTCACTTTTTCCGGCTAAACCAGTAGGTTTTGGTCAAAGACTATAGTAATAGTCTGACAAAAACCGATAATTTCATTCGTGCACCGCTTTAGCAGTATAGTCAAGTACAAAAGTGACTATGTAGGTAGGTATTAAACAATTCACGCTTTTCTCAAACTACCCTCCATTTGGCACGGTTACGTAACAATGCTTTCTGCACCGCGCATACATTACGTACAGGCGCATACATAATGCATAATATATCTGCGTTCCGTTTCAGGCGCGAATTGTGCTAACTACCGACTTCTGCATACATTGGCCGAGTTTTTATCTAGATCTTAGCCATTTTTATGGAATGGAATGGAAATTGTTTTTTTGAACTAGCTGTGTTTGTGAAGGCTTAGATTTTAAGGCTTTATTTATTTTTCTAAAATAAACGTAGCCTATGTTACATCATATCTATCCGGCAGCGCAAGTCCCGTCAAAATCGATCCAGCCGTTCCAAAGTTAGTTCATTCATGACTCGTATTATGTAGGTTATATGCTTCTGTTCTGAGGTTATATGCTATTAGACCACCAACTACACGCAACTTCTTATCGACTGCCACGCGACAAATCGTCAAATAAAATTTGTGATATTTCAACGTATTATACTTCTCTACCTATCTCTCAGTGTATATAAGCGTGAATATATTATGTAAATACTTTCAGCCTGTCTGTATACAACAATACCTATAGGGAACGCAAAACACGGATGTTCTACTTTGACAGCGATAAAAACAACTCCTGCGCATTCTTGATCATATCAGTTCAAAGGGCAACGAGATAATCGACCACCGCTGTTTATAGCCAATGAACTTGTTTTGATTCAGAGGAAATAATATCTAGACTAGCCGTGCCTTGCGGTTTCACCCACGATAATGGTAGGTACCTGTCAATTTTTTTTCATGCTATAATCCTCATGGGTACTTGCTGATGGAAGGATGAGGCACTGGCGCAGGTTTTCCTTATGAGGATTAGGGGCCAGACGGCACTCGCTCCCATAAAAGTCAAAATCAACTAAATGCGATTTATTTATTACTAGCTGACACACCCCGGCTTCGCCCGTGGCGTATTTCGAACCCCGATGCACCCTTTTTAACTCACATAATATGCTCATAATTTATAAGTTTTACTAAAATGTATGGGAATCTACCGGAATTGTTCACATTTATGATTATTGCTCCGCTCCCTTAGGCAGTAGCGTGAGGATTTTCAGCCTATGACATTCACGGATAATGTGGCTTTCTATTGGTGAAATATTTTTTTAAATCGGTTCAGTAGATCCCCTTACAATTTAACAAATACGCAAACTTTACCTCTTTATAATATTAGTATAGATATAGATTGCAAATGGATGTCTAATATTTGATTACAACACTATCACTTACATTATGGCCTCGCGGCATGCAACAGTACATCAGACAATGCAGACATGCATTACACGCTTCCATAAACAATGTAATTAACTTCATGTAGATTAACATAATTACATTAACAGAATATGTAATTAGACAATGTAATAATAAAATTAATTAATCCCATTTAGATAATATTTTAATGACAGCAGAGGAAGCGCGTGAAGTATGTAAGGAGAGAAGCAGATGGCGGGCTGTTGTCTCTGCCTACCTCGGACGGAAAAAGGCGTGAATATCAAGGTTCCTTGGCGAAGCGGGAATTATATAATGAATTTTGAATCTTAAAATTTGGAACGGGACGTAAAAAGTGTCAGTAATAACCATAGACTTAGGAAAAGTAGTAATAACTGGTTTCTTCGCAACCACTTGCACCGTTATCAAAACTGCCATGTTATAACGAAATGTCACTAGCAACGTTACCGCGCAACGCAACCGGTTTTTGTAACGATTGCGCAACGTAACACAATGGGGATTGTTTATTTTTTTTTAATTGTTATAAAATGAAAACCATTTCGAGGAATAGGCTTACTGATCACTACCTATTACTTAGAAATGATAAAAAATCAAGGATTATTAGTATTTCAGGCTATATATAAATAACCTTTATTTAACCTTCAAATGACGTCATATTAGGCGAGATGGAATGAATGCCTTAGCTTTAAATATGAACATAGAGAAAATTTTTGTGACATTTAAAGGTACAAATGTCATAAACGTCAAACACACAATAATAAACATAAACATAACCTCACTCAAACTCAATCCTTGCGGCGTTTCTTTTCTTTTATTTCGATTCGATTGCAGCAGCCATTATACACATAAACAACGTTTATAAGAAGAATAACCTCAATCTGATCAATCATAACATCGTCAAACTCAAGAGTGATTTCGACTGTTTAATTTGGATTATTTTATTAACTGCTATTAACAATGGTATACAGAAAGTGCTTTGTTCCTACTTGCAAGAACGATACTAATAATAGTCCAGACAAAATTTTTGTTCGTATTCGAGAAGACTTGCGAGAAAAGTGGTGTCGTGAAGTCAAGGCGGAATATTTTAAGGTTTACACAATGTATTGTTGTGAAGACCATTTAGAGGTAAGGATTTCGAGATTAGGTTACCTATGGATACTGTTTTTATTCTCATGGCCTGCCATTAATAGTTACAATAATTTGTTTGTTTATTGTAGCCCTCGGAAGATTTAACAAACTATTACCAGTGTAAATTAATGCATCAAGAACCCAGGCTAAAAAGTACGGCTTCACTACGCAATATCACCCAGGATACAAGAGAAGATTCATCAGTATTACAGAAGTTACTGTTACAACCTGCAAGCACCAGTAACCCATTGAAAAGAAAATGTGAGGAGATTATGATGCCTAGTACATCTGGTGCAATGACGCCTAGTACATCTACGTGTTCTACATTACCAATAAAGGTATAATATCTTAATAATCTATGTCTTACGCCTTTATTTCGTCGTATAAAACAGAAACAACAGCCTGCCATCTGCTTCTTGTCCTTACATATGAAACAAGCTTCCTCTACTGTTATTAAACCTTTCATGCAATCATACCTACTTGTTTTGACTGCATTTACATTTTAATTTGATCAGTACAAATGCACTCTGCATTCAAAAACCTGCAAATGTACTGCAGTAGGTACATTAGACATGAATTACTCCGGACAGCAACTTTTTATTATTACATTTAAGTGTAATAAGTAGTTGTGTGTTTTTAGACCATAAGAAGCAGTTTGGATAGGTCTTTTGATGTTCTATTATTACACTGCCCTAATAAACTTATTTTATTATTTTTCAGATAAATGCTGCAACCCAGTGTGAAATACAGATGGTAGACAAAAGCACAAACTATAAAATTAGAAAACATGCTACTAATATTACTACAGTTGATGTGCAGTCTTCACAAGAAACATCTTCAGGAGCTACCCCTTCTTTATTTGGTTGTACGTCAGAGACAGAGGAATCCACAGTATGTGATTCTAGTAGCAATATGTTTAAAAGCAGGAAAATCATGTTAGACATAATTTTAAACAAGCCAAAGATGTATTTGGGTTTACCTAAACAATATTTTTGGCTTATAGATTATATTGTTGAAAAAAACACACAAAAAATTGAATCGCTTCAACTTATTATAACATTACTAAAAATAAAGCAAAATGACTCTTTAGAGAGAATAAGTGATCACTTTAATATATCCAGATCAAAGTTATCATCAATGATATTAACTGGCATTGAAGCATTGGGTAACTTTTTTCAAAATTTTGTTTTTTGTCCACAACCCAAACAAATAAAAGAAAATTTACCGTTAGTTTTCAAAATAAGATATTCAGATGTACAGATGATTATTGATTGCTTTGAAATTCAAATTTCTAAACCCTCCAATCCCCTGAAGCAAGCTCAGACCTGGTCGCAGTATAAAAACTGTAATACAGTAAAATATTTAATAGGCTGCACTCCTAATGGGTTCATAAGTTTTATATCAAAAGGTTATGGAGGTAGAATCTCTGACAAAGCCATTGTGGAAAAAAGTCAGTTATTAAATGCATTAAATCCGAACTCTGTCATCTTAGCTGATAGAGGATTTAAAGAAATAGAGTCTCTATTAAATACACATGGCATGAAACTTTTAAGGCCACCAAGTGTATTTTCAGGTATTAAACAAACCACTTCTGAAGCACTTGAGAGTAAAGTGATTGCAAGCTTAAGAGTACATGTTGAAAGGGTTATCAGACGTGTGAGAGAGTATGCTCTACTGAAACCTCACTCCGTTGTAAACTATAAATATGTACCATATTTGGATGAAATTGTTTTAATTGTTTGTGGGCTAATTAATTTACAAGGGGAAATAATAAAGAGTTATTAAAATATAACAGTATTTTATTTTAATATAAATACCTACACATTCTACACAGTGCTATCTACACCTAAAGCACAGCTTATTTTGCTTGTATTATGGATGGGTTTTAGATTGAGTACAAACATACTTACATAGTTCTTTTTGTAAATATATACACATTCTACATAGAAATGCAAATATAGATATTCATGCACATAAATATTTGCACCGCACAAGAATCGAAAACGTCACCTCTGACTTAGCTGTTGAATGTTTCACTTTGTCACTTATTTAGCACTTTTCAGGAGTTTTGGAAATACATATAAACTCCAAAAATTTTCTGCCTGCTTTATTTTATTCTTAATAAATACGTCATCATAATCCACCCAAACAACATGAATATTTTGGGAAGTTTCAAATAATGGATCCGCAACACAGAACAATCCTTTCTTCTTTTTGCAAGCCAACATTTGACACAATATCTGTGTCTTGAATTTTTCAGTGACTTCATCATTTTTAATATAAGTTAGGACAGCTTTCTCTGACGTTGGACATTTTACTTCTACTACAAAGTCCTCACCTACTCCATCAGGCGATGCTCCCAAAATTCCATTAATCAGAGTAAATCCAGACTTTTCTATTCTTAGGTTTAATTTTTCCTCTACTGCTTGGAGTACTCTACTTTCCAATCTCTTTCCCCGTTGTATGGCTTTAGTTTCGGGAACTTTGTATCCGCCTAATATCTGTTGAACTAAAGCTCCATCTGTACTGCAATGGGCAGCTTCATATAGTTTAGAAGCTGTTAACCTTCCCTGACGTATACTGTGCCAATACTTACTTTCAGCTTGGTTGACTGTTTTTGTACTGATTTCTTGAATGACATCATTGTTAAAAATATTATCTAAATATTTTGTGAAGTTATCATAATCATGCACAGTTTCATGACTAACAAATGCTAACATGATGTCGAAGATATTCTTTGAATTCGATTGGTTTCCTTGTGTAAATTTTAAAATTAGCGAGTTACTTAAATTTCTACTTCCACATTCTTCTTGAAATTCACGTAGAACAGTACTAGATTTTGGAATCAGTTTCGGAATCTTAGCTTTCGGAAATATTTCTTTGCTAAGAACATGTTCTTTACTGGCACTAGAAAGCGTTGGTTTGATCCAATAACATTCAACCGCAGTTGATGAAGGTTCTGAACTTTTCTTTGCTAGCCAGAAAAGGAGTAGAAGCGAATGTTTGCAACCACCTGTAAAGAAAGAGATATTGTTATAAGATCACTACTAGTTATTGTTATAGGTATGTATATATATGTAATATCAAACTGCCTTTTTAGGTTTTACAAATAGGTACCTGCAGATGCTGCACAGTCTTCACAGGCTGCATGAGTAATGGTATTGGTCTGTTCGTCAATTTTACATGTGACCGTGTATAGTTTTTGACTTATTCTATGCTCAGGAACTACTTTGGCAGTAACTACACAATCACTTCCTGTTCGTTTTACTTTAACATATCCCACAGCGGTGTTGATATAAGAATCTCGAGATGACCTAAAACACAGAGAAGAGACACTTTGTCATTAGAAAGTAGATAGATAGGTACTTATTACATTTCCTTACAAAACAAGTCAACAGTTTAAAAAACAAATAATGATATGAAACACAAATGCAGTGATAATCACTTAATAATAGTTAAGAACGAGTTGGTACCCTAGATACCAAGGTAAAATATAAACTTACATTAAAATCTTTGCTCCTCTTATTTCAGCCACGTTATGCTGGTTGCTCGTAGTTACATATTCTAGTATCATGATATTTTCAACTTTCGGAAGGTTCCGTGAGTCTGCTTTGATAAAAACATCACTCATGGTGTTTGTTTAGTTGTATGTAGTAATATGAGACTTTATTTCATCAGGTGTAAGGTCGAAAGTTTGCAACAAAGAGAATACAATAGTTACTACGTTTGCAAAAGCGCAAGCGCAAGGATGGTAATCCAATGCAATCCAATATTATGTCAGCTCAGCAATGTGTGATTTTTAAAGAGGTTATGTTATTAGGGCTTTGCTCTTGAGACAAAAAAAAACCGGAAAAATCTCCGGAGATTATAGCCGTATAGCTGATCATAACTTAAATGAATAAATCACCGGTAATTTATTCATTTAAGTTATCAATCTAAAGGAAATAATAGTAATGTAAGACATTTCAAATAATAAAAATTTTGACGGATATGAGCTGACTTTGGTTGAAGGTTAAAGAAACGTTACATTCGTTACTGGCCAATTTCTTTACCATGTTTTATAAATAATTGGCGTAGAATAAAGTATATTTATAACAAAAATTATCGAAAAGTATCGCCGGATATTCTCCGCAGATTTTTGGAAACCGGTGAAAAATTTCCGGAGACTAAAATCGTCTCCGAAGCAAAGCCCTAGGCTATGTTTTTTTTTTATGATTGACATTTTTGACAACTGACAGCATTGATACAATTTTTAATTGTTAAAATTGAAGCAAAGGCACAATATTTCTATGCCATCAATGACGTCATCGCACTTGAAGGATTAAGATTTTTAAATATTTAATTTAAAAAGAAATACGATGAATATAACAAAAATATTCAAATTAGTTTCTTATATTGCTCTATATTTTCAAGATTTAAAATAAAAAAGTAAGGTAATTTATTTTGGTCAATCCCCATTGTTAGTAATGACACCACTTACAATTACTTTTACTCGGCATAATATTACATTGTAATTTGCATACGCTTACGTTAAGAACTTACTGTAATGTTTACTGTAGTTTATCTATACTACTTTTTTACGTTAATAGATAGAGGTGCCCCCGTGGCTAAATGGCATCAAGAACGCCATTAGAAGGTTTTTTACAGGGTTGGCAGCGCGTGGTTCTGCACACGTCCATGAGCCAATGCGACCGCTTCCCATCAGGTGAGCCGTCTGCTTGTCCCCACGTAAAAAAAGTAGAAACTGAGTAACCTTGGCATTGTTAAGTAATACTAGTGAGGTCAGTCTTGAGATAGGCGACCATTCTTTACATAGTCAGATCCCATCGTGGCTTAAAGAGCATTTTGGAGCCCGTGGCCCGCTTTTCCACTGCTACCCTCCAAAATTTAGTGTATCTTTGCCGCACCATTAATAACTGGGATTCTTTACCAGGGCACGTGTTTCCTTCCTCCTACAGTCCCGGGTCAAGCGGGGCGTGAAAAAGCATTTGATGAGGCCGTCAAGCTGAGGGCCACCATTGTGGCACTATCGGTGTTTGCAATGATGACTCCCATTCTGTCAGAGTTTACCTTTAGCTTACCATCAGACGAGGTGAAGGTGAAGTCATATAGACGAGACCGACATAAAAAAAAATCTTCACTTTTACGGGAGCTGGTAGGAACGACTTTTTTCAAAAGCCTCGCTACTAATAAGTCTGGAATTATTTGCCCAACTTCAAAAAATTTCCAGCAACAAAAATGCTTATGAATTTTTTCTCAATTAAAAGTTACACAAAAGTAATTTGACTTGTGTTACAAATAATATAGATCGTTAGCGAGATTTCGTCAGAGCATTTAAAAATAATCACAAGACAGTTATGGAACAGAAGTTTCACTTGACTTTGTCGTAAAAATTATCTATACTTACTAATATTAAAAAGCTAAAGTTTGTTTGGTTGAATCTATCTCAGGAACTACCGGTTTGAATTGATTTTTTTTTTGTGTTGGATAGCCTGTTCATAGTGTTCATCAAGGAAAGTTATAGGCTATTATCATTACGCTACTACCCAGGAGAATATGTATCAACAAATCGGGCAAACTTCCATAGGTTCATTATTGTAAAACTATTAAATTACAGGCACGTATGGATTAAATAGTTGTCATGGAGACAAAGTAAGTTACGGGCGAAGCCGCGGGACTCAGCTAGTACTACGTAAAGCTTTGGAAGATAAGTAAATTGGTTAAATATCATCTCAACTGTGATTGAGCAAAAGTATCAAAATATTAACGCCTCATATAAATCCCTCCACTTCGCAAATTAAACTACCATAGTTATAAAATTCTGGTATGAAAACAACTATGTGTCCCGCTTTTTACCACAAAGAAAATAAGCCAGCTAAATTGAAATTTCCATTAAATTCGACTGTCAACTAAGTTTTTGCCGCAAACCTTTGCGAGGTCCGCAGACCGTCAAGCAACGCCTTTTTTGCTAAAGTTTATTATTCTCATTGCATAGTGTTAAAGTTTGTCAGGACTCTGAGTTCGCTTTTTATGATTAAAAATATAAATTATATTCATTTAGGTTACACCCGGCCCTCGATTATGGGTTGCGATCCGGTCACGGGACTATGAATCTGGTTTAATTTTGCCCTAAGTTTACCATGTGTTTCATTCCTCCTATAGTCCCGGGTCCTTTGAGTGGAGCGTGAAAAAGCATTTGATGAGGCCGTCAAGCTGAGGGCCTGCCATTGTATCGGTGTATGTAGCGGTGACCCCGGTCCTGAGACTTTACCTTTAGCTTACCATCAGGCGAGGTGAAGTCATGTTGACGTGTTCTATATGAAAAACTTATAGCTACTATTTTTAGTCGCCGATAATCACAGTGACAGTCCTCAAATAATTGTCTCCACATACATGATGTAACTATAGTTGTCACAAAATAAAAGGCCCACTTTGACAGTTCGTGCCCATGAAGTTCTTATTTTTTTATCAATTGAAATGTTCTAAAGGTAATGACATTTTTTATTGACAGGTACCGCCCACTCGGCTAAGTGCTGTGCATAACGATTTTTTCATGTAGTCCACAGACTATTAATAATCAGTTAAGGAAAGAAAATATCGAGTGAGATATTTTTTTTCAAGTCCGACGCGCACTTTTATTTTTATTTATTTTAATACTTGTGTTTAGATTCTGAAGACTGATTTAATTATTCTTGTTGTTTTTGTGATTGAGTGAATGTTATTGTAAAAAAAATATTAAATATAAGTAAATTGACCTTTAATAACATTGTATTGTTTTAAAATACCTACAAAATCAAAGGTTAAGCAAATTTTTCTAATCAGAACTTTAATCAAATGCAGTTTACATACATATTCAAATCGATTAAATCCCCATGCAAACTGGATTCGATTCATCCTGAGTATCGAATACCGAATCGTATAGGTACATAACTAGTTACGCCACGAGAACAAACGTCAAAACGGGCCTTTTATTTTGTGTTGAGTATAATTAAAGGTAACACAACTCGTACATGAGTGTTGGGGCAAACATCAAACATCCCTTGTAATATTGGAACACCGAACACGGAATCTAACCTTTAGGAAAACATTTTGTTTTCACAGTTAGCCCTTTGTTTATAGGTCGTAAAGGGCTTGATGAAAACAAAGCGAGCTCACTCGTAATATAACATAACGGTTGTTGTCACGAAGTAAGTTTTTATGTTTTCCTTCCTTCGGAATTCAACGGAAAACTTGAATTTAATGAAAGAGATGGTATCGAGGGCCCTAGTTCCCTTCTACATCCTTGAGGACTAAGCCAATCTCACCTCCAAGCCAGTACACCTGCTAAACGACAGATGAGGCGTTGAGAGGACTTTTTTACCACTCAGGCAGCAAACAGGTCTTCCATTAAAGTCGTATGAAATAAGGGTAAGTAGTCAGTGGACCTCGGGCTCGGAAACGAAGGCCACAAGAAGCTAAAACAATGCTAAGATGATGCGTTACAAGCGTCAACACTTCAATTGCGCGATGCAGGATTAGCAGTATCGAAGTAGTTCAGCTTGCTATTGCTAGATGGCGCTGTATACCTTTTCCTGTATCGAGTTGCAAAATCACCAATACAATTTTATTCATGACCTGATAAAATCCGATCTTAACTATTTATTTATACCTATTATATAATATTACTGACCCCGTACTCGCTTTTCATGGGAACCATTTACAAAAAGTAGCCTTAGGATGTTATTCAAGACTATAATCTATCCCTGTTCCAACTATCAGCTAGAGCCGTTCAGCCATTTGAGCGTGATTGACGAAAAAAACGTTCGGAAATATTCACATACTTTTCCATTCATAATATTAGGATTCAATAAGGTATTTTAATTCCAGGATTTACGAGAAGAAAGCAAGCAAAGTTAATAATGATTTATGTGAGCAGATGTTTAGCGAGCAGCTGGCTTTACGGGAGCATTGGCTTCGGACTTTAAACGATTTTGACGATATCAGTCAGACGATATTTTGTGTACACAAACGCTTTGTTATATTTTAGTTATTATTTGAATGAATTCTTGCACTTTTGTAAATAATTAGTGTACCTATAACATTCAAAGAAATGGCCTTGCCACCAACCTTGAGTCTCAAACCACCCTCAACATACATGTTACGTCATTGCTTCGCCCGTGTGGAATTTTGTTCCCGTGGCCCCCATAGAAGCCGCCTATTCCAGAGATAAAAACCCTGTTCCAAATTTCAGCCAGATCAGTTCAGTCATTTTTGCGTGAAAGAGTAACAAACATCCATACATACTTACAAACTTTCGCGTTTATATATAACAAAATATCTGAACAAAACGATATCTATATCCAATGTTGTACTTCTGGTATACCACTGTATAGTGGCACCCGTTCGTATAAATAAACGATCATTAAAAAAAGTTTAAATGCTTTGGTACATTGTACCTTGACATATAAAAGAAATGTCAAAGTGGTACCGAGTAACTCCATAATGGAGAAATCTCACTTCCTACTATCCTAATATATTATAGGTAAATGTGAAGTTTAGAAGGATAAATATTAGTTACTATACGTATGCAAAAACGGCTGAACGGATCTGGGGCCGGATGCAATAAAATTACGTTTTTAAAACGTATGATTCCAAAACTTCGAAAAATTTATTTTAGAAGATTTATAATTGAAAATTAATCAAATTTTTAGCTAATTTTATCGACATAACCTCCTCCTTTTGAAGTCGGTTAAAAAGACCTAATTATTTTAAAAAGTGTTCATAACAATGGGTGTCACAGTGCCCACCTGTGGCTAGATGTTAAAACAACCTTTATTAAGTACCTATCAACATAGATTGTTTACATTCATACTTAGCATGTTTTATCAACTCGGGCTAGGCTAGAGACACCATTGGACTAACTATTAAAACTATTTTAATAGTTTGTTATCTACTTTAAATAATAAAAATACACCGGTGAAACCGGCGGGCTTGCATGAAAGGTTTAATGACAGCAGATCAAGCGCGTGAAGTATGTAAGAACGGAAGCAGATGGCGGGCTGTTGTCTCTGTCTGCCTCTCCTTCTTCTTCAACCTAACGTTAATCCCAGTCGTTTCACCTCGGAGTCTGGGGTCCGCTTTACCAGTCTTAACTGCGGATTTGGCTGAACCTCGATATTTTCCGTGAAGTGACTGCCATCTGACCTTCACAACCCAATGGTGAAATTAGGCCATATCGAAGCATCGCAGCTAGACCGTTGTTGTTGGACTTTTTTGGGCTCCAACTACCCGTAACGACTGCCATAGATGTCTCTGCCTACCCCGTTATATATATTTCACGTAAGTTAGCAAGGTCGTTCCCCAATTTACAAACATAGTAAAGTCCCTATGTAAAATAATATTAATTGATACTAATTGAATGTCCGTTTGTTTAGGAGGAAGTCGAGTTATGTCACGTAATTTTAGCGTGAGGTGTAATTTCCCATGGGATTATATAACCACAAACCTTTTTTTATAGCACTTATGTGGCTGACAAGCGTACGGTCTACCTGATGGGAAGCGGTCACCGTGGCCTATGGACGTGTGCTACACTTAATACTCTTCTTGAAGAACCCCATAAATTGTAGACGCTAAGGAAAACACAGCCTAAGCGTGCGCAGTATAAAAAAATATCTTTTTTTTAATTCAAGACTAGCTGTTGCCCGCGGCTCCACCCGCGTGGATTTCGAATTCCTTAATTTTTTGAAAACAAATTATAGCCTATGTTACTCCCAGATATTGTAGCTTTCTACAGGTGAAAGAATTTTTGAAATCGGTCCAGTAGTTTTTGAGTTTATTCGTTACATACAAAAATACAAATCTTTTCTCTTTATAATATTAGTATAGTAGAGTATAGAAGTATAGATATAGATAGGCTTACGTTTGACCACTATCTCACCTGATGGTAAGTGACGATGTGGTCTACTATGAATCACGCTTGCCTAGAAGAATCCTATTCACTCGTGACTTGAATCGTGATTCGTGACTTACACAGAAACAAAGAAAGAAAAACTAAGGGAGAAGTATTCTTGGGTCTATAGGGAACCACTAAGACCCTCGGACCCAAGCCAACATCACCTGCAAGCCGGTACATCTGCTGATTGACGTACGAGGTTATGGCACAGGCCTTTTTTTCGGGGTTAGAACTGTTGGGAATAATAAACATACATTAATGTACCATGTTTTTTTTATTTCATGCGGAAATCTCCTCGGACACCCCCCGCCGGACAGCGCGGGCCTGTTATATCGTTTTCGAATCTTCTCTCCCCTTCCTCCGCACCCCGGTTGACTCAGAACTATTCCCTCGGGTAAATTCATGAACCTTTACTTAAAACATGTCAAACCAACTAAGTACGACGTCCACCACGGCTGTACCAATTACCCTCCTTTTTGGGTAACCGCGTAATTAGAGATCACTTGAAAAGCAAGGCCTTCTCCGGCATTCTTACAAACCGTACGCAATACAGCATACCGTTACTTGAAGTCCATTTAAGTGTCCTGCAACTTCTTTAGCCGACCCGGTACAAGTTATAGCCCATTCTATAGACTGGTTTTGTCAAGGCAATTACAGTAAATATATTCTTACTATTACTTTCTTATTATTATTAGGTTTATTAGTGCCTCGGAGAGCACGTTAAGCCGTCGGTCCCGGTTGCCATACAAACATCTATGGCAGTCGTTACGGGTAGTTGGAGCCCACAAAAGTCCAACCAGTCTAACTTGGAACTTCGATATCGCCATTGGTTGTGGAGGTCAGATGGCAGTCGCTCCACGTAAAATATCGAAGTTCAGCCGCATCACAGTTGGACTGGAAAGCCGACCCCAACTGAGTTAAGAAAAGGTTCAGAGAATGATGATGATGACTTTCTTATATATGGTTATGTACATATTATGTTGATAGGCCTCGATGACACAGCGGAAGTCAGTATTTTTTTTATAGATTCGTCATAACGACTACAAATAACTAATTTTTTTTATTCCGACGATGAAGCACACTTGTCTCAAAGTAACCATGATTCTAACTATGATTAGTTTAAAATTGATAGTGTATCAGCCGGGATTCGAACCGATAACTATTCGCTAGTTCGACTGACATTAAACCAACACGGCATTTAAAAATAATATACCGTACGTACATATTAACCCTAATTGGCTTAACAAAACCAGTCCATAGGATGGGCTTACGATAGGTAGGAGAGGCCTTGTTTTGCAAGAATTAAATACGTAAAGGTCCCTTGGGGTGGAGTCCCTCCATATTGGGTACTGGGCAACATTCAAAACTTGATGTTGCAAAACATTTTACAATGCCCAAGGCTATCGTATCGTAATTAAATACAAGTTTTTTTAAGCTGGTACGGTGTTCGTATGCTGTTGTCTGGCTTAGGGTCAGCTGGGGTGCGTACGAGACTCGAATTTTGATCCGTTCCGAGTCTGACGTACCCCCCGACTGGCGGCGGGCGTTCTGTAGGGATTACCGCACGAAACAAAATAGTATGCTGTAGTTTCCTGCCCGCTAAGGAGTTGAATTTTCCCGCGGGCATTACCCACGGCTGCATCCACGTGGAATTCTGATATGATGCATGCATGGGCACCTATTTTGGGGATAAAAATTAGCTTACGTTCTATTTTAGGCGATATCTGTTTGTATGTTAACTAAAAATGTTAACGGGAATTAACGCGATCATGTTATAGGTATATACATACCTTTGAAATGCATAACATTTTTAGTAGGTATATCATGGTACGCGAAAGTTTAAAAGTTAGTTTAACTGTTTTTTTTTAAAGTTGGAAGAAGCGAAAGGCGTATGTCAAGTTCGTAGCAAGTGTAAAGACATTGTCTCTGCCTACCCCAATGGAAAAAAGGTGTGTTATGTAGGTATGTAATGTATCTCTGTTTGGCAGTTTTACTTGCCCTGGGTCTGTCCAAGTGTCATTACTCAGTTTGTTCGTGGTTCACCAGGATCAACTGGTGTTCAGGAGTTATAGTAGTGGGAATGAGGAGTAGGGGATTAGTCCCGTTACAAAATATGCATGTGCCAAATTACATTCAGATTCGTTCAGTTGTTTTTGCATGAAAGGGTAACATACATTCATTCATATAAACGGTCGGTCTATAATTAAATCTTATCCTACAAAGTTTGAAAAGACGTTTGTTAATCAATAACACTAAGAGCTCAACAGATTTGGCTGAAATTTGATACAGTGATAAATTATAGTCTGGAAAAACACAAAAATACTTTTTATTCCCCGCATAGGTTTCCATTGCAAGCAGGTACGGGAACAGAATTCCATGCAGACAAAGCCGTGTGCAATAGATAATAATCACCCAACCTTTAAATTACTGAAATATTCTAAATATATTACAAAACTAATGTTATTTCTAAATCTGATTACTCATCAACCCATTCTCAGTAATGGATGACTCATTTAAAAAATTGCATGGCTGACTTACTTTTTGGTGTTTACTGGAAATATACATGTCATAGTCAACTCTTCATTATAAACTATTCATGCCAAGGTTATGCATGTCAGTTGTATTATATAAATAATGACTGTGACTTCGGTTGCATGGAATTAGGATTTTTTTTTGTATGTAATCATAATTCTTTTTAATAGAAAATATAGCCTTAGTTACACCTTAGAATATCAGCTATCTGCCAGTGAAAATCCTGTCAAATTCGGTTCACCCGTTTCAGAGATTAATCAACTCAAACAGACAGATAAAATTGAAATACCTGCTTTTTTAATTTGTAATGTGTACATTTATTAGCATTAATTAAAATGCTGATAAAATAACAAACAGATACCAATTTTCTTCATTTGTATAGATAATGTTAATCAAATTCAATGTTTTACTACCTTTATAGTAATAAAGATAAAAGATAAAAGATAAATAAAATAATAAGAAAGTAATGTAAGCTTTTTTGAACTTCAGACAATGATATTAAAAACTCTGTGCATTGCATTAAGTAGGATAATCTGTTTTAGGTATATTTTTGACATAATATTATTATAGATTTAATAATTTGAGCTTTTTTCATCCTATATAAGAAAAATCAATGTCTTATTTTAACAGTTATAGACTGTGGTCGGACTTCATAGAATGTGATAGGATTGCATTAAAATTTAGATAAGTACGGAGTCAACTTTTAAATTTATTGACACAAAAAGCTCTTGTCCCAAAAACTGAATGTTAATTTACAAAAAAAAAGATACCATATTTTTTTAACACAGGTATCACAGTAACATGATCCAACACACCTATCTAATTATTTCTAACATAACCTCTTATCTCACAAGTAATCAATTATTACAGTTATCTCTGATAAGGTGATGTGATGAGTAAACTTCAGTAGAAATTCATTTCAACATAACAGCACACACATTTATTTTTACGCAGTAGTAACGGTAGGGTGTGTATTATTAGTCATATGCTGAGGAGACACCCTTCCTGGGGGTCCAAACACCCCATTTCGGCGAAACATTACGCATAAGAACGTCCCCTTTGGACAAACTGTGCCCTAGTTTAACAAATTACCTCTATATTTACGCAAGGTCAAGCGTATATTGCTATTGCAATTCCCGAAACGAAAGTAATCTAAATGACTGCTTGTGGGGGCAACCCTTCAAAATGCAAAGAAAAAATCAATAAGAGACTGTAACGTCTTAATCTTTCTCGTATGCAACAAAGAATGGCTAAGGCACACTTTTTTACAGCCTTTGATTACGATGTCATTCATAAACGTGTGTAATTACGATTATAATCAACTAATCGATGAACCGTAACTACCGCACACCCGTGCTATGTTTACGTTCTCGATCACTAAAAAAAACATCTTGAGTATAAGAAAGGAAGCTCAGTGATGCAGTAAATACTTTATGGACGTAAATAGATCGACGCGTGCAAGATGATCGTTGTAATTATTTATTTGTTTTGCTAACGAAAGCTCTGGTGCGATGAACTCGATATACATACCTCATTTTGACGCTCTTATCCTTTGTCGTGACCAATCCGTATGCACTACTGCACAGCACGAAACAATTGTTCACTTATAAACTGCATATTTCCACTGACACAAACGGACATTTCCGTATTATCGCCTAGAGTTCACGGCTGAGACATTTTCGGTAGCCATTTTTGTCAAAAAACACTTTTTACGTCCCGAATCCCGATTTCGGAAAATTATGAGCGAGATGACGCTAGCGCCACACCGAGACAACGAATGAAAATAAATGGAACATTGAACCGGGCGATCGCAAATCCCTATGCAATGATAACCGATTCGCACCTTGAAAGTCAACTCAACTTCTGCATAAGCTTCCACGTTGAAGGATAAACATAGAATCACTGACAGTAAAGTGTGGCAGCTTTCAAGCTCAGTGTACGATACGGAACGCAAATTTACATTTTTCGTCCTTATACGGTATTTCTACCATACTTGGGCGGGTAATACACCACTCTGCTCGACCGCCAATCGCCTTTTAGACTATTATTTAAAAAAACTACATGTGCTACCATCTTCTGCGAATTAACAAAACTATTTTGTAAAACTAATTTACTATATTCATTAAGAATAGCCACTGGCAACACAACATAAATTCATAATTCTTTATTTTATTCTCATTAGTATCCATACTATCCATTCCAGATCCAGATGATGATTATTTATCATATTATTCTATTTTTATTCGACTTCTTCTGGTATACACACAGACATATGAAGAGTATACATACTTAATTTTATTATTCTTGCCATGATCCTTTCTGTTATAGAATCGATTTTATGGAATCGACTACAAAATTCCAATCTTTCAGAAGAGTACCACTCTATCAGTAAATATTAGCAATTTGACAGTGAATGACAACAGTTTTCGGGAAAAGAAGTCAGCCTGTTTTTCTTTTGATAAACAGTTCCTTTTTCGAAAACACAAAAATAATGGTGGGCGCAATGCCTGTTAACTTAATACCAAAATTTTACAACGGTACCATGGACAGTCACAATGGTACTGACGAAAACGAAATACAAGTTCATATCGGTAGTCGCGTAAAGTGCAACGATGATTTTGGTACGGTGAAATATATTGGTGAAGTGCAGGGATATAAAGGTGTTTGGTACGGCGTGGAGTGGGATCAGCCTATGAGGGGGAAACATGATGGATCTGTGGATGACGTTCAGTATTTTAAGACATCGAAACCTGGGGCAGGTTCTTTCATTCGTCCGAACAAAATAAGTCCGTATCGGACTTGTTCTGATGCTATTCAGAAATATTACGGAGATAGGGAGGTGAGTTTCTTAAATTGACTTTTTAAATATTATTTTTAAGTGAAAGAAGTGTCTAGATCATTCCACTTATACAGCCTTATGAGTGTTGTTATGTGTAATAAGTATGTGTGTGGGAGTTCAATGCTTACTTTGTGTATATATATGTTTGGGTTGGTCAAGGTCCCTGTTTATGTATCCTAGCTTCTGAAAAGCTATAGAATTTGGTGACAGAACAAACATACAATCTCTGTCTCACTAAATTGAATCACGATTCTGTGGTGCATTTTCACCAAACTTAACTAAAATCCCAAAATGTTATGTTGACTATAAAGCAAATTCAAATGTGGTTTTGTTTCTAAAATTGGCAAAAACAATCAGGTGCAGGCCGTAGTAATATTTTATGGTTTTAAAAAAGTTCTGAAGTAAGCAAAAAGGGGATAAAATGTGACGTACTGTTCGCAAAAAAATAGGTAGACAGGTAGAGGTAACCTCTCGGGCAGAAGCTTGTTTACGATATTTTTTGTGCGCTGTACAAACACCCGCCGGTGAAGTCTAGTGGTCAGGTCTCAACAGGCGCACAAGTAGTATGTCAGAATCAACACCATTATTATTGTCTAGAACATAAATCATACTGCATTGAGCCTATGACAAATGATTACGTATCTGCATTTAATCATGAGGCCCAATGCCTCAATAAAATTGAGACTGGTTAAAATGTGTTAAAATCCTCAGGTAGCAGATAGCTTTATGAAAATGCAGATTCAAGTAAGGAGGACAGTTACCCAATTCGAATCCACACTTACCGAAATGTATAATTATATGATAAATCATGTCATTGTTTTATCAATTACTTTGCCTAAATATTCAAGGTTTTGTAGCCTTGATATTGATTCAAATTCTTCATTTACCGCAATGCTGTACTTTAGTACTTTACTACTGTAGTTGGGGAAATGTGGGTGCTAGCACCTCTGCCTACCCCTTCGGGTATATAGGCGTGAGTTTATGTCACTTTTATGGGGGGGACTAGAGGACTGTGGGGATTAGTCATGGTGCTGGGGAAACTTAAAATCATGTCTGCAGAAAGCATCTGAAACATCCAGTATGTATAGTTTAAATATAAATAAATCACAATAAAATCCATTAATGTTATGCCAATTAGTCAAAATAGTTAATATAGTCAAAATCATTTTCTAAAGATTTTTATATTTTTCTGACTCATTGTCTGCTTATAAATATTTAATTTTCTAAATGCTTTCTTGACGCGCCAGTTGCGTAATTTTTTTTTTTATTATTATTATATTGTTAACAGGCAGTCATTACGACTGATAACACCCATATCCTGATTCCCTTATTCTGATTGAGTTGCTAGTTAATTTGTATGCATCCAATCTGTTCTTGAACTGTATGATGCTGTCTGATGACTTGACTGTATGATGTTGGTTGTTTTTAGAGAATGTGGTGCACAACTTCAGATGGTTGAGGTATTGGACTTGCGGATTCTAAAGCCATTTATTTTACCACTGATCCTGGCTTTTCCTTTACCTGGCCAGGGTTGGTATGCGTGTCAGCCCTTATATCAAGCCAACACATCTTAGGCCTTTCCTTCCTAATGGAGCCCGGTGGAAGTGGCAAGGCCAGACATTTGGTCCGAAATAGCCAAACGTTTGCTCCCACATAACCAGACGGTTTTCCCAAGACGTAACTGCAATAATGGAGTCAAACCTTCGCCAATCTGTATTTTGGGTTATGTCTTTTCTCCTCTATTTTAGAGTATACATATAATAGCCGCGGTAGCCTAGTGGTCTGGGCAATGGACTGCTGAGACGAGGTCTCGGGTTCGATCCCAGGTTCACCATGGCACACACCAATGACTTTTAGATGCTTTTCGAAGTTATGTGTGTATTTATCGCAAGTTTATAAGTGCCCGGTTAATGGCAATAGGCTCGCCACCTATTACATTGGGACCTAAACATAAACTGGCGAAATGTGGGTGCTAGCACTTCTGCCTAACCCTTCGGGGATAAGGGCGTGAGTTTATATTATATGTTATGTTATTTTAGAGTAACAATGCATATCTTCTATATACTCGTGTATTATAAAAGAAAGTTGTGTTAGGTACACTATTTATACCTAACTCAAGAATGGCTGAACCAATTTGGGTGAAAATTGGTAGGGAGGTAGCTTAGGACCAGGAGACGGACATAGGATACTTTGTATCCTTTATTTTTGAAGTGGAGTGTAGTAGAGAGTGGAGTGGAGTGGCGAGTGAAGTGTACAATGGAATGGAGTGTGGAGTAGAGTGGAGAGGTTTAATTGGTGGCGATACCGACTTCCACGCGGGCGACGCCGTGGGCAAAAGTTGGAAAAATATAAAACATCTCCTATCTGGTATGGCATGTTGTAGATAATGGAGATTTTTGACCCCCCTCAAATTCTCAATACTAGTAGATTTATAAAATGGTCCTTACGTTATGATTTCAGGATGAGACTGTGGCGGCTCACCGCAGAACTGTCATCAATGAATGGAAGAGAGAGATGGGCGCCCCTTTCATTGAAATGGTCGGCTTTGAGAAAATACATCAGAAACAGTATGCAATTTTTATTTTATTTTTTACCCGACTGCCAAGAAGGGTTAGGTTTTTCGCGCGTATGTATGTATGTTTGTAAGATTCTTTTTATACCATATAATGTTAAAAATGTTCAAAGTATGAATGTGGAGGGCATTAGGTGTAGAGGTACCTAGGGCTAAGGACAGATGGCATGGACAGGATGAATGGAATGGGTGAAAATTTCACGAAAATCCTTTCAGTATTTTTTGCATTCATCGCGAACAAATAGACAAGAAACCAAAAAAGAGTATTTTTTTCAAATATCTCCAATGTACAGACAAAACTAATTTACAATTTTATATAACAGTATAAATAGATTGACATCAGTCAGGGAATATTGAATTATGCAGTACCTATATTGTGTCCATAAGACAATATTATCAACAACTTCTTATCTAGTGCTTTATTTATACAAAGGGAATTGACCTGCATTCCTTTTAGATATATATGCACGCCTGTATTTATCACAGGAATAATGGGGACTTCACACGAAAAATATGTAGTTCTTTAGGTGGCAGACAAGCTTACGACTCACCTGATGGGCAGTGGTCATCGTGGCCTATGAACATTTGCAACACCAAAGTCATCACACTTTAGCAGGCTGCCGACTCTGTAAAAAATTTCTAAAGCCTTACTTGAAGAACCCCATATTGTAGTCGCTATGGAACTCCACAGCAGAGAGATCATTCCATAGCCTAAGTGTACGCAGAATGATATTTCTATTATATCTTAAGTGAAATCCGCGGTAGTCTAGTGGTCTGGGTAATGGACTGCTGAGACGAGGTCTCGGGTTCGATCCCAGGTTCACCATGGCACACACCAATGACTTTTCGATGCTTTTCGAAGTTATGTGTGTATTTATCGCTGGGTTATAAGTGCCCGTTTAATGGCAATAGGCTCGCCACCTATTACATTGGGACCTAAACATAAACTGGCGAAATGTGGGTGCTAGCACCTCTGCCTACCCCTTCGGGGATATAGGCGTGAGTTTATGTTATCTTACAGTGCGCACCGTTGGCAAAGTGTGAGGAGGTTATCCAGCAACTCATCATTCATCATTCTCTGAACCTTTTCCCAACTCAGTTGGGGTCGGCTTTCCAGTCTAACTGACGCGGCTGAACTTCGATATTTTCCGTGGAGCGACTGCCATCTGACCTTTTTTTTATCCAGCAACTGAGTATTAAAAAATCTCTAAATTTTAACCGTCTTTTAGAACATTCGACCGGCTTCTAGAAGTGTGCGTGCAGGACCAGAACATAGCCAAGCCCGGTGACGTAGCAGGCCTATGTCCCAACGTGAGGAGTTTGGACGTGTCGCGCAACTTGTTCGCGAACTGGCGCGAGATCATACAACTGTCTGCCCAACTTCCAGATCTAAGAGAACTGGATGTTAGGTAAGTACATATTATGCTATATGGGGTGTCCCACGGCCCGTGGTGCGAGGGAAATGCTCTTTGGGCCACCTTACACCTTGGCGTCAGGAGACTTTAGACGGCGTGTGGTTTTAGTCGGCCCGAGGCATAACAACCCCGATGTCTGGGGCGGTATCTGTGGGAATTTTCGCTAAAAAAAAAGGTCAACCTGATCCATGACAGTCCGTGCGCTTGACCAAGTCGTGGCCTTTTTTTTCCGTTCGGAAATCCTCATGGATACCTCTCCCGCAGCCAGTGGGGAAGATTATGTCGGACTCTTACCGACTAAAACCGCACGCCGTCTAGGGTCTTCTGACGCCAGGGTGTAAGACCAAGTCATGGCCTATCCGAAGATTAAAGTTAACAATCTCTTCTCTTCTTTTACAGCAAGAACCGTATGGCCATCGATATGCCAGAAGAAACTCTCACCCAGCTGTCCATCAACTTTGCCAGCCTTGAGAAGCTCAACATCTCCGTCTGCGATTACGAGTGGGCCGATATCCTATCCCTCTCGCACCTATGGCCCAAGATAAACGAAATTATAGCTGCATACAACAGAATAAAGAAAATAATACCACCATCTGTCACCATGAGGACCCTGACTACGATAAGGTTGGACGGGAATCCTCTAGAGTCTTGGTATGAGATTATGAATCTTGGGATGCTGAAGAATTTGAAGATATTGAGCCTCAACGATTGTCTGATATCCCAGATCAGGTTCAACGATGACCTCAATGAGAAGGTGGATGTGTTTGAGAATCTGGAAGTGTTGTTTTTGAATAGGAACCGAATTAATGATGTAAGTATCTTTAGAAAGAATTTCTGTTTTTTTTTTTATTGGGGTTCGAGGGAAACGCCTTACAGGACATTTTACACCCCACCGTCTGAAGACCCGAGACGACGTGCTGTTTGAGTCGGTTCAAGTCCGACATAATTGCCTCCGCTGGAGACGGGGGTGGTATCCATGTGGATTTCCGCGTGTACAAAAGGGGGTTATGGTCACCTTTGTCTTGTGGTGGAAAAAGAGGACACACCGATTAGGTAAGGTGATCACGCTTAGCGGGCGGCTGCCCAAAGGTTGACGATCCAGCGAACTTCACTTTCGCGATTTAGGATCGGTAGTTAGTATTTTTTATACTACTTAGGTGGCAGACAAGCAAACGGCCCACCTGATGGGAAGCGGTCACCGTGGCCTATGAACGTGTGCAACACTAAGGGTGTCACACACGCGCTGCCTACCCTTCAGGAGAGAGCTGGGAAGGGTGGGGAGGCTAAGAAGGGATGGGAGGAGGAGGGGTACAGTGAGCTCTGGCTACCCTACTTACCGGTGGGAACACAACCGGTGTTCTGTAGGGCGAAGGTACTACCCCAGTCGGACTGCTCATTTCGGACGGGAGATACCGTCGTGTCCTACCTCCTACTATCGAAGTAGTTCAGCTTGCTGTTGGTAGATGGCGCTGAGTTTGTGTGGAAACGCCACAGTCTAACCTTACCCTCAGTAGATTTGTTTGTATGAACGTTGTATACCACTGATCATCCATGACTTATACGGGTAAATCATAAACGACCTGTATAAATTATTTGATGTTTCCAGTGGCGATCGCTGAGCGAACTGAACAAGCTGCATCGTCTGAAGAAGCTGTACTTCTTGAAGAACCCCATCCAGGACACGGAGGATTACGACACAGGCTCACAACTCATCATTGCTAAGATCGACACACTACAGGTGATGTAAAGACCCTTTTGTTAGTATCATACGTGCTGCCTACCCTGAAGGGAAGGGGGAGGGCTAGGAACGGGTGGGGAGGCTAGAAAGGGGTGGGGAGGCTAGAAAGGGGTGGGGAGAGGAGGGGTACACTGAGCTCTGGCTACCCTACGTAAGTAGGGTAGCCAGAGCTGGTAACAGCGCGAACACACCTCAAGGTTATTATGGCCGCGTTGTTCTGTAAGGCGAAGGTACTACCCCAGTCGGACAGCTCATTTTGGACGAGAGATACCACATATCCACGGAATAAAGAATACCTACTACAATGGAAGTGTGATACTACTTATTCATAAGGGGAACCGCTGTCGCCAAACTCACACATACAACCAGTTAATAATACATTGCATATCTTCCATACCAAATTAGCCTAAATTATGCATACTGCAAAACGAAAATACACCTTACTAGTTCGTGTTAGAGATTTTTTTGCCATAGATAAAAAAAATATTTACGGCGATTCGTATTTTGAATCAAACAAACTGACTTAAGAAAAACTTCAGATAATCTCTCTCTCTCTCTCGCTCTATCTAAGTATGCGAACCTTGCAAACCTACGCATACCAGTGGCACGCGTGCCACGCCCACTTACCACTTCTCCTTACTTCTCTTTTCTGTGGTCATATCCTACCTCCAATAAATTACATTATTCAAATTACTTCATTATTCCTGAGTAACATAGGCTACTTTTTATCCCAATATTCCTACAGTTTGAAGATTTACATAGGTAAAACCGTGTGGTGATTCTAGTTCGTAATAATGTACTTAGAATTCTTGGTTTATAATGATATTCTTCTTCCAGGAATTGAACGGCTCCACAATAACCCGCGAGCTACGCCGCGGGGCGGAGTACGACTATATGAAGCGCTACGGGGCGGAGTGGAAGCTCGCGCAGGGAGACCCTGGGGCGCTACGGGCCTTCAGCCTTGAGCATTGCAGGTTCAACCAGCTGATTGACAGTTAGTATACTTACTATTTTTTTACTGCTCGTTAAGGATTCATAGGTAACTGCCAAGCCAAGGTCATAGACAAAAATCATTTATCTATACTCTATACTAATATTATAAAGAGGTAAAGTTAAATTGTGAGGGGTAATCTCGGGATCTACTGAACCGATTTTAAAAATTCTTTCATCAATAGAAAGCCACGTCATTCGTGAGTGTCATAGGCTATATATTTTATTGGAAAACTGGAATTTACGCCCGGGCGAAGCCGGGTCCCGGGTCGCTAGTTCTATATAATGACCATTTTTCGTGGAGGCATAGTGATCACGCCTAGTGGGATAGGGCCCAATGCTTAACGTTAGGATGACGTATACATGCTATACCAGCATGCGAACTTCACTTTCGCGATTCAGGATCGATCGTAGTGATGCAGTAGTGAAGTAGTTTATCGAGTTGTCGCTAGATGGCGCTGGGTATATGTAGTATCGCCACACATTAAGGCGTTAAGGTCTGCTTAAGGCCTTAATGTGCGTCGCGGTCATTTTGACCGCCCTGCCCCGCCATCGTCGGCTTATCGCCTTACAGTTCAACTTAAAATATGTTAAAGAAAACAAAATGGATATTTCCAAATTTAAACGGGAGATCCTTTTGCGCTATCTGCCAAATATCACCAACATTATATTTCTATTTTCAGAATATGGCATCCCAGAAGACAGTTTACTCGTGAAACAGCCCAAAACCACGACCCTCACATCCCAACTCCTAGAAGTAATATTAACAGATGAAAATGGCAAAACAATAAAGAAGAAATTCCCATCTTCTATGTTTGTACAAAAACTGGTAACACTGGCACAAAGACTGTTCTCGAAGGGAAGCTACAAAGGAAACCCCACGTTATATTTATTAGATGACCAGATGCAAGGTGCAGAAATATGTTTAGATAACGTTATGAAAGATCTCGCCTATTTTTCAGTGAAAAATGGTGATACTATTCTTGTAAAGTTTAGGTAATTTTATTTGCTATACCACTGGCAACACAGAACAAATATGGCCGTTGATTTTAATTGGCGCGCATTTAATGTATTTATTTATGAATCATAATGAGCTTTGTAAATAAATGTTATGTCGAAATTGTACCTGTATTTATGGTGAATATTATTTTTTCTCAAAATAAATGTTCAATTATGTATTTTTATGTGTTAGTTTTATTTTGTAAATAAAATTGCAAATGATTTCAAGCCATCCCTGCTAATTTATATCGTTCCTTTATTTATTTATAACTAAGATTTTAGTAGGGCCCACGATACATGCAATACCAACATACAAATCAGGCTTTTTCCCATTGGGGTAGGCAGTCCACTTGATACGATCTTGGCATACGCCTTTCGCTTCCTCAACTTTCATATTGTTTTCATATACGCACGCCGATTGCTGTCGGAAACTTCCTGGATCTGATTAAAATATATACGCCTAGGTCGACCCACCCGGCCCACCAGCCTACCATAATTACTAAAACACCTTTATTGCCCGTGGTTCACCCGCATTGTCCACCTAGGTGGTCCACGGGAAAAAAATATTGCCTGTAGTCCACCTAGGTGGACAATGCGGGTGAACCACGGGCAATAAAGGCTAAAACATTATTTTAGTATTATCTTCAAGTTACAGAGGTCCATTACGTCACACCAAGAACTACGGAGCCAAGCCGACTCCACCTGCAAGCCGGTACCGGACTGCAAGCCGGACGAGACTCCGCAGGCTTGCCTATCGAGGGTAGGAATCGGTCTGCGGTCGCTCCAAGATACACTAAATCTTGGAAAGTAGCAGAGTGGAGATATAATTGAAATCTTTAGATGTGCAGCAATGGCGTGCGAATGAAGATGATTTTTGTCTGATTGTTTTTTAGCATGGAGATAGTTAATTGGATAATATATCAAAAAATATGGTAATTACACGAGTCAAAATATATAAAAGCATAAGACGTATTGTATGAATGTATAGTACCTACTTGTAGGTCACCTACAAATTAGGGTTGCCAGTTGCCAGATAGAATATTTTTATAAATGTTTGGGTGTTTGTTAACTCTTCAACTGAAACTTTCCTTCCGAGTTCTTAATTTAATGAAATTCGGCAGAGTGATAGATTATAGTCTGGTATTAGGACATGGGGGATTTAAGTCTAGAGGATGAAAAAGGAATTAACACTTACAGGTTTGTGTGTACAGTTTATATTTTGTGTGGCTAACCGGCTCTGGGCGTCTTCTGGTCCATTCTGACCCGTATGGTCGCATGCTGGTGTTCGAAATGTGTACACATGTCACGGTCACTGTCAGCTACCACAAAGGCACGAGGAGGATGGATGCGGATGGCTTCCGTGGCACGCGAATGACAACTATGATGGACACGAATCGCATCCGTATGCAACCGTTTTGACCCGGCCCAATGCGGCCCGGTCGGTGTTAATCGTACCTTTTAGTTTTTTATTTACCAAACCTAATTTCCGTAAAAATGGGTAAAAAAGAAATCCAGTTGACAACCCTACCAGCGCCCAAACAAAACAAACAACGTCTTATTTGTTCCAAGTCGTGAAACCTACTCTAATAGGAGCGGAACACCTGTGACCTTTCATTTACAATGAATTTGTTTTATTTAAATACAGCTGTCTCCTTGAACAAGACGATCTTGTGATATATTTGTAATCAATTTCATATCAATTGTAGTGTGAATAAGTACCTACAACTCTAAATAGTAAAATATATTAAAAAGAGAAATACAATTTTATAAACATTGCAAGTGTTGTGTGTTAAATTATTATTTAATGAAGTTATTTTAATGAAATCATGATTTGAAAAGAAATAAAAGTGCAGTACCTACTAATTAAATTAAAATATAAGCAAATCGAATTAATGAAAATAAAAATTAGCATTTTTCAGCATTTGAAATCTTATATAAGTAGCTAAATTATAGTGAAGGTGATTTTTGAAAATTTTATAATTATATGTTTTAAGAAATTCTTTAGGGTACGGTACAAACAAAAAAGTTAAAAATATCCCTGGTACAAACTTTGCCACAAAATTGGTACAAAATATAACAGGGCAACATTAATCAATTTTTAAGTTGCTTACTTTTTTAATTCTTATTCATATTTATTGGTGATTCTAATGTTGCCGCATTATTTCTAAGATTTTGGCTAGATAAAGATATTACGAAATAATATTCATACCAGTAATCTTTGTCGTTTATCTAATAATAAATAAAAATATCACGTCATTTGACGCGCTTCGTCGAGTGCGTTACCTATCGCTATGGACGTAACAAATTACCTTCATGGCAGTGCCTCGATTCTCTGCCATCGCAGCTGTAGTTTCACCGGTTGTGCGTTCTAAGAAGCTAAAATTGAGTAAATCTGCGGGTTATTGTTTTAATATCACTCTTAAAATTTAATCATAAAATATTTTCAAATAATAAAAAATAAAATTAATAAAAGAGACGACAATAGACCAATGATAACTTAACACTGGCCACATTTACCTCGATCGCTATTGGTAACCGCTGTGTCAACAAACCTTTTTTGTTTACAAATGGCTTCTGGTGACAAATTCAAATTTGAAGCACGTATTTTATAATATGAAAAAGTGTTTTTTTAATCGTTAATCTAGTTAATTAAGTTGTGTTTATAATGGGAAACTGTTGTGGTAACATTTTCCGGCGTCGTAACCAACGTCGTCACATCGTATTGATATTGATAGGACTTGATAACGCGGGAAAAACAAAAACTGTTAATAACCTAGCTGGCGAAAAAGATGATAAAGTTTTGCCTACTGTAGGTTTCAAAGCTGTGAATCTTGTGCATAAAGATACGCCTGTGACTATTTACGATTTAGGCGGAGGCCCCCATTTCCGTCAAATATGGTCGCAATATTACAGCGAAGTGCATGGTGTAATTTTTGTTATCGATTCAAGTGATTTTTCACGGTTGGATGAATGCAGAGCTGTGCTCGAAGAGGTTTTATCGAACGATAAAATATCAGGTATGTTTTATTTTTCTGTATTTTCCTGTTAATATTGTCATGGTAACCATGCATGGTAGGATAGAAATATGACTTTGAAAAGTCAGCCGAAGAATTAGCGATTTTTGCCGAAAAGTACCTAATTCTTCAAATCATTACATATATCTACATATCTATTGAAATTTTCAGTATTTATTGTGAATTTAGCGATTATAAATTTTTATTTAGCCTTGGTGGGTGTTTAGAGAACCATGGCAATGGTTATTTTTTTCTGTCAAGCATCTACCCACATTGACGTGTTATTGAGCTTTAATGAGACAGTTTACGATCACTTGTAGTGACTTTCTAATTAATAAATTAATACTTGACTAAAAGGGCGCTTTACAGGCACATTCAATCAAATACATTATAATTATTAGGAATAAATAAGGGCCTGCGTTGTCTCATGCGTTTTACGCATGAAGGGTGCACGTCGTGCAAATAAATCGTGTGGATTTATTTGCACGATTTTGTGCAATTTGAAAACCAAAGATCTTTGTGGGGCAGATTTTTATCATCTGAAGGGGAAGCCCGATTCCAAATAAAAGTTTTGAGGGTTTAAAATAAATATTTCAAGGCATACCTACCTACCTATAAGTCGCGTGATTGCGTGACTCGTTCCTATAACTTCTACTGGCTATTCTTGGAAAAGGCACCAGCAGTCTTATTACTCATATCCACTAGAGCTCACACCCCACCCCCCAACCCCTCCCAAACTCCCCCTCTCTCTAGGGTCGGTAGCGCGAGTGTGACGTCCCTGATGTTGCACACGTCTAGGCCACGGTGACCGCTCCCCATCAGATGGACCGTGTGCTTGTCTGCCACCTAAGTTGTAAAAAAAATACTCGCTAATACGCTCTCGTATATTTTTCTTTAATGTAACAAGCAAGAATACTCATTGCAAAAAGTTTATCAGTAATTTTAAATACGCATTATTACAATGAATCACTTCACGGAAAATATCGAGGTCCAGCCAAATCCGCAGCTAAGACAGGCAAAGCGGACCCCAGACTCCGAGGTGAAAGCTTTGGATGCGACTGGGATTAACGCTAGGTTGACGAAGATTATTACAATGAATCATGCTGATTAATCTATCGATCAGCGCTGAAGGTCAAGAATCGGTGTCGCAACCTTAAAAGAGACCGCAAGTATGAACCCTGGTCGATCAATAGGCCATTGATCTGGGTTATAAATAGGACGTACAGCGGCGGTATTTTCTACTGCCAACCAACTTATCTCCTGCTAAGGGCTTCGTAGGTCGTAGCTACAAGGTGACTATATCAAGATCATTATCATACCATCGTTGAACCTCCTCCCCTCAACCCTCACCAATCCTCCCTTCAGGGTCGGTGGCGCGAGTTTGGCGCCCCTGGTGTAGCACACGTCCATATAAAAGAAATGCAGTCCAGATTCATTTCAGGCTCAGCTCACCTGCTGACAGTGCCTGCATTTACTCTCGGGGTCAGACGAGTCGATCCCATAGAAGCTGTTTTGAGTAGAACCGCTATAAATAATAATTACGTTTAAAAAACCGACTTCACAAACTAATATTTTTACTTTTTAGTGTACAGAAATAGAAAAGTACCTATTTATGAGATTTATTATGTACAAAGGCATCAAAAACAGATTTTTCGCCCTAAATTTGATGATTTACCCAAGATCCCAGCATCAGATCCTGATACCCTGGATATGGGACCACCTCGGAAATAGCCTCTTTCAAACAAAAAAAAATTCAAAATCCATCCATAATTGGCGCCGCTATCGCGTTACATACATATAAAAAAAAATAGCGTACGAATTGAGAACCTCCTACTTTTTGAAGTCGGTTAAAAACCGACGTCTACGCGGACGGTGCCGCGGGCATAGGCTAGTACCTAGGATGTATAGCTACATCTCTCTCGCGTTGACACCGACGCTTTATAATACGTCATGGCAAACCCTTTGTTCTTCATCCGACAGTAAAGCAGTATAGTGCTTATAATATTGAATGTATTACAGTAAAATGTTGATAAAACTAAATTTAATTAAACCTTTATCGGCGTGGCATTACCTACTGATGCATAAATAGTTTTAATAAGGTGTTTATCGGAGCAGTACGCTGGAAAACTAATGACGGCAGCTGGGTACCACCTACTCGTAATGGTTAGATAATAGTTTTTACGTGGGAGAGAATCGTTTGGCTTATGATTAGTATAGAAGTCGATTTGATCATATTTTCGCCCAAGGACGGACATAGTATTTCATTTTTTATTTAATCCGTCAAATTTACTGCACCTGTCTGATGGTAAGCTGAGGTAAAGTCCAAAAAGTAGTGGACATTTTCAGAGGTTGTCTCTAAGCCTACCTAGATGGTCTCGACAGTTGTTTTTTCACGCCCAGCTTCAAGAACCCAGGATTGTAAGTAGAAAACACGTGTGCGGGTAGAACATTCCAGCTCTTTATCGTAGACTTCCAAGAATTGGCTTAACTGTGTAATTCCTCCAGGTAAACCAATACTGGTGCTCGCCAACAAGCAGGATAAGACTGGTGCATTGGATGACATTGATGTGGTCGACAAACTAAATATCGAACCGTTAGTTAATAAGTGAGTATTTTACATATTTTGGGCACTCCTAACTTCCTTTCTCAGGGGTAGGCAGAAAAATCCAACAGCTATTTTCTCCATCTACCGTCGAAAACAACTTTAATACGAACAGCGTGGCGTGGCAGTTGAATGCTATGCAGTTTGAGGCATTATAAAGTCGCGGCTTTTCTTAATCAATAATGACAATGGTTTTCAATAGGTTTATCTGTTTTCCAAAACCCATAATACATGTTTGTTCGCAGATATCGGTGTCCAACTTTAGTGGAATCTTACAGCGCGTTCACAATAAATCCAAAATCTAAAAAGCTTAAAATCGATCCAGGCCTCCGTAAAGGATATCATTGGCTACTCAACTACATAGTACGTCGCTATGGAGACATCAACTTACGCGTACAGACTGACATCCATGCAGACTTGGAGAGACGTAAACGAATGCAAAACAAAGCATCTAATACTACGTCACAAACTTATACGGCTATGAGTGACGAAATCGCCACTCAAACGGGATTCGAGAACCCAAACTTCGATCTCGATAAATCGACTAAAATCGGTAGCGATGATTTGCAACATGGTGTGATAGTCGTTAAACCTATCACGCATGACCCTAATAGCATCGATTCTACTATTACAATCGAGAGTGTTGAGGATTCTGATGTCGTTAGTGTTGCCAAGCCAAAATTATCACCGCTGTTTGGTAGGGCCAGTAATTCTACTGTGGAAACCGTTAGGATAGAGTTGGAGCCAAGAAGTGAGTTCAGGAAATTGTCTCCGATTGTGCGAAATAAGAGTTCTGCGAATCAGCATATCGATTTTAAGAATAGACCGCAATCGAGTCCCACTTTAAAGAAGCACATGAAGGTAAGTTATTTGACTGTTTTTTCTTCCAAGACAAACACTGTCCTAGTCGCTTGCCATCTAAGATCGGAACTGAATGTACCCTTCAGTTCCGATCTTAGATGGCAAGCGACTACCGTGGCTAATGAATGCTTGTTAACACCTGAAGTTACTTCATGCATTATTATTATTATCAAAAAAGGGAAGGATGAAGGAAAATATATAAATATGATTGAAAGGATCGCAGCAATTTGCTAATTTAAACTCAAATCGAGTTAAATGGAGTTTGGTACTTTTTCGATAAAGTACACTTTTTAGATAATAATTAATTGATACCGCTCTCCTCCTGATGTCGCTTGGAACCGCCGTTTGATCTCAAACCAGAGAGGAAAACCTTCGCAAGAGCTTCGTCCGCCAGGTTGGTTTGGGCCTCCAAAGATTTTGATAGGGCTTCATAGACCCATCTAGATCATCCTTTCGATTTATTCTCTCTAGTTGGGACCACCATCCAGCCAAGATTCGTCACTCCAAGACGAAGATTTCAGGCAAGACGGCGATTTGGCGTACATTGGTGATAGGAACCGAACCTGGGACTTGCCGGATAAGAAGCAGACAGTGCTCGTCAACGTTGCTGAACTGTCGCAGATGCATAGGGAAATCGTGCTGAACGAGAGAGGTGAGAGTTTTGTAATTTTTTCTACCGAGTCCTAATCCCAGCTGTGTACGAAGCCTGCGTCTGCGCAGGGAACTCGGGATCCGCTTTATTATTTATCTTGCATTATATTGGCTTTACGGAATACCTCCCGTAAAAGCAATGTCGTCTGACCTTTTGAACCAGGCCCCGAAGATCTTAAAATTAATGATAAGTAGGTACCTATCTAATTTCCATTTTTATTTCAGAAATTAATTAGTTACATAACAAACAAAAACTCATTGATGGACTTAGTTTAGCGCATCAATTTAGATATCACCATTTCAAATCATACCAGAACTGTGTAATAATACTGGTGTATTTCAAAATTAGAGTGCTAAGTTGCATCTCCACTTTTATATAAAGTACAGTGTGGTATGGTCCAGAGAAGAACTGCCGCCTGGCCTCGGTTCCCGAAACCTCGTCAGTCTGTCTTCATATGTCCTGTCCTGCAGGTGATGTTGGCTTGGGCCTCGAAGATTCCTCATAGGAATCCATCCTCATCCTTTAGCATGCTAGCCATTCAGAGTATGTTGTGGTGTCCTCAGACTACAACAACAAGACGGCGTGCTCGGAGGTGACCCTGCAAGCGGCCACGCTGCCGCTGAGCCCGCGGCCCGCGTCTGCGTCTGCGCTGGTGCGGCGGCAACTGGAGCTGTGCTCACAGCATAAGCGACGACTCAGCCTGAGATGTGAGTAGAGTATAGACAGGGACAAAAAGCTTGGGTTTGGGAGAGTTGAGATTTTCTGTATTGAGACTTTGGGTCTCCCCGCTCCCAGCACAAAATCCATCCAGTGAACTCTGGCTACCCTACTTACCGGAACGCAACACGATGGTTATCACGGCCGCGGTCTTCTGTAGGGCGGAGGTTATTTTTTTTTAATACTACTTAGGTAGCAGACAAGCACACGGCCCACCTGATGGGAAGCGGTCACCGTGGCCTATGAACGTGTGCAACACTAAGGGTGTCACACACGCGCTGCCTACCCTGAAGGGAAGGGGGAGGGTTGGGAAGGGGTGGGGTGGCCTAGGAAGGGATAGGAGGAGGGGTAAAGTGAGCTCTGGCTACCCTACTTACCGGCGGGAACACAACACGATGGTTATTATGGCCGCGGTGTTCTGTAGGGTGGAGGTACTACCCGAGTCGGACAGCTCATTTCGTATGGGAGATACTACCGTGTCCTACCTCCATGTGTGATCCGGTTTGCCTTAGATAGTGTTCATCAACTTTCGTCGCGAAGTGTGTTAGTGTTCAGCAACTTCCGTCTCTGAGGGTAGATCTTTGTTTGCAGACATGCAGCGCAACAAGACGAGTCCGGAGCGCGTGTCGATGTTGATCTACGAGCCGAAGGCGCCGCAGCGACACCTCGATAAGGGAGACTTCACACATTCCGCCACCATCAACTGATTACGGTAAAACATTCCTTTAATTATATTTTTTTAAACCACTTAGCAGGCAATGCATGCAATAAAATATAATAAAAAAAAATATCTTAAAAAAGCGATGGTAGCTGAATGGATAAGGACCTCTACTCACTGACTGCCTCTACTCAGAGGCATCGAGTTTGAATCCGGTTGGGCAGTTTACCAATGTGAATTTCACTTGTATGTGCCAATCACAAGATTTACCATCTGCTGACAGTGAAGTAAAAACATCGTGAGGAAACCCACATGTCACAGAAGAAACTCTAAGGACGTGTCCGATTCACCAACCCGCATTAGGCCAGCGTGTGTGGATTAAGTTCTAAACGCTCTCAGCTCTCTCGCTAGAGGAGAGGAGACCCGTGCACAGCAGCGGGACATAAATGGGTTGCTATTATAATTTCTTAAAATGCCATTTTCATTGCAGGTATACTAGAAGCCCGGTGATTCGATTAGTTAATTCAGAATATTCTGTAGAATTTATTGTTTACGTAAGCATTTACATAATACGTAGCTAACACTTGTAAACAGGGTATAGTTTTAAAAGCAAGGTGCTCCGAATTTGGATACTTTACTGCGTTAGCAAGAATTACCCAAGCCCTTACAAACACCCTACTGTCATATAAATACGATAGCTGTCAAACAGTTGTCAGATATGACAGGTGTCAGATATGATAGGCGTCAAATATGACAACAAGTACACGTTGGCATTCTGTCGTATTTAAATGATTTTAGTGTGTAGGGTTAATTATTATACATTTAGTATTATATAAATATGCCCCATAGTATATATATTTAGTTATATAGTTACATTTAAACGCAAAATATAATGAATATAATAATTTAGTTTTGTATTTTGTGTACTGCAAGATAATGATTATTAATAAAAGTTATGTTATGATATTCGTATTTTATTTAATAATGCTCAGTGTTGCTGAGCTTTAACTCTTTTACTTTTGAGGGCGACTGTACCCATGTTCAAAATTCAGTCTCATTCTAGTCTCGAACTCGGGTCGATCTCCCAAATTTAAAGTGTAACCAAAAAATACTCTTTGGGAGATATATAATATATGACATCGAGAGTAGACTAAGGTTGAATTTTGAGCATACTTTTATTACGATTGACCTTCTGGTGTGAGACACGGCGCCAGTACCTAGTAATCACATAATTAAAAACAAAATCAGGTGTACAATTATTTATTTTCATAATTATTATGTTTATGATAATTACATTTTATAGTAAATATTTAGACAGTTATTATGGCAGTGTGTCGTGGTAACATTTTGTAGTTAACTGTAAATCATACAATTTCTACATAAAACCCGCGACTTTGCTTACTTTATTCACTGAGGAATAGGTAGGTTTATTACAAATTAACAAACATTGCATACCTACTGCAAGACTAGTGCAGTACCTATAGAAAATTGCATCGGTCTTGTGCGAATTATATGGATTTCATTGCACGATCTTATGAAAATTATCTGCACGAAATTAACGCTCTCTCTTTCGCACAGCTATCTACAGGTTTGATATCTTTTTAGAGTTGTTAAAACCGTACCTATACTTACTTGGACAAAATGGTCGAAAAAAACTTTTGCTATTTCATTAATTATAACTGAAAAAGCTAAATAATATAGGTACTTGCTGAAATTATTACTAATACTGGGTACAAAATATGTTTATTGGCAAACTTTATACACACTAAGTAGGTACCTCAATTTCATTTAGATTTAGATCGAAAATACCAAACAGGACGAGACTTGAACCCGCGATTAGTCTCTTTCAGTGGGAATACTCTGATTATCTGAGCTACCGGGAATGTCTTGGATATTCGAAAATTTGTCTTTTCCGATCTAAATCTATAGGAAAAGTTACTAAATGCTTTAAGATTTATTTTAGGGTTTTTTACAGAATAAAAATAAAAATAAATCTAAGTAATAAATATAGGACATACCACACAATACTACATAAAATATAATTTACGAAGGATACAAACTAAAGCAGTATAAATTAGCTACAGTTTGTAATAAAATGTCTGACTAGAGATTTAAAACTTCATATAAACGGAGTTAACCCGTCCGCTGTCTCGCGCGGCAGTCTGTCGTGCAAATTATATAGATTTTATTGCGCGGTCTTGTGCAAATTTTATGATTTTCATTTCACGATCTTGTGCAAATTATATTGATTTTATTTTCGTGCAAGTTATCTGCACGAAATTTGTTTGTTGCACAGGATGTTTTGCACGAAACATGTGCCCGTATGCGTACACATGCACGAGGCAGCGGACGCACCTATTAAAAAAAACATGTCTATCAGTCTTCAAACAATCGCCTAACAGACATTTCACATTTAGATCTAAAGATTTCAAACTAAATAATGATTTATTAAATAAATATAATTGCCTAGTCTTATAAAACATAAATAATTACCTTTGAGATGTATAATAATAGTTGATACAACGTAATTACACAAAAAAGTACAAGATTATGACCATAAGAAAACGAACTCGTAACTCAGTAAAAAACACGTTGATAACACCGTGTAATTTGAAAACTTATAAAATTAAAATTTCAAATGTAAAATTGAAATCAAATCAAATTAATTCAGAGTAATTCTGAAGGTTTCAGTAAACTCACGAAAACGTAGGTCGAATTTGTTTGATCATATCGTATACGGACTACCATAGTTTTTTAATGTTTTTCTCTGTGTATAATGTTATTGTAATAATTCACTTAAATTAAAAGTAAACAAATATTTATATATAACTTATTATACAATTTGTATAATATAATATATCATTAGTTTATACAAATTGTATAATTAACTAAAATTATATAAAGAAAAATAGTTCGTCAGGCAGTCAAGGGTTGACCTAGTAATATACAAATTGTTAGTGAGATCACTAGAAAAAAACTACCTACTTATATACTAATAAATGCTAGGTATAGGTATGTACAGATTTACAAAAGGAAGCCTGTCAATTGATAAAAACCGCTATTCAATTGATAATAAATTGTAAGAATGAGCATTTTGGTGAAGACTGAGGGTTTTGACACGCCGAGACACTTTTGGTCGCCTATTCATACCAATTAATGGTATTCCCGAAGTTAAGTACGCCGGATTAACTTCACCCCGCCTGATGGTAAGCTGGATGAAAAGTAGATACTTTTAAAAGTATGTTAGGTTTTGTCTGTGTGTGCTAACAAAAGCTGTTATTTTGATATTACAAACAGCGATGATTCTTGGGTGTGTTCAAACTGGCATTATGAAGATATTTAGGTAAGAAATAAGAATAATGTGTTAAATTTAACAAATTCTTATTTATTTACAATCTTCAAAATACTGGGCGCCAGGAGAATCATAGTCGATTTTCAAGATTCATTCAGACACTTCAATAGGCTATTTGACAACATTAAAAATATAAGTACCACAAATTATGATCACCCTATCAGAAAATAACGTAACAAGCCTCATGAGACTATAATTTACACTCAAATATGCATATTTATTGAGAATTTCAACTAGAAAGATGTAATATATTTTAGATTTATTGTCTGTGGTGAAAACGCTCTGTGTTTGGTGACAGCGCTGGTGACGTCATGTGTACGTAAACACGACTTACATGAACAAATACGTTTTCTGGGATTTATATACAGATATTTATACAGTGTGACACTTTATACATCACTTGGCTCACTAAAATATTGAAATCACTTTTTTAAGCAGTCAAATTCAGTATTGTTTACAAACGTCACCTAGCCAAATGACGTCACGTACGCCATTTTTTCGAGAATGGCGTTTTGCCCGCACTTTTGATAATTTAAACTTTATTATTGATTTTTCAACATAATGCATTGTTTTTTAACTGAAATATTAATGTGGTATGTTTATAATGTTATAAGGAATCATTTTAAGTAGTTTTATAAAATTAGTCAAATAGCCTATTTTAATTTTATAGAACGGGTAGGTACTAACTACCCTGTTCGCCCCTCCACGTGAACGGGGAAAAATTGTTTCATCGACCCCGATAACGGCGGTCTCGTCATTTAAAGGGGTGGATGGCACAGATCAAGTATTATCCACCCTTGTTCGATGTTAGGCGACGAAAAGTGCTCCATATGCGTGTACCCTTAAAATTATCTAAACAATAAATAAGCCTTCTCATTTGAGCAAGACATTTTAAGTTACACTGAAATTTTTAGAACAACCTCGTTTTTATACAATCAAATTCATATTATACATATAAAATTTAATTAATATACAATTTTTTTAATATACTTCGTATAATATTTCGTGACGTCATAAAATTTTAAATTTTAAACGAGAATTTTTTTTTACAATTTTTTTACATGACATGAAAAAAAACGGGATGGTGTTATGGCAATATAATATAGTACGGCCATAGACATTTGAGTCATAGTTTTTTAATAGGCGATAGGCCCGCGTTTGACCACTATCTCACTTGGTGGTAAGTGATGATGTGGTCGACGGTGGAGCACGCTTGTCTAGAAGCAACCTATTCACTCTTGACTTGAAATTCTCAGGTTACAGTATTTTTTGGAAGCGATTTTTTTGGCTACAACTTTTTTAAATTTGATTTCGTTTCAGTCTTATATCTGGGTTACAGGAAGATTATCTGATACCCTCTGAACACGTGGTCCGACTGCTTTATCCGACTAATCGGACCACGTGAACTTTTTTCCTGTTGGTCCGATTAATCGTACTTTTTACCCTCCTTTCTTCGGCAGTCGGGTAAAAAGTGTGTGAGTTAATGAAATAGGTTGGGCGGTTATATATGTGCCGTAAGTGTATGGTCGGACCATGTTTTCTTAAGAACGGTAAGAATTCATAGGCCGACTCCTTAATCGGGCCAACAGGAAAAAAGTTCACATGGTCCTATTAGTCGGAGGAAGTGAAATTGCAATTCCTTGTAGTACGATTAATCGAACCAACAGGAAAAAAGTTCACGTGGTCCGATTAGTTGGACAAAGCAGTCGGACCACGTGTTCAGAGAGATCTGATACGGTGAGTAAGATGTTAGGAATGTGGATACTAAAGAATACTACCGTGCATTAAATACCTAACGGGTATTATGAAATCTGAACGGTAATTGACGGTATATGGAAAATTATTCATAAAAAATACTAGTATTCTCGTTAAACCCTCCGGCTAAGCTAAATTGCTTGTTAGGTGTGGGCTCACATCGGTAGTGTAATGGCCAGGATTCGAACCCAGGACCTCGCGATCGTTAGGCCGATTCCCTAACCACTAACTTACTAAAATAGGATGACAGCTACAGGTAGCATCAAAAACTATTTATGAAAAATGGGTATTACTAAAAACTTATATGGAGAATAAAAAGATATGATTATGAAAAAAAAGGGAGATTTTGTACGATTGTCATGGTTTGAGCAGTTAAATTGATTTAAAAAAAATATTAATATACAAAATCATGGGTAAAATATTTTTTTATCATGGCAACACACCACTAGAAAGATAATAAACAATGGCATTTTATTATATAATCTATATTGATATCGTAACATACTTTATAATTATAATATGGTGTATTTATAAAAAGTTATGGTCTTATGTGAATTTTTATATTTCATGATATGTATGTCAGGACCACTTTTTTATACCATTTGGGTTGTAGACAAGCACATGGTCCACTTAATGGGAAGCGGTTACCGTGACCTGTGGATGTGCGCAACACCAGGGGCGTCACACTCGCGCTGCCGACCCTGTAAAAACCTTCTAATGCCCTTCTCAAAGAACCCCTTATTGTAGCCGCCAGGGAAAACCACAGCAAGGAGATCATTCCACAGCCAAGTGTGCACTGAATGAAATTCCTTTCATAATTGTGCATACTGTTTTAAATTGCAACGTGTGTAGGGGAATTCCCTGTAATGTATACAGGGGGTTTTCAGAGCAACGTGTATTATTGACCAATCCGCTCCCCACCCCTAGTCTAAGAAGTAAAAGGCGAGCTGTTGTCTCTGCCTACCTCATTAGTGAAAGGCGTGATTTTCCATACATACTATGAACTACAAAACTCCATAACAGACCATCTAATTCAATAATATTTTACCTAGAACTTTGCCTAATATCCGAATCATCATCCGCAAAACTAGCTCGATTCCTCCTTTCACAGCGTTTCTGATGTTGTCTTATAAACGCACTGAGCCTGTTCAGCAAGAACTGCTTATCATGACCTTCGAGAACCAACTGGTTCTTCAGAACCGTCACCATATGTCTATTAGCAGCTGCTACTGCCCAGTAGTAGTAAAGACATAGTAAAAGAATAGCAAACGCTGGCACAGCAAAATTGGACGTCCCTAACAAAAATATTATTTCTCTTATAAAGTATGGGAACCCATCGAATGTAGTTACAACAAAATCCCATACAGTAATATAACCCCTATAAGGCCCACAATTTATAGATGGCAGCACTTCTGCAACGGAATAAGCTACCGGACCGATAGATACAATAAACCCAAGAAGTAGAACAGACATGAATAGAGATTTCGATTTAGACGCTTTGTAAACTACTGGTGAGGGTGTACAGTTAGTTAAGCAAGTAAATTTTTTGATGTAAAATATTAAAAAGTAAAATATCGTACCTATTAACGGCAAGAACGGACAGAAAAATGAACCCGTCCAGATGATAGTTTGTATGTAAACGATATCTAAAACATGTTTTGGGAGATAGAAATCTTGTTCTCCTATCATTTTTAAGCATCTGTTATTTATATGCCTAGCAATGAAAGATCTAGGCAGGTTAATAAAGAACGTTGTGACAAACTGCACAGCGAAGTCAGTCAAAATCAACTTATAAAGTTGTTGTCCAACGTACGTCTCCCAACATTCCAACTTTGTATCGTTCCCGTCTGATACACATACAAATCCATGATCCCTTATATATATGTATATTTGACTTAGCAATACGGCTAACGAAGATAGTCTTAATAAGACAGTCCTTAGTAGTGTCACGAAAATTATCTGCGGGGGAGTGTAATTCTCTAACTGTATTAAATAATTGAATATTTCTGGTACTATCAAGTTAAGTACTACTATAGTTATAAACGGTAGGAATTCTAGTAGAGTCTCTTCGAATTGACCAAATGTTATTCCACCTTTATCTAAAGACAATGCAGATTTTGTAGCATTAATAATTTCATTGCTACTCTGTTCGAGTGTCTCTTGATTCAATCTTTCCGTAGAATAATTAAAAGTTATATATATCAACACACCAGAAGCGATCAAAATGATTAAAACTATTAAATTGATAAATAATCGTTTCAAATGTAATAAAATTTGAGTTTCCTTGCTTCTCAATTGCTTCTCTTCTTTATATTTCTCTGCTTCTAAACAACCTTTCACTTCGTTATATATCGCTTTGTGTTTAATTTTTGCTGATTTATCGTTATGAATACAGAAATCCCACCCACCGAATACCAAATTACAATACATGTAAAATTGTCCCTCGCTCTCAACTAACCGTTCCTTGAAACCTTTAGCTGCTGTTTTGACTATCGCCACTAGAGATAATAGTACCCAAGAAATAGCTACAAGAATATAAGCCATAGGATTGTTATAATAAAGGTCTTTTTCCCATAGCTTTGGTAGATTGTACGAGTAAATCTGATCGGAGTATACTCCGTAGAATAAGATAGTACGTTCCATGACTCCGGTTCCTTGGATAACATCAAGGAATATGTTTGAATGTGTTGTGTTTTTAGATAGATAGGCATTTGAGCAGCATACTGAGTTGTTTGTTTCAAATTCTTCGCAGTGACCATCTGTCTCCGTTAGTAAAGTTTTTGGTAGTATCATGAAGACTATTATTAATATAGATATAGCTATGTTTAAGAATAGAAGCCACCTTAGGAAGATGAAGTAGGAGACGACGCCGGTGCCGAATTTCCCCTCGATCTCCCTTAAAGGGGACTGCCAGAGCTCCAGTTTGCCCACCACCTCGGAGAACCTTATCCTGAAGCGGTGCCACACCTTTCGTTGTCTCCATTGAAGCTGTTCTAACCCTTGGAGGCGTAGTTTTGTTGCGTTCTGTGGATAGGAATACAGATTTTTTTTATATTGGATAGGTTAAAATGATTTCATCTCGCCTGATGGTAAGCTAAAGGTAAAGTCTCAGAACCGGGATATTCTATTATTTTGTAACTAACATACAAGTGGGGAGATGCATCAAATAGCAACACATGTTGTTGGAAATAACAACTATACCACCTGCCTCGGTAGCACAGCGGTAGTAAGTCTGACTGCTGGGTATGAGGTACAAGGTATGATTCCTCTAATACGAAGTAATTAAAATAAAAGTAAATAAAAAAAAAAAAAAAAAGTAAGTAAAAGGCAGTGAAAACTGGATTATGTATACTACATTATGCAGAATGAACTTCAAAGAGGAGGTAAGTCAGTTCTATTACTGTAATTTTTTTTTCAGGACATTACAAAGACCGTGTGTAAATTTTGGAAAACCAAATACCGCTCGTCCCATAACTGTATACTACGCTCATCTATATCTTATAGATAATAATGTTAAGTTACTTTGTGTACGCTTCAAAATCTGCAAAAGTTCTGCATCGATTGAGCTCAAATTTTGACTTTTTTTGTGTTGGATAGACCATTTATTCTGACAATTTTTTCTGCCTCTACTGTTCAAAGATTTGCTGGTAGAGTACTCTTATAGAGTTAAGCTCGCCTTTGTACATATTTATTTCACGTGAAATTAATACTATATAAAAAGCGAGCGACTGTCGTAGTATGGACATGTTATGAGAAGAGATGAAAGTATAAGTAATGTTGTTAAAAAGGTTCAAAGTATGAATGTGGAGGGCTTCAGGGGCAGAGGTAGGCCTAAGAAAAGATGGATGGAATGCATGAGACGATATGGAAAGGAAGGGAGTGACTGAGGAGATGACATCGGACAGGAATGTATGGAGGAGAATGACATGATGCGCCGACCACAAATAATTGGGACAAGGGCAGGTGGATGATGAGGTGAAATTAATATTTTTTCTTTTTTATTGTGCAGCTGTGTGTAAAGAATTAAGTTATATCACAGGCGAAACCACGGGGCACAGCTAGTTTTTGTACGTCGTACTGACTGCACCCCGCCTGATGGTAAGTTGGCGTATTATAGAAAGTAAATAACAGTGTATAGTATACCTGTAGCCTAGCTTTAAGGTCTCGCTTCTGGTTCATGGGCACCGGCATGGCTTTGATCTGCATGATCTCCTCCCATGTGCGTTCTTCGTTCGACAGGTTCTCTGTGGGGTACATACAAGAATTAGCTTAACTCAACTGCAGGCGATAGACTTTGTAACCAAAAGGCGATAAGTCGACGGCCGGCTGGGGCGGTCTAAAAAAAAGGAAGTTCCTATTGTTACAAAATATTTTTGTGTTATTTTTTTTAAAATGAGTATTTAATTTTGATTACCTGTATGGTTATTGATTGATAAATATTTTTCTATGATTATAATTACTGTTTTTTTATTATTTCTATTTCATTTAAATGTGTCTGAATAAATAAATTGCAGTATTCATCAAAGTTACACTCTATTGATGCATCAGGAGGTCTTCAAAGTAACGCACGTATGCTATACGTACGTCAGTGGTAGTGCAACAAAATGACACGTCAGTGGTTGAGGGTTAACGCAAAGGATACCATTTTTTGTAGCGTTTATAATTTTTTTATCGTGCGTAAATCCCTACGGATACCACCCCCCGACAGCCACAGGGGTGGTTATGTCGGAATCGAACCGGCTAAAACCGCGCCTCAGGTCCCAAATACCGGGGTGTAAGGTTACCCAATAGATATATCCCTCGCATCCCAGCTGACCTCTGACCATCTACGGTTTTAGGATGGCCTCTTCGATCCGTCAAAGAGGGGGGGGGGGGGGGGAGTAGGTAGCCCTGAAGATAATATTCACGTATACTTCCGACAGTTATCAAAACAAATCAATGTCAATACTTAAATGTGATGCAGTTTGATAATCAAAATCATTACCTACTATCTTATCATTGGATACCATTTGCCTAATGAGCAATACTTGTTTATACATACTTAGGGGAATTTAGATGTTATCTAGCTAATACCTACTTACCATTTTAACTAGGCAAATATATTTGTGATTGATTTCTCGGAAATAACTGTAGATAAAATGATTCCGATGAAATTTTGTAATTTTTTTGCAGACAAGCGCATGACCCACCTGATGGTAAGCGGTCACCGTGGCCTATGGACGTGTGCAACACCAGAGGCGTCACACACGCACTACCGACCCCGTAAAAACCTTCTAATGCCATTTGGTCTAGCTGAAGTAAATTTTTTAAGTAATTTTGTTATTGGTAATAGGCTCGCGTTTGACCACAATCTCACCTGTTGGTAAGTGATGATGTGGTCGACCGTGGAGGACGCTTGCCTAAAAGTAACCTGTTCACTCTAGAAATGAAGACTCCCAGTTTGTAGCTTTCCGGAAATACAGACTCAGGCAGGGCATTCCACTCTTTAGCACTACGCTTGATGAACGTACTGCCAAAACATTTTGTGCGTATGAGTGGGATATCCCCACCATGTACCGATGGATTTATTAGCCGCGGTAGCCTAGTGGTTTGGGTAATGGACTGCTGAGACGAGGTCTCGGGTTCGATCCCAGGTTCACCATGGCACACACCAATGACCTTTCGATGCTTTCGAAGTTATGTGTGTATTTATCGCAGGTTTATTAGTGCCTCGGGGAGCACGTTAAGTCGTCGGTCCCGGTTGCCATACAAATATCTATGGCAGTCGTTACGGGTAGTTGGAACCCACAAAAGTCCAACCAGTCTAACTTGGAACTTCGATATCGCCATTGGTCATAATGACCATTGGTTGTGGAGGTCAGATGGCAGTCGCTCCACGGAAAATATCGAAGTTCAGCCGCATCACAGTTAGACTGGGAAGCCGACCTCAACTGAGTTGGGAAAAAGGTTCAGAGAATGATGATGATGATGACCGATGGATTTTTTAATATCCAATGTACAGATACAGCTATTTTACAATTTTATAATAGTATAGACAGATCCAAGTGTATGCAACAGTATCGCAGTTATTAATAATTCCCAGCGCTAGTGCGTCACCTTGAACCGTTCGTTTCCCAACATTGTTTGACTAGCAATAATTGGCGCGAATTTGCTACCTTGAAGGTACATTAGCGGTGAGACACCGACCTCAATATTGAGAGGTAGTGAGTTCAAATCTCTTGCAGTGCAATGTTTTTAACACACTTATGTTAACTTGCTATGTATATAATCTTTTGATTCGATGTACCATTGGAGCGAATTCTGGGAAGTAATAACATACCACAAACAAATTTTACGAAAGAAAAAATATACATACGAATTGACAACCTATTTTTTTTTCTAAATCGGTTAAAAGGAAAGGAAAAAAGATTTACCTGATAGATCTGGCAGCATAGAGAGATGAATGTCTCTACTCTGCGTCGTTCTGGCGTATGTGGACTGTCGCCTCTCATTTTGCGATCGGGCGCGTTTCACTGTGGTTGCTGCGGACAAACGATTAGTAATTTAGTTATTAATAGCAACCCATTCAAATCAAATCAAATCAAATCATTTATTTGTGTAAACACGAGTCAATATACATATGCATGCAAGATGGTGAGTAATTTAGTTAATGTCCAGCGTGCTTAGCCGTAGTCATGCCGGCGTCATAGTCATTTATGTCCCACTGCTGGGCACGGGTCTCCTCTCCTCTAACGAGAAAGGGTTTAGACCTTAATCCACACACGCTGGCCTAATGCGGGTTGGTGGATCGGACATGTCCTTAGAATTTCTTCTAGGACATGTGGGTTTCCTCACGATATTTTTCCTTCACAGTCAGCAGATGGTAAATCATGTGTTTAGCATATATAAATTCCACAAAGTGAAATTCACATTGGTACTGTCTGGCAGGATTCGAACTCGATACCTCTGAGAAGAGGCCGCGTCCTTATCCATTCAGCTACCATTGCCGATCATAGAATAGTGATTAGTGAATAGGAATTAAACATAAACATAACATAAACTCACGCCTATATCCCCGAAGGGGTAGGCAGAGGTGCTAACACCCACATTTCGCGCCAGTTTATGGTTAGGTCCCAATGTAATAGGTGGCGAGCCTATTATTTGAATAGGAATTATAAGATTAGAATGCAAATAAATGCTGAAACCTGATGATTGAGGAACGAGACTCCGGCGCAGACTTGTACTTTGTTCGCTATTTAGTACCTAGATGATTATGTGAAGTTTGCACAAAATCGGTCAAGCGGTTCTTCATTTATCACATTTGATTTATTTGTATAAATAAATAGCGATGTTAATTAGGTCATTATATTTTTTTATCAAAGGAAGTAAGTATTATCGATACGAAAATATGAATAATAGCTGTTGCCCGCGGCTCCGCCCGCGTGGACGTCGATTTTCACGTTTTTTTACTATATCGCATGTTCTAATGAGCCGATTTTATTAAAATATGCGTAAGATTTTGAGTCTAAGCAAGACCTTTCTAATAAAAAAAACCGCATCAAAATCCGTTCGGTATTTTTTACGTCCATCGCGAGAGCGATGCGATGCGAGCTAAAAATTTACCGTATGTTTGGTTGTAATTGGTTAAATAGAACCGGAGATATGACCAAAAACGACCTAAAAACGAAGCGCGAGCGAAGCCACGGGTATCAGCTTGTATAAAAAGTAGCCTATATGTTGTCCAGCACTATGAACTATAATCGTACCAAGTTTGATCAAAATCCCTACAGTAGTTTTTGATTTTAGCGCGCACAAAGATTTGCGGACAAACAGACAAACCGACAAACAGACAAACAGACAAACAGACAAAAATTCTAAAATCATTGTTTTGGCATCTATTACATTCATAAAGTCCCGACAGACAGACACCGATCAGTTACAGATTTATTATATGTATAGATAGATATAGATGAAGATATTGATGCCAATAAATCAGTTATTGATAATAATGTTTTGATTTATTGGTAGCATCCGTGATTCATTGATATAAAATATGTCTACCTAGTTCTTACGATAAGCGAAGAATGATTTTTTATAGATTATAGATAGTTATCTGTAGGTTTTCAAGTACTTAATCCATTTATAGCGGACTAGCTGATGATTCCCGCGATTCCCGCAACTCATGGGAACCTTTTCCAGGAACAAAATCGCGAAAGGTAGGTATCGCGAAAAGCCACAAACCACTAATCAACCTGCAATAATGTGCAACTTTTTGTTGATGCCATATAGATGACTTTTTTATGTCGGTCACGTCAATATGACTTCACCTTGCCTGGAATCTCTGGAATGGGAGTCTGCATTACAAACACCCAAAGTGCTATAATGGTGGCCCTCAGCTTGATGGCCTCATCAAATGCTTTTCACGCCCCGCTTAAAGGACCCGGGGACTATAGGAATAAGGAAAAACGTGAGCTGGTAAAGAATTCTAAGCCTTATGGTGCGGCAAATAAAAGAGGCACCGAACTGCTTGATTCTTGTTGGAATAGTTTGCACCATATGAAGGTGATATCTCAGTTTTGCACGTGTTGTTCTGTATAGGAAAGGAGAGGGTTTTTACGATATCTGAATGCGACCATACATAAAACCGCGGTAGCCTAGTGGTATGGGTAATGGACAGCTAAGACGAGGTCTCGGGTTCGACCCTAGGTTAGCATGGCACACACCAATGACTTTTCGATGCTTTTCGAAGTTATGTGTGTATTTATCGCAGGTTTATAAGTGCTCGGTCAATGGCAATAGGCTCGCCACCTATTACATTGGGACCCAAACATAAACTGGCTAGCACCTCTGCCTTCCCTTCGGGTATATAGGCGTGAGGTTATGTTATGCCATACCGGAATAAAAAATATCTGTCTAATGACATTACAAAATGGCGTTGTCGTTGATACTTTAAAAACAAACTCACTATTCCTCGCCTGCTTCGATGGCAGTAGAGTAGCCAGCTTAGCAGCATCAGCTCTCTGAAGGTTATCGAACAGTTCCTGCTCAGCCCCAGGGTACAACTCCTGGTAGAACTCCCCCCCAGCTTCCTCCCATCCCTCATGCTTCTTACTCCGAGCCTTGTTCTTGGAGTTACCGCCTGACATCTTTCAATACATCTGAAACAAACCAATGTTATGTTTAATACTAGGCGTGTCTGTTGATCGGTCTGCATGTACTTCGATCTGAGCGACAATTCCACGGTTGCATACAAGCACACGGCCCACCTGATGGGTAGCGGTCATCGGTGTGCAACACTAAGGGTGTCACACACGCGCTGCCTACCCTGAAGGAAAGGGGGGTGGGCTAGGAAGGGGAGGGGGAGGAGGAGTACAGTGAGTTCTGGCTACCCTACTTGCCTGCGGGAACACAACATGATGGTTATTATGTGCGCGGTGTTCTGTAGGGCGGAGGTACTACCCCAGTCGGACAGCTCATTTCGGACGGGAGATACCGTCGTGTCCTACCTCCTTAATTGTCAAAACTCGGTGGTATCCGTAGGGATTGCCGCGTGAAACTTGACTTGGGCCTCAAAGGGCCCTTTACACTTACCCTACAGATGTAAGTATAACTATTTATGTCTAAGAAGCGATAAGGGAGACCAACAGGGAAATATCAAAAAGTTTATACATAAAAGGTAGGTATTTTTTTGTCCAGTAAACATACAAATAAAAAATATTACCACAAAAAAGCAGGTAAACTTTTTTTTTATAATGTTTCTAAGTATACACAAGTCATGGTCAATATGTTTAAATAGCTCTATTTATGGATATAGCCAAGTCATTGACTTTTTTTTTTTCAATTTTTTTTATGAATAAAGGCACAGCCTAAGGTTGCAAGGTAGCGATCAAGTTTAATACAAGTATGATGATTTCGGTAAGGAGTTTGATGGTTGTCAATATTTGTATAGAATGTCTATTTGCATTTGATTTTATAAGTTTATAAGTGCCCGGTTAATGGCAATAGGCTCGCCACCTATTACATTGGGACCTAAACATAAACTGGCGAAATGTGGGTGCTAGTACCTCTGCCTACCCCTTCGGAGATATAGGTGTGAGTTTATGTTATATGTTAAAATGTTGCATTTTAAATTATTATGCAATATTTCATCATAATATTACCCCGCTATTGATAATTTAGGCTAGATAAAAGTTGTAGCCTCTATAACTAAAAGCTTTTGCATGTATTGCTTACATCTTTAATCTTTACCAACGCACATATTCCCAAACCTTGCAATCTAGTCTTTTTGGGGCCTTAATAAACAATCTGTTAAGGCCAAAAGGCAGATATTTATCCCGCTTGCATCAAAGGGTTCAAAATCAGACATGGGTCACCGCACCACCCTGGGGTTTGAAGAGCCAAGGCGGCGTGCGGTTTTAGTCAGTTCAAGTCCGACATAACCACCCCTGCTGGCTAGTAGGGCTGGTATCCATTGTGATTAAAAATGGATAAATTCAGAAAATATAACCTGTGCAACCCTCTGACAATAGCTATCTTTTTCTTCATTAAATATCGCATATTGTTTTGTAATCTCTGTATACACATATAGACATTTATATGATATAACAATAATAAACAAACTAAATTTAAAAAGTATGAAAGTAAAACATAGTTCTTAAAAAAAAATAGAAGTGAGTTCATTGACTGTTGTATGACTCTGTACTATCACATAACCATTACTGTTTTTAATTATAATTCTGTCAAAGAAAAAAGATTTAAAAATTAACATTCAGTACGACACTGTGAACAAAATTAGTAGTGAAACTTGCCTTTTAATTTCTTAATAAGCAAGTAAAATTAGTATGGTAATTAATGAAATGAGATTTTACTTGTATGTACTCATTGGTACATGCAAAAAAAAAGTAAAAAAGACCACTTGTTTCTGTAATACCACATTAAAAATGGCGGGAAAGTTATCTCATTATGTTTTCATTAGTTACAATGTCGTAACAGTATTTGTAGCTTTGTTCGAAAATATATTTTTTTTAAATTTGAATACTGCTAAGGAGCGGAATACCCTGCGAAAGTCTGTGTTTCCAGAAAGCCATAAACTGGGAATCTTCCGGGTCTTAAGTGAATAGGTTCTATCTAGGCAAATATGACTCATTGTACATGGCACCTGCCACCAATGGGGATTGTCATGAAACATAAGCATGTATAATGAATATTTTTTTTGCAATAATAAATATTCTTTTAGATGTGTTTTGTTTGACTGCCAAGCTTCATGGGTTATAAACTCTTGACCTGCTACCTTCACCAAGTCCCGGTAGGATGAGGAAGTTGTAGATGACATGCACACTAATGGTCTTATATGGCATGACTATTAGACATTATAGTCATGCATGGTTAATAAAAACCAGTTTAAAAAATATTACTAGTAGATAGGTACTAATTGGATGGAAACTCTTGAAAAATTAGTTTACAGTAACTTTAAATCACATTTTGTTCAACATTTCATCGAAATAAATTCACAGATTTTATAATGTTATCATTATATTATTCTTGTTTTTATGAAGAATAAACAACTGTTCAAATTAGGTATGAATGGAAATTAATAATGTTAATTTACCTGTTAGACTACAACAATTGAAGCACTGACACAAATAAAGGATTTTAAGCCTTTGTTACTATTAGTCCATTGTTTATATGAATATATTATGATACGGCAAAAACTATCCGTTAATTATTCAGAGCGATAAGATTAGCAAGTTAAACAAATAATTGACCACACACATGAATCATTCTTATTGGAAAAATTTCTAATAGATACAACATACAATTTAAAAAATAATTATTCACTTCACTTTCGCGCTATGTACAAAAAACGTTAATTCAAATACAGAACAAAAAGCATTGATAAACGATTAGGTTTTTTTATTAAGCTCAAAGCAAAGGTAGTGTTCAAACTCACCGTTTGTAATAAACAATTGAAATCAATCCAAATATTACACAGCAGACGTCACTCCACAAGTTTAAGACATTATTAGGACATGTTATTCACAAACTCTGTAAGACAAATATATAAACAATGTTATTAGTATCGCGTAATGTGTTATAAAAATGCAGTTATTTATAATTAAAGTAGTCAACGTTCACAACACAACGCAAGGAGTGGTAGATCGCACAGTGCACTGACTGATTGTCAGCGTTCGTTCTGAAACAGCAGTAATTTAATTCCGAACTGTCAAACTAACGCTTTAAAACCGGATTTAAAGTGATTTATTTACAACCTTAAATTTCTTATAGAAGCCCATGTTAGCAGTATTAGCAGTCACGTTATAAACGAATTTATGTTTATTTCTTACTATTAGAATTATTTTTAAAAAATGATATGTGATTTAGACCGTTGTTTTTTTGATTGTGGTAATCTGTCATTTATTCCATACACATACAGACACATCGTCGATACGCTATTAATATAAACATATTCAATTGTTTATGTTATTCAACTAATTTTAAATTAACATTTAATACATTTAATGAACTTTCGATCAAACACCATAAAATACTACATACCTACTCTTAGAAAAAACAAATACTTTTCATTTAGCAAATAAACAAAAGGACATCTTTTATCGATCACTTTTTATATGGAACGGCACCGAAACGTAGTTCTGTAAGATAATATTAGTCTCAACCTCTTGACACTGATCGTAACGACATTTAGCAAAGGAAATAAGTGGTCATGGAGGTGAAAAAACAGCCAATCTGATATCCGCAGTCGGTAAAAAACGACAACCACCCGTCGATAGCGTAAACAAATTTCTGAGGAAATTTTCTTCATATAATATCCGGTTTCGCTCACGACTGGTGAGTTTTCGCGGCATTTCCACGGCCCACCAATAACGGCAGGCTACCTGTAGATATAGCCAATCAGAGCATTCTTCCGTGAGCGGTGATCCTAATTGAGCCAATGCAATATCCGGCGCGCGTTGCGACTACATCCTGCGCGGAAAGCCCGGGAATGGTCCAGGGCGGGACTACACCTGCGCAGCATCCCTCCAGACGCCGCTTCAAGATCACATCTCGCGAAAAGTAATGATTATTTCTGTCCGCGGGCGTTTAGTTCCGCATATTCCCGTGGTGGCGCTACGCACGGGTGTCCGACCGCGGCGTACGTACCTCATTATATGGATTTTAAAACGTATTAACGGTATTGTAAATTGATAAATTACATATTTTAATTTGTTTAGTGACAGAATAAAATATAGTGCTACGATATTGCGGCTAAGTGCGCAGGAAGTGTTAACTGTGTGGGACAACGTAGTTCGGGAACTCTTCTGACGTCCATTAGTCTACGTTTTTCCAGGGGGTGTGAGGCAGTGCGAGATTAAAGGGAAATTTCCAAGTGTTGTAATAGATAGTAATGTTAGATGTTGTGTTATAAATGAGTGTTATTCCAACATGTTTTTGTGGGGGAGAGTATCGACCGTGCGGAGCGCACGTCTGGCCGTATTCCAACACGGCGCGACCCGCGTCGAGCACACGCGCTTAACAAGATAATCGCAGACCTATTTCGTACCGAACTTTGGTGTTAACTATTGTTATGAGTGTATACGACTCGGCGAACGATGCACCCGAAACGACAGCCCGCGCCAAGCGGCTTACACATCTGAAAACTATATTGTACCACTAATGGCGTTTGGCAAGTTGTTCTCCATACTGGTCGTGGTAGCCATCGTATTTGGCGACCATGAAATCAAAACAGAAAATAAAACGAAAAAAACCGTGGCGACGCAGAAAGGACAGAAATTCCGGACCGCCAATCCAGGCAAGGAGCGAGGCTCATTTCACAAACTGACTACTCTCATGAATCGTACAGACAGTCGGAAATATGGAGAAAAATCTAGCGTGGACAGGCTCCATCTCCTGAACAGAAACTATAATGATATGATGAACGATAATGAAGGAGCTATAGCTATCAATCAGAAGCCTAACGAAAATGAGACCTATGCTATGACAGATAATAAAATTAAAAAAATTATAAAGAGTCTACGTCCGACAGTTCCAATGTATGAAACTGTGTATAAGAATTACATCTCGCAAGCAACAGGGGTCTATTGTAACTTCGAAAATGTGACCCATGATGGGGACATGTGCATGTGGCAATGGAACTCAACAGTGTCGAGCCACGGGCTTGGGTTTCGAGTGGTGACTGCAGAAGACTTGGTGGAGATGAACCGGACTACTAGAGGAATGAAATTCACCGGGCCTGCGACAGACGCTGATGGGAATACTGGAGGTGGGTTCTTAGTGTGGTTATTTTTGATGACTTTTGAAGCTCTCGTGTTTTTATATTCAGTTACATTTGATAAAACCGACTTCAGCCGATCAAATTGAAATTTGACCGCATAGGAAGCATCAACTTTCACATAAAAAAAAGAATCATCAAAATCGGTTCACTCAGTCGAAAGTTCTGAGGTAACAAACATAAAAAACATTACCCTCCTTCCTTCGGCAGTCGGGTGAAAATACAGTCGAAACCTCATCCTTCTTTTAAGATGATGAAGGCTTTGTTCATAATACGACGTTAAGCGGTATATCACAGAGATTTCTATTTGATTTTAAGACCAATGTATTAACTTGTGATAACAAAATAATTAACAATTAAGTTAATCAAAATAATACCTAATAATCCATCATAATTTGAGGTTACTGATTTATATTTCTAAAGCCAAAGAACGGCCGTTGGAGATTGGAGAACGGAATTTGCGCATAAGTTTGAGTATTTACGTGAGGTCCTTGTGTAGTCAAATAATTATATTTCTCGGGTGGATAATTCCAAATTGGTATCTGAAGTTTTCCTCCAGAAAAATTACATTTTCTGCGACATGTGGGAGTATAAGCGATTAAAACAGACCATAACTTACTACGGAATACTAAGTTTCAACATCCCTCTCAACTAGAACATTTCAGGGAGAGATTGTTTGCTCACTTAGGGATTCCTCTAAGACTTTCGCTCACCATCCCCTGGGATCATCTTCATCATAGCGTTAACTAGCCCCGTTCGATTTCACTTTCCGATTTTTATTACGGTATTCGACCACTTGGGCCACAGGTTACCAACCCCTGGCAGGTCTTAGCATAATTACTGAAGACCCCGCCTTTTGGAAGAAAAGCAAGCCACATTCACCCCTTAAGATAAAGACGCAGCATCTCTTCAGGATCGTCAATTGAATGATATGTTGCCTAACCCTCGACTGTCAAGATTTTTATACTTTTTTTCTACTCACAGTCACAAAGAATCGTTCTGGTTGACGCAACAGTAATAGTTTGACCTTTCGATGGTTTATATCAGACCGAATCCGCCCACCTAACCAGGGGTGGTTTTTATAGACATTTTCGTCTGCTTGCATTCAGTTGCAAGTTCTATGGAGTCAGTTAAGGGGATATTCCTGCCCCTTTGGGCATTAGTCAGGCATTTATTATTCAATCCATCCGATTAATGCCAGCATCTATATAATAGATGAGTTTATAGGACTCTGCTAGCATGTGAAGCGGTGTATCCACGGAACAGCCCCAGCAATGGTGGCACTCGGGCTTCGGTTCCCGGCCTGTACGATGTAGGAACTCAACAAAGCAACCATGCATGGAGAGAACCTGCGTCAGCCGGTCTGGTAAGAGAGGTTTCCGTGGTGCCTCTCCAGCCATTCCTCCAACATAGCCACCCCCTATGTCCGACGACAGGAGAAGTAAGTATTTTAATATACTACCCCCAGAATCAGTACGCATTAAAATTCAGGGTCGGCAGCGTGAGCAGAAAGCCTCTGATGTTGCACACGTCCATAGGTCACGATGACCGCTTCCCATCAGGTGGGCCATGTGTTTGTTGACTACGTAAGTGGTAAAAAAAATCTATAGATTTCTTTGTTTGCACAAAACCAGGTATTAAAATACAACATACTATTCCAGAAATCTATTCCCGTTGAGCGTGGGCACGGGATCAATAAGCGTTGCATCCGGGCGGGACCATACGCAACGTGGGTAGTTTATTATAACATATAACAATGGTTGCCATGGTTACTAAGACCCTACGTATCGTTGGTAAAGCAACAAGAAATAATCAAGTGTTGCGTCTTGTTCAACTTTGACATTTACCCGTGGCTCGGATAGCGCGTTTATCTGTCGCCGTTCGTCCCGGTTACCTATGGCATTCGTTACGAGTAGTTGGAGCCCAAAAAAGTTCGTCAAAGGGCCTTACCATAAACTCTTAAAGCAGTATTATTTTAATATTACTTAAAACTTTCATAGTGTGAATCGGACTGGGTCAAACGTCGTTTGTTATTATTATTATAAGTGTGCTGTGTCTAGTAAATCTACTAACAAACACACGTCAAACTTATAACACCCCGTTCGGGTTTCCGTCGGGTGTTAAAAATGAAATAAATATATCCATAAACCACAACATACCATAAAAGTAAGAGAATGCTAGACCTCATTAATACTACTCGTATATCCGTCGACATCGATGGTCCGATTCACACTATGAAAGTTAAGTAATATTGAAATAATACCGCTAAAAGTTTGTGGTAAGGCCCCTGGTCTAAGTACAAAACTACGATAATTGCCAGTGGGGTTATGAAAGTCAAATGGCAGTAACTTCACGGAAAATTTCGAAGTCCGAGCATTTCGTGGTAAGGCTGAAAGCTGACTTCAAGCGACAGTACCATAGCTATTCATGTGCTTCAAGTGAGCTAGAGGAAGGCTCGGGGATGAAATTTTTACATAGGTACATACATACATATAAATATGCTCACGCCTTTTTCCCTCTGGGGTAGGCAGAGACAACAGACCGCCATCTGCCTCTGTCCTTACATACTTCACGCGCTTCCTCTACTGTCATTAAACCTTTCATGCAAGCCCACCGGTTTCGAGTGCTTTTGACCTGCCCTTTTAGCCTTGTGAGATTTTTAGCTATGTTTTACTAGCTGTACTCGCGGTTTCGGTTATCGCGCGTAGACGTCCATACGAACTTTTTATTACCTACCAATTTCATCTCACACAGGTTGAAACTTCGGGAAAACACTAAAGCATATTTATTAATTATCAAGTGCCTATTATAATATCAACTTATATGGCAATATAGTTGAAAATGACGAAGTTTCATACAAACTTTCATCCCCAATTGACCTACATTCAAGCTTTTTTTTCGCAATTAAAAATAGCCTATGTCCTTTCTAAAGCTCTGTTCCATCTCTATAATCAGTTTCATCAAAATCGGTTCCATGGTTTAGGCGTAAAAGCATAACAGACAGAGTTACTTTCACACATCTCAATATATATAAATCTCGTGTCACAATGTTTGTCCTCAATGGCCTCCTAAACCACTTAACCGATTATAATAAAATTCGCACACCATGTGCAGTTCGATCCAACTTGAGAGATAGGATAGTTTTTGAAACGGATTTCGACATCCACGCGGGCGGAGCCGCGGGCAACAGCTAGTAATAATATGGACATTGATTTTATATCTGACTAGCTGACCCACCCTGACTTCGCCCGTGGCGTATTTCGAACCCCGATGCACCCTTTTTAACTCACATAATATGCTAATAATTTATCAGTTTTCCTAAAATGTATGAGAATCTACCGGAATTGTTCACATTTATGATTATTGCTCCGCTCCCTTGGGCAGTAGCGTGATGATATTCAGCCTATGACATTCACGGATATTGTGGCTTTCTATTGGTGAAAGCATTTTTAAAATCGGTTCAGTAGATCCCGAGATTACCGTAAAACGGGGTGAATAGAATTCGCGGGGGGAATAGAAAAAAATGCTAGACATAATTTCAAACTATTTTTACGTCATGTTCAGTGATCCTTACAAAAAACCCGAAATTCTACCAAATTATTACGATATAGTTTTATGGTAAGGCAGCATTTTATCTTTGGCAACATCGATAAAAAATGTCAAAACTGAACGTCAAAGTTCAAAAGAAAACAAGCGGTTGAGGTGTAAAGAGATTTGAAGTCACGAGAACAGATAATTAGACGCTATTTTTGTGTAAATGTGGTTTTATATGATTGTTTGTGTTGTTATAAATATATTTTGCAGTATAAACTAAGGTAAGAACATGTTTTATTATGTTAAATTGCAAATTTTCAGCATACACTATTTCTTCTTAAAAAATTGGGGAGAATAGATACGCGACGGGGGTGATTAGACACGCCTGAGGGGATAATAGACACGCGAATATGGTTAATAGACACAGCAAAGGGGAGAATCGTCACGAGACTGGGGTGATTAGATAAGATTACAATAGGGCTGTCGCAAAGTTTAATCATCACTGTAGTTGATAATTTACAGTTCCAAGTTTGATATAGTGTTTTATACTACACCTACTCAGAAAGAAACCTACCGTAGTATTAAAAAAAAACAACTCCTTTTTTATCTGATCATGAAAGAAACAGATGCAATTCGATTTTTCTACTCGGCTTAATTTGACAGGTGTTCACTATAATAAATCATCTGTCCTTTTCTATCTGATAATGAAAGAAACAGATGCAATTATAAAGTTTTAGAGAATTTTAAGTTAAGAGATGTAATAACAGAATTAGCAGCATTATCTTTATTATTTACTAGGTTTTTATGGCCTAGTAAATAATACAGATTAATATCTGTATTATTTACTAGGATATAGATAATTCAATAACCAACACGTTCGACTTTTAATTCAATAAATGTTTCCTTTTCATTAAATTTGACTTTCATATTGGTATGCTCTCCATAATCCTAATCAAGGAATCTACAATGAGACAACCCTACGATATTTTACTATTCACCCCTAAGGCGTGTTTATTGTCCCCTGATGGAATGTAAATAGAAATCACCTATATTTTGTTATAAAATTTTAATAAATTCAAACATATTTCAATAGAAATGCACAAAGTTCACTATTTTGACCCAAGACTCAATAAATAAATGCGAATAAAGTGGGGTATCGATTCGGCAACACTATGAAAATCGTTACTAAAGATTGAAAACCTATCTATTCACCCCGTCTTACGGTACCCCTTACAATTTAACAAATATATAAACACACAAACTTTACCTCTTTATAATATTAGTATAGAAGCTAAGTATATAGATAAGAGACTAAAACTAAACTATTCCTAGAGGGTTCTGACTGTTCTGAGGTATTTAGCGTGTTGGCAGGTATTTTTAGTTTCCCTTTGTTGGAAGCATTTAATTAACTGCACAGTGCCGGACTTAGGACTGAATAAATTATATTTATATTTATAGAATTCTGAAAGTGCATCGTGAACAAAGATTTAATTTTCTTAAGCTTACCAGGGTTGGACTGGGTTGGGTGTCTCTTCATGATTTATAAATATTTTCCTTTGTTGGCTGTGTAAGCATGTGTGAATCCTTTTACATGTAGGTAGGTCGTCAGCCAGGTATCGAAGTATGTATGTCCACATTCTAGAACCCATAACACAAGCTAGTTAAGCATAGCTTGCTTTGGGTCAAGATAGCGTTGTGTAGAATGTCGTAAGATATTTATCTATCTGGGGTGCAAGGGAAATGCTCTAGGGCCACCTTACACCCTGGCGTCAGAAGACCCTAGACGGCGTGCGGTTTTAGTCGGTAAGAGTCCGCCATAACCTGCCTCGCTGGCCGCAGTGGAGGGGGTGCGGTATTTTTGCGGTAAATAGATTGATATTTACTGATTGACATTCATTGTGTGGCAGTCTATATACATTGAAATTTAATTATAATAAGAAGGTATGTACCTAATTATAAATGTTCTTTGTCAGCATGAAAGCAACAGGCACCTTTCATAAACCCACGCCTTTTCTTTATTCTTTTAATATACTTATTCTTTAATACAGAATTAAATTAAGTAAGACGAGTATATTCTTTAATGCAGAGTTTAATTAAGTAGGTAGGTATATTAATAGATAGGTCATGTACAAAGGTGAGCTTTAAAGCGAAAGCTGAGCAGTGGAACCAGTAATTAACTCAACATAAAAATACATATTTTTTTAATAAAACTATTTAGATAGACAAGACTGCACGAGCGAGCGTAACCTTTTTTTTAATTTTTTTTTTTAATTTATTGTTTTTTTTTATACTACTTAGGAATATATAGGAAATGCACAAAACACATTACAATCGATACGTATTATATCCTAAATACACTTGTGATACTTTTTCACGTTTATGTAGTTTTCTTTGTTCCCCTCTATAGACCTAATGGCTGGACGGATTTCGATGAATGAGGTCACAAATGAAAGGTGTTCGTCTCCTGAGTGTCATAGAGCACATATAGTGTTTTTTTAATTGTCTATACTCTACCGGTAGTAAGAACTCTGTAACAGTAAAAAAATTGTAATGTTACTTATGACCTGAAGACGTGGCGTAGCGGTTGCGTGTTCGAATGCTAAATCAGAGATCGCGGCTTCAACTCCCGTTCAGTACAAATATTTGTGTGCATGAATAACATTGCATTGTTCTGAGTCTGAGTTCTGAGTCATGTATAATATGTAGATATGTAGGTATTTGCAAAAAAAGAGAATACCTACGCATGTTTATCCGCGTTCTAGAACCCATAACACAAGCTAGTTAATGTCGCTGTGTGAAATGTCGTCGAATATTAATTATTTGTTAAGTACTTACAGACGTTTCAATTTTGTTTACGTATATTTTCACGCAGCCCTATTTATTACGAATAAAATTAAAACGGAATCAACGAGGTAACGTACAAAATTTTCCTTTAGTGAAAATAATGTCATGCGTCAACGGAAATATACCTATAATAAACTTTTATAATGTGACGTATTTATAAATATCGAGGCGTAAACAGGCGTATTCTAATTTTAGTCAGCTGATGTTTTATCTCCGCAGATACTTTTTGGAAACTCCGCTTTCGTTCTCGTCAGATACACTTTTTGGCATACTACTTAGGTAGCAGACAAGTGCATAGCCCGCCTGATGGGAAGCGGTCACCGTCGCCTAATTAACGTGTGCAACACCAGGGTCGACCAGGGGCGACACACTCACGCTGCCGACCCTGTAAAAATCTTCGTTTTGTGACACACACGCGCTGCCTACCCTGAAGGGAAGAGGGAGGGCTAGGAAGAGGTGAGGAGGCCAGGAAGGGATGGTGAGAGGAAGGATGCAGTGAGCTCTAGCTACCCTACTTACCGGCGGCGCGGCGGGAACACAACTCAAGGTTATTATGGCAGCGGTCTTTTGTAGGGCGGAGGTACTACCCCAGTCAGACAACTCATTTTAGACGGGACATACCGTCGTGTCCTACCTCCATCATAATATGTAATGACATTAATTTAATAAATATGTAATAATCTATTTATTTTCGTTCAATTACAGCTTCCTAAAAGCGTGTTCTGTGCCCCTACTAGTTTTATACAAACTCTATATTTATCGGAAGGCTGCCCCACCAGGTCGCGCATAATCCCGATATGGTTCGTCGTGCCGGTTGGTGACCGGAGTGGGAACCCGGCGACCATATTCGGGAGGGTACGGGGGCCCTTCCGTCCGGCGGGTCGGTCTCCGCCGTGCCTCATTTCCATGGACGAAACCAATCTCCACGCTTTGTCACGCTGTGCTGCGACAACAATCACCTCCCTTTTCACGCCTTCTCTTCCCTTTTATTCATGGCAGCGCAAAATAGAGAAAATGGCTATACAGCGGCTCGACTTTTTCCCACCAAAGCACTTTTTGAGGTGGAGTCCACGAACATCTGTGGACTCCATACAAACCTCAACGCCGTCCACCACCACCTTGAGACGGCGCAGCCAGCCATGCTCTTTCTGACGGAGACGCAAATACGCCGCCCTGACGACACGACCTACTTGCTTTACCCCGGCTACGTTATTGAGGAAAGTTTCCGGGCGAAGGCCGGGGTGTGCGTGTTTGTTAGGGCGGATGTTTGCTGTCGCCGTCTGCGCTGCCTAGAGGACCCCTCCCTCTCCGTCCTATGGGTACACGTAGATCATGGCTCTTCAAGCCAGATTTATGTGTGCCTATACCGCTCCCACACAGGAGATGCCGAGACAACTCGACTCTTTGAATATCTGAGTCAGGCGGCAGATGTTGCGCAGGAGCGGTTTCCGAACGCGGAATTGGTAGTTTTGGGGGATTTTAACGCCCACCATGAGACCTGGTTGGGCTCCGCCAAAACTGACCATGCGGGAAGAGCCGCCCACGCATTCGCTCTCACGCATGACCTGACCCAATTGGTGCACCAGGTCACCAGGATACCAAGAATATCAGGTCAAGCGCCCTCTTTGCTAGACCTTCTGCTGACGAGTCACCCAGACCAGTACAGTGTGTCGGTGCATGCCGCTTTAGGTAACTCCGACCACTGTATGGTCTGTTCCAAGGTGCCCATCGTAGCGCCCCCACGAACTGCGCAGGGGAAGCGACGGCTTTGGCACTACTCGTCAGCAGACTGGGATGGACTCCGTGATTACTATGCGTCCATCCCATGGGCTGATCGCTGCTTTAAACATAGGACTCTATCGGAAAGTGCTACTGCGGTCACCGGTGAGATCAGTTTGGGTATGGAATATTATATCCCATACACTGATGTCACCGGTACCCGCAAGGCGCGTCCCTGGTTTGGGCGCGAGTGCGCTGAGGCTGTTCACCAGAAGCAGCTGGCGTACTACGCCTGGACCAGAGCAGCCGCGCAGCGCGATCCTGGCGTAGGCCGGTTTAAGGCAGCGTACAACAAAGCCACAAAGGTATGCAAGAGGGCTTACATCAGAGCGGATGCCCAGCGCATTGCACGGCTTGGGCAGGACCTTGTGGCGCACCCCACGGGCAGCCGTGGCTACTGGCGTCTGGCCAAGGCCGTGCAATCAAACTTCTGCCAGCCTTCGCTGCCCCCGTTGCGAAACCCCGATGGATCGCTGGCTCATGAGCCGCAGGAGAAAGCTGACTTGCTAGCTAATCTCTTTGCGGCTAATTCCCGAATTGATGATTGCGGTATGCAGCCTCCGACACTTCCTAACTGTGACCACGCAATGCCTGATATTTTTATCAGGCAACGCCATGTTCGTGCAGTGCTGCAATCACTCGATGTCCGGAAGGCCAGTGGTCCCGATGGAATTCCAGCGGTGGTTCTACGAAAATGCGCAGCGGAGTTGTCTCCCATGCTTACGCGACTGTACCGCATCTCATACACCTCGGGTACAGTGCCGCCAGCTTGGAAGGAAGCGAATGTGCAGCCGATCCCCAAGAAAGGGGATCGGTCAGACCCGGGCAATTATCGACCCATAGCCGTCACCTCAGTGCTGTGCAAGGTGTTTGAACACATCATCAACGCACAGCTCATGCGTCACCTAGAGGATCACTCCCTAATTAATGACCGGCAATATGGCTTCAGGCCGAAACGGTCAACGGGTGATCTTCTGGCGTACGTCACCCATCTATGGGGTGAGGCTATGGACAAGCATGGCGAGTCATTGGCTATCAGTCTTGACATCGCCAAAGCTTTCGATAGAGTCTGGCACAAGTCGCTTCTTTCCAAGCTGCCTGCTTTTGGTCTACCTCCCCTATTATGCAGCTGGGTTAAGAACTTCCTGCAGGAGCGCCGCATCCGAGTGCTCTGTGATGGGCGGGCATCGGCTTTCTTGCAGATCAATGCAGGTGTACCGCAGGGGTCCGTTTTATCGCCTACTCTGTTTCTTCTGCATATCAATGACATGTTGTCAGCAGGCAGCATTCATTGTTATGCAGATGATAGCACCTTGCACGGACGATATCACGGTCAACCTGCGGACAAGCAGGCTGACGTAGGGGAAAAAAGACAGCTTCTTGTCACTGAGCTTGATCGGGTCTTGAATCTCATTTCGCAGTGGGGCTCTGAGAACCTGGTCGAGTTCAATGCCAAGAAGACGCAGGCTTGTGCGTTTACAGCAAAGGTATCTCCTTTCCTTCCACTTCCTACTCTTCAGGACACTCCACTGCCACTTCGGGATAACCTAGATATACTTGGCATGGATGTTCGCTGCAAACTGAATACTAAAAACTACATCGAGAGCATCATCAAAACGGCCTCGCGGAAACTCGGAGTCCTGAACAAGGTGAGACGGTTTTTCACGCCGGAGCAACGGTGTCTTCTGTACAAGGCACAAATCCGTTCCGGCGTGGAATACTGTTCTCATCTCTGGGATGGCTCTGCTCAGTACTTGTTAGATGCTCTCGACAGGTTGCAGCGACGCGCGGCCCGTATTATTGGGAGTCCCGAAGTTACCAATACTCTCGAGCCCCTGCAATTGCGCAGAGATATAGCATCTTTGGCAGCTTTTTACCGCATATACCATGGGGAGTGTTCCGACGAGCTCTACCAACTAGTCCCACCCTCTCCATTCCTATACAGAACAACACGTGCAAGGCTGAGATACCACCCTCATATGGTGCAAACAATTCCATCAAGAACCAAGCGGTTCGGTGCCTCTTTCCTTTGCCGCACCATCAAAACCTGGAATTCTTTACCAGCTCACGTGTTTCCTTCCTCATACAGTCCCGGGTCCTTTAAGCGGGGCGTGAAAAAGCATTTGATGAGGCCGTCAAGCTGAGAGCCACCATTTTGGCACTATCGGTGTTTGCAATGGTGACTCCCATTCTAGAGACTTTGCCTCAGCTTACCATCAGGCGAGGTGAAGTCATGTTGACGTGACCGACATAAAAAAAAAAAAAAAAAATTTCTACGTTTGTTTACTACACTTTTCATACACGAATCATTATTTCAAGAGTGGGTGTTGTCTCATAACAGTGTGTAGTAAAGAGTTGACGAACGGTCAAAACATCCCACTGTTTATATACATCAGCTGTAGGGCCTGTAGGACAGCGAAAAGGTACAGACTTTATCCAGGTAAAGACAAAATAGGAATTAAAGAAATGCCATGAAATAAATGATTAAAAAATTTAAAAACTCGACTGCATTCGAAAAGACCAAAACAAGTTTGGTATCAGGTGGTACCCATTCACAAATCATAAACCGAAAGAAAATTAATGGATACCGCCTGCTATCAAACTTATTTTGTTCTTTTCAACAGTAGTCGGGTTTTTTAAATTTTTAATCATTTATTTTATTGCACTAAGAATCGGCAGTGCCATTTAATGTGGCGATGCAGACAACTTTATGGGTACGTTACCAGTTGACATCGATAGGGAGGAATTTTACGACACCAAAACTTTTTAATTTGTAAGTACGTACTCCCTCCTCCATTTTTTATATAAGATAGATAAATTAACTCAGAACCAAGTCCATCCCTGGCCACAACATATATTCCGCCATTTTCTAAGCAATCATTTTGGATGCAGCGTCGTCGAGACGTTCTATTTATAGTTAAACTCCCCGTTACTTGCGCGAATTAGTATTATATATCTGCTATGTGAGTGGGTGTTAAATGTAGAAGCACGTAGTTCAAGCTAAATAATGGTAGAAACAAGAAAGGAATTGTGTTTAAATGGATCTTGAAATAGCGCTTATGACAGAGAGTTTAATGATGATGACTTAGTTGTGGCTAAAGTTGGACTTGTAATTAAATATGAACGGTCCCTAAGTGCAATCACCTACTACATTCTCTGAACCTTTTTCCCAACTCAGTTGGGGTCGGCTTTCCAGTCTAACTGTGATGCGGCTGAACTTCGATATTTTCCGTGGAGAGACTGCCATCTGACCTCCACAACCAATGGCGATATCGTAGTTCCAAGTTAGACTGGTTGGACTTTTGAGGGCTCCAACTACCTACCCGTAACGACTGCCATAGATGTTTGTATGGCAACCGGGACCGACGGCTGAACGTGCTCTCCGAGGCACTAATAAACCTGCGATAAATACACACATAACTTCGAAAAGCATCGAAAAGTCATTGGTGTGTGCCATGGTGAACCTGGGATCGAAGCCGAGACCTCGTCTCAGCAGTCCATTACCCAAACCACTAGGCTACCGCGGTTATTAAGTTAAGGATATTAAGTGCAATCACCTAAGAGTTAGTTATTGTGGAAGCAATGATATTAAACACTGTGCTTAAGGGTGAATCATGAAATTCATTCCCGCCTCTTCTTAGCCTCCCCTTCCTACGCCCTTTCCCTTCAGGGTCGGCAGCGCGTGGATAACGCCTTTGGTGTTGCACACGTCCATAGGCCACGGTGACCGCTTCCCATCAAGTGGGCCGTGTACTTGTCTGCCACCTAAGTGGTATAAAAAATCATATTAAAAAACTTTCCCCAGGCATATAATTTCAATTAGTCCCTTTTGACTTTCATAGTGTGAATCGGACGTCTCGTCGTTATGTGGTCAAACTAGGGCAAACAGTATCTCTGCCTGTGTAATTTGTGGTGGATATAATTTATTTTGTGAAATTATATTTGATTTACAAGATACAGAACTCAAATTTATATCATTGGACAACGATTGTCCAAGTCCGATTCATCTTCTTCCTGCCCTTGTCCCAATTATTCGGAGTCTGCGCAACATGTCATTCACCTCCATAAATCCCTGTCAGATGTCATCTCCTCAGTCACTTCCTTCCTTTCCATATCGTCTTTCACGCATTCTATCCGTCTTTTTTTAGACCTACCTCTGCCCCTAAAGCCCTCTACATTCATACTTTGAACCTTTTTAACAACATTACTTTCATCTCTCATCGTAATAAAAATATGCTTAAAATTCGAGATCGACATGAAATATAAACTAGACTGAGATTATATTATATTTTATTAAAAAAAACGACATTCACGCTAGCAGAGTCGCGGGCATTATCTAGTCCTTAATAATCCCACGTCGAAGTTTGAATGTCGAGCCGCCATTATCCGTTGTTATAATAATTACTCTCGTAAATGATTAAGGTCAGGACGAAATACCACAATATTAGACAGAGCTTACTGCCCACTCGGTGGATACTGTTGCGTGGGTGGATTACTGCTTTTATTACAAGCACCTAGACCTATGAATGAAGAAGCATCGGTAGCTTAATTAACAGTTAGGAGTTTCGGGTTCGAATCCTGGTTGTTACATTATCAACGTGTACCCACTCCTTACTGAAGTAATTGAAAACTTGACGTGGAGATTGAGGCCTATATTTTCATAGGTTTTTTTTTATGTCGGACACGTCAACATGACTTCACCTCGCCTGATGGTAAGCTAAAGGCAAAGTCTCTGGAATGGGAGTCACCATTACAAACACCGACAGTACCGCAATGATGGCTCTCAGCTTAACGGCCTCATCAAATGCTTTTTCACGCCCCGCTTAAAGGACCCGGGTTTATTTATGCGGTCTATCGGTTAGAATTATGGTCCTTATATCAACAATATTCGTGACATGACACGATAGAACATTAGCAAATGTTGAGATGAACATAGTGACCTAACTAAAAAGTACGATAATGAATTTTCTATGCATGAGAAAAAATTGTAAAAATATTTGCGCTGAGCAGGCATCAAACGTGACCTCTCACGTAGCGACTCTGAAACGGCTGGTCCGGTTTGGCCCTTTTTTATGTGTGGAAACCCTCTCGAATACCACCTCACTGGGACTAGTAATGATGTTGCTGTTTCGGAATCGAACCGACTGAAGCCACACGGTGTTTCGTCACGATACCTATTGTAGAGAGGACCCTGGTACCGGATACCTGGAAGAAAGGAATTCCCTAGAATAGAATTGACCTCTGAGGCGAATTTTCACTAAAGCGTGAGGCCTCCAGCTAAGTCCAGCAAAGGCATGAAATCACCGCCGTAGCTAGTAAAATAAAAACTTTCTAGATCAAACAGTAATTTACTAGAGAAAGACTTGGTATTTAACAGAGTTTGCCACCCACTCGCTAACAACTTCTGTTGTGTGGGTGGCTGTTCCCTATTGCCATTACAGTGCAAATCTATACTATTATAAAATTGGTAAGTATACCTAGTTGTGTCTGTGTCTGTACATTGGAGTATATTTAAAAAAATACTTGGTTTCCACCGTCAGCAGATTTATGATAAATCATATAGGACATAATAAATTCCACAAAGTGAAATTCACATTGGTACTGTCCGGCCGGATTTGAACTCGATACCTCTAAGAAGAAGCCGCGTCCTTATCCATTCTGCTACCATCGCATACTAGGGACATTTATAAAGCTGTCTAACTATGTTTATTCCAGAACAATCTATCTCTGTAACAAATTTCAGCCAGATCCATTCACTATTATCACGTGAAAGAGTGTGCAAAAATCCATACATAATACATTACACCCATACTCAACTTCGCGTTTATACCTTCAGTAGGAAGGATTCAATATATCGGTTAATGACATTGTTTACTGTATGTTTATATCTGTCGACTGGCAACGTCGCACCCCTGCTGCTACCCCCGGGGCGACACGATCATGTTGCAATTATTTTATCACAAATTTAGCCATTTTCTATTTTATTACTCAAATTGAACGTTCACCGCCCGCCTACCGACCAGATGTATCTTTGCCACTGTATAGGCTAACGGCAGTAGGTTAAATTGTTTGTGTTTATAGTATTTAAATTGTAGATAGGTATTTTAACAATATATAATATTAAATAAATATTTTACGACTTTCTACACAATGCAGTCTAGACCCAAAGTAAGCATAGCTTAACTAGCTTGTGTTATGGGTTCTAGGCGGATAAACATACTTCTTAGATTTTTTTTTTGTAAATACATGCATAATTATACATAGAAACATAAATAAAAAATATGGAGACTTTTCGTGTTATTAACAACAATAATTTATTGGAACAAAACTTTATAAGGTTTTATAATAAGAAAAGAAAAAGAAAGGAAAGAAAAATAATAAAATATGATAGGTATATTCCTATACTAGCTGATACCCGGGGCTCCGCCCGCGTTAATGGCAGTTATCGCAACTTTTTGTTATATCTCCAATTATAGGTACTCAATCAATTTCAATCAAACATTTTTTGAAGTTGATTGTTGATTTGAAGTCTGATTAAGACCTTTCTGTTATCCGTTTAGTAATTTTTGCGTCCATCACGAACAAATAGACAAACAGAAGAGAATTCCAACAAAAATATTTTTTTATACTCGATAGGCTCGGCTCGGGTTTCCAGTGTCGGGTCTCATTTTTCACGATTTAACTTTTTAACTTCTGTTATTTGTCTATAGTGTGGTAGGTAGTTATTTGAAGCGGCGATTAAATCTCATACGCCCACGCGTTCGCACAAGATGGCTCATAAATGTTCATTCACTATGAACTCGATTCGATACAACATGTATGTAACATGTTATTAATAGGTACATTCGATCGAACAATTAAATCTGTAATACATGTTGACATGTTCATTATTTTTATAATTTTTTTTATATTTTCTGCCTCAGAACTTTCGACTGTGTGAACCGAATTTGATGATTCTTATTTTATTTGATAGCTGGCGCTTCCCGTGTGGTTCTATTTTCCGTCCGTTGAAGTCAGTTTTTTCTACGAAACTTTTTTTTCCCACATATACCCCGCGATATGGTTTTTGTTAGTCTATTTGTATCTAATGACAAATTCTCTTTGTTACCAGGTCACTTCCTCTACTTAGCCGTGGATCCCACCATGGAGAACATGGTTATAAAATCACCACCGTTCCAGGGATTATGGGATTTTTGTAAGGTATGTATCCCCTTCCACCGGCATTACAGCCAATGGAATTTGACTATGTCCCCGAATTCTTATTATATAAACATAGATTCGCTTGTAAATGACCATGATTTTTCTGTTTAGTTCGAAGTGATGCTGCACCAGAGCAAAATGCAGAACGCCAGCATCCGATTGATCTTTGAATCCACGGAGACAGACTTCCAGTGGATCCTTCAGGAGGTCGCCGGCAATAACAACGGGAAGTAAGTAATGGCAATGAAATGGCAGAAAAAAGTTGTCACATGACCAAAACCTCATCTAAACCTCATCTCTCTACTTTTTCCTGCGATTTCATGGATTGAGAGAAAAGAAGAAATCGCACGCCATGCTGAGTGGACTGGTTATCAAGTTAATTCATCTCCACCCAGGAATTGTGACATAATTTTTGTTCTGGATAGCTTGTATAGAAGCTAGAGAATAACCCAACACATAATTTTCAGATGGTATCCTATGTACCTCACTATCGGCAAGGTGCTGCAAGAAGTGCGAATAATTATCGAGGTGACCCGTCCAACTTACGTCAGCCTCTCGCAGACCCTGCCCCACATCGCGATAGACAATATACGCATGTCGGAGTGCGTGCCGGAGCCTCCCGTCCTCCCTAACGGCACATGTACCGCGGGTCAGATGAAGTGTAAAATCATGCATGTAAGTATTTTTTAGAACTTGGAATTATTATTTTTTACCATTTAGGTAGCAGTGGTTATTCCGGGGTGCGAGGGAAATGCTCTTTGGGCCACCTTACAACCAGTCAAAAGACCCTAAACGGCGTGCGGTTTTAGTCGGTAAGAGTCCGACATAACCTGTCCCGCTGACCGCGGGGTGGGTATATCCATGAGGATACCCGCACGAAAAAAAAAAGGTAGCAGTGGTTATAGCAGATTATGAATATAGTATGCAACACCAGGGTTTCGCGCTGCCGACCCTGTAAAAACCTTCAATGCCCTTCTTGAAGAACCCAATATTGTAGACGCTAGGGAAAACCACGGCAGGGAGATCATTTCACAGCCTAAGTGTGCGCAGAATAAAACTCCTTTCAAACCTCACAGTGCGCACCGTAGGCATGTTAATAGACCAAAAATATATTCCATAGATAGGTGAAGTTCAATGTTCACCGGCTCTTATCCCTGTAGGTACTCGTATATCCAAATACCATCAGGCGACGTGAAGTCATATTTATACTGGTGGTAAAAATTTGATGGCACAAATTTGTCACAAAATTCAGCCGGATAGGTACCACCGTGCACGATTGCGAAAAACCCTCCATAGTAATCCAATCTCGGTTGGATTGCGTTCAGGGGTCAGCAAGTGCATAGCCGGGCAGGGGGGATTGTGGTCGCAGCACTAGTGGGACCGGTGGGTGTCACGCGGTGCTGCGACGACAATCCTCTTTTGATGAGGCCGTCAAGCTGAGTGCCACCATTGTTAACATGGGACGAGTATGTAATGGTGACCCTCTTTCCTGAGACTTTACCTTCAGCTTACCATCAGGCGAGGTGAAGTCAAATTGACGTGTCTTATATAAAAAAAAAACAAAAAAAATATTTTTTTATATAATATAACATTATGTTATGTTATGACCAAGCCAATTTCTTTCACAGAGGGATTCGTGCATAAAGCTGCAGCAAGTCTGTGACCTCGTCAGAGACTGCGATGATGGGAGTGATGAGAATCAGAACTGTGGTACGTTATAACAATTTTTTTATACCCCTTAGGTGACAGACAAGCAGACGGCCCAACTGAGAATTGTGGGACTTTATGTGTCTGTGGGACCAGCTATTCATCGCTCTATTGTACGAATAACAATTTAATGTAAATTGCTTTTTGTTACAGACAAAATGCCGTACGGATCGTACTGCAATTTCGAGATAGACAAGTGCGGGTTCGAGAATATATCAGATTCTCAGTAAGTAAATTATTTTAAATATAAATATACTAGATAATGCATGTATACTAATATACTATTTACATATGCCTTTGTTATCACAAAAATTTTGGGCGTATTCAATTAATTTCCCTGTCGCCCACAACTTTGAAGATTTTAAACAAATGAGAATAATGTGTAACATATACTTAGATATAAATTAACACATAATTTAACACATTATTATGAAGATTCACTCTTGAACATAGGTACTTAAAAATGTATCTAAAGATATTATATTTTTTTTTGTTTTCCAGGTCAATTCTGAAGTGGTCTCGCCACAGCGGCCCAACTCCAACCGATAAAACAGGCCCAAATAACGATCACACCTGTGGTCCGGCCATTCCCCATACAACTCTGGTGGTCCCGCCACTGTTCCCTGCCCACATGAACTACTCCTTAACCCAGTGCGTGGGCTATTATTTCTTCGTAAATATGAACGTGACGGGGCCGAATCAGGAAAAGCCAGACTTCGCATCGACGGCTGCTATGAGAACTGCTATCTTCAATCCTCCACCGAAGGTCCATGGGAATATTACTTCGAGATATTATAATTGTTGTATTGTAAGTATTCTTTTATATTATTTATTTTTATGTGATAGGTTTTCAGAGACTAGAGTAATTTAGTAATTTAGAGGAGAGAAAGTATATTAGAGGAAGTTTGAAAGTTGCACCAGTGAATGAAAAATTGTGAAGCGAGCGACTGTCGTGGTATGGACATGTTATGAGAAGAGATGAAAGCAAAGTTGTTAAAAGGTTATAAGTATGATTGTGGAGGGCTTTAAGGTTAGAAAGGTAAGAATAGATGGATGGAATGCGTGAAAGAGGATATGGCAAGGAAGGGTGTAACTGAAGAGACTATGACATCTGACTGGAATGTATGGAGGAGAAAGACATGTTGCGCCGACCACAAATAATTGGGACAAGGGCAGGTGGATGATGAGGTTTCCAGAGATTGACACGAGTTGTTGAAAAACACGATGATACGGCATCATGCAAATGGAGCTCATTTATAATGCATCTCTAAGGCTTTGACATGCTTGCCATCAAGCGATTATAGCCTGTTGCCGATAAAAATTCGTGCTAAAAGTTTACGATGCTGTCTTCCGAGTTTCCATTCAAAGTATCATGTTCATTAGTTTTCTGGTTTCATATAAAGTCCATTAAATTAAACGTGAGGACGCAGTTCCGTCAGATTTGATCGCATTTAAGAAATCCATACTAATATTATAATACGAAATTAACTGTCTGTTACACCTTCACTAACAGAACCGATTTTGGTGAAATTTGGTACAGAGATTTTGGCTAGCTATAGCTTGGAAAAGGACATAAGCCATGTTTGATCGTGAAAACCGATATCCACGTCGGCGAAGTTGACAGCAACCACTAGTGATATACTATTACCGTGATAATATTTGTCCTACAGATAAGGTTCTACTACCAACAAAATGGTCGCAACTATGGCTCTATCAGCCTCAACGTGGTCGAGCTGCTGACGAACAGAGGCAATATCACCACCTCACTGTGGTTCTCCACCAAAGACAAGGGCGAGAACTGGTACAGAGCCTCCATCATACTGCCCAATATTACGAACAGGTAAGTTATCGATGAATTCTCATCCTTCGAGCCTTATGGAGTCGCTTTTTCAGTTTAACTACGACGCGGCGTACTTCGATAAGCGACTGCCATCTGACCTCCACAAACCATTCGGAGTCGGTACCAGGAGACGGACATAGGATACTTTTTATTTTTCTTTTTAGTCTAGAGTGGAGTGGAGAGTGAAGTGGAGTGGAGAGCGAAGTGGAGTGGAGAGTGAAGTGGAGAGTGAAGTGGAGAGTGAAGTGGAGAGTGGAGTAGAGAATCGAGTGTAGAGTCATTTTATTGATGGTGATATCGACTTCCACGCGGGCGAAGCCGCTGGCGAAAGCTAGTATTTAATAAAATATCTAGAAATTTTATTGGGGCGCAGGGGGGGGGGAGAGTAATTTCAGCTAAAGTCTTTTGAATGCTAAAAGAGAATAGTGGCTAATCAATTTCATCCAATACAGATACTACCTAGAATTCAAGACACGTCGAGGCATGCGTATCTACTCCGACTCCGCTATTGACGACTTCTCAATGGCTCCGGAGTGCTTCGGCCTGAACGTGGACCCTGAAGAACTGGGGGATTATAGCTACTACGATCCGGTATTCGAGGAAAAGACAACTCCTCATGAAGCGTTTGCTGATAGACCATGTAAGTTGAAATTGATGAGGTCAGTTAGGCAACCATTTTTGTGGCAGAGAATCACACGGTGGGAAGTGGTCACCGTGGCCTATGGACGTGTGCAACACCAGGGGCGTTACACTCGCGGAGCCGACCCTGTAAAAACCTTCTTGACTTGATCCTTAGGACCCGAATAATATGAAAGACACAAAAAAGTGGGTGGTTACTCGAATGAATCGAATGATGATTATGATTACGATTATGATTATGATTATGATTATGATTATGATTATGATTATGATTATGATTATGATTATGATTATGATTATGATTATGATTGTGATTATGATTATGATTAATTATGAATGCAACTGAGTACGGCGACTGAGTCAAAATTATAATCTGCTTCATTCCAAAATCTGTTTGGTTAGATTACCGCTTCACCACGTGTGGTGCGACAGGCCGCTTCGGGCCGAACCAGACGATGTGTGACGCAGCCTATAACAACACGCCGGTCTCCGTCACGGTGGTCCAGAGCCCCCCCTACGAGGGGATCCAAGTGTGGGAGGTGCCGGCTGAGGGGCTGTATACGTAAGTATTTGACTCCATAAATCCTCAACATCCTGACGATGCTCAGATGCATCTCAGGCCTTTATCTGGGACAAATCGCCGTTTCCTAAGCCAACTAGGCTTCTGCCGCTAATGTTCTGGTTCCCAGGGTGTAGGATGATTAACCATTATTTTTATTCCTCTTCTTTAGGCTGATAGCCACAGGTGCGAGTGGTGGGTTGGGCTCAGCATGGACAGGAGTATCCCATGCTGCTAGTGTCCGCGTGCTAATGGAACTTCACAAGGCGGAGAGACTATACATACTGGTTGGACAGAAGGGCCTCAACGCTTGTAAGAAGGTAAGTGTTTCTGTGCACAGAAATTTAGTCATGTTTTTATAGTGACAGGCCCGCGTTTCACCGCTATCTCATCTTGATGGTAAGCGATGATGTGGTCGACGATGAAGCACGTTTGCTCAGAAGCAACCTGTTCACTCTAGACTTGAAGACTCACAGACTCAGGCAGGGTATTTCACTCCTTAGCAGAACTTACTTAATATTTGATAAACCACGATAGGTCCTAGGTATATACCTAAATATCCTAGCTGGTGGTACTTTCCAACCAACTTCTTGATTAAAATTACGAATTGCTTTTGGATCAACCTAGGTAGGAGTCATTCACTTCTAAATGCAAAATCCAAAATTAGCGGGCAGGGGGGATTGTGGTCGCAGCACTAGTGGGACCGGTGGGTGTCACGCGGTGCTGCGACGACAATCCTCTTTCGATGAGGCCTACAAGCTGAGTGCCACTATTGATAACATGGTACGTGTATGTAATGGTGACCCTCTTTCCTGAGACTTTGACTTTACCTTCAGCTTACCATCAGGCGAGGTGAAGTCAAATTGACGGGTCCTATATATAAAAAAAAGGCAAAATGCAACAAAACTTCAGGATTCAGCATACTGTGAGCTCGAATCCTCTCTTCGTGTCGCAGGAACATCACTTCCAGTTCCTTCACACTATGTTACCACGAAAATCTTTAGAGAACTTTACATTAAGAATCAGCTCGTTCTTCAGAACTTGATGATGCTCGTATCTATAGCAACAAGTTCTCTCCCACAGACGCTATCAGCTCAAGATAGCCAGGAGTGCTCCCGTCGGCAATACAACTCCTCAGTGGTGTTCACGAGCAAGACGCACGAAGTTCGCAACACTACCGTGTCGGACGGAGGCGGCGGCGGAGGTGGAGCTACTTACGTTTTCCTGGTTTGTGTGACACTTTATTTTATTGAAGGACATTGTAGGTACCTAATGGATTTGTGCTCAAATCAAAGCTTTCCACACCGCAAGAGTGCCCAGCAAATTACTACCAAGTTGGTTCTTAAATAACATACCTAGCAACCCATTTATGTTCTACTGCTGGGCACGGGTCTCCTCTCCTCTAATAAGCTGAGAGGGTTTAGACCTTAATTTCACTTCATTTAATTTCCTCACGATGTTTTTCCTTCACCGTCAGCAGATGGTAAATCATGTGATGAGCACATATAAATTCCACAAAGTTAAATTCACTTTGGTACTGTCCGGCCGGATTCGAACTCGATACTTCTGAGAAGAGGCACATTCAGCTACCATTGCAATCTACATCCACACTCCTATATATAAAACTCTCTTTGTTTTGTTCAGTGCTCCTCACAGTGTCTCTCCTTCCAGCTGGACAAGGAAGGCCAAGCAGTTCCTCTCATCGTCGCCGGAGGTGGAGGTGGCATATCAGTTGGCAGGTTCCGTGATGACGGTTCTCAGTACGCAAGAGCTCTTACCAACTCTACTCCAGAGTCAGGATACATGTATGGACAGCCGGGGAAAACTTCTGGTAAGTTCCATTTGTGTATTTTTTTTTACTTATATTTATTCCATTGGATTGACTGCACTCCCTTTGATTATAAGTTGAGGTGAAGTCCGAAAATAGTAGCCACCATTTCCACGCGTTGCTTCTAGAATGTCTACTCCTACCCAGATGGATTCGATACAACATGCCAGCTGTTCCTCTTACGTTTTAAGAAGCTATTCTTTTTTATGTAAGGGATTTTAATAAAGCTGCTGAATGGTAAGTCGTTCTAAGTCTAAGTTTCAGAAATGAAGACACCATTGCAGAAACTGATTAAGGTGTTGGCGTGGCTGAGTTTGTGGCCTCATCAAATGCTTTTTATGCCCCGGGACTGTGGGAGGAAGGAAACATGTGCTGGTAAAGAGTTCCAAGTCTCTATGATAGGGTAAAGAAAAGAGGTCGAATCACTTGGTTCTTGATGGTATTGTCAGCACAGTGTGAGGATAATACCTCAGTCTTGCACGTCAATGACTGAAGCTAATAATTTCTTTCGTATCTAGGGGCCGGTGGAGGGTGGTTGGCGCGCTCAGGGCCGACGACACCGGGCTTCGAGCTGGTCCGTGGTGCAGCTTTACTCGAAGGAGGAGCAGGAGGTGCAGCTTGTGCGGGAGAAGCGCACGGCGGGTTCGGTGGAGGTGGAGGAGGTTGCCTCCGAGGGGGTGGGGGAGGAGGATGGGTCGGTAAGTTATGCGCAGAAACTGATTGATAGAATACGTTAATATAACTTAGGTTTGGTAAGAGTGTGATGTTGATACTGTTCTTAAGTTTTGCGTTGATTTATTATTGAGGCTATAACCTGGGAGTTTTCAAGTCATGAGTGAATAGGTTCCTTCTAGGCAAGCGTGATTCATCGTAGACCACATCGTCACTTACCATCAGGTGAGATTGAGGTCCAACGTAAGCCATTCATGAATAAAAAAAAAAGATTTCCGTTGAGTTTCTATCCGGCTCGAAGGACCAATAGAAAGTTTTTTTGTATGGTGGAGAGGTGTTTATGTCCGCGTGTGTGTGTGTGCGCAGGCGGCAACACGGCGGCGGGCGCGGGGCTGCACGGCGGGGGCGGCTGGTCGCACGCGGCGGCGGGGCGCGTGCTGCGGGCGCTGCGCCGCGCCGCCGTGCTGCCGCGCACCGCGCCCGGCGAGCTGCTCGTCATACCCGCCGTGCCGGTGAGCTACCCACACCACCCGCACCACCCGTACTACCCGCACTACCCACACTACTAGCAATACCTGCACTACTGCACTGGCCGCACTACTCGCACCACCCGCACTCGCACTACCCACACCACTCGCACTACCCACTCCGTCCACACTACCCGCACCAACCACACCATCCACACTACCCGCACTACTGCACTTGCCGCACTACTCGCACCACCCGCACTCGCACTACCCACACCACCCGCACTACCTACACTACTAGCGCTAACTCATAACTCATTTATTCATAAGAATGTTACACGTCAACTGTTTGTATTTGTTAACTTAGATTACAATTTATTACGAGTTACCTGCACTACCTGGATTATCTGCACTACCTGTACTATACCCACTACTTGCAATACCCGTACTGTCTAGTCTGCAGTGTCAGAGATGTGCCACATACTCGTATCCGCAGAAGACAACAGAAGAAAGATCACATCCGTATCCGTTACTTTTTTGCCGTTAAGAATGAGCAAAAATGAATATATTTAACATCGTCAGTGTCTTATTCTCTCAGTTTTGCTTCCCAAACAACCATCGATGGATACAAACTACTAAACAAATTTACGATTTTAAAATCTTACGCGTGTACATTTGATCACTATCGGTTGAATAGAACCGGATATTATAGTCAAAAAACGCGGACGGAGCTGCAGGCATAAGCTAGTCACTAATAACCACGAGACGCGGTGACTCCCCTAACTTACCGTCGCGACGCCGCGTCTCTGACGCCAAGTGTGCGAAGCTTAGAACAAAATATATAAAATTCTCGGCCGCAGCCTGTCGTTGCGTCTAGTCGCTGAGCTGTCGCCCAGTGTGCACCTAGTGTTAGTGATTCTAATTGCCAACGAAATCTCACTCAAATTTGTTTTGATATAGGACTGCGGCTGTGACTACCGCTGCGTGGCGCTGAACGAGTACCGAAGCGAGGTGAAGTGCTACTGCCCCCCAACTTGGGCCACGGACGCGAACGACCCCACCAAGTGTATACGTAAGTATAAATCCCCACAGATGAAAGCAAACTTTTGAATTATTCCTGTTGGCTCTACTAATCGGACGATGCCGACTTTTTTCATGTTGGTTCAACTAATTTTATTGTACAACGGGAATTTCGTTTTCCTATTAGTTCGATTGATCGAATGACACGGTCTATCTTTAGCTGTTAGAGGTGGCTTTAGTGTCGGCAAACCAGTTCTATACATAAATATATATATATTAAGATAAATTATATGCTATCTTATCTTTCATTATGAATCTTCCCCATTTAAACGCAAGTAAAAGGGCAGATTTTGAGATATTCGTATTTTTTATAATTCTCTCAAAAAATAACGACTTCAACGGATCAAATTGAAATGGGATCACACGGGAAGCGCCAGCTATCAAATAAAAAAGACTCATCAAAATCGGTTCACCCAGTCAAAAGTTTTGAGGTAACAAACAGGTAGACTGGTAGATAATGCTTTTGGCATTAAGTCCGCCTTTGTACATATTTTTGTGCATAAAGTTTTAAATAAATAAATAAAACTAAATATAAAAACACACAATCGAATTGAGAACCTCCTCCTTTTTGAAGCCGGTTAAATAGAGAGGTAATTCACGTTGGCAGAACAGTCGGACTAACAGGAAAGAAAAGTCGACGCCTCCGCTCAGTCGGACCTACGGGAAAAATGCAGATTAGGTAGTAAAAGCTAAGGAACGCGTGTGTGACGAGTGACGGGTGGTTTGTCGGCAGTGGAGAACGCGTGGCACCGGCCGCAGTGGGTGGTGATCATCGTGCTGTCCATCGCCGTGATCGTGTGCGCGCTCACCGTGCTGTGCGCCTGCCTCTACCTCTGTGAGTATCCTCCCTCCTCCTCCTCTCCTCTGTGAGACCCTAAAGAAGAAGGACTCTTCGTTATCTGTCATTGATTCAGTATGTGCTAAAGCAGTAGTGTGTGCCAAATAAGGTTATAATAATAATAAAATAAATAAATAAATATTCTACAACATTCAAGATTATTAGACAAATAAAGCGATTCTATTCTATTCTTTTGTGATTCTACAAAACGCTCCCTAGACCCAAAGTAAGCATAGTTTAACTAACGCGTTTTATGGGTTCTAGATGCGTATAAACATAGACTTATGTATACTTTTTGTAAATTAAATACATCATCATCATTCTCTGAACCTTTTTTCCCAATTCACTTGGGGTCGGCTTTCTAGTCTAACTGTGATGCGGTTGAACTTCGATATTTTCCGTCGAGCGACTGCCATCTGACCTCCACAACCAATAAAATACACATACTTACTTATAGATAGGTAATTAGGGTAGCTAAAGCTCACTGTATCCCTCCTCCTCCCATCCCTTCCTAGACTCCCCACCCCATCCTAGCCCTCCCCCCATCCCTTCAAGGTAGGCAGCGCGTGTGTGACACCTTTGGTGTTGCACATGTCCATAGGCCACGGTGACCACTTCCCATCAGGTGGGCCGTGTGCTACTCTGCCACCCACATGGTATAAAAAAAAAATATTAATTAATATTTAATATGTATACTAATATTATGAAGAGGTAAAGTTTGTGTGTTTGTTAAATTGTAAGGGGTAATCTCGGGATCACTCGGGATCTACTGAACTGATTTTAAAAATTCTTTCACCAATAGAAAGCCATGTCATTCGTGAGTGAAATAGGCTATTATGTTTTATTGGAAAACTGGAATTTACACCCGGGCGAAGCCGGGTCCCGGGTCGCTAGTATATAATATAAAGATTGGCAACCCTAACGGCAATTTTTTTCAGACAACACCTACCAACGAAAGAAAGAGATTGAACAGCAGCAGAAATACAGATCGGAGCAGGACGTCGCGCTCTTCAGCCTTCGCAATACTCCTGGAGGCGACAATTTAATCATGACCTTCAACCCGCACTACGGCAGTGAAGGTGTAATGCCGCAGGGCATCGATATCAGGGGCCTTCCGCAAGTGGCTAGAGAAAGCTTGAAGCTTGTCAAGTGAGTTCTTACTCGCCATAAAATACGTTTTTATAGTCGATGGGCTCGCGTTTGACCATTATCTGAACTACCCCCGTAGACAAGTGTCACAGCGTAAATCGCTAAGGAATCGAATAGATTAGGTCGATCAATCATATCAAAGCTCGTCGCCGGCCTACGATGCGCGCGCCGCGGCGGAGTCACGAGCAGGAGTGTGATTGGTCGACCTAATCTATTCGTTTCCTTAGCGATCGTTAGCGATTTAGACTTTTGACACTTGTCTACGGGGGCAGGGCCTCGATTCTGCTATACAAAGGAAAACCATTGTGTTGCCACTGACACTCTAAAAATTGCTATTTAATTGTAGACTTTACCGCTATACAGTTAAAGTCTAAAATCATATATGAAAAGAATTCTTTAAACTTTTTCATTTGCTCTACAAAATATCATTTTAGACTTAAACCTGATAAAGGTAAATTCCCAAAACAATATTTTTTTGAAGTTTCAGTGGCATGACAGTGGCATGACCGTGGCTTGTTTTAACAGAATCAAGGTCCTGAAGAGGGGGGAGAGGGGCTAGGAAGGGGATGGGGATGAGGGGTTAACATTCACTGGGACTTTCCAAGTGTCACTATTCCGTGTGTTCATTATTCTTGCTGTAGTGGCAATGAGGGTAGGATTTATCCCGGTAAAATAGGCAGTCGTTTTTTTTATATACCACGTAGGTGGCAGACAAGCACACGGCCCGCCGATGGGAAGCGGTCATCGTGGCCTATGGACGTTTGCATCACCAAGAGCGTCACCCACGCGCTGCCAACCCTGAAGGGCAAGTGCGGGGGTAGGAAAGGGTGGGGAGGCTAGGAAGGAGTGGGGGAAGGAGGGGTACAGTGAGCTCTGGCTACCCTACTTACCGGCGGGAACACAACACGATGGTTATTATGGGGCGGTGTTCTGTAGGGCGGAGGTACTACCCCAGTCGGACTGCTCATTTCGAACAGGAGATACCGTCGTGTCCTACCTCTATCAGTCTAAGCTCAGTTGAGAGGTTTTTTGCTATACTGACAAGAAATAAACTAACCTGACCTGACAAGAAATAAACTAACCTATTTCTGTCCAGGGCTTTGGGTCAAGGTGCATTCGGTGAAGTTTACCAAGGACTCTACCGCCACAGAGTAGATGCTTCGGAGATGCCAGTTGCCGTCAAGACGCTACCTGAACTGTCCACAGGGCAGGCAGAGTCGGACTTCCTTATGGAAGCCGCCATCATGGCCAAGTTTAACCATGCCAATATTGTGCATCTGATTGGAGTGTGTTTCGATAGACATCCGAGGTTATTATAACTGTTATCAACTACCTTACGATACCCTACAATTATTTCTAACTAGCTAAGCCTGCGCGGATTTAGATTTTTAGGGTGCGTCCGGAGTGCGAGCGTACAGCGTTTAGCGTTTCCTTTAGCTTACCATCAGGCGAGGTAAAGTCATTTTGACGTGTCCTATATAAAAAAAGCGTACAGCGAACAGCGTTTTTTATTTACTCGCGGATAGCGAAGGGAAAAATTTAGTCGATATGGTGTAATATTGAAAATATTGGTGTATTTTTCGATATCCTTCATTGTTTTAGATATGGCCATTTACGCCCAGTCAAAATTTCACCCCGTATGTCAACAGACGAAATAAGTCTTGAATTTGTTATAGTATTTGAGAAATTATCGATACCCCTAACTTTTTTTTACAAAGTTTTTCCCTGCACTATCCGCGAATAAAAATGAAATGAGCGAGACCATCAATCATCATTTATTATAAACGCTACGCTATCCGCCGTCACTCTGGACGCACACTTGTATTACTATGATTTGTCAAAATAAAATTTTCTAAATGCTTTCGTGAGGAACCTTCAAAATCGCTGATTTTGTTTCATTTTCAATTAGATTTTGAAAAAGGTCTATAAGTTTTCGTAAGCTTTGAAATTGCACGTTTTAGAATCGTATTTTACTGAATTCCTGATGGGATGCGGTCACCGTAGCCTATAGAGGTGTGCAACACCAGGGGCGTCACACGCACTGCCGATCCCTTTTTATTTATTTTTTTATTCGTTTACTTGCAATTACTACGTCCGTCAAGTGCATCACCTTCCAGATTCATAGTCTTGGAGCTCCTCGGTGGAGGAGACCTCAAAAACTTCCTCCGCGAGAGCAGACCGAAGCCCGAGCGCGCCAGTGCACTCACCATGAAAGACCTTCTCCTTTGCTCGTTGGATGTTTGCAAGGGCTGCAGATACTTGGAGACTAAGCGATTTATTCACAGGTATAGCTATACTAATATTATAAAGAAGTAAAATTTGTGTGTTTGTATATTTGTTAAATTGTAAGGGGTAATCTCGGGATCTACTGAACCGATTTTAAAAATTCTTTCACCAATAGAAAGCCACATTATCCGTGAATGTCATAAGGCTGAATATCATCACGCTACTGCCCAAGGGAGCGGAGCAATAATTATAAATGTGAACAATTCCGGTAGACTCCCATACATTTTAGTAAAACTGATAAATTATGAGCATATTATGTGAGTTAAAAACATTACCCTCCTTTCTTCGGCAGTCGGGTAAAAAGGGTGCATCGGGGTTCGAAATACGCCACGGGCGAAGCCGGGGTTGGTCAGCTAGTAGTTTATACAGCGTTATAGTTATAAAACGATGGTAGCTGAATGGATAAGGACGCGGCCTCTTCTCAGAGGTATCGAGTTCGAATCCGGCTGGACAAGTACCAATGTGAATTTCACTTTGTGGAATTTATATGTGCTAGACACATGATTTACCATCTCCTGACGGTGAAGGAATAACAACGTGAGGAAACCCACTTGTCCTAGAAGAATTTCTAATAACATGTCCGATCCACCAACTCGCATTAGGCCAGCGTGTGTGGATTAAGGTCTAAACCCTCTCAGCTCTCTCGTTAGAGGAGAGGAGACCCGTGCCCAGCAGTGGGACATTAATGGGTTGCTATCAACATTATATAGTTTTCTCTTTTTGATTACCTTTTACCCGTGGCTTAACACGCGTGGAATACTGATCCCGTTCCAGCAACCCATGGGAACCTAGCCTTAACCACTTCTTATATTAGGAGACTTTCAGACTAGCGTCGTAGACTTAGATGGCAGACAAGCGCACGGTCCACCTAATGGGAAGCATTCACTTTGGCCTATGGACGTGTGCAACACCAAGAGCGTCACACTCACGCTGCCAAGCTTGGAAGGGGTTGGAGAGTTTAGGGGGATATTGGAGGTGGGGATTGGGGGGATGGGGTAGGGGTTGTGAGCTCTGGCTATCCTACTTACCGCCGCCATATACCGGTCAAATTCCTTACACCTTCTGCATCTTCTACTAGGGATATAGCAGCTCGCAACTGTCTCCTGACCTCCCGCGGTCCAGGCAGAGTGGTGAAGATCGCGGACTTCGGCATGGCCCGCGACATCTACCGCTCAGATTACTACAAGAAGGGGGGCAAAGCCATGTTGCCCATTAAGTGGATGCCACCAGAGGCTTACATCGATGGAGTGTTTACCATCAAGACAGATGTCTGGTGAGTTGACTTCTTTATAGTTTTACTAGCTGTCAAAGTCATGTATCATTTTATCTGTATAGACCATTATAACGGCCAGTTGACGGAAGGTCAGATGGCAGTCGCTTCACCGAAAATATCGAGGTTCAGCCAAATCCGCAGTTAAGACTGGTATAAGCGGACCCCAGACTCCGAGGTGAAAGCTTTGAAATCTTTGGATGCGACTGGGATTAAAGCTAGGTTGAAGAAGAAGAAGACCATTAAAACGGCACTTAGAAAACGTCAAAATTAAAATTAAAACTATTTTACTCGATTTTATTCGCAGCTTCGCCCGCGTGGAGTTCCTATCCGGTTCTCGCAACTCATGGGAATTCCAGGGATCAAAAAGTAGTAGTTATTTCAGACTATAATTTATTCCTGCACCAAATACGTGAGGCGACCGCCATCTGACATTCACAACCCACTGGTGATGTAGATGTTCTCAGGGTAGATCAGAGTTGTTGGACTAGTTCCATCTCTCTCCCTGAGTTGAACTGTATCGCATTTCAATTGCTATTAAGAGCTCATGGTAAGGCCGCTGGGCTGGCAGTCTCGACATTTATCGAAACGCCTTAGTTACCGAATTCGATCGCTAAACTCGTAGCGACGCAAACATAACGATATTTGGTAGTCTCTACTTTCCAAACTAACGATTTTTGTCGGTATCTTAACGAGTATCATCGCAAACTTAACGATTTATCGGTATCTCCATATTGCTGACCATCCTAAATGTACAGACTCCGTTTGACGCAACAAACGTTACTGCAACCGATGTTTGTCGCTATCTTAACTTGCGATTTCGGTAGCAAAGTCGTAGCGATAAATGTTGAGACTGCAGCCCCTGGTTTCGATCTCACTGCGTTTAGAATGGTCACCCATCTTACAACTGACTTGGCTAGTGTTACTTAACAGTTAACATTGTTACTTTATGTTCATATAGGTCTTTCGGGGTACTCCTGTGGGAGGTGTTCTCGCTGGGCGTGATGCCATACACCGGCTGCGCTAACAGGGAGGTTATGGAGATGGTCTCCGGCGGGGGCAGGCTCGAGAAACCTTACGGTGAGATAAAGAGATATATGTAATGGCGAAACCACACTTCGCTATTTGTCTATATTGTAGGTATTCGAGGAAATTCTTATAGGTGACTAAACCCTCCACAATTCGTCATAGAAGAGTGACTGAGCCGAATATTCGTGTGACCAGCAAATATACACGAATAAGCCCACCTCCCACTTCGATTTATACACGTGATTAAAGGCGAATAACGAATAGCGAATAGCGAAGTGTGGTTCCGCCATAAGAGAGAAAGAAATTCGATACGGAACCCTAAAATAAATCAGATTTCATTTTTTGAACATTATTCTACAGGATGTCCACAAGAAATATACAGGCTGATGTGCGAGTGTTGGAACCCGACACCGAACGCGCGACCCACCTTCCAAACCATGTTCGAGACGCTACAAACATTCTTACAGGTACGATTCGTTAACTAGTATTAGAGATCCAAAATGGCGAGCGGTTTTAGTCGGTTCGAGGCTGTCACAATCACCCTGGCTGGCCGGTGGGGGATAGATACCCATGGAAATTACCGCATGAAAAAAAGATAAACGTCGGTGTGCGGTTTTAGTCGGTTCAAGTCCAACAGATTGAACCACTTCCGCTGTCCAGCGTAGGTTTGATAGACAAGTGTTTTCAAAAATTCCATTACATACAAACATACAACAAACCTATGTATATGTGTGTGCATGTAAGACTTTACCTTTAGCTTACCATCAGGCGAGGGGAAGTCATTTAACGTGACCGATTTAAAAAAAACCTATTAACATACATACGAAACTAATAAAATTTTAGTTATTAAAAAGATGTACAAGTTATGTGAACCAAACTTCATCGTTGTCCGCCATTTTGCTAACGTTGTCGGCCATCTTGTTTAGGACGCAGCTATAGTTAGCGCCCCACTGCCGGTAGTTCGATCACTGCTGCCGCTCACTGCGGACATACAGTACAACGCTAACGGACCACAGGTGAGTTTAAATCTATTATTTATTTGTTTAATTTAAAAGATAAAAGATAGGGATAGGAGGCGTTGTTCTTATATCAAAATAGGAGATCATTTATTGATTTATTTACTAGTGAGATGAAAAAAGAAATAAAGAGTACCTATTTATTCAGAACACGCACAAGGACAGAACAATACAACACTAGGTTCAAATTGTTTAATTGCCGAGTTCACATTGACTCTATGTAAAGCGCTGTCTGCCTTTATTTAATAATTTTTTAATGTAAAATTACAAAATATGTGATGTCACTCAAGAGAGTCGCAAAAATATGACCTGTTGTGACTAGGACAGAGTGGAAATAACAAGAACATTAGAAATTTCCTTGTAAATAATAAACCAACCACATAGCTAATTTATGGATGGCCCTAATACAGAGAAAAAAATCACAGCAATAGATAATAATAGTCCTTAACTTTTATTACACTATACTACGATTTTTAATTCTAGGCAAGAAAATGACAACTGCAATGTCATTGATACAAAAAAGGGTGACTCGCTACAATAGTGATGTTCGGCAATCAATAGACTAGACACTTTAGTCATTCTGTATTTTTATCAGTGCATGAACCTCTTTGCTATTTATTCTCGCCTAGTACGTTACACGACGGAAATATTTTTTATAGAACTTTATCAGTTAAAGAACCTCAACGCAGTTTTATTTATCTTGCAATTTTTCCATATTTTCTCACCGTATAATTCTTCTCTGGACTTCCACGAATATTTCAAGACTAAAATTAGCCAAATCGGGTCAGCTGTTTTCTAGTTTTAGCGGACTAACGAACAGTAATTGATTTTTATATAATATAGGTATATAGATTTAATTACTTACCGTGTATGTTTTCTGTTTAATTACCGTAAATTGCATATTTTTATTTATATACACGCGGTTTGATATTTAATAATAAGAATTATAATCTCGACTCACGACTAACTTATAATTGTAAAACTCGATTCAACCACATCACTATTTATTTGATACAAAAAACCTGCAACACTGGAAATGTCATTTTCTTGCCTAGAATTAAAAATCGTGGTATACATCGATTTTGTGTTTCTTTTTATAGTTATACTTGTGACGATCTATTAAAACACACAACACAGTTCAAAGGTATTATTACGATACCCTATACCCACACATTCCAGAACAACGCCTCTATACCATTCACATTTTGACTCCAAGCATACCCCCCCTCGAGCCCAGTGACCGAGTGTTATAAATATATGAAATTAAGAGGGAATGCCATTGTTTAATTTGTTTATCGCACAATACTGTACTTTCAAGCTACTACTCGTGCGCTATAAGTTGAGACCTGACCACTAGATGTCACCGGCGTGTGTTTGTACAGCGCACAAAAAATATCGTAAACAAGCTTCCACCCGAGACGTTACCTACCTCTCTACCTATTTTTTTGCGAACAGTACATCACGGGCGACTGAGAGGCAGTGCAGGGGGAAGTAGGTGGAGAGCCCAAGTCTCAACTTATAGCGCACGCGTTATAGTTTCCTAAAAAAAATTCTGTCAGGCAATCACATCACTATTTTGTTTGACGATTGGTCATAATTAGTGATGGACACGTCGGGCATTTATTATTTGTACCCATAATGCCAATCCCCGATTGAATAAATCCCCTATTAATGCCTCGATTGATAGCTCGAATGCAACAGATTGATGCTCGAATGCAATCAACATTTTGTATAGTAACACTGGTTCCTATAAAAACGAGGTTTAACAGTACTTCCTCTTAATTTTATATTCTGTGGCAATAAACCTCTGTGTATATAAAAATAACTACCATTGTTATAAAAGTACTAATTCGTAACGACGTGTTTTTTTTTTCAAACGTTTTCGCTCTGGCTACTAGAAGCAAGTAAATGTTTTTTTTTATTAAAATTAAAAATAATTAAAATTAAAGTTAAATATATTTAAATTCAGTGTTAGTGGTCATTTCAGAGCCCGTGCTTACGAGGTCGCATGGAACTCCATTTTCTTTTTATTTCTTTTTATTTTTAACTCTACCTCCCTGTCCTTGAATGAAAATCGCATAGAAACTAGCTCCCCTGTAGTTAGAAGGAGATTCATTGCAATGTTACAATCATAAAAAATGCATGTTTCATTTAACATGATTCATTTTTTAATTCACGCCATCATGCTTTCCGGACATTTCAAAGAATCTCTTGTGGCGGTTTATTAAACAATTTGGGTGTTTACTTGCCTAGTAGCTATAGCGGGAATCTATTACCTATATATCTATTTTCTTTATTTTACCTTTGTCCCTTCCATTGGGTTTTATAAATTAAAAAAAAACAGAAAATTAAAAAGAAAACTTCAATTTTTTTATAAAACCCAATGGTATGCACGCGTAGAATAAAAGTAAAACACAGGGTGATTATATTAAATTTAAAAAGATAACAGCTTTTCCGTGATTTTTTAACAGAATATACGTCTTTTAGATATTGTGTCTCGTTTTACATATAAATCATCAAAAATTCTTCAAATAGTCATTCCTTTATTATTGGAGGAAAAAAAAATTATAAGTACCTACCTCAGAATTTTAAATTAAAAAGAAGGTTGTTAAAAAAAGGAATAGTAACCTCTATGACTGTACTAATTAAGTCCAGTTATTAAATACCTGGTCCCATACAATGAGCTCATAATAGCAATTCAAATGCGATGCAGCTCAACTCAGGGAGAGAGACGGCGCTAAACACGGTGCAAAGCTCCATCTCTCTCCCTGAGTTGAACTGCATCGCACTTGAATTGCTATAAGAGCTCATAATAAGGCCCCTGGATACCCAGTTTTCCATATCATATGGATCTATCTACATAGGTATTATTGATGACTAAAAATTAGACGAGCGTAGGAAAAAATCCCGGAAAGCTATACAAAACCTGTAAAATAGAGTTAGTGGAACAAATCCCCCTGTGTGATGTGTACTGAGCGTGGCATGTTGGCAGCGAGCGCCGGCGTGCGACTACCTCGTGCCGATGTCGCCGCAGGACTGCACTCCGGCCAATAATAGGTAACACCGCATTTTATATACGGGGACACTGGCAGCCTTCCAACATCTTTAATCCAATAATACAGTTAGACAGGTTAGCATCTTCTATAGATAAAGAAAACTATTATAGCTTATTTTAAACAATTTGCTTCTTACAGCAAAAGAAATTCGATAACTGTTTTGCATAATGTTGATGCTATTCAAAACTGTCTGGAAAATAAAAACATCATCCAGATATAAAAAAAATAATTCAGAAAAAAATGGCAATTTAGGTAAAATTGAAAAAAAAATTATGAAATTATTATGATTATTATTCAATACGGAAAGTATTTTTTTTTACTGTATGTAACTGTACTTACAATATTTGTCGATTATGACCACATTTCTAGTTGATAAGAACCTAAAGCTATGTCCAAGACAGTAAATTTTTGATCTGAATTTATACAAACCGATTGAAACCGCCATGTGAATATCTTTTTAACTTCAAAATTAATTGACGAAATGGTTTAAAATAATTTAAGATGTTAAAATGAGGTAGATATATTTTGACGATATATAAAACATACTCGTAGATAGGTTATACAAGTGTATTTTAACATTATACAAAATAAATTCTGCGGAAACGATAAGTTTACCTACACGTTACGATGTTTCACACGAGACTGCGTTGGAGTAGGCTAACCAGCCTAGTTTTTTATTGACGTTTATAAGTCATTCATCTACCTCATTTTAATTCAAAATTATTGGATGGATAAATGAAAATACTGCCAGTGTCCTCAAACACTAATAAATCAGCAATTTCTAAATCTAACTCATAAATGTCGCACCTCCTTTCACACTTCGATGTCGTATTGTAACAAAGCGCTGGATATTAAAATGCATCAACATTTTCTCAATTTCCAATGTTATTTACATTCGATCATAAACCTAAACAGAATTAGAGTAAAGTGCAAAATTCAGTGACACTTTTGAGATTTGAGAAAATTTTGATGCATAAAGTGAGCGGTAACAAAATGGAACTGCTATAAAGAGACGTAGCAGTGGCAGCATGTTAGACGCCGATCTTTCCTATCCACTAAATTTTCCAATTTAAAAGCAATTCTTATAAAAGCCACTTATATTAAAAAAAAAGACTTATAAATCTATTTGGAGAAAGGTTTTTGGATTACAAAATTTTGACAATAAAATGTGTGTTCTGCCAATTGTTTCTATTAAGTGTTTATTTATCAAGAAATATCTTCATTATATTTGTTTCACAATTATTTTCAGTCATATTGACATCGGTTAGTGTTCTAAAATAACTATTTTCTGCTTTTTTATTCAACTTTGGCAGTAAATCACGTCTGTTAAGCTTGTGAAACATTTCTGCACCAAAATATTTATTTTCGTCGTTTAATATTGTTACGAATTGTATCAAAAGACATTGTTATAGCTCAACGGATCCGCTGGTACATCATAGCAAATCGCCAACGGCGGCACAGGACCGTCCAGAAACGGAGGATTCACAATTTCCACCTCTACTGAGAGGTGAGATTCCATATTATGTTATGTTTACCTTTATTCTTAAACTAAATCTTTACTGCATTTAGAGTTAATGATTTCTATCTCCTCAAGCTTACATTACCAACTTATAATCTTAATAGTTGATTTTAAAAAAATTAAATATCAGTACCTATCGTACCTAGCTTACTGATATTTTAATTCAAGCATACATTTATATTTTGTTTAAAAATCATACCTGGTAAAGAATAATGTTATTTAGCGAAGAGAATTCATAAAAAATTACATCTACACTCGAGAGCAATGAATCCGGGTCACTTAAAGAATGTTAAAAATCTCGGAAACTAAAAATGATAGGTTAATGCAATAAATTGTATTTAATAGACAATGTAATACTCCTTAAATGAAAGTAAAAAAAATATGAGTCACCATACATTTTATTAACACAAAATTACATAAAGAAAAAAACTGCTGATCTCTCCTTAAAACAAAAATAGGAAACAGGGCATATCTTAGTCTCGAAATACGATGCCCACGCTCCAGTTTAGGGCCGTTTGCAGGTCTAAGGGGTTTTAAGTTAGATTCAGCAAGCCGACGTCTTACTGTCCATGCACTTGGGTTACTTCCTCCGAGGCGTCGAAACTGATTGGTGAGTTCAGTTCCTGTGAGAAAGCGATTTCGAAGCATGGTGTTCACCAAGTATCGGTCTTCTCGTGCTGTGGTACACCTGGTTCTGCCCGTTCCTGGTCTGCGTAGGTTAGAACCAGTTTCTTCGTTTAAGTGACCCGGATTCATTGCTCTCGAGTGTACTATAAAAACAAAGGAACTCATTGCTTACAGTAGCGCTGCAATAAAAAATATTATTGTCAAAATTCGCCAGGATTCTTAGCAATACATCAAGTCTATAAACGACTTCAAACATGCCTTATATGGTATGGTATTATATCCGTTTTTGAAATCTGACACAATTTATACCGTTCCGGTTCAGCATCACAAGACTATGGCAACATTCCAATGGTTTGCCGGAACGGCAGCGGCGGCGCAAGACGCGATGCCTCGGCTACATCCGGCGCAGAGACAAGGACCAACACAAAGTTTCTGCAGTCTAATTCCACTGACAGGTAAGAACCTATAGAAAGCTTCAGATCAACTCACGGACAGAGATGGAGCTATACAACATGTATAGTGCCATCTCTTTCCCTGTGTTGAACTGCATCGCACTTGAGTTGCTGTTAAGAGCTCATAGTAAGGCCCCAGGATTCACTGGGTGAAGGCGATAAGGTTTGCTCTCCAATAGCAGTTGGATTTCCTGCTAAAGTCCATGTGAGTCTAGGACAGTTAGTAGATGGTGCCCTTGGTGCAACTTAAACAACATTCTGACTTAGATTTACCTCATTGTGTTTACTATTATATGCCTGGTAACTAGTTTTTTTTTAAATCTACCCTACATAATACATTCTTGAAATCTACTTCTTTGATTTAGTATAACGCTTTCTAATCTTCATCAATCTTGACTACCCTCATATCCCTCATATATCGTAGATATTTTTGGTTGATTGCGTGACACTACTACGCCACAGACAGCCTCTGTGGCGCAGCGGTAGTGAACGCGGCCGCTGCGCAGGAGGCGCGGGTTCGATCCCCGCTCTGTGGAAATATTTGTATGCATGAATATGGGTATTTGCATTAGTCTGGTCGTGCCTCGGAGAGCACGTTAAGCCGTCGGTCCCGGTTGCCATATCCGGTTGAACATCTATGGCAGTCGTTACGGGTAGTTGGAGCCTTAAAAATCCAACAACAATGGTCTAGCTGCATTGCTTCGATATCGCCTAATGTCACCATTGGGTTGTGAAGGTCAGATGGCACTTCACGGATAATTTCGAGGTCCAGCCAAATCCGCAGTTAAGACTGGTAAAGCGGACCCCAGACTCCGAGGTGAAAGCTTTGGATACGACTGGGATTAAAGCTAGGTTGAAGGATTTTTAGTAGATTGCGATTTGGCAGAACGTGAAATTTTTTTGTGTGTTGGATCAACTATGAAACACTGTAAACTCAATAATTATTTTCCATTCAGGTTGCTAAACTCAGTAGGAGGTGCGTCACTGGATGATGGTACAGATTCGGAGCCAGATGATAACAAGCCTATCATATGGGAGACGTCGTTCACCGAGCCACCAGAGCCGCGACCGAATATTGATAATGGACCAGTTGTAAGTAGCCATTAAACTCTTGCAAAATCGATACTATTTTGTGGTCAAACTTTCTAAACAAAAAGTGGGCAGTCATGGAGTAGAACTCTTTCTTCAACCGCTACTAACTCTTCGACTAGCTTCAAACTATCCTTTGCTATATGGACGTTGGAATAACTTTTTTTTTTTCTGTATTTTATCGTATCTGTCTTAACTGTACCCTTCTAGTGCTGGAGCGGCAGTCTCGACATTTATCACAACGACTTAGCTACCGAATTCGATCGCTAACTCGTACCGACGCAAACTTAACGATATTTGGCAGTCTCAACTTTCCAAGTTAACTATTTTTGTCAGTATCTTATAGAATATCATCGCAAACTTGACGATTTATCGGTATCTCTATATTGCTAACCATCTCAAATGTAGAGAATACCGTTTGATGCAAGAATCGTTATTGCAACCGATGTTTATCGCTATCTTAACTTGCGATTTCAGTAGCAAAGTGGTGGTGACAAATTTCGAGACTGCGGCTCCTGACAGGGTTGTAATATACTTAAAAAATTTAACATTATGATTTTTTTTGCAGGTCGAAAAACTAATAAGCATTACTCCAACATCGCCTAAACCACCGGAAAATGCTTTATCGAAAGCTATAGAATCCAATGTAGTAGATAAAACAAATCACAAGAATGCACTAGTTCCAGAACGCAAAACCGCCCCCATAGCCTCACCTGATCCACCACGGATCAACGCTTGGGCTAAAGAAAACCCGCCTAAATATGGTCCTAAGCCTAAACCTTTATGTTTAGACGCTGCCCAACTAGAGCAGAATCTAAACGCGTTGAAAAAAAATAGCGGATCTGTCAATTTGACAACTATGAATATTCTCCCGCCATACATCAATGTTGTCACTCCAAATAAATTATCAGAATCTAAAACGATACAAATTGATCCAAAAAAAGCAGTAATAGATGATTTGCCAAAGGAAACCGAGCCTAAGGAAGAAAAGGGAAAGCTAAAACAGTCCAATTCAGCAGCCAGTTTGCTCAACGGCCCGATGACTGACGTACCATACGCTGACAGTGATAATGCGTCGTCAAGTTCTGGTAGCAATCCAATGAGCAAGAAATTTGACGATAGGAATATAATGATCAAACAGGGTAGCAATGGTGAATATGTCGGGGACTCCGAAATCAGCTGTTAATCTGACAGTGACAGGTTGTGTGACTGTGCCGCCGGGACACATAGTGCAATGTTACCTAATATTAGTTGTAAATATTTTTTAAATAATAAATAGACTTTGTCAAAGACTACCTAATATTAAAAAATATATTTATTTTGAAATTTGTATTTTATTGATACGTGTACAAAATATTTTTTGGTTGAGTAGTTAATTTGAAAAAAAAAGGCTTTCTGACCGCTTTTAGTCATAGTTTATGGTTGCTCAATTTACTCAATGTTTTGCATGAAAATTAGGTGAATTACATAACATAAACAATTAGTTTTTCTACTTAGATATTTTAAAAGAAAAACAGATCAACATTATTGAATAATAACTTTTTGCGAATAAATTGGGCTTCGTTAGAAATTATTTGATACAAATTCTAGTACAATTGTTTACGCCATCTTTAAGAATTACAGATAAGCGTTAGTCTCAAATATTTATACAAATCTTTGTGGCTTAGTATTCCAATTTTTTATAAAATTTTAAACAAAATCACACCTGTAAAGGATTTGTTACAATATTTGAGAAGAATCGTAATCTCAACGTTACATATTGTATCAAAAAACGCACATGTGAAAAATATGCTTCAAAAATATCTAAAATTTAAGGCAAATATACGAATTATCTACGGATCTGTATATTTTGTTCGATCTTCGGGACCTTTCGTTGATTTTTATATATTATTAATTATCATTAAGCATTATAATGTATTAACAAAACTTCGTAAGTATAAATATATTATTTTTTATTTACATTATCTACTTACTAACAAAAAAAATCTCGGAAGGTCCATTTTTCACTCCTAGATTTAATTAGATAATTGTAGTATCGCTTAAAGTGTTTGTAAATAATATAAAAGGAAAGTAGAGATTGGTGTAAATCCGCCCTTAACACGTTTTATTTAATTAAAATAAAACGCATATTACATTTCGTAGATGTAAAATCGTATGTACGTTACACGTATTTTGTTTGTAAAAATGTTTATGTGATGTTAAATTAATATGAGTAATTAGAACTAACATTCATTTCTAGTGTCGCCATCTAATAATATACACGTAGCCGATATAAAAAAAATAGAATTATATAATATGTATGTATGGTATGTATATCAATATATATATTTATATATATTACATATTAAATTGAACATGTGGATAACATGTATGCTTTAATTATCGTAAGATAGACTAAGTAACAAAGAATCTTTTATTTCACTCTGAGTAGTGCCCTATTTTATGTTATTGCCAACATGATATACGCATTTAGTTACTTTGAGGCATGAAATCACAGGGTAAAATAAAACCTTTCCTTTCCCAGGTTTTGAATAAAAAAAACTTGTAAACAAATTTGACGAAAAGTACTTGTAAGCTTATAAATTTTGACTGTACCTACCTAACTGAAATTTTGTTAAAAATTCTCATTCATATTCAATTCAGCTGTGTGAAACTTACCATTTTATATGGTTCTGCAACTACATTGTTATTTTATCATCTATTGTATCTACCTAAAGCCGCGTACAGACTGACGGGCGCTGACATGTAAAGTTACGTTACAACTAGTGATGGATTTATGCCATGTCACTTTTGGCATTAATTGGGCATTTATTCAATCCGCCCGATTAATGCCTACTGACATTTTGGACATAATAATAAATGCCCGAAGTGTCAGGACTTAAACCCATCACTGGGACAAAACTCAAGCTGGTGGGGCGAAAAAACCGTTAAATAGCGATTGCAGCCTAGTTGTTAAACTTTGTTCGTGCGTGTAGTGTGTACAGTTTTCGCGTGCAAGACGTCCACAATATAAGAATTTCGTTACGTTTCATTATATTTTATGACAGTGTGTACGGCAATGCGTGTTACGTTACAGCAGTCTGTACGTGGCATAACAAACCTCTATCAGCTGTTATCAATATTTTTTATGCACTTTCGAATCCTAGCATAGGACTACTGCTAGGAAATCGAATGTTTGCATTTAGCAGGGACCTAGATCATAAAGTAGCAATCCGCATTGCCGAAATTAAAAAAATAAGGCTTTTAATTTCAAAAACCGGATACAGACGGCAACGGTCTTAGCAGCAAACAGATTCCAAGTTATGTATCAATAGTTACATAAAATAGTAAACAAAGAATGATTTTTTAAAAATTAATCTTCTGAAGATTACAGAAGGATTTTTTTTATTCATTTCAATGCAAAAAAAAATGTTAATAAATTTGTTAGTGATCAGAAACCAAGAATTTGAATTTGAAGTTCTGAGTTCTAAGCGTGACTGTATGGAACGTAAAAGGATGCCCAGAAACAAATTTTTAACATTTAATGTTTAAAATTTGTTTTATATCTGTTACTTTTCAAATAGCACAGTCAAACTATTCATCACCGAGTACCTACCTAAATAAATAAACCGTAAATTTCAATAGCAATTATTTATTATAATAAATGTTGACAATTGTATCAGTACCAATAACATATAAGCACTCCTGAAATACTCAACCTTAGTAGAATGCAAAATGTATGCAGCGTATATAATACAGGAAATGTTTTAAAAATATTTTGTGCCACAAGAATTTGTACAAAAATAGTTTAATATTATGCTAATTAGAGCTTCTAGACGAAGTGACATTCTACTAGCGAAATAACATCGAAGTGAATTAACAAAAAATCGAAATACATGGGACTGACCATGCATGTAAAAATCTATGAACGGAACGTGTTAAACAATATAACTGACAACACTTTCGTATATGTACAAGTCGGCACGCACACGCTCACAACTAGAGATGGGTTTATGCTCTGTCACTTCGGGTATTAGGATTACCTAATGCCCAAAGTGACAGGGCATAAATCGGGTATTTATTCAATTATGCTGGGCGTAAACCCATCTATATAGTTGGATTTATGCCCTAGCATTATGAGCATAAATAATAAACGCCGAATAAATGCCCAATGCGACAGGGCATAAAACCATCTATACTCACAACTAGTCAACCATTACGCAAACGTCATTCGATTCAGTCTGTTTAAGTAGCCAAAAAAAATGTCTTGCGTAGTAAAATGATGTGAGAACTTTAATGACTGCAAGATAAAATATCCAGGAATCACATAAATTCAATTAAATTCACTCACACATGGTTTAACCCAGTTTAACCGCCACCATTTAAGTGACACAACCTTGTTTGCAATGCTTTCTGTCTGAAGGTTTTTTGGTTTGCGTGTGACATTATTTGTTACACGTGACATGTCGACAAATAATGTCACTGCCATACATTTCGAACTTTTGACAATCCGCTTCGAAGCGATTTTATTGCTAGTAGAAAGTCACTTTGTCTAGTCGCCCTGGGGCGGTAGTCTCGACATTTATAGCAACGACTTAGCTATCGAATTCGGTCGCTAACTCGTAGCGACACAAACATAACGATATTATTTGGTAGTTTCTCTACTTTACAAGCAAAGGATTAATAATTATTGTCGATATCTTAACGAATATCATCGTAAACTTTTCTCAATATTGCTCGCTGCCAAATTTAAAGACTGTTTTGCTGTAACCAGTGATGAGTTTATACTCTGTCACTGGGCATTAATCGGGCATTTATTCAATCCGCCCGTTTCATGCCATGGCATTTTGGGCATAAATAATAAATGCCCGATGCAGCCCATGTTCATCGCTATGTCAGCTTGCGATTTCGGTAGCAAAGTCGTAGCGATAATGGTCGAGACTGCGGCCCCTGTTAAGTTTAGATATATTTGAGTGTTGTGTTTTAGTTTAAAGTTGATCTTTTCAACTCTGTTTGTATATAAAAATGTATTTAATGAAAGCATGGAAAATGTAGAAAGATGTCAATCAATGTCGCGAAACGACTTTAAAATTAAAGACAACTGTGACGGATAACGTTTGATTGTCACTTCAAAGTTGCTCAATTTAGAAAATTATTTTCTAACTAGAAAAAAAATCTTTTTAAATATTTGTTTTAATATGAAAAAGCATATTGTGGTTGTGACTTATTGTATAGGAACGGGTAAACACGAGAAAGATGGCTAAAGAGTTCCTTTTAATAAAAAAAGAGTGACTCTGAAATGTTATTCTTCATGTTTTGAGTTTTTAAATTAGGCGTTCGGTACTGGTTTAGAACAACGAAAACGATTTGTCAAAAAAAACAGGACATTTTTATTTTTAAATAAATAAATTACACAGATTTATTTTATGTGTGTGCCCAGTTTTTTTGTATGCGACTAGAGATGTGTTAAGTAATGTAATGCTAAATTATAGAAAAAGCACATTTATATATTATCTACCTACATAATATATAAAATACGAAGAAAATTGTAAAATTTATAAAATAATAATAACAAGTGTAATTGATATTCAAGAATAAAATCATTATTAATAAATGTACATACATCGGGTTTCATTTTTCGTTCCCCATACGTGGCATCCTCCAAGTCTGTGACATCGCGGCAATGCTGCAGGCGAGCTTCGGAGGTTGCGGATTCGATTACCACTCAGTGCAGAATTTGTATTCGTAGCAAGAGTCAAAGAAAACATCTTGCAACCTCTGTACATATTTAAGTTGGGCTCATGTTTGCAGATCTCATCGGCGCGCTTAATAGCACCGAGATAAAAATGCTTGCCAATTTTTGCTTCCTTTCTGTGTCGCACAATTAAAAACTAGAATACACTTCCTGCATACGTGTTTCCTTCTTTCTACAATCCCGGGTTCTTTAAGCGGGGCGTGAAAAGGCATCTGTCTAGGCCGTCAAGGTAGGGACCGCCATTTTGGGACGAATGGTGTCTAGAATGGCGGCCCGTACCCTCTGTACTTTACCCTAGCTTCTTATCATCCAGCGGGGTTAAGTCAATTGACGGACTGAATATAAAAAAAGAACATTGTTGTATGGTATAAAATAATGTCTTATGACTATGTTAAAGTATCATAATAACTCAATTAGTTATTATCTAAACTTGGCTAAATGGACAATGATCCAATCCCTATTCCATCAACTTCCCATTACCGCTCCAATAATACAGCGCGCCTGAGTTGGCAACACTGCGCAACTACTTGCTGAAGAATTCTCGTTGAAACATGGCGGTACTTTGTGTTGGCTCTACAAATTAACACAAAACTCTATCCAAAACAAGATTATTTGTGTATAAAGTGATCAAAACCATAACAGGGACGTCCCAGAAAACTTATAAACATAACAATAAATAATTCAGTGCATCGCCAGTGGAACGAGAAACCAGCGGTATTTTAGTACCTACACTTTCCATCGTTCCCCTTTGCACTTTTAGCCATTTGATTGAAATACAGTCTCCATCGAAGGGAATATTCATCACTAAGGTGTATGGTAACAGCCAGACATACACCTACTAAAACAACCAGGTGCATCATATTCTGCCCTATCAATTTTATTTAGGCATGCAAAAATGTTTTATCTTACACATTATTCATCCATCTTGTCCTTGACACACTTTCCGTACACTTTTTACGTAGGGCTTTTTTCGCCCTAGTGCCTGTGCTTAGTTCACCAAGAACTAGATGGGATTTTTAAGGGTAATTGCCAGAGAAAAAAAGAGTAATTAATTTTATATATTGGTTTATTTGTTTCCTATTTAAATAATATTTTTACAAAACTCTAAACATCAATTGTTTACAAATATTAACGCTTGCAGCGTTTGTTTCCGTTATCGCGTTCATTTAAATAAAGCCAGGCCTCTACTAAATAATAAATTCACTACATACGAAAAAATTATATAGTGTTCTCAACAAAATCATAAATATAAACCAATTGGATACAAAGACTTCTATGCATAGCACTAGAACGGCTGTACGAAAAAAAATTCGTCACTGACGATGACGTAAAGTTACGTCAGTGACGAATTTTTTTTTTGCACCAGCAACTGTCATCTGTCAAGGCAAGGCGCGAAAATTATTATTATGGCTGCACATATTTTATAAAATTCACGCGTAATTTATACAAAGCGAGTGATAAGTGTTTGAAAATATAATATTATACTTATCGCAAGTTTGATTTAGGTAAGTAGCTAGCTTTTTTTGTATATTTTTTCTATTTATTTAATCAGCACTTTTTGTTCTTACCAGTTTGTCCAGTAGAATACATAGAAGTCATTGAATAAAGGTGATTATTTTTTAAATATTTCAACAGACTTATTTGGTTTTAACAGTATATGATATTTCTCTTTCCTTACAAATTATAAACAAACGGTTAATAAGTAACTAAAATACGTTCACAAATGGAAAATTATGGATTTCAATTTTATTATTGTTCCTATTTCAAATAATGTGCGTAATTATTGTTTGTAAGCAAAGAGATATTTCACAGCTAGCAATGTCTTAAATAGGGACGCGATTATGGTAAATCTATGCGGTCTCTATAGCCTGGCAACATTATTTCGATAATGATCTTGTATTAAAAACTTTGCCAAAAATACTATGCTTAGCTGTAAATGTAACAATCACGCAATTATAAATAGTTGTATCCATTAAATTAACTGTTCATCTGTGAAACCCATTTTCAAAAAATACAAAAATATTATGAATAATTAATATTTTGTTCATAATTTAAACGACAAAGATTTGCCGTGGTATTGCACTACACAAAAATAAACTAAAGAGGTTAAATACTTCTAAAATACATCGATGTACGAATGATATGAGCAATATAAAAGGGGTATATTAATATGATTTATTTAGCGAGCACTAAATACCTAAATTGGACACGATAGAAAAAAAAACGAGTCTCAGACACTTTTAGTGGAAAATAATAACAGCCAATCCTAAAGATACTGGAGGCATTACTAATTAAATCACATTTAATTATTATTATAATGTTATCCTAATCGTCTTATACATACACAAGAAAAAAAAAAGTATTTTACAAAGTAGGTAAGACTTCCAAGTACTTGAGTGTAAAGAGTACGAAAAAAACACATACATACAGATTTTTTTCGATTTGTGCGCCGGAATAACTTAAATATAATAAAAAAATTGCATCTTCCCCCAATCTATGAACTTCATAATTATCGTCAATAATTAAAAAAAAATCATCTTTTAAATCAGGCTATACTTAAAGCAATCTTTGATCTATAATTGATCTCGATTTTGTGTATTTGGTGGGTAAACTGACAGCTGTCAGCGCAATTTTTGACATGCATTTAAAACAATTTATAATAATTTATACATATTTATCCAATATATTATAATAACCAACAACGTTTGATTTACGAAATCATATTGCAATTGTTACCCCCAAATACGGAAATTTGAACGTTACAATATCGCAGAAACATTTAAATATTAGACAAAAAAATCTAACAAATATAATCCTTCACACCACCTTTAGAGAGGGGAGGATTGTAACACCAAACACACTTCACAACAATAAATAAAGACATGTTCGTTAATTTACCGCGCTATTTCTTGACTACAGATAACATTTAGGATCATTGCATTATTATGCATTACAGTCACCTCTCTCGTTACTGGTCTGACATAACACCGATATAAATACAGTTCGAATTTTAAATTGAATTTGTATCGGTGTTGGCTTTTTATAAATATGAACACACTGCGTTGTACTTACATGTATCGATGCAAAGACAATCTCGTTTTATTCAGCAATATAGCAGCCAAAACGTCACTTCAGCGTTTTGATAGATGTCACCTTTGACATCTGTCAAAACAGCGTTTCTCACCAGAATCACTGGTTATTGAGAAACATTATAAAATGCATAATTTTGTATCGATACAACACTACGAGAACTTTACAATGCAAATGACATAATTGTATATCTCGAATACGAATTACGTGTGGTTATCACAAATCGTGGTCAACAACGCTAGCCGATGTCGACGTGGTCGTTAGAAATCGTTGTCGCTGGATGCGTCGTACGTCTCGCAAATCTGGTCCGGCGGCGGGCGGAGCCCCGGGGAAGACATCACCGGACCGTGGAACGATTGAGACCGGAGGACGCTACTGTAAATATTCAGTTCGCTTACATTATTTAATTTTAGACTTGTAAAAATTGTTAAGCTGCGTTAGAACTAGAAGTTTATTTTAGTACTTATATTAGTAGAAGAAGAAGGTTAGTTCATTCCATGAAAGCTGTTATTTATTAAATTAATGTCTTTATTCCAAAGTTAAGGGAATATGACGGATATAAACAAAGATTCGGAATAAATTTGAATTAAATAGGTAATCCTGTATGAGAAGTGAGCCCACAGTACCTAATTCAATTGTACTTTTTTTAAACGAGCTGTTTTTACAACACATATCAATACATGTTCAACTTAAGTAATTAATTGCAATGTGCTCTTTACACAGTGCTTGAAACTTGGCTAGGTTCAGAGGGTAGTGAAGGGAATCTAAGTGACGTGTAATATTCGAGCAAACAAAGTGTTTTAGACAACATTGATTGACTGATAACATCATTTAAATGTGCAAATTGTGAAATAATATTAAGGTTGTGGACCATAAAATTCATGAAAAATATAACCTTAATTTAATAATCGTAAAATACATTTATAAAGCTTAAAGTGAAGCAAAAGTAATAAAGTATTTACAATTGCATCAAGAAACTATAGAATATCCTAATAAAATAACACAGTTTAATAAAAAAGTTTCGAATAAAAGCAAAGTGAAAGGCACGCTCTTGATTTCTCATACAAAACATACAGATAGAAAATATAAAACATCAAATTTAGTAAAAAAAAATATATGAAAAGAAAAATGAAAAATCAAGACTTACAGCGCTTTGTGTAAAGCGTTGAAAGCAAATTCAAAAAAGAACCACCAAAATATAGCCCAGCAGTATTTTACAATTGTCAGTTTGACAATTAACTGAGACCACAGCTGTCATGTTGACATTTGACTAACCTTACACGTCAAGATGGCGATCCGTATGTCACTTACACGGAATTGCATGCATTTTGAGATTTGTCACGCTCTAGAATTTACAATTAACTATTTTATAACCTTATTAATTTTATGAATTAATACTTAGGTTTAATTTAATGTAAGAAATTAAAATGTTAAAAAAGACTATTTACAAATAAAAGATATTATATTTTACAAAGAAATAAAAGTGATATTAATATTATTAATATACGATGGCGAACAGAAAGTATTAAAACCTGCATTTAGTAACGATTACTTTTATTAACCTTAGTTAAATCACATTCGTAGACGCTGACAATCGTGAGCCTAGCACGGGGTATGGTAATAAATAAATAGATAAATATACTCGTACATCTTAATTTAGATTAATTTATATGTGCCTTTAAAACTAGGCATGAGACTATATATTATGTATGCAATAAGAGTTACTAAGTGTTGCCAGTGTTCTTAGGCTACAGGTTCATAAAAACTCAGTAATTTCCAAACATTTTACCAAATAATTTGGATATATTTTTCTTACCACCCTAATCGATGGAATATTTTTCAAACGGCCTATCATAGACAAGTAAACTAACAAAGGCATCATCACTTACGGCCTATCATAGACAACAGTTCATTTAATCAAAGCCTCCTTACCTGGCGGACTTTGTGGGAGTCTTGGTCGACTTCCCGAGTGCCGCCGCTTTCCTCGGGTCGTATGAAGCCCTACGTTTCCACTTCTCTAACTCTTGCTTCTTTTGTTCTGAAAATTGAAAATACATTTTTTATAACGGGTTTATGGAGGAATGGGTGTGTGATCAGTGATGGTGAACCTAACTTCAGGCATTTATTAGTCATGTCCAAAATGCTAGCCCCTCTAGCCCTTGATGGTTTGTTTTTTAATGTCGGTCATGTCAATATGACTTCACCTCGACTGATGGTAGGCTAAAGGTAAACTCTGGAATGGGAGTCACCATTGCAAACACCGATAGTGCCACAACAGTGGCCATGGAAATGGCAAGGCCAGAGACATTAATCGGGTGAATTGCATGAATGCCCGTTTAATATTCAAAGTAATACGATAGAAGTTTGGCGGACGAATGAGCAATGGTTGTCGTTGCAATGTTGTAAATTATGTTATACCAGCACGGGAAGTTCACTTTCGCGATGCAGGATCGGTAGTGATGTAGCAGTATCGAAGTAGTTCAACTTGCTATCGCTAGATGGCGCTGGTTAGATGTGCATCGCGATAAGGTCAGCATCATTTTTGCGTGTTGGATTTTTTTATACTACGTAGGTGGCAGACAAGCACACGGCCCACCTGATGGGAAGTGGTCACCGTGGCCTAGTGACGTGTGCCACACTAAGGGTTGCCTACCCTGAAGGGAAGGGGGGAGGGCTAGGAAGGGGATCCAAATAAAAAAATCTTACCCATTTCATAATGCTGTGCACTGCCTTTACTAACAGCCTTACTCTCTCCCAGAACCCCCACGTACGTCTTGCTGGGATCCCTCCGCAGGAAGTTCTTGGGAGACTGTTCGTTTTTGTACTTGGATATGTCCAGGTACCGCGGCTGGATCGGCTGCTTGCGGCTTACGGAGGTCGTGGACGATGACATGGAGAAGTCACCGCTGTACCTGAGGAGATGAAGATAGCAGTCGTGAAGTCGATCGAGCGGTGCCGGGTTCGAATCTCGTTAATAACGCTTAGCGGGGAAACTAATGATTTCGTCAGTTCGTTCCGTCAGTGTCGAAACAAAAGTAGATATATCATTTTCGGTGTTTTTTTTATATATTTAGCCCGCCGGATTGACTGCACCCCCCTCCCCCCCACCTGATGGTAAGCTGAGGTGAAGTTCAAAAATGACCATGAAGTTCGTGGTCACCATTTTCGGGGGATGCCCCCAGAATGGTGATCTCTATCCAGACGGCTTTGACAGATGCTTTTTGACGCCCGTTTTTGCTTAATTACAATATAATAAACATTTTTTGTCTATAGCTACTTCCTAGCGAAAGTTTCTACTTAAAACAGTAGCACCAACATAATCCCAGAGAAAATTAAAAAGGTAAGTACCTCTGTTTAGCCTGCACCGGTGCACTCCTCTTCCCTCCCTGATGCCTCATAACGACCGGCGCACTCTCGGTCCCGCTCTCGCCCTCCGTATCACTAGTTCCCGTCGTCAAAGAATTCTTTTCATGGCTAAATATCGAAGAATTCCTCGGACTGCTGCCATTTGTAGTAGAATTAGTATCACTATCGAGAATGAAAGTTTTTCGCTTATCTATGGCCGACTCCTCTTGTCTTGTCTTTGTCAAAAAGTCTATGTTCTCTTTGGTTGGGGTTATGTCATCTATGATGTAAGTTTTGCGCTTCTCTGGATCGTTTCGACGCTTTTTGTCTGAGCGTGAGTGTTGGTTTACCTGTAATGAAGAAGAACTTAAATTGATATTATAGAATTTATTTTGTAACAGAAAACCTACGACAATTATAATAACCGGGTTCCTGCCAACACACGTACTGGAACCCGATCCAATTTTTTTAAAAGCGATAAAGGAACAATATTTTTTAACGTTATTTTTTTATGATGTAGATTGTAGTAGACGGTCCCATTATTTTATTTTTGTTGCAGGCATAGACAGAATAACATTTTTTTTAAATATAACTTAGGCATACACAATATAAATAAATAAAATAAATTTACTACCCTAATCCACCTCCTTTTAAGTCAGCTAAGTATACGAAAACCTCCAAAATTTAAGAAATACTTCCTATCAAAATCGGTTCAACCAAACGCGAGATCGCGGAAAAACTCACATAGATAAACATACATTAAACCTCCTGGCCAAATTGAAATGGGATCAACTTGCCAATATAAATCATCAAAATCGGTTCACCAGTCGAAAGTTCTGAGGTCGCAAACATAAAAACAGCCAAATTGATAACCTCCTCCTTTTACGAAGTTGGTTAAAAACAATGTCTTACCTGGAAGTTGGTGACATAATCCCTAGATATGACCACATCATTCGTCATGGCCTGTCTCCGCAGGTTCTCCCTGTAGTCCTTGGGCCTTAAGTCCAGGATATCAGAGGTCGTGGAGGTGATCATCGGATCCACCGGCAGGGTGACCACCTGGTCATCTTCTGTTTCTTCTGAGGAGTAGTCCAAGGTTTCCAGGTCGGCAATGTTGGTTGTATGGAAGGATTGTGAGCGGTGGACAGGGGATGAATGGCTGTAAAGATAATACGTGATGATTAATGTATACATACATATAAATCGCGCCTTATTCCCTTTGGTAGGTAGGTAAAGACAACATCTTTCCACTTGTTACGATCTTGACATACGCCTCTCGCTTTTTCAACTTTCATAATTTTATTGTTTTCATAATCACGCCGGTTGCGGTTACTCTGGACTTGACCTTTATTTTTTTTAATCGGTAATAGGCTCGCGTTTGACCACAATCTCACCTGTTGGTAAGTGATGATGTGGTCGACGGTGGAGCACGTTTGCCTAGAAGTAACCTATTAACTCTAGACTTGAAGACTCCCAGGTTGTAGCTTTCCGGAAAAATAGACTCAGGCAGGGCATTCCACTCTTTAGCATACGCATGATGAACGTACTGCCAAAACTTTTTGTGCGTATGAGTGGGATATCCACAAAGTACCTTTCTTGATTATTATTAATAATAATGAAATAATTGATAATGTAAGAATTAAATTTTATACCAATTTTAAGGCCAAGGTCAAGTGACATCGCGCGATGACACATGACCTTGATAGGTGAATCGCGACCAGCGATAGACGCAATAATGCTGCCCCTGTAGACAAGTGTGACAGCGTTAATCGCTAAGGAGTCGAATAGATTAGATCGACCAATCACATCCAAGCTCGTCGCCGGCGTAAGATGCGCGGGCCGCGGCGGGATCACGAGCTGGAGTGTGATTGGTCGACTTAATCTATTCTATTCCTTAGCGATTTAGACTTATGACTTGTCTACGGGCCCACAATGGATACTAATGCGGTTTTCTTTTAGAAAGGTCTTGGTCTGAATTAAAATCTTACGCATGTTTTATCACAATCGGTAAAGCAACGGAAGGTATCCACGCAGGATAATAATATCGTATTGGATGTAAATTTTTGCATGCTTTTTATCAACATGTCATTGTCCAGTTTTTGCTTGCCAACTTTGGTTGCTTATTGTGTAAAATATCTCATCTAAACTGTACCCGTAGTCGGATTTATAATAAAAATCAAGGAGCTAGGAAGTTAGTGTGAGTTCCTTACCTGGGCGAGCTGAGGTCATCCTTGTTGCAATCCTGTCGCTTAGCAACCTGCTGTCTCCTCTTGCCCTCCTGGGCTGCCTTCATTGGGTCGTACGAAGAACGCTTCTTCCAATTCGAAAATTCTATCTCTTTAGTCGCAAGAGCTGATGATGAGCGGTGCTGACTGAGTTTCTTTGGTCCTGGAGAAGATGGAGGTCGGTAAGAAAGTAAGTAAAAATACTTGGTGCAGTGGACTCAGGCGTCGGAGGTACGACCTCCGTCCGCCATGAGCGCAGGACTGGAGGTGACGGGAGAACATGTCACCTAAGCAAAAACAGGCCAAGCCCCCCCCCCCCCTTCTGGAAAAATTGGGGATGGCCAAGGTCAGCCTGGGTGCGAGGGAAATGCCTTCTGGGCCATCATAGACCCTAGCGCTTGAAGACCAGACTGCGTGCGGTTTTTAGTCGGTGCCCCCGCTGGGTGCAGGAGTGGTATACATGGGGATTAGCGCACGATAAAAAGGTACAAAAGAATTACATATCTATAAAACGCAAAATTATTTCGCCTCGGTTATTGCAATAAGTTCCCAAGTTTCCAAATTCAAATGGAAATTAAAGTAAATGCCCGTAAGTCCTACAAACCTTGAAATTAATTTAATTAAGAAATTAAGCAATTTAAATCCTATCAAAGCGAAACGTCGCACCGCCATTTTAAGCGCGTTATGTGTTCTATAAGCCTTGAAACAGATTATAGCAAATTGGTCAGGGTTGTCACCTAATAAATAAAGAATGTGTGAGGTTATGTCACTTAACGGCATGGGGGCCATTTGTCTTAATTTATTAACGTCTATAGTTTAATCATTGAATCGTAATCGAGATTTATGTACTTAGGTAATAAGTAGATACAATGACCTCTATGTGGATGTATGGGGTTGAGTGCCCAGAGTTTCGAGATTCAAATGGGGTTATAGAAGAAATAGAGTAGAGTACTTACATCTAATTTCAAAGAATGACTGCAAATAAAGAATACCTACCTAAATACATACGTATAGAAAAAATTACCTATAATTTATTTAAAATTCAAAAAAGGGAATTTTTGGTATTAATGATGCATATTTAATAACCGGACATAACGATGTCTCATTGTTTTTTAAAGGATTTTACGAGTCTACAATGATTATGCCAAGAGCTTATTTTAAATCAATTTTAATGAAGCCATGTTCTCTTTGCGCCACGTCAAATTCATGACCGAAAAGACTCAATAAATTCTGAAGTGGCGGTAAGAATGGTATAATTTCAATTTCAATCGCCAAAATAAACAATTAAGTTTACAAGGAAGTAGTTTTCAAACAGATCTACTATCATTCAATTTAAAATCAATCAAAATTCATTCAATTATTGCCGCTCAATTTGCTATCCGAATGCCGAAATGTTCAAAACTATTATAGCTTCTTAGGTACTAACATGGTACTAAATACAGTTACAAACAAAATGTCGATTATCACATTCGATAATATTAATCAGGAATTACGATCTCATAACGTATAAAATAATATTTACTAACATCCGTCAACAGTCTATTTTTGAAAGCGAAATAAAACAAACATTTAATCTTTATCCGCCATTTTCTTATTCCGCCATCATAATAACATCTGTCAAATCGCAATTTGGCGGTAACCGAATTGCATTCCAATATGGCCGCCGGTGTTGCAAGAGTGACGAATTGTAAACAAGCGAACACGACTCAAGGGTAACTGGATTCATTATTAGCAACGCCGTGTGTTCAATAGAAATGAATAAAATGATCAATTGTATTCTCTCTTGTGAAATTCTTTAGCCAATGAAGGTTATAAGGTAACCTCTTTTGAATCACTTCCGTTTATTACGGCTGGTAATTAAATCACGTTTAGTAATAATAGTTAAATTTTAACTTGGATATCTTTAGACAATGGGTATTGATTCTGTACCAATACTCATTCTATTTGTCAATCCTGGGATTTACTATAGAACGATATCTAGATCCAAATTAAGCACAGCTTGTAATATGGGTTCTAGAATGCAGATAAAGATACTTCCACACGAGCTAAGACGCGGGCAACAGCTAATCAACAGTAATATAAAAACTATTGACATTTGGCTATTCAAAACATTCGCAAAATGTTGCAAATTTTATCGCAATAATAGCTGCCTATAACATGATTGCATCAAACGACTTTTATCTTTTACGTAGTGGATGTAAAAATTCCATCTATCACTATCGTAGATTAGTTTGAATGTTCATCATTTCAAATACCAAAAGCCAGTTTTAGATAAGATAACAATATAGATTAATCTGATCTAGACTCTACAATACCAACTAACTCTATAATAGTTCTCCATTTAAGTCAGCAGCTGGGTCAGTATGGCGTCCAGATGAGCAGAAAACATGGGTTAGGCGTTTGGACAACTTTTTTCTGCGATTTCATTGGTCGAGACAACATGCTGTAGTTACTGGAGTACTGATTAGCTGGTTAAGTTAACCTTGGGCCCTTGAATCTTCATGGGGTCCCCAAACACCCCAGACGTCACTTTAATTGCATCAATATTAATTATTCAACCAAAAATAAATACGTTGAATAGAATTTCACAAGTAGGCTAAGCTAAACAGCTAAAACTAAGATCTTAATTGCGAAATTTTTCACAAATTACTCATTACCGCTTCAGTTTTATAACGATCATCATTAGTCCATTACATTATAATCTAAAATATAATTCACTTTTACGCGTCTGTTTGCTTCTCCGCTTACTTCTTTTAAATCACACAACGGATATGGATAAGATTTGCATTGTCGTTTACTTAATCCGCTTGGTATTTTGATCACATGCCTGCAAGCGAAACCTATTCCAGGGATAAAAGTAGCCTATATATGTTATTCCAGATTCTACCAAATTCCAGTAAGATCCGTTTAGCCGGTTGAACATGATTGAGTAAATAACATCCTAACATCCATGGATTCGAAGTCAGGAACTCTCGATCGTAAAGCTACTACTTCTTAAACACTAAGCTATCTACGTTACAAATATGTAAAACTAACATAAAAAACTAACCACTAAACACATACCTTTATCTAAATTCTTGGGCTGCATAACTTCTCTCGTAGAAGATCTTGATTTCGTTAACCTACTCAAAGTAGTTGGCCTAGGTTCTGCAGATCTTCTACTCTGATGATTAGCTGGTTTTGTCCTCTCCTCCCTCACAACCGGCTGCTCAGAAACCCTTGGACTCACTCTATCTTTAGTCGTCACTCTTACTGAATTCCTAACCAACCCAGGACCAAATTTTCTCTGCATTTCTGGAGTGTTAGGACATCTTGGCGAATTCGCCGGTGCTATAGATTTCAGATTTGTCGTATCTCTACTTCTGCTATTACTCTGTCTTTTGTATCTGAAATCTGGAGTTTTATTATAACATCCATTGTCCGATTCATCTGAATAGTCTTTGTACTCATCTGAGTGCCCACTCGAACGTCTAGAAATTATTCTAGAATCTATATAATTATTGTTTTTATTTACAGTGTTAAAAGAACTGGACCTTCTAATCGATGATCCAAAGCCTATATTATTCGATTTGAACTTCAAACTATCACTCATAACCCTCTGGTGGCTTCTCTTGTCTCCATGGAAACGGGTTTGATCAATCCTCGGATATTTCGACTCCAAGGCGTTGTTTTTTAACACAGTCTTGAGACAAACCGTCGGGTTCGCGTTAACGACATTTTCCATATTTCTGCCGTCGAACGGTCGGTTTCTGGAATGTGTATTTCTGTGCGGTGATAATATTGCTTCGACGTCATACTGTGGTCGTCTGTTCGACAGTGTTTTGTCATCAGAACTGTTTGATAATAAACCTCTTTCTGATGATGGACTGTTCATATTAGAATCGTGACGTCTGTCTGTGTCTAAAGATCTTGTGGCGGAATTTAGAAGTATTTTAGTGCTTTCTGGAAGCTTTGAGGAACCAGTTATGACGTAATTGCCAGGACTTCTGAGTGGACTGCTGTCATTTGATGTGTCTTTCCTTCTGAGGCGATAGTTAAGTGAATTAGAGCGACTTAGCTGTGAGATCGGGAGGCGAGATATGGCGGTCTTTTCGCTGATAAGACTAGAAGTGAGCTGAGAAGGAATGCTGCTAAAGTTATTCGTTCTAGAAGACTGGAGTTGCGCTTGCAGGTTCGTGATAGCATTTTGCGTTTTTAAGAGATATGATTCTGTGTCTTGAGTCGGGATCAGGTCCTGCAACAAAAAGAAATGATGGTTAGGTTAGCTATTTTGTTAAATTAGACGTGTCAATTAATGCAGGGCAATAGTAACTTTTTAAGATTATACCTATATTTATTTGCAGATAGATATAATATAGTACTTATGCTAGTAAATTTTACTAAAATTAAAACTAGTTATTTCATATTTACTCAAGCAAAAACTCAAGTTACATTTTGAAACACTTATGAAAATTATGGTATGATGTGATGGTTTGGCTTTTATGGAAGCGACTGTCGTCTAACTCCCCAACCCCAAGAGGTAAACCTCCCCTAGATCCTCGTCCGTCAATCAGTAGATGACCAGCTTACAAATGTGGACTCCGTAACTACACTCCCACTTTTCCATCAACGCTGATTAACTGTCTCTCGGTAATCTTTTTACGCTTAAATCGCTAAACCATGTGTTTACTCAATACCTTAGACGACATAATCATACTTAATTAATCTGCCATAAAATGAAAACGACAACTTCACATGAGTAGGTATTTATTTTTATTGCCAGCATTAAAAATCTTATTGAGTAACCATAAAGTTTGCTGTTGCCTCTAAAAAAACACCCGTTACTTATAATTTTTATTTTTTTAATACAATAGATAATAAATTATACATAAACGAGTGAAGTACTACCTCAATTTTATTACAAAATTAATTATTACTCATTTAAATTATCATTGTCTAACATAACGTTTAAAATTATTATATTATTTAATAAATACTAAGTACATAAAACAATGAATAATAATTACAATATTGACAGCCTCGGTGGGGTTGAGCGTAACGAGTGATGAGTTTATGCCCGGCCATTTTGGGCATTGTTTTTTCAATCGGCCTAAAATGCCAGGGCATAAACCCAGCTTAGTCCCAGGCTTTTCTGGCATTCATCGGGCCTTTATTCAATCTACCGTTAGCGTACATGCGCGAGTTTGTTCAAGATTTTTGAAACTTACTATACTTTCTTGGGTCGGCAGTTATTTTAATTGGTTTGAGTCCCAACAGGACTCGATCCCTTCTTCAGACACCTGTTTCCGAGAATTTCCCTGGCCTAATAAGTGTATATTACTAGTCTTAATACTGACACTTCACGGGTCTTCCGTAGCGTTCTGGGTCCACTCTCACCGTTTTCCCTTTGATAATTTATTCAATGATAAAACTACTTATTACAATTTGGTTTATTTATGACCGCAGCAGGCTGCAACGAAGTAACGAGTGGTCTGCCGACATTTTTGTTTCGCAAATAGATGCGATTTGCCGACTGACTATAAAAAAAACCTTATTGTCTATGACACAAAAAGTCAAGTTTTCAGTTTTCTGTAAACAAAGGTTGCGTGAAAACTTGTATGAAATAACGAAGCATGACCTCATACCTACTTCAGTTATTATCGAATTATTTCACCCATTAGTGGTTGAGTGGATGTGGATGATTAAAAATAAATAAAAACGATAAAATAAGAACGGATGTAATTTTTGCAGCTTTCTGTTGCTTTATTTAATAAATTCAGTTAACAATTCATTTTAACTCACTTCGCTTTTTATTTATTTTTTAACCCAAACCATCGTAATTTACACATAACAATATCTCATGTCCATCAGGGAAAATGTACCTTTCGAATGGTAAAAGACTTCGCAATAAGTGCAGTGTTTTTGAAAATTACCAGACATACGAGTAAACGCGCAGGTCGTCTATCGTTTTTTGGTCATAATAATCATCATCACAATGTGTTTTACTTAACCAATTGCAATCAAACATACGGTAGATTATAAATCTAACCAAGACTATCTTAATAGAAAAAAATCGCATCAAAAGTCCGTACATTTTAAATCTAACCAAGACCATTCTCATAGAAAAAAAAACCACATTAAAATCCGTTCCGTAGTTTTTGCGTCCATCGCCATCGCGAAAAAACAGAAAAATAGTCAAGATTTCCAAATAAAGTATGTTTGGTTACAATCGTTCATTAAACATATCTTTTTAAATATCGCCAACAATATGCAGACACCGCTACTTTACAATTTTATAATAGTATAGATAGGAAGTAAGTCTAACCTGGAATCCGTCTATCGTATTAAGTAAGACAATGACCGGCGCGGCGTCACTTTCACTCAACCTTGACGAAATGACGGCTATGTCCAAAACTGGCGCCCACCGAAGTGTGTCATAATCATAACATGGTAGAACTAATGGTGCGTTACCGTATGGGACAACGGTGACAGGTGAATGCCTCCATGGTTGGTATGATGTAGATGTAGGTTAGTGAAGGAGTATGGCGGTAGACTTCAAATTTGGTCGGACCAGTTTGGTCAACTTGGTTTTTTTTTAGTAAAGGACACGTCAAAATAACTTTACCTCGCCTGATGGTAAGCTAAAGGCAAAGTCTCAGAACTGGGGTCACCACCACATACACTGATAGTGCTACTGTGGCGCCCCTCAGCTTGACGGCCTCATCTGTCCGACTGGGGTAGTACCTCCGCCCTACAGAAGACCGCGGCCATAATTACCATTGTGTTGTGTTCCCGGTAAGTAGGGTAGAAAGAGCTCACTGTACCCCTCCTCCCCCACCCCTTCCTAGCCTCCCTACCTCTTCCAAGCCCTCCTTCCCCTTCAGGATAGGCAGCGCGTATGTGACACCCTTAGTATTGCACACGTCCATAGGCCACGGTGACCGCTTCCCATCAGGTGGGCCGTGTGCTTGTCTGCCACCTATATAAAAAATAAAAACTATGAGACTATAGATATATACTTAAAACGGCAAATAAAATCACAATCAATTATAAACTCCAGTTTACAGTGATTACGGCGTTCTGGTTTCGGTGTCTGCTCCAACCGTCTGTCTGTTCAATGTAACACGTTACGCGGCTGATTCAGCCGTCAGAACATGATGGGGCATAAATTTTCTTCGACATTTACCAGCACGAAATAGCGCAGTGTGAATATTTTAACAAACTTATAAAACACTGACACGTCCAAATATCGCACGTGAAAATTTCGTGTAAGAAAGCCTAAATCTATTACTGCTGTGTAACAGATAAATAAGATAATGAATTTTGACACCTATCCGTATAGGTTTAACATGGGTTTAACCAAGAACATTAGAAATTTCCTCCTTGGGTTTAACGCGCCTTTTTGTAGCTGTCATCTGTATGACAGTTACAAAAAATCCTGCAACTTTTTGTAGCTGTCACACATATGATATTACAATTAAACTGCATATAAAAAAAAACTAAAAATACATAAATAAAACAAACAAAACCAAAAAAAAGAATTAAAAAAAAACGAAACAAAAAATCTAAATTAAAAAAAAGAATATGAATCACCTCATTTAAATAGTTTGTGCGTTCCGTCTATTAGGTATTCTGTGGTTCCGTTCCAAATTCCAAATTTATGCCTGCCTCACCCAGAAACCCCAACATAATCGTGATGTAAACAACTTGTTTTGTATAAAAAACTAGCGACCCGGGACCCGGGTGTAAATTCCAGTTTTTCAATAAAATATATAGCCTATGACACTCAGCAATAATCTGGCTTTCTATTGGTGAAAGAATTTTTAAAATCGGTTAAGTAGATTCCGAGATTACCCCTTACAATTTAACAAATATACAAACACAAACTTTACTTGTTTATAATATTAGTATTGATATAGATATATCCAATCTGGTTATCAGATTAGTTAAGGTCGATCTTCACCGGCTCTTAACACAGTAGTCATTGAACAATTGATATTGATTTCTTGAGGTACCTACTTATAAGTACTAGATTCTCTCCTGTTTCATATTTATGTATACACACACTGTTCAGAGTTACGATCAATAGTTTGACCTTTCTTGTGTTTCGATAGCCTCCCTAGAGAACAAAGACAATTGCCTAATAACGTCTAAGATAAAACCTTTGTCTGTATTGGTAGACAATAAACTACTATTTTACCAATAAAACTAGTATTCTACCAATAAATTTCGTATTTTCGAATTAGATGGGTTTATGCCCTGGCATTTTGGAGGGTATTAATGCCCAAAATATCTGAGCATAAACTCATCAATGTATAGGATACATAAAGTTGCTGTAAATTATTTTTAACTGTTGTTCTGTCTGTTCGCGATGGACTCATAAACAAATGAACGGATTTTGATGCGGTTTTCTTTGTTTGAAAAGTTTGTCATACTTAAAATTTTACGCATGTTTGATCACATTTGATTGAGTAGAACCGGAGATAGGTATATCACCTAAGACAAGGGATTTTAGGCACTTGCTCTTACTGCCCCGTTTCAAAAATACGCCCTGTTAATGTTTGATTAAAGTAATCCAAATCACACTAATTCTAGTCAGAAATATTATAGCGTTGCTCTAGAAATAACTTTAAATACAAACACATTGCAGATGTGGTACCTACGAAGATTTTAGTTTTATTGCAAAACTGTTTTATAGCAGACTTCAAAGATTGTTTGATAGTGAAACATTTCGTATCTATAATGTCTATTTAAAATTTTAACGTTTATATTCTTTTATATTCCAAATGTAATATTTTAACGTCGGCTTAAGAGTGTACTGTACTCATTTTATATACCTACTTCACTTTTTCTTTCAGGTTTCGATTTTTAAGAAACAAAATTAAAAAAAAATATTGAGTTTTGAGTTTCGCATACGGAAATACCTACTATAAACCCATTTATAGCACCTTCGCAAAATCAACGCTATTTCTACAAATAAACCAAAATTAACAACGGCGGCGTAACGGAAATTTAAAGTTCATTCTCTAATTGAAACTTAGATGACAGATAATTCGTTTAAAAACTGCTACCGTCACTAATCGCCCTAACTTCTATTATCTATGCAAATAAAAGATTGCCATACCAATAAATTTGAACGATTACTCCGCCACAGATAATAACTATAATCCGTTACAGTGTCTGAATAAAATCAAAACATATTTGAAAAGTGAAAGCAGTGACGTGTTGGAATGCAACGCCTATGGCGAACATTTGATCCATTGTGAAATATAACTGGTATTTATCATGTCGCACATGAGATAACACTCCGTAACGTTAGGAAAGGTTAGGCAGAAGGCTAATAGGAGTAGATAAGGTTTTATATTTGTTATATTTATAATAATCTGCTATCGCTTATTTTCTTACTGCCTTAAATGTGAAATTATGAACAAATTCTTCTTTAGTGGGTGGTTACAATAGAAGAGGTATTAGCTGCCAAGATTTCAATTTTGCAGTCAAAGAAGTTTAGGCTCTGCGTTCTACTAGCGGCTTGTTTCGGCTTCGTACGGGTAACATTTATATTTTTAACCATATTGGGATAAACATAGGGCAAGTGTATCTTTATGCAGAATAAATGTGTTTGTTTTTTGTTTCAGTGAAAACCATATTATGGTATTTTTTTACCTTGGGTTATACTATTGAAGTTTTAGTAGGAGTTCCTTAACTTTCTGATAAAAAAATATCGCCCATGTCACTCAGGGATAATGTAGCATTCTAATTTTTAAATCAGTCCCGTAGCTTTTTAATTTAATCGTTACAAACATAAAACAATAAAAATCCATTCCCTTTGTAATACCTATTAGTGTAGATAGATAATTGTCCTGTGTAACCCACGAGACGAGATTCATTCAGATTCAGATTTCATTTTTATTTTCATTTAATTATTTGTGTCTATTCCTATATCCTTGGACCAATTCCCCTACGCTGTAATATGAACTATTACGAAATTGTCGCCGACCTACCTCACACAAAAATAACAGTTTTAAGTGGGTCATTCTTATTCGAAGCATAATGTAACAATTTATTCGTTCTGTGACGTAACTATCGCATTGCAGGAACGTTATTGTATCTCAGTGTTGCCAGGAAATTAAATGTCTGTTATCTGTGTACAATGCCAATTCATTTTTATTTGTTTGCATTTAAATATTTTACATTTATAATGCCTTTATGTGTAGTACGGTATTATTTAAAGTATTGTTACTACTTGATACAGTTTGTAATTAACAATTATTTGCTTATGATTTATTTTGTATGAAGTTTCACCAATATCTGCCGGATCTAAGCCAATTACACATGCAAGACTGACGTGGCTCTGGCACAGGCTATCTCGTCACTCGTTACGCCTGTAGTTAACTCTCTATCAATCAACTAGGAAAACACTTCATATTGGAAAGACAACTTCGATATCGCCATTGGTTGTGGAGGTCAGATGGCAGTCGCTCCACGTAAAATATCGAAGTTCAGCCGCATCACAGTTAGACTGGAAAGCCGACCCCAACTGAGTTGGGAAAAGGTTCAGAGAATGATGATGATGATGATGATTGGAAAGACAATTCGGAGGTAGGACACGACGGTATCTCCCGTCCGACTGGGGTAGTACCTCCGCCCTACAGAAAACCGCCCCATAATAACCATCGTGTTGTGTTCCCGGCGGTAAGTAGGGTAGCCAGAGCTCACAATCCCCCCTTTATCTTCCATTCCCAATCCTCCATGGCAGCGCGAGTGTGACGCTCCAGGTGTTGCACGTCCATAGACCACGGTGACCACTTCCCATCTGGTAGGCACACGGCTTGTCTGGGTTTATTGGGGGATGAGGGAGGAGATTGTGAGCTGTGGCTACCCTACTTACCGAGAACACAACACTATGGTTATTATGAGCGCGGTCTAACCAGGTGCAACGCTAAAATGGTACCTACTAAACTTCTTTCGGGTCGATGGCAAATGGCAATTCAAATTTGGTTTGCCCAGTGTGCCGCTACCTCATGTGTTTGGGCACATGCAGCACACGTTGGCGGGTGGGCCATCGTCTGTGGAGTGACCCCACATTGACCCAACTCACATCGCATGTCTGCAATCCAGGATACTGATGACGACGTTTATCTTATAATAAACAATTGAATATCCGTCTCATCTTATTAACATTTTACAAATAACGCCATGATCACAATATGACCTCACAGCTGACTCAACTCTGACTCACAGGTGATGTCCAAAAATGGCCGCCAAGCAAGATTCTTTATACTTATTTGAACTTGGCCTTCACAGTTATGTCATCTTTCATTCAGAGCTTTATTTAATTATAGTGCCTCTCTAAAAGGTGCACTTACAATCTATTATTACTATTTTAGAAAGCGGTCGTGGCTAAAACGCGCGGGAAAAAATGTAAACAAAGTTTAATATTTAGGTCATTTGTTAAAACGTATCTTTCTACATTGGGCAGACATCTGGTTTTAAAAATAACAATATGTCCTTGGTGAGGTGTTGTTTCGGAGATTCTGCATGACACATCAAGTATATGTAAGGCACGTGTAAGTGGGTAGGCAGGCAAGAGTCGACCTCGTATAGCACCCATACTTGTTACATCCATACGGTACAAGTAAAGCCATCTTTAATAAAACGATTCGTTTCTTCTTTTTTTGTCTGGACTAGAACTGGAATGCTTTACCCGCATACATGATGTCAGGATCTTTGAATGAAAAATCATCTGTCGGGATCGCTAAGGTGCTAAGGTCATCTTTTTAAGATTGACAGCATCTCCCAGACTACAGCTGAAGTAGTAGGTACAATATACCTATGTGTTTTGTAGCTGTGAGATGACATTACAAAAAAGCGCGCTATACCTATATGGTTAGGTTTCGAAATTCATTAACCCAGATAAATAGTTTCTGCGTTCCGTTCCAAATTCGAAATTTAAAATTCATTCCCGCTTCACCCAGGAACCGAGATACAACTTTTTTTCTAAACAGCTTGTTTAAACGTAGAAGCAATGACTTCTAATAGGACGGACTTCTTGCAGTACCTATCTAACCTATATATTCTCATGGCACTACACTAAATCCTTTTTGATATAATGTATTTTCAAGGTGAAAAATAAAGAACAAAGGTAGCGACAGACAATTAGAATAAAACAATTACTTATTTTAATTAAAACAAAAAATGGTACAACACATTTGTTTTAGGGACAAAGGCTCCGGTGGTGGCTACAATGTGCGGATGTGACGTCATTGGCAGGTGCAGGTAACATTAGATCGCCCTATAACCACGACATTGGGGTGTTATTCGGTAAGCGACAGCGTTTTGTAGCCATCATAATATTTTTATAAAATTTTCAAGCTAACTTTTTCTATAAATTTAGACATCCAGGACAGAACTTAGAAGTAATCTTAAAATAATGATTACAAAATGATTTTATCCTTCATGTATCCTTTTTTTATTAATTGTATCCGTAAGAATCCCTGAACCAAAAATCAAATCCCTGTATATCTTATCCGTTCAGCCGTTTGAGTATGATCAAGAAAATTTAAACATCTACATAAATTTCCATATTTTAATTCATATTAAATACATAAATTTTCACATTTATAATATTGGAAAGATCACGCCATACAAAACAGTGACATGTTTCCTTCCTCCTGTAATACTGGTTTCTTTAAATGGAGCGTGAATAATCATCATCGAAGCCGTTCAAATAAGGATATTTGAAAATTTTTAGCATCTGGAATGTCTTTTCTTACTTTACTTAAACTTTAACCAAGCCAGAATGCATTTTATCAGCGCATCAAACAAAGAAAAATAAATAGACAAATAATAAGTGGGTGTGTCGATCTGCCCTAATTACACGACTATTTTATATAACCAATTATGTACACCATATTTACACAGCACACTGCAGTAATGAATCATACCTATCAAGTTATATTTGTTACGATAGTGGGCCAATCTTATCAATCTGTGTCAACAAGTGTTATGCTATTGGCTTCGTTTTAGAATTGGTCAGGTCAAGGCGAGCTGTATCTCAGAGGTACAGCAATTTAGATTGTCTTGTCACTCCGTCTTATAGTCACAGCTTGATCTCCGAAGTTAGTACTTTAGATGCTGATATTTCATTAGTTATCATTGATTTCACGGAATGGAGAGCACTCGTGTTATCGCCCTGTACGTAAATGAATAAAAATATTTTCTAATATATCGTGAGAGCTACCATCCCCAAAGGAACACCTTTATCAGAGCCTCTTTCATCGATCAGTACGTTCACAACTATCACCAAAAAATCTTGGTGGAGCCCCATTCACGCCCAAGCCTTTATTTCACTGCGTCTCCCTTTATTTTTCTATCACCGCCTATACCTTGGACCACACACCATCACCATACGTCGTGATCAGCTGAGCGTGATACCTCAATCGTTACTGTCAATTCGTGTCAAGTTGCTCCATCAATGTAACACGAATGTCTTATTCATGTAGTCCACACTTCCGTTATCATACACTACGCCATTTACTACGGCTTTGATTGTATGGAGAACTAGAGGTATCACCCTGATAAACAATTTCATCCAGAACCAAGCGGTTCGGTGCCTCTTTTCTTTTCCGCACCATAAAGACTTGGAATTCTTTAGCAGCGCATGTGTTTCCTTCCTCCTATAGTCCCGGGTCCTTTAAGCGGGCCGTGAAAAAGCATTTGATGAGGCTGCCAAGCTGAGCCACCATTGTAATATTTAGCTTAATATCATTGCGAGGTGAAGTTATGTTGACGTGATAATTAGATAGATATGTAAAAAATTCGTTAAAAATAAAATAATAGAACAGATTTTTAAGACTGTTAAGTATAAGTATTAAAACCTTCTCCAGAATTTAATGAATACTTTTCTGAAAACCACATCAAAATTAGTTCAAGCAAACGCGAGATAATCGCGGATACATACAAACATACAGGTCAAACAGAGTACCTCCTTTTAGAGTCGGTTAACAATCTGGTAAAAATCTTGAGATCCTGATATAATAATATTGACTCTGTAATCCCTGCTAGACCAAAAAAAGCAATATGGCGGTTAATAAGATAAAGGAATAACCTTACACCGTATGAGTAAATAAAGTAGATACGTGTTATTACCTTGAGGAACTAATTAGGCAAAATTAAATTAGCATAATTTCACCATCGCGAGGTTATGGCCAAGCCTAAATATTGCACGGAATCTTTCATGTATAGCTCCTATCATATTCTGAACCAAATGTGTTTTATTTAGAAGGGCATTATTATGAATATCTAAAATGTTATAATCTGTATTATACACTTAACTGACAAAGGCGGCCTCTGTGGCGTAGCGGTAGTGCATTCGACTGCTACGACGGAGGCAACGGTTCGATTCCCGCACAGTGCAAATATTTGTATGTATGAATATGTCTATTTGCGTTGGTTTTAGGTGCTTCTGTGTATAAATTAAGTATATTTATCCGCATTCTAGAATCCATAACACAAGCTAGTTAAACTATGTTTACCTTGGGTCTAGTGAGCGCTGCATAGTATGACGTAGAATTTTTTTTAACACACAAAAACGATAATTTTCTATGGCATGTCTATGAAATAAATATGAGCACATGAATAGAGTTTGTTATAGTTAAATTTACCAATTTGACCGTAACGAAGTACGCTGTATTACGAGTATAAGTGGTTTATTTAATAACATTTTCACAGTTGTACAATTTATTTTAACTATAGGAAGCTACTCAATGCCAAACGTGTGTGTAGAAATAAGTACCTAGACTAAAATGTACCTACTATTCATTTCTGTTAAGAATAGGACTGTCATAATGACAGTTCTATTCAATTCAATAATTCAATTCAGTTCGAAAGAAAAATTTTTATTTAGGACACGCATAAATAAACATAGAATGGCTTAAAATGTAATCTTAGAACTAATAATAAATACTTTGTAAGGCATCTATGTCTATTGTACGCATGTAAATATGGTCGCCATATCGCCACCTCAGCATGCAAGCTATCTGTCACGCACAGTGATGGTATTATGCCCTGGCATTTTGAGTGGAAATAATAATTTATGCTCAAAATGCCCGGACTGGCCCGGACATAATCTCATCACTTTATTGGCGGAAATATCAGAAACAACCAAGCCAGACAACAAAAAAAATCTCATAACACTGGTCATGCAAACTACGCTTATTTTAATCTGGAACTGATCTAGATAACGCTGTGTAGAATGTCCTAGAACATTTATGCATCTGACTTTCAAAATATCTGATTTCTAGATACATAAAGTGCATAGCAACAAAAAAAATTAAAGACTTAATTTTCATCTCAATCTATAACCTAATTTTTTATCTGTACTGACCGTTAGTTGAGCAAAATCACTGAAAAAGTATTGCTTCAATTAAATAAAAACTGTAATACGCTGAACAAAGAGTACATTTTTTATAATAGACTCATTACATAATTTGTGCAGTGACCAATACACGTTGTAATTTTTTAGTTGTCTAGTCTAGTCTAATTAATAAACTATTCTTTTTATAATGTTTAAATATTTGAATCACTACCACGGATGCTAAATATCGTGTGAAGTGGAGAAGTGAAGGTCTTGAAAGCGGACTCCAGACTCCGAGGTGACAGCAAGGTGACAGCCATGGATGAACTGGGGCCTATTTAAATATTGGACTCGTCAACATGACTTAACATCGCCTGATTGTAAGGTTTTACCTGTTGAAAAGGTTTAAAATGTTTAAATAAACCAAAATTGACTAGTATTTTTGCATTCCGTGTCTAGAAATTACTTTATAACAAGTGCAGCTATTTATTAATAACAAGTCAATTTATTGTAAATCGGTTGCGTGTTTACTGTTACATAATATAATAAACATAATTATGTACTGAAAAAGTTACAGTCAGCCATTTATTTAAAAAAAATATCAAATTGCACAACCAGGCGCACGCGCGCTAGCTGTCAGTCACCGTTGCCTCTATGGTCTATTGCGCTCTTCTTATATTTTCGATTTTTTTAAGTTTCTTAAACTCCATGATTGACTGTGGTCAAATGCGACAGTAGTTTCTTTAAAATAAAAGTAATTCAGGGAGTTTTGGCGCCAACGCAGAAAAAGACGCATTGTGGCATTTTATTATTTTTTTAAATTAGTGTAAAATTTAGTTATTATGTGTAAAAACGGTGGATTTTTAAACATCTTCGACAACGTACCTACACGAGTTTGGGAAAGTGGTATATTACCGGGCTTATGCTTTTCCACGAATTGATTCCAAAACTCCATAGAAACCACAGATTACGTAGAAATAAATAATTTTCCGTCGATCTCCTTTCTTTCTAGTTAAGAATTGTGCATTTTAGTTGTCTTGTCTCCACATTGTAACTAAATCGCAACAGATCGCAGACGTGCCGGGAACAATGAGCTATCACGAGCACCACAGAACTACAGAGATACGATTGTTCATTTACGATGTACCACTTTCTGCGCGTTCAATGTCACACGTTTTATCGTCGAATTTTTAACTCTTACTTTACTATTTTTATTTTAACTTGCTCTGTTGTTTATTAATTTGTTTGTAGGTATTTTAGTTTCTTAGTAGCCGCGGTAGCCTAGTGGTTTGGGTAATGGACTGTTGAGACGAGGTCTCGGGTTCGATCCCAGGTTCACCATGGCACACACCAATGACTTTTCGATGCTTTTCGAAGTTATTTGTGTATTTATCGCAGGTTTATTAGCCGAATTAGGTAATGAAATATATTCTTTTACAATTTTTTTATCTGCGAAGCCGCTTTTAAGATCTGTCTGCCGCTTGTAAAGTTTTCTATACGTTTTTTTTTTCACATGTAAGTAAACGGATAATATTCTTACAGCCAATAAAAAAGTAACACAATAGATTCTAGTAGCCTAATTTAGTTTTGTGCTTGAACAAGATTTGGCAAGAATATGCGAACAGTGTTTTTTTTTTATTTGGAGCATAATTGTTAACGAGAAGTTACGGTTCGAACCCGCCATAGCGGGACTGATGCGATGACTCAACGTACTAGTGGTGACAGAAGTTTTTACGGTTTTTTTTGACCGGTAAAATGAGGTCAATATTTGTTAGCAATTTTTTTATACAAAATTAGCGCACCGGGATGAAGCCAACCTTAGGTTACGACGCAGACTTTCGTTTCGGAGTTTGAAGGTCAGAAGGCCATACAAGTGAAGATAGCTCAGCCCCAGGATCCAAAGTGCCTTTTTCATCATCCTTCAAGCCTTTTCCTAACTCATTTGGGGTCGGCTTTTCATTCTAACTATAAAACAGCCAGTTCGATATTTTCCGTGAAGCGACTGCCATCTGAGCTCCACAATCCATTGGCGATATTGAAGTTCTGTAATTAGGCCAGTTGTTTTTTAGGGCTCCAATTACCCGTAACGACTGCCATAGATGTTCGTATGGCAACCGGGACCGACGGCTTAACGTGCTCTCCGAGGCACGTAGGGGTCTCAATATACTATGAACGGTCGATCATCCTAAGATTGACTGTTTAGTAATCTATAATAGCGCATTTGACTATTGCCAGTTTAAAAATAGTGACAATTTATTTTCATTCAATGTTTTTATATGGCGTAACGGTAACAATTTAGTACAGCAATTTTGCTACATACAAAGTGCCTGAATAGCATAAAAACTAGCTTAATCACGCCTTACCGCAACTATAGAAAGTCAAAAGTAGTATACAGGGCTAGTATACAACATGTATTCTATTGTAAACCATAAAAACTATTGCACAAAAATGTGGGTTGGTTATACAATCGCACCTATGATATAACTAGACCGACATCAGCATCTTTTAGACATAAAGAAAGTTTACTATCATGGTGACTATTAAGAAAAATATAAACACATATTATGAAAATTTAGTCATGGCAACTCTACACTAAAAGTGGCAACCACAGAACAAAGAAAAATCCTTAGGACTAGAAATCGTATGGGGGCGTGTTTGTGTCGCCAAAAACCTAAGTGTAATTGCATTTACCTCACACATATACACTTGTGTATGTGCACAACGCAGGCTAAAATAATCAAAAAACAAGTTTATGCGATTGATTTTAAGGTTTATTTTCCTATAAGTTTTCACGAAATATTTACTTCAATATTCTAGAAGTTTCTATACCTGTCCAATTCAGGATGCTAAATGATAATTTTGACAGTTCACGTCTATGAAGTATCGTATTTTTATATACAAAATAATACCTCTAAAATTATCGTAGCACATTGACAAGTACCGCCCACTTTTCATAGTGAAACGTCTTGCAAGAATTCAGCACAATTGACTATGACACACAGGAATCGAATGAATCGAACTTAAATTAATTTATTGAAATTTTTAAGTACTTATCTACTACAATTTTTTGTAATATAGCTAATAATAATATAATATAATAATAAAAGTGGCTAAGTATAATGCAAGACATAATTACGGTAGGTACCATAAAACTTCTCTTTTATCATTCTGAAATAAGTTACCTAAAATAATAAAAAAATAAATGCTTTTGTGTTTTTATAACTATCGATTCCATATTCTACGGGAACGATAATCGAAAATCGATTAGATTCATTTTCGATTATACTATATGGGGTACACTACTTAGAGCTGTCAAAATTATCATTTTAGGTAAGTTTGTGAAAAATGTACGACAGAATGTGGTGTCCGTATTTTGAGTTAAGTTAATTTCATCCTTACCATTGTTATATTTAAGGACTGATTTGCAATACAATACAATTTTAGACATCTATTGGTGAAAAGCAAAACTATAATGTACATTGATTTTGCTATTGACCGCTAGATGGGGTATTATTGGGATTAATAAATGTGTGCTCTATTCCAACGTGGCTTAAACATAATTTTGTTGTATATTACTTTAAAATGGGGGCAGATTTGATGGTACTCTGTAAGCATCATTGAAGTTTATACCTTGTCAAAACGTACTTTAAATTCATTTTCAGTAAAATAAGGTGTGTAGTTCTGCTCTTCTTATATTTTAAGGTAAAATGTATGCAACCAATAAGACGTCCTATAAGTCTGTGTGAGTGTATTTTTTGGCGACAGCTATTCCTTTGTATTTTTACTTAATTACTACTTCTATGGTTTTTTAATGTTCTGTGGTGGCAACACACGGTGCAATTTTATAAACAACGCCTCCCGCCCCCGCGAAGGTCGGTTATCGTTTTTTGATCATATCTCCGGTTCCACTTAATCAATTGATATCAAATACACAGCAGATTATGACCAAGACCTTTCTAATGAAAAAAAATCTAATGAAAAGAAAACGTCAGGCATTCCAAAGGTATGTATAGGTACCTATACCTATACCATGATCGCGTTAATTCCCGTTTACGTATAATAAAAAAAAATCTTATCAAAATCCGTTCAGAGTAGTTTTTGCATACATTGTGAACAAACAGATTGTTCGGAAACAGATAAGTATTCAAAAAAATATTGTTATGTTCAGAATCATTCATTTAACCCAACCCAAGTATTTTTTAAATATCTCTAATGTATCAGACGAATCAATTTGTTGATTTTTTTTTATGTCGGTCACATCAATATGACTTCACCTCGCCTCATGGTAAGCTAAAGATGATGGTAAGATAAACGAACAAATACTGGCAACTGTCACTAACACATCATTTGCTTAACAAAAGTGGGCCTCTTCAATTATAATTACTTACATAAATATTTCGGTTATAAATGTCAAAATCATTGGTTCTATCATCTTTACCTGGTTGTTTTATGCTAGTTTTTATGGGAGTGAACAAACTTCAGGGGAGAAGAGCCTACGCCAGAGCCTACGCCAGAGCCTGTTCGTTAGTCTGATGATGTTGGCTGCCGTGTACACCCCACGGTCTTAAAACTCAATATCCTAATACATCCACGACCTACATTCGGTTCAATAGATTTAGAAACTTCTAAAACAAATTAGGAAATAACTCAAACAGCTAACGACACTAAATTACGAATGCAGACTTCAACCACTTCAACATAACGACAGATAATCATGTCAAACAGCTTAAATACAGAGAAATTATGTTCTGTTGAACACATTTATGTCGGCGAGTGTACATTAAAAGATGATTATTTAGATAAAGCATTACAGAAATTGCGGAAGCGAAACGCAAGGCGTAACGGCTGCGGATTTATACCACTTTCCTCTACTCTCATACGAGACGTGCAAGAGTCACTGCATGATTTTTTCCGGTTTTTCGGCCGGTTACCCTTTCCCCATCCCTAAATTTTTTTTAATAATTTTTAGTCCATAAATAAGGCTGTATCTTTCTATACAACTTAGGTGACACAAGCACACGGCCTACCTGAAGGGAAGCGGTCAACGTGCGGCCTATGGACGTGTACAACCAAGGGTGTTACACTCGCGCAGCCGACCCTGGAGGGGGGGAAGAGCTTGGGGGATCCCTTTGTTCCACGGAAACAATATGTCTTTCTGTCACAAGAACATTAATATTTGTGACTATTACATGCTGCATGCTTTTTCCGTTACCAGTCAAAAGATTTATTTTAACTTCAATTTCATTTAACATTGTATGTACAATGAAACCCGAGATATTATGGATTAAACGTTTTTATTTTCTCCTTTAAAGTTTTCATTTTTCGATTGCACGAGTATTCGATGTAGCCATCATTAGCATTTCCTCGTGTCTTTATATTTAATTGGCAACAAGCACTTTAAAAAGCAATCTGTGGACGCGCGAAATATATAGCCTACATTTAATTTATTAATATTATTTTGTATGTTGTGTTTGATTGTATAATATAAGGATGTAAGTTGTAATCTGCAAAAATATGTATGTCGGTAACCATATTTTAATTGTTCTTTGAATGACTTTTACAAAAAATATTAGTGTGTGGTTATATTGCTTTTTTTTCATAACGTAATTCAATAACTTAAGGTGCGGTCGCACTTCAAGTAATAATCTGTGTCAAGAGTTTAAAATTACATAACTTAGGTTGTTTAGATAAGACGAATAAATATTTTTTGTTGGTTTTTGTTTTTTCATGCAAATTATCTAAATTATATATTTGATAACACTAAATTTTAATTTATATAGTCCTATTACTTCACCGCTTCCCATCAGGTGGGCCGTGTGCTTGTCTGTCACCTACGTAGTATAAAAAAAACACTGTTTTTCTTGCGGAAATCCGATATGTCGGACTTCAACCGACTAAAACTAAGAAAAAAAAATTCTATACCTACCTACTAAAAGTTCGTGAAAAAAAAAATAGTTGCACAAAAATACAGAGAGCTCTGACATCAAAATTAAAAATAAACAACTTGTTTTGAATCCTGTGGCAGTACAGTTTACAGGAACTTATTGTTTAATACTGGTAACATTGAAATTGAATAGGGGATCACGTCTTCTAAAATTGAAGAAATTTTTCGCGCGGAAATCCCCGTTGATACCACCTCCGGCGGCAATCGGGGGTGGTTATGACGGAATCGAAGCAACAGAAACCGCACCCCGTCTTGAGTCTTAATTACAAATGATTCAAGAGTCATTTCCCTCGTATTCCAGCTGACCATCGACCAACTAGTTTTAAGATGGCCTCCTAGACCCAGGTCAGGCCTAGCCTTAACTCTAAATATTCACACAACTTTGAGATTTAATGTTCGCCTAACTAGGCTAGTGTGCTATCACAAAAATTACAATCAATAAAACACTCGTAAAACATATTAAAATTATTCACCATCATGGCTCTCGGAAGGCGATGACGGATCAACGATACCTTCCGCTATACAACTCATAATGATTTTTTTATGTAATTTATTCACAGACAATATCGTTCTTAACAACGGTCTAGCTGCAATGCTTCGATATCGCCTAATGTCACCATTGGGTTGTGAACGTCAGATGGCAGTCGCTTCACGGAAAATATCGAGGTCCAGCCAAATCCGCAGTTAAGACTGGTAAAGCGGATTCCAGACTCTGAGGTGAAAGCTTTGGATGCGACTGGGATTAACGCTAGGTTGAAGAAGAAGAATATCGTTCTGTTTTTATATTGTTTCTACTAGTCTATGGTAGCTCCGCTTGCGTGGAAGTCTATCTTTTTTTGACTATGTCCAGTAATACACAACCGATTGTGATCAAATCGGTGATTTTAATTCTGACCTTTCAAACAAAAAAAACGTAATAAAATCCGTTCAGTAGTTTTTGCAAACATCGCGAAGAAACAGACAAGAATTCCAAAAAAGGTGGAGTCATTTTGACGTGTCCTATATAAAAAAAAAAAAAAAAAAAACAAGAATTCCAAAAAATATATTTTTATGTTCAGAATCGTTCAAACCAAGTATTTTTTTAAATATATCCAATGTAGGTACAGACACAGCTACTTTACGAGTACAATTTCATGATTGTATAGATGAATAATTTGCACATTACAGTGGTGGATTTCAAACTCTCAGGTCAAGTAGACTTGAGCCAAGAGCGGCAAATTCTTAGATCTAAGGCCTGGAATGGCGCAAACTTGATAATAAATACGGCACGTATTGTGCGGAGATTCCTCTCTCTGGAGCCCTAACCACCGGTGGCCATGTACCCGACGCCGCCAGTGGGGTACTATTTTTTATAGTTTTAAATGTATATTTTTTTTTATATTTATTTAAAAATGTGATTAATATGTTTATTTATGTTAAATAAATAGAATAATAATAAATATTCTACGACATTCAACACAGCGCTCTCTAGATCCAAAGAAGCTTAGTTTAACCAAAGACGATAGATAACTATCATACTTATCTATCGTCTTTGGTTTAACTAGCTTGTGTTATGGGTTCTAAATTACGGATAAACATACTTATATCTATGGTACTTTTTTATTTTCTAAATCAGTCTGGAATAAGAAATAGGCAATATAGTAATTAGTATTTTCCTTTTAATCCTAGGTTCCTATGTGTTGTGGGAAAGCCGCGGGTAATATAATAGTACAATATTAAAATATAATTCCAAACGTGACAGTTGCAATAACGTTTTACTTATAGCCTAAACGTTATTCTTAAATTGAAAACGTTCCGACAATTTGTTACAGTTTAGATTGTTCTGAATTCAATTAACGAAGGATCTGTGGCGTAGCGGTAGAGCATTCGACTGCTACAAGGGGCGCGGGTTTGATGCCCGCTCAGTGCAAATATTTGTATGTATGAATATGTATATTCGCATTGGTTTGGGTGTTTCTATGTATAATAGTATTTATAAAAAGTATACTTATCCGCATTTTAATAACCCATAAAAAAAAGCTAGTTAAACTACTTTGGGTCTAGAAAGCGATGTGTAGAATGTCGTTGAATATTTTTTTATTCTTTATCTGTTATTTTGGAGGGCGCATAGACAATAATATTTGATTAATAAACAAGACACATTATGAATACTAAGTATGAATATAATAAATACATATTATTAATCTTATAACCCGCTTCAGAAATCCATTTATTAACACCTACGTGAAATATTAGTAAATACATTATGAATAACGGTGATAAACTTCTTTAAGGTGCGTCCTACTAACAAACATCTCTTTTTATGAATAAGAAATAAAAAGTTGCTTTGTTTATTTAAAAGGAGTTTCAGAATGTCTTATATCCAAATGATGGAACGGCAAATGATTTTTATTTTACAAACATTTTTTCAATAAAAATGCGCACATTTAGCAAAACGCTCATTATAATATGGTTTTATTTTTAACCGACTTCAAAAAAGGAGGAGATTCTTAATTCGACTGTATTTTTTTATGTTTTTTTTACCTCAGAACAGAACTTTTGACTGGGTGAACCGAATTTGATGATTCTTTTTTATTTGATAGGGCTTCCCGTGCGGTCCCATTTCAATTTGGTCGGCCGTTTTTTTTTGTAAGAATCACCATGTACTTATAACTCAAATTGAGAAGCATAAATTTGCTTAAAGCAAGTACATAATATACCTGTAACGGCTTATGAACAGAACAAAAAACATACTCCCACGTCCCTGATCTATGGCGAAAGAAAAACAAGAAAACAAGTGTTCACTTCCTGAAGATCTGCGAACTGCATTGTTTAAGATAGAAAAGAAAACTCATTATTGTAGAATATGATTTTTAGGGTTCCGTATTCATAGGGCAACCAAGGAACCTTAGTCCGTCGGTCAGTAGGTGCAAAATGAATCGCCGAATCACGGAATCATCATTCGCAGGCGAAGTCGCAGCCAATAAGCTAGTCTATACTATTATAAAATTGTAAAGTAGCTCTGTGTCTCTACATTGAAGATATTAAAAAAAATATGGTACAACCTATAGGTATTAATGAACGATACTGAATATAAAAATATTTTTTTCGGAATTCTTGTCTATGCGCGATGGACGCAAAAACAATCGAACTAATTTTGATGTGTTCTTTTTTTGTTTGAAAGATCTTGGTCAGACTTAAAATCTTAGGCATGTTTGATCAAAATCAGTTGAGTAGAACCGGAGATATAGGTACCTAGTCAAAAACACGAAAACTGACTTCCGCGAGGGCGGAGCCGCGGGCGTAGGCTAGTAAGATATAATAATATATCTAATATATATGCTAAGAAGTTTCTAATACTGTATTAAATTTTGTAAAACACATTTAATATTTGACATTTTAACCCATAACCTAAAAAAACAAAAATTAAATTCTTAAAACAAAATGCGAATTCTCAAATGTGAAATTCCATTTTCGAATCGCGAACATCAAACACCGCACCCTGTCTCGCCATGCTTTCGCAAATTATACCTTAATAAAGTACCGTAAAGTTCATTTCGGGTCATGTAGCTGTTAAACATGACATCAAACGCAACTTGAGCCACTCCTTTGAGCTTACACGGTTGTTTAGATTAAAATATTATATTCTGTAGATTATTTTACGTTTAAAAAATATGACTAAAGCTTTTGCCCGCGGCCGCGGTTTCGCCCACGTGGATTTCGGTTATCGCGACCAAAAATAGCCTATGTTCATTCTCGAGGTCTAATCTACTCCTATACCAAATTTCATCAAAATCGGTTCAGCGGTTCAGGCGTGAAAGCGTAACAGACAGAGTTATTTTCGCATTTATAATATTAGTATGGATATATTAGGCGGTATATCGACGACGGCTCTCTTAAATATTGTTTAGTCCATAATTAAGGCTGTATTTGCATTTGATGCCTTTTTTCCACGGAAACAATAAATGTTTTTCTGGCACAAGAACAATAATGTTTATGACTATTACATGCTGCATGCTTTCTACGTTACCAGTCAAAAGATTTATATTTTAACTTCAATTTCATTTTTAACATTGTATTAACCTACCTACATTTATTTTTCGATAACTTTTAGGGATTAAATATTTTTATTTTCTCCTGTAAATTTGTAATTTCTCGATTGCAAGTTTATTCGATATGCCCAATTTTGGGCATCAATCGAGCATTCATTAAATCTAAAAGACTAAACGTAAGGAGATGGTTTATATATGTACGATTCCATTGCAAAAATTCGCTTCCATTCCATTCTACGGTAATGTTAAAATGATAATTAATGACTAGCTTCTTCAATCTTTGTTTGGTGTAGGAGGCTAGAAGCCTACGGTTTTATCTAGGCTAGTAAAACGAAGCTAATGTACGTATACATCATAACGGAAGCGCACAGTGACAATGACCGAGTGACCATTGACAATAGAGTTTGACAGCCATTCAACTCAAGACATAGACAATAAGTAGTTTAAAAATGTGTGATTTGAGAACAATTGTGACACATCCGTCGTTTGAATATGACAGTTGGATTTATAACTAGCCTGTGCCCGTGGCCCGTGGCTCCACGCGGATGTCGGTTGCCGCGTTTTTTGACTATATCTCCGGTTCTACTCAACCGATTGTGATCAAATATGCGTAAGATTCTAAGTCTGACCAAGAACTCTTAAGCAAAGAAACCGCCTCGAAATCCGTTAATAGTTTTTGCGTCTATCGCGCACAACCAGACAATAATATTAAAAAAAATATGTTCATATTTGTGAATCTGAATGTAGAGACACAGCTCATAAGTTTGAGTAAAAATATTTTTTGACAACATACATTTTAGCACTAGAAATACATTTTCACACCCTCGCTGCAGCAGTCGGTTAAATAAATACTACCCTTATAAAATAGTCTATGTCCAGTTGGTCGTGTAGAAATGGTGCGAAAATTTTAATTGACGTAGGTACCTACCGCGAAATTCCCGCGCTATGATTGGCTGGCGACGTCATTTTTTTATAAACGTATTTCATTTATGTAGGTAGTTAAAGATAGTACAGATACCGGCACGTAAATTGGCCCGACGCGTCATATGCGCAAAGGTCGATTTTTTGGTCGCGGCAGACGCGGTTGCGCCGTCGCGGACACATGATTGGTCCGTCACTTGACGTCACTTGACGGACCAATCAAATGTCTCCGAGAGTCGTCTTGTAGCGAATCAACGTTCCGTTCGTTCGTACTTTGAATCATTTGATTGGCTCAAAGTGTTCGATGCGCGAACTTACCCCAAACCTGGCCAAGTAACGTGCCGTATGTGTAAGTATATCATTACTCGTATAATGTGCAATTGTTTTTGCGCAAGTAGACTGACATGCATTTCTATTAGTATAGTTTCGTATTTTTTTATAGTGAACTTGTGACACATATTTAAGAAGAATGCCGAAATACAAGTGCATCTTTAAAATTAATTTGCGAGCAAAATAATTTTGTCAAACATGAATATTTTTCACATTCGAGATTCAAATAGGAAAGTAATTTTTTTTTAACTTGCGATTGGCCTATGATAACAATGACTTGTGAAGATATAAATAAAGTCTTCACAAAATATTTTATATTATAGCAATCTTAGGAACCTAAAATGCTAGCGATCCACGTTTAATATTAATGTCTGGCAACATACCTAATTCTATTTTTAATGTTGCCACACACATGTATCATGGTTTCTAAGGATTTAAAAAACTTGAAAACTTGCGTACCTACGTTTGATTGCAATTTTTTAATTAGAACCTTATTTATTGTGATCAGAAATAATTATCATAAAAAATAATCATAGGTTAACCGACTGCCACGCGAGCGGGGCCGCGGGAAATAGATAGTTGTTTATAATATGTAATATCGTGAACCGAAGCGAAACCAGTTTCATCAATTATCTATAATAGTTCGTTATCTCATAAATATTAAATTACGAACAGGTTATTTCTTACTATTCTCCTATATTCGACGTTATAAACATAACCTAAAAAACCTATCGACGGAAACCGTTAAACAATACCTACAACAGGCCCCACACTATGAGCTCCTAATAGCAATTCAAATGCGATGCAGTTCAACTTAGAGAGAGAGATGAAGCTATGCACCTTGTATAGCGCCGTCTCTCTCGCTGAGGTGAACTGCACCGCATTTTTTGAATTACTTTAAGAGCTCATAGTAAGGCCCCTGCCTGACAACACTTAGAGTCGTATAGTATTTCGTAGTAGAGTTTTCGTATAGTATTTCGTATGTACATACAAGTCGGCACGCACACACTCACATTCATACTAGTCAGCTATTACGCGGGAAACGTCATTCGATTCCGTCAGTTTAAGTAGCGAAAAAAAAATACAGCATGTCTTGTGTAGTGCAATAGTGTAAAAATCGTAGTAACATTTAAAGTAGACACAGCCCTAACACAGTCTTGTTTTTAAAGCGTTCCGTCCGCAGGTTTCTTAGGTTATAAACGGATATTTATTTTAAGCTATTATCATCTATCTATATATGGCAACACAAAACTGTGTGAATAATAATGAGGCCATTGCGCATCATTTTGTTAAATGGCAGATGGTGTAAACATAGACAAGCGCTGTGGGTAAAACAAATAATCATTAGAAGATTCACAAGGTTTTGTAATTAATATAAATATTTTGATTTTATCTTCTACAAAGTATCTACGCTATTATAAAATAGTTTTGTATTGTCTATAGGTACCTACATTGGAGATGTCTGGCATGGCGACACGTACCCTCTGGACTTTGCCCTAGCTTCTTACCATCCAGCGGAGTAAAGTCGGTTGATGGACTGAATATAAAAAAAGATACTTAAAAAATAATTGGGCTTTGTTAAAGGAATGATTTTGAATACATTTTTTTTTTAATTTCTGTCTGTTAATGTCTATGGTATACCTAAATGAGTTTAATGCGGAATATCGATACGTTTGGGCTTAAGTTGAGCTCAAATAAATAATTAAATATTCTACGACATTCTACAGAGCTATATCTAGACGTCTGATTTATCATCACGCTACTGCTCAAGGGAGCGGAGCAATAATCATAAATGTGAACAACTCCGGTAGATGCTCATACATTTTAAGAAAACTGATAAATTATGGGCATTTATGGATTAAAAAGACTGCATCGGGGTTCGAAATACGCCATGAGCGAAGCCGGGGATGGCCAACTAGTCTTAAACAAACCTTGTAATGTTTATTTTTTTATTTAATATTCGTCAATGTATGCGTTGTCTGCGATTTACCAAATGACCCTCATTATCAAACCGGTAATTTAAGTTGTGTTGCCGTAAGCGAATAAAAATAATATACATACCCATCATAAAGATTCGTTTAAATATATTTGCATAAAATTTGAATTTCTTAGGTATATAAACAACAAAAATTCTTTAAAAATAGTCGCTTTAAATTTGAATTTCTTGGTAACCTATGCTATACAAACACAAAATGTCGTTTAAAAATATTCGCATAAATCCATACTATTAAAAAATTGTACAGTAGCTGTGTCCGTATTTTGGAGATTTAAAAAAAAATTAAAAAATTAAAAAACCCGACTGCGTAAAAAACTAAAAAGAAAAAAACAAGCACTCAGATGTCCGCTGGTCTAGAAACATAACAACTGAACAGTCGGGATCCATTATTCGACAGCCAATCTAATTTTTCAATGGATCCCAAACTGTTATGTTGTTATGTTTCTAGACCACCGGACATCTGAGTGCTTGTTTTTTTCTTTTTAGTTTTTTACGCAGTCAGGTTTTTAATTTTTTAAATCATATTTTTTTATTTTTAAACTTTTTAGTTACGAGTAGGTCCTAGCTAGCTTGTGTTACCCGATTGGACTTTCTACTGTCTAATAAAAACCCCTTTGTGAAAATGGTTGTTACGCAACTTTAAATTCCCTATTTCTACCAAAAAGGTAAGATAAAGTTAAGGAATACATTTAAGTCATAATAAACTTTTGTAAGTATATTTAAGTAGGTAGTAGGTAAGTAACAATTTCTATCGCGGGCAGGTTCGAAACTCAAAATAATATGTAATGAAATACTTATATACCTATTTAATTTGAAAAATAATTTAAAAATATAATAATTATAATTATTCTCTAAATCGTTTTATAATTTCTTCTATTTTGATATGGTGTACCGGTAACAGATAACAATTTAAGTAATTAATTTTAATTATAAGGTGGCTAAGAATTGTTCAAAGAAAGATAAAATTATATTCTAGAGAACGCATTGGCAGCCTTTTTTGAATTTTAAAAAGATTTATACTTTTCCAAACTTAGAAAAGGCCGCCAAATTACCAGACAAGCTGATAGGGCACTTTGGACATTAATCGGGCATTTATTCAATTAATGCCGGGCATTAACCTATCTATGTATAAACAGATTTATGCCCTGGCATTTTGGGCATAAATAATAGATGCCCGAAGTGTTAAGTCATAAACCCATCATTGGTCACGGTCCCTGTGGGAGACGAGAATGAATTTTGAATTTCGAATTTGGTAAGGGACACAGAAACTATATAAACAAGCATAATGAATTTCGGCACCTATTTGTATAGACATAGCTCGCCTTTTTGTACTCGTAATGTCATCTGTAATATAACAACATAAAGTTGTGCACTGTTAGTAATCCATTATTGGTCATTCGCGATATCATTTTTTTTCTTCCGTTTAGCCAGTCTTGTAGAAATCATTGGCTGGAACATTTTAGTTCAGATAAATAAATTACAGTTATGTTTTAATTCGACACAACGCTTTACTAGCACAAATTGAAAATAGAGATTAATAACACGGTTAGTTCAGATTCGATTATAATAATAAGTACTAGCCTATGCCCACGGCTCTGCCCGCCGGTTCTCCGGTTCTACTCAACCGGTTGTGATCAAACCTGACTAAAACCTTTCAAAAAAAAAATTAATAAAAATCGGTTTAGTTCTTTTTGCGTCCACCGCGAACAAATAGACAAGAATTTAAAAAAAATATGTTCAGAATCGTTCATAATGAACAACCCAAGTACTTTTTTAAGAAATCCAATCATTGATATAGTATTCAGTATTAAGTATGAAACATAAAATTACTGTTTAATATAATATTAATATCTTAAATAAAAGATACGATAGACTCTAAATCCCATTTTATTTCAGTGAAGTAACGTTGGTTATGCGACTATGACGCAAGGCATACTAAACTTACATAAATAAACGAATTCACTTATCTAAGTCTTCGCTAATTTCAAGGAATCTTACAGCTAAATAAAATTAATTAGAGCTAATTTCACTTATGAAATAAACCGAGATCAATTCAAATTGAACTCCGTGGCCTTCCCCTTTCCGTGCTTTATCTATCAAAACTGAATTTAAAACTAACTAAAATTGAACGTGATTATTTTCACTGATGGATTTTGACCTTAAAGTAGCTTAACATACCCACTGAAAATTACCTAGAAAATGAAATAAAAAAAAACTAAAACTTTTTTAATAAAGACGCAAATCAAAGATAAGAAAAATAATAAGACCATAAAATAATCATAATACCTATTTTTTCATAAACAAAGCATGTTAAGAGCGCTAGACACATCTGACATCCATTCTTCTTCAACTCATTGTACAGCGCAGCTCCATTTTATTGATAAACTGATTTTTACACACGCTGATAATTTTATTCCCGCGTTTTACACAGACAGGTAAATATATTCTCATTATATGCGTTGAGGATATATGAACATCAAATGAATTACAATATCTTCAAAAGTCAGGCCTAATTATGTATTTCATCTTTGTTACAGTAGAAAAAGAAATGAGGATACATTTCAGTCCTGCCATGATTAAAATGTGTATATAGAAAAGAAGATGGGAATACAATTCTATCCTATTAGAACTATTTTTATCATGACAAAACTAAAATGTATTCTCATCTCTATTTCTCTTATTTATCTCATCTTCAGTAGAATTATGAGATTTGCACAGATTTTAAGCATGGCAAACTAATTTAGAGTAAGTATTATACTTCTTAATGATTCCATCAACTCTTCTTCTTCGTCTGTCCCAAAAATTTAAATTAATTCGTTACATTCTAAACTAAAATAATGTTACCTTGCTCTTCTTTAATTTTATTCATCTTCTGAGACTCAATCAGTTAACTTACCTGAAAAAAATAAAACAAAAAAAAATAATTAATAAAGTCATAAAAAAACCACTTAAAACCACTGAATAACTCCGGTGGGCTGGTATGAATGGTTTAATGACAGTAGAGAAAGCTCGTGAAGTGTGTAAGGACAGAAGCAGATAACTTGTTGTTATATCTACCTACCCCAGATAGAAAAAGGCTTGAATACGTATTATTATTGATCAATGCCGTTACGGGTAGTTGGAGCCCTAAAAAGTCCAACGATCTAGCTGCAATGCTTCGATATCGCCTAATGTCACCATTGGGTTGTGAAGGTCAGATGGCAGTCGCTTCACGGAAAATATCGAGGTTCAGCCAAATCCGCAGTTAAGACTGGTAAAGCGGACCCCAGACTCTGAGGTGAAAGCTTTGGATACGACTGGGATTAACGCTAGGTTGAAAAAAAAAAAAAAAGGCTGTGAACTCAAGATTTATTCGAGATAAAAATTGCTCCGATTTAAACACAAAAGACAAGATGGTATAAAGTGGATAGCTATTGTAAGTACAGTATTAGTACTATAGACTTGAAAGAGTTTTATGACAAGTTTTTCGAATTCAGTTTGAGATTGGAGATAAAGAAATCTAGTACCGTTTGAACTGAGATCTGAGATGGCCAGACAATCGTGCGGTGATAGGAACATGAATTCAACTTATAAGTCAAAATACAGTTCGTGTTGTGTGCCTTGGCATTTAGATTTGAGTTGGATTGAATACAAATGTCATTTTGTTTAAAATTATATTAGCTGTATCCGCGTTCATTTGGATTTTAATTTTTATTTTTTTGCGCGGGTCCTCTATTTTTTACCCGACTGCCGAAGAAAGGAGGAAAGCGAAAGTCCTATAAAAATTGAACCTGCTGTTCCAGAGTTTTTTTTTATACCAGTTAGGTGGCAAACAAGCACACAGCCCACCTGATGGGAAGCGGTCACTGCGGCCTATGGACATGTGCAACACCTTGGGCGTCACACTCACGCTGCCGACCCTGGAGGGGGGAGGGTTGGGCAATTGGGGGGGGGGGATTTGGAAGAGGATTGGAGGATGAAGGGGGTCTCCTGTAGCCGCCTGTAGGGCGTAGGTACTGGTGGTGTTTAAAATGACATGTCATATTGTTACTATCTAAAAATAAAAACAGTCTACGATTAATTGTTATGAGTTAGCAGTTATAATTTGGTAAGTAACAAAATTAGATTTACACAAATGTGCAGTTATCTTATGGAATTTGGCATGGCTTCCTTATGCAGTTCTGCTGCAAGGCGATGCCAAAAAGTATCATCAATAAATATTGGACCTATTCCAAATGTATTTATCACGTGATGCAATAATAGTCTGCGAAATTCGTTGAAAATTACATCAAAAGGAAAATCATGCATATTCTGAGTCTGCTTCCTCACCTAATTACCTAGGTATGTCGTTTTATTTACCTTGAATATATTCCCCAATGGCTCTTATTACAATATAAATTCAACGAGAACCCTTCTAAATCCGACGCAATTTACAAACGCAGATTTTTCAATTGGCAACACTTCCACAGTTTAAATATTAATCCCTTGTTTCACACTACACGCTACATTCATTCTCCGAGTATGCATACGTTTTAAACTTGCAAATTTAGACTTTAGTCCTTGAACAGTAAAGTTGTAATTATAATGGTTTTAGTTCGAATTGCTTATTAATTTTGCGAAGTTAGAAATCGTTGTCGAAGTGAGATCGAGATGAGATTGGAACTGAATTTTGAACATTACGAGAATTGACCCTCTGCAGTTACAGTTTAACAATTAATTAATTGTCAATCACAACTCAATTAACAATTATAACGAATGTATATAATTAATTATAACTGTGAAAGCTCATGAATATTAACAATTAAATTAATTGCAACTGCTTTTAGTCAATTAATTAATTCACTAATTGAGCATTAAATTGAAAACCGACACTATTACTCGTATTTAAATAGAATTCGTGTACCATTTTTCAAAGTAGTTTTTGGTTAGTTTTTACAAGAAATTTCGACCGGCATAGCCACGAGAACCTATTCCACGGATAGAAAGCCTATTATGTTACAGACTAATCTATCCTTGTACCAAATTACGGCCAGATCCGTTAAGCCGTTTTTGCGTAACTAACATTAACCTATATATCCACCCATAATAACAAACTTTCGCGTTTTTAATATTAATAGGGTGTCAGGTGGTTTTTTTTATCATATTTACCAAAAATATTAATATTATCTGATCTGGCCGTAATTTGGTACAAGGATAGATTAGTCTGTAACATAATAGGCTTTCTATCCGTGGAATAGGTTCTCGTGGCTATGCCGGTCGAAATTTCTTGTAAAAACTAACCAAAAACTACTTTGGAAAATGGTACACGAATTAAAATATTAATATTATTAATATTTTTGGTAAATATGATAAAATATGATTGGTAAATGTACAGTTACCGCCAAAAGTCAATGAACACGAAGGTACCTACAATATTCACAATTCGTCATAAATGTACATTTTATTCTGATTAAAAAGTATATAATAAAAAGACACATTGTATGTTTATTGCGACGGTTTAGTGGCACAATAAACAATGCAACATTGTAGCAAATGCGTAACATTGTAGCAAGTGTGTAACGCGCTTTCCTGCCATTTTGTGATGCAGATAACTCGTGTCGTTGACTGATAACAATCAGAACAATACATTATGAGCTGATAATACCACAATTAGCGAAGATAAGAATTCAAAGAAAATTATAATCTGACCATTTATTCTGATACTAGGGGTTGACTTCGTCCGCGTGGTAATTAAACTGTCCGATGATCGAACTGGGCCTCGATTCTGCAAAAACAAACCACTGATATACCACTGACACTCTAAAAAATGCCATTTAATTGTAGACTTTATTGTTATCATGTTAAAGTCTAAAGTCAAATGATATTTTGTAGAGCGAATGAAAAAATTAAATTAATTCTTTTCATTTAATTTTAGACTTTAACTGTATAACGGTAAAGTGTACAATTAAATAGCATTTTAAGAGTGTCAGTGGTATTACAGTGGTTTGCCTTTAGCAGAATCGAGGCCCTGTTAGTAGGACTAGTTGGAATAAACCATTTGAAACATACATTGTACGGACTTCGACTCAGAAAAGAATATATTTCACCGATTTTGTAACATATCTCGCTACTGCTCCGCTCCTATTGATCATAGCGTGATGTTATAATATAGCATTATAGCCATGCACTATTCAACAAAAAACGATTTTATTCTAATCGGACCAGTAGGTACTTTTTAGTACGTGTGTGGGTGTTTAGTAACCTACTAAACATAAATACGCGGGCGGAGCCGCGGGTAACAGCTAGTACTCAGTAAAAAAAAAAGTAATTTGTTTTACTCACTATTGTTGCCTTCAACTGCTATATAAAGACATGGATGTTACAAAACGGTCGATGGTTCAATTCTGGCGAGGTCAAGGTCACTTCCGGTTGACCTGTGACCTTGAGGTTATCACAATTGAACACGCTATTTCATATCATATCATACTTAACCTTTGTTTTAACGATAATGTTGATGATACAGTCGGAAGCGAATGAAACAATTTTTACAGATTGTATCGCGATTTATTTGGTGTTTTGCTATTGTTTCAACTAATCTTGATGTCGAGGTATTTTGAATCAATTTTGAATAGCACCAATTTGCATCGCACCAAAATTATTCCGTAGATATAAGTATAGATACTTCTCATCAGAAAAATCGTAACACTTTAGTTTTTATGATATATCAAAACAGCACCTACACAAATTATTTATTTAATGATATTTAAATTTACACAATTAAAACAACTTTTAACATTAACATTAGAATTTGAAAACCTCATATTATTTACTAAAACGACATTTGACATAATGTTTCTAAATACATTTTTCTGATAATCCTTAGAAAACACACACTTGCAAAGTGTTTCGATTTATCTGATAAGAAGTGTATTTTTGAAGGTTTCGATGCTTTTCGAAGTTATGTGTGTATTTATCGCAGGTTTATTAGTGCCTCGGAGAGCACGTTAAGCCGTCGGTCCCGGTTGCCATACAAATATCTATGGCAGTCGTTACGGGTAGTCGGAGCCCACAAAAGTCCAACCAGTGTAACTAGGAACTTCGATATCGCCATTGGTCATAATGACCATTGGTTGTGGAGGTCAGATGACAGTCGCTCCACGGAAAATATCGAAGTTCAGCCGCATCACAGTTAGACTGGATAGCCGACCCCAACTGAGTTGGGAAAAAGGTTTCAGAGAATGATGAAGTGTATTTTTGAAGTCCCATACGCCTCATCGAATTATCCTTAGAGCATATTAAATAACCTCTAGGTAGTATTCAACCTCTAATTATTGGTGCGATTCCAATTGGTGCTATAGAAATTGGTGCGCTAAATATAAGTCCCAAGTCCCAACGTTTCGGTTGCTTTTCAGCAGTCATGGTTGGACACGGGGAGACTGTGGTGATATTATATTTTGATGTATGAATTTCACTGAATACACAACGTAGTTAATTCAGTTCAAGATCAACTGAACACAGTTGAGTGAACGCAATTATTTGCACTGGTGAGATCCGACCTTAGGCACTACAGCTTGCCTAAAAGTTTTGCTCCGTAATGAAGTTTAATATTTGAAAAGGTGGCACGTGTAAATTATACGCGTAAAATGAAACTGGCTCATGAAACCGTCTATATGGCTTTCGCAAATGGAAATTTTTGTACCGAACAACAAAATTAACTTAATTTTGGTAAACTGTAACCTGCAGGGTAGGCAGAGACAACAGCTCACCATCTGCTTCTGTCCTAATGTACCTACTTCACGAACTTCCTCTATTGTGAAGAGCCTCTGTCCTAGTATTTTGTGGTCGACGCAACATGTCATTCTCCACCATCCACCATCCATTCCTGTCCGATTCTCTCCCTATTCTTCACTGCGGAGTCCTCGAATGAGACGCCCCTGGCGTTGCTCAAGTTATAGGTCACAGTGACCGCTTCCCATCAAGTAGGCCATGTTCTTGTCTGCCACCTAAATGGTATAAAAACAGTGCACTTAAATGCGTAGGTATAAAATGCTAGACATAGTGTCAATGCCTCATTTAATCGCTCAGCACTTCTTAGAAGCACCACACGTCATTATTATGTAAGGCATGTCGAAAGGATGCATATGAAGGACTTGCGCCGTGAGTCGTGAGGTTTGATGCCTGAGAACATTGCCTCACATTCTTCAACGTACCAGTTTCTAAGAAAGGAATCTATCTGGTTTTCAAATCTTTTACTTAACGCAATGACTTTGTGTTTACTGGACAAGCCGTTTAGAATACCTACTGTTCGTTATGAAGGGAAGAGGAGGGGAAGGGGGGTGGACGGCCATACACTGTTCGGGAGGTGAGACGGGACTGAGGGGGGTAGGCATACACGGACTGCTTGAGCAAGTAGCCATTGATCAAGATACACGGACCACTCTTACAGTCATAGTCAACAGCTTGAAGCTGCCATTGTTGACTATTGGAGCAGTTAACACCAACTCCTACTACAACCTCAGACTAGAATTCTTGTAGTCTGAGTCTGAGTAGGCCGGCCTTAGATGTGTGGGTAGCCGCCTTTTTGTACGGTCCCTCTATGGTAGGATGACATCTATGCAGATAAGTGTCAAAATTCAAATCTCATTTATCTAGTTTCTATGACCCGTTCCAAATTCGAAATTCTTTCCCGCTTAACTAAGAAACCGCGACAAAATATTTGTTCTAAACAGCTTCTGTACATAGAAGACATTATGGTAACCACTTAACCCGTGCGCATTTTTAAACGTGTTTAAAATAATAAAGCGTGCTTTTATCTTTAGTTTCATAGATGTCAGAATGACAGTTATGTTGTGTCAAATGTCTATGACATTCCCATCTATTGTTCAGTAACGGAGTTGTTGATTTAAACATGGTGTGGAGGAATTTCATGACGTAAGTTACAGTTTTCTAATCTTAATATATATAAATCTCGTGTCACAATGTTTGTCCTCAATGGACCCCTAAACCACTTAACCGATTATAATAAAATTCGCACACCATGTGCAGTTCGATCCAACTTGAGAGATAGGATAGTTTTTGAAACGGATTTCGACATCCACGCGGGCGGAGCCGCGGGCAACAGCTAGTTATACTATATTTACTTGCAGTTTGCTGTCCGTCTTACGAGCGGAGTCGTTCGTGTGAAAAGTATTTACCGCGGAAAATTGCTTTTTTTTTAAATTAAAAGTGTAGGGTGCATGTAAAATTTTAACAAAAACAGTTCGGCGATCTTGGCGTAAAAAGGAAACAAACCAATAGAGTTACTTTGAATTTTTGTCTATTATAAATTTAATAACGAAATTTCGATATCGCCAGCGGGTTGTGGAGATGAATGATGGCAGTCGCTTCACGGAAAATAGGTACGAAGTTCGGCGGTTTCATAATTAGACTGAAAATCGACTCTGGAATGGTGGGGAATGGCTCGAAGGATGAATATGTGTTCATTACAGTATATTCTAGTACATTCTACACATATCTAGACCCAAAATAAGCAAAGCTAATGGGTTCTAGAATGCGGATAAACATAAAACTTTATATCATAGTTGTGGAATGGATGGTCGATGAAGTGCCGTGAAATCGTGTATTGCAAACCAAATGGCGTGTATCCCATCAATAATTGGACGTAATCCCATAGTACGATAAACAATACGCACAGATTAGAAGATATGTACTAACAATACGCCGAAGGTTATTTCAGGTTGTTGACAGTTATAAAAAAAGACAGAGTTACCATTATAATTCTACTATTCTACTAATTTTATAAATGTGAAAGTTGGTGAAGATGTGTGAATATTTGTTTCTTAATCACGCGCAAATGGTTGAACGCTTATATCTCAGTGGTTGAATGAATCTGGCTGAAATAGGTCACACTCCAATGGGTTAGGAAAACTGGATCAGATTTCACGGCAATAAGCAGTTCCCTGTATCTCAACCAGGATACAAGTAGCATAGGTATTATGATTGTGATATTCTGGATTTATTCTAAGTATATATTTGATCCAGGTTCAGCCGTTTTGCGTGAAAAAGTAACAAACATCCATTCATACGTCCTCACAAACTTTCACATTTATAATATAAGTAAGATCAATAAGATGAGATGCCGACTAGTAGAATGAAGGTACTTAATACTTAAAGATATTGGCAACACTACCCGCAAAACCAGTAATTGTCTATGGAAATGAAAATTTTTTAAATTCGAACTAGCACATGTCAACACGCGTATGACATCACAAGTTGAACGAAAGGCCCCACGGCCTTGCTACCTTTGCTTTCAAAAGAAAACGCAAGTGAACGTGTTAAATTAGTAATGTTTCACATTGTGTACGGACATTTAACGATTATTTACACACGTACACAACATACGTAAGTAAAATCACGGGTGTTATTACAAAAAAACTAGTTATAATAATTAAATAGGTATCATGATTCATAAATTTTACTGCGTTTAACAGTAAGTCGTAACATTTTTCTTCTTGAATTCCGTTTCTAGACATGTTGAGCCGTCCGTTTCTAGAGCAGTGCATATAATATAACTATCAAAGGATATAAGAACTCGTTGATTCGATCAACGTTTTATTACCTACTATATGCGAAAAATATTTATGTGAATATACAGACTATATAAATGTCATTTCTTGCAGTTTTGTAGTTTCCTATTTCACAACCTCTCCCCTTCCCCCCTCGCTTCTACCAGTGCGCCCGGCGTTCGTGGTAGGACAATCCACATTGTTATGGTTTTTATGGTGGAGCAGTTACCCATCCCCTCTCCCCTAGAAACTAAAAACTGGCACTAGTAAATATTTCGTTGAGACAGAATCTGTCTTAAGATTTAAATAAATTAACTCTATAAACATAGGTAGGTCATTTAATATGAAACTTTTTCTTTCCGTTGCAATTTAATCACAGAAACTTATTACAACAGTTAGGTAATAACAATACCACATCATTTATAAAGCAATCTTGTAATAAAACAGTTTTACAAAATGACAGTTCCAACGGCAATTAAACTTTTTAATTTTTACTTTTTTTATCGCACTCGAGACAATGCTTGAGTCATAGACTAGAGAGCGTTGCCCCCGACTCCCGCGCTGTAGCAGTAAAATGGCCGGAGGGATGACTTCCGGCAAGAATTGACTATGTTTATTTATTTAACTTTATGATTTAATGTACAAATATGGCTTCGTTAATTTTTATAAGTTCATTTTATGTTTTCATAGCGCTATAGTTAGCGAGTTTTGATATTTTTGATGTGTGGTTAGCTTGGGTGGCCGTTAGATTTTTAAAGTACCTACCGCTTTATGATAATTATATAAACAACTATAATATGTATGTGTATAATATTCATGAGAAACATAAAGTGGAGGTAATTTAATACATAGTAATAAAATAACTATGTTTTAAAAACAGATCTACATGTAGTTGACCTATTGAAACGAAATAGCTAAAAAAGAAAAGTTAAGTTATTTTTGAGAATTTAGGTTAAAAATTATCCAAATAACAGCACAGTTTTATGCAGCGCTATCTAAACACGCTTAGCATAGCTTTACTAGCACTGCATAGTCTGGACCAGTGATGAATTAAATAAATAAATATTCTATGACATTCTACACAGCGCTCTCTAGACCCAAAGTAAGTTCAACTAGCTTGTGTTATGGATTCTAGAATGTGGATAAACATACTTATATACTTTTTTTGTAGATACATAAATTACATATTATACATAGAAACACCCAGACCAATTCAAATAGAAATATTCACGCATACAAATATTTGTACTGAGCAGGAATCGAACCCGCGGCCCCAGCGTCTGCGTAGCAGTCGAATGCACTACCCTACGCTACAGAAGTCGTCAAAGTGATGGGTTTATGCCCCGTCCAAGAACATTAGAAATTTCCTTGTTCTTAGCCCCGTCACTTTGGACATTAATTGGGCCATCCGCCCGATTAATGCAGGACATAAAGCCATCTACATGTTTCATTCTAATTCAACCATAGATTTAGTCATTTTAACACCAAGTTTAAAACTACCACTAAGTCACAGATAAAAAATGCGATGAACCATAAACACCGTCATCTATATTTCAGCTGGCGGCCATTTTAACCGTCAGCGATTCAATTTACAACATTTTACGCCGGCCTAATAATATCCCTAATCATTTCGTTTTATAATAATAAACCGCGATTGCAAGGTTTTAAATGGTGAAAGTCATCTCATCAAAGTCGGTTCAGTGGTTTTTAAGATTAAGAACTGTGCGTGAGTTGTGCGTGCAAGTTTTCTGTAAATGCGTATAATTAAGTCATAAAACAAATCGTACACACCTTCAAAAGTAGACTAGGGTGACATTGAATATTATTTACTAGCACGGCATATAAAGTCAAGAGAAAGTACCCCGCAGCACTATTGTATTAGTATTGTATGCCTTCACTTCGCCTGATGCTAAGTAAGTCTCAGGAATGGGTCATTGGTCTCAGCATTACAACCACCGATAATGCTACAATGGTGGCCCTCAGCTTGACGGCCTCATCAAATACTTTTTCACGCCCCGCTTAAAGGACCCGGGACTATATGAAAAAGGAAACACATGAGCTGGTAAAGAATTTCCTAGTCTTTATGGTGCGGTAAAGAAAAGAGGCACCGGACCGCTTGGTTCTTGATGGAATTGCTTGCACGGTATGAGGGTGATATCTCAGCCTTGACAGGCACGTCTTGTGTAGGAATGGAGAGGGTGGGACCCTCGCCTCCGACCGACTGCCTAAAAACTAGTGGTCTAGTAACATAACAACTTAACAGTCGGGATCCATTATTCGACAGCCAATTTATTTGAAGTCGGGTAAAAACACAGTGAATGTACGTGAAAACTGAAAACTAAACTCCTCGCTATTACCGCGATATTAAGCGTTTATTACTATCATAGTCTTCAATCGGAATGCGCAAGATTCAGATAACATGGTATACCGAGTCGGAGATCACCGCCATCTGTACGCTATTCTAGCTAAAATAACAACACGAAACTGGTTTCTATAGGCTATAGACATTCCATTGCGATTTTATAATGTCAGTGTCAATAAATGTCGCAGAAACTATATGGAATGGAATTATATAAAATGGAAATGTTATTGTTGAATTATTATAAGTATAGGGGCCTTTCCATGACCTCTTAATAACACATTGCAGACTTAAACTGGGAATATTACGATATCATTTTCAAATACTATACTTATTCAAATAATTATATTTAATAATGATAAAATGATAATTAAGTAGTTCATTAAGCAGTTAATAGCTAATTCATCTAAATGTCTCGTTAGTTACAAACTATTACAATGTACGATACTTTAATTGCTGTGTTATGTCATTTTGAATACGGAATATGGGGAGATCCACAAATTACGTGAGGTGTTTTTTTGAATTTTCTGTCCCTCCCTCCCCCCCTGGTGAGATGTTGTGAGATTTTATTCAACCCCCTCCCCCATCCCCCAATCTCACGTGAGATTTTTCAAAATGTGCGTTTCTTAAATATGTAAACGTGTTGGAGTGTTATTGTAAAAAAAAAAAAAAAAATTTGCTTCGTACTTTTATTTACGACTAGTTAAGACTAGTAATCAATATTGCTGAGTTATAAGTGTAATAAAAATTTAACAATAGAATACTTAAATCGTAACTAATGCGATTAAAAAAAAATATCTACTCTAATTCAGTCCATGGTGAATCATGCGTGGTCTCAAGAGAGACTATTGGAACCAACATGTCCATATGATTTTCAATAAAATCATCTGCTCCTTCAACTTCATTCTCATCTAGCCACTCTAAGCCGTTGACACTTGCGCACAGTAACTCATTAGCTCGTCTTGTAACAATCCGTGAGGGTCGCACTTTGCGGAACATACGCGCTTGCTTAGCTGGTGCAATGTGGGCTGCTCGCCTGTGCTCTGCAGCTCTTGTGATAGATGCAAAGTAAATGCCGCATGTACTGCAGCATCTTTTCTCTAAATCATCACGTACACTTGGGCAATAGAGATCATAAGGTGTGCTGATGAAGGCATTCAGCGGTTGAATCGGTAGACAGTGGCGTATTAGAAATGGAGCAAATGACTTTCCGTCATGCTCTTTAAAGTCCGGAATTGTCAAATGTCCATCAATCTGAGTGATAGGGTATGGAGGTGGCAGAAAACGGTCGTGAAGAATCATATGCAGATCACTTCGGCGTGGGCTGCAGCACTTCTGGTCATCGCATTTCACAACCTAAAAAAAAATTAAAAACAATTTCCCTTTGTAACTCTTAATAAAAATTTGTTGACGTTCGCGCTCGTTAAAAATAAAAAAAAAAAAATAGGCACGCATAAAATTTTGATATGAACCAACTGTAATGTACCTGGAGTAAATATTGGCTCTCTTTAACGTGCTCAGTGTACCATACTTCGGCTGGCAGGTCTGGAACGCTGGAGGTGTCATTATTCGGGTCTATATATTTAGCAACTACTTCGTGTCCGTCAATGCACACTGCAGACCATATTTCAGCCAAAATATTCCCTGCCTTTTTGAAATTATCCTTTTCTAGACTTTCGTCTAATGTTCTGCCGCTGGAATCAAGATGATTCCCAAAAGAATCATGGGGAAGAATAACGCCTGTTAGCTCTCGACTGAGTGGAGCCATGCGTCTCTCTACTCTGTTGAATGCGCTCCTGCCAGGGGCATTAGTCACAATAAATACTGCGTCCAAATCATATTGTTTAAAATGCTCTATGGCGTGTGCGATCACTTTGCGATATCGCGGATTCTCGTCAGGCCCACCGTCACTTGAAATAATAAGAACAGGTTTAACTTTGCTGTCTATATTCTTTATAAATTTGGAAAAAGACTCAATTGTTAAAAGAGTGTCCAAGTCTTGAGCGTGACTAGTTGCAGTTGACGAAGAGTGCTTGCCACTTCGTATTGCTATATAAGTCGGTCCATTATATGAAACAGCTTCTGGTCGTCCTATCTCATTGGGTTTCACTTGACACAAAGCATATACGCTTGGAATTAATTTGTGCCCCGATGCAATCACAAAGTCGTGATCTGGTAACGACACTTTATACTCAACGTGCATTAATAATGGCGCCTGCTTGTTTGCCGCTGTCAGGCCGATGGGAACGCGGGCTTTGTCATCCTGAGATAAAAAAGTTACGGAGTCAGGACCAAGTACGGAGGCTATCGTTTCCAACGACCTTATAGAGGCCAAAGAAAAGTATTGGTCTTGGTGTGCCTTATGATGGTCAGCTTCAGGACGACTCAGCTTCACCGGCACAGTCACTACATGGCGCTTAGCTTCACGTGTATTTGCCCGTCTAGGCAACAGTCGAATATAAGTAGCACTTCTCGAAATATTAAATCCCAGTTCATTGAGTTTATTTGTAAGTTCTGAAAGCGTATGGATCGTGCGAACTATCTCACAACGACGTCGCTCTTCAGCAGAAGCACCAAACAGGGCTAAATCACTTATTGTTTTTAGCAATTCAGACTGTTCTTCTTCTAAACGTGGGCGTCCAGGGCCAACATGAGGCGTCAACGACTTAGCTGCATCGGGATTCTTTAAACATAATTCAATTATTTTTTGTTTTTTATTTTTTCTATGCGTTATAGAGTACACTCTCTGTTTTTCTTTAAGCTTGAGCTTTCTCTCACAAATGTCAATTTCTCGCCGCAAATTACGTGCTTTATCAAATTCAGTGCCGTCAGCTACAAGAGACCCTTTGCGCCTTTCCGTTAAGTCAAGCTCCATACGCAGCTTAGCAATCTTTTTCTTCATAGTATCTTGTGCTGGAGTGGGACGTATGTTGGACGGTGTAGTGTTCGATATAGCTTCATCCTCATCATCGCTGATCACAAGAGACTGATTTTTCCGTTTCGAAGCGCCTGTAAAATGCAGAAAATTTTAATTTAGAATAGCAAAAAATGAAGAACGTCACCTATAGAAAAAAAGACGAATACTAACCTGCCGGTTGAGGACCAACGTCCAAATCTTGATCTTCTGACTGCTGGTCATTAATCTCATCCTGAACCGCAGATTTCGCGTGTTGAATATTATGATCATTGATCTGAATCTGACCTGCACATTCCACTTTTGGAACACTCTCAGTGCTTGTCTCAGCCTGAATTAAAGAACTGCTAGAGATCTTAGTATTAGTCTGAAATCAAAATATGATAATAAAGAAGTGAATCTAATGAAATTAAAAAGACAGATTAACACAAAATAACTTACTATGAACACCAGTAAAAAAGTAAAAAATAATTCTTAAAATGAGTCAATAACAATAATCAACAAAAAATGCTAATATAATTGTGAGATAAATTTTAATGAAGAAAAGAATAAATAACAAAAAATATATTTAATTGTAAAAAAAGCGTGGGATGCACGGTGTCGGTAGTTATAAATACATAATTATAGATATGAGCAGGACAATCATTTTGATATCTTAAAAAGCACCCCACACTTTTTTTACAATTAAATATATTTTTTGTTGTTTATACTTATCTTCATTAAAATTTATTTCACAATTATATTAGCATTTTTCGTTTATTATTGTTATTGACTCATTTTAAGAATTATTTTTTACTTTTTAATTTGATGTGCTTTTAAAGCGTGTTCTTTATTTTTTTTTAATTATATTTTTTTATGCTATTAATTGTAACAATAAAGTTTGTCTAAAAAAAGAATTTTCCTAACAAAATATATTTAACCTACCTTTTGAAGAAATGTTAAAGTAGACCGAACTTTTCTCTCAGTGGCTTCCCTAAGAAGACGTTCAATCTCATGCTGAATGTGTTGTGTTAACTCTTCTTTCTTCGGGAATTTTTGTTTCGCTGTATTCCATAATTTTATCACTTCGTCCTGGCAGGACTTTTTCGTCTTATAGACGTATCTTTTGACGTATGCATTATAAAAATCTTGATAACTCATTTTAAATTAGTGAGAGCATATACTGAGTCGAGTAAAACATTTGCAAGAATAAGCAAAGCAGGTTGGAACCTGTCCGTGTGTCGCTGCCATTCAGCTCGTACGCTCTCGTTCATCGAGCCGCGCGTTCGGCTGACAGTGGCGCGAAAACAAAGGACGGGCTACACTGTATCGTAAACTCTGATTAAATTGAACTATTTGGTATAAAACAAATATGGTAGTTTGACAGTCAGTAGTAATGTATAACGTCGAAGTATGAATGAATTAGTGAATGATCTTAATCGTATTACAGTTATGCTTAAATCTTAAGCATGTAAAGTCGTCCCGGACAGAAAGTCGCCGTCGGGAATCTTCGGGTTCTTCGGAAATCTACAGTTTCTTACGATTCCCGACGGCGACTTTCTGTCCGGGACGGCTTTAGAATCTGGATAATGGGTCAAAATAGTATAGTTTTTTTTTGTTTCAATAAGAAAAAAAATTGCGTGATATTTGCCGAGACCCCCCCTCTCTCCAACGTAAGATTAGATGAGATTTGACTCGACCCCCCCTCCCCCTTAAACAACTCACGTAATTTGTGGATCTCCCCTATGTAATTAGACTGTAAAATTGTGTTATGTAATTTGTAAACTTTACAAATTAATTGTAATGTAATGTAATAAGATTGTATGAATATGCAATGACTTCTATGTATACTATAGACAAGCAGTTTAGAACAAAAATTGTGTCACGGTTCCTGATTGAGGCGCGAATTTCAAATTTGGAAATTTTGACACCTTATTTGTATAACAATAGCGCGCCTTTTTACCCGACTGCCGAAGAAAGGAGGGTAATGTTTCACTGTCATCTGTGTGACAGTCAAAAAAAAGTTGCGCGTTGTTTGTGGTCAATTAGTGGCCTTCCGCAATAGTATTATTTTTTGTTTGAGCTATGCTTGGAGTTTCTTTAAAGGACAAAGAACTAAAGTTACCGACATAGCTCACAGAATAAGCAAGCTGAAGTGGCAATGGGCTGGCCACATCTGTTGAAGGACCTATTGGCCGTTGGAGCAAACGAGTCCTAGAGTGGAGACCGCGAGTCGGCAAACGGAAGGTGGTACGCCCCCAACCAGATGGACTGACGACCTGAAAAAGGTAGCAGGGATAGACTGGATGCGGAAGGCGGAGGATCGGGTGCTGTGGCGCACATTGGGACTGGCCTATGTCCAGCAGTGGACTGCGACTGGCTAATCGATTTATTAGTACATAGAACTCATTGTTACTTACTTCAATTCTTAAAATGACAATTTCAATTTGATATGGTATATAGTAGGTATATTAACTCATCCATATTTTCTCGGTAAACTTTTGTTATGTTATATGCTATAAAAATATGTTCATTTTTGAGAAAGTGCAATCTTATGCTCAAATTAATTATTTGCACTCACTTAACTCATACTCAGATGCGTGAGGTGTCTTTTTTTCAAAACTTAACGATGCAAAGAAACTAAAGTCCCAAACCACTTCACAACTAAAGTATTTTATTTAAGTATTAACTTTCTTTTACGATTAGATACAGCTCGTCGCGATAAATCTTTAATTTTCAAGATAGAAATAATGCATAACAAAAGAGATCGGAATACTTCAAATGCGAAAGTTTCGCGAATGAGTGAGTAAATGTTTGTTACTTGATCACGGTAACGGCTGAACGAATTTAAGTTAAATTCGGAATGGAGATAGTTACAGACATGAACAAAAAACCTCCGTGGAACAATACAACTGACGACACTAGAGTCGGCCCACTTTCGTATATATATAAGTACAAGCCGGCACGCACATAATAACACACTAGTCAGCCACTACGTCAAACGTCATTTGATTAATTCAGGTAGCGAAAAAATACAGTATGTCTTGTGTAGTAAAATGGAATTAAAACCGTAGTGGCAGCAAAAAAAAATATCCAGGATCACATTTCAATAAAATTTGGATAACACATGGCAACCCTAAATTCACTCACACATGGTTATTCACCGCCATTTTTGTGACACAGCCTTGTTTTCAACGCTTTCCGTTCATAGGTTTTTTAGGTTCATCCTTCAGACTGCATTCAGAAAAAATAACCGAGAGTAGCAGTTAGTGTTGAAATAAAATAAAAAAAACTGAAACCGCAATGTGATTCATTGGCCACGAGCGCCATTAATGTTGAGTTCGCGACATTTTTCCCGCGCGAAAGTTTGACAGGTGAATCACGACTTGACATTCTTTAGGGTTACTTTGTTGTTAGAGAAGGCGTGGAAGCAACGCATTCGGCCTACTGATTTTAATTTATGATTGATTGTGGTTGATGAATTTCAAATTTATGACTGGTTAATGAAAGTGAGTTATGTACCCAACCACGCAGCACAGAATTACAAATAGTGTAGGTAGCAGTAACATTTAAATGTACTGCGAACAGTTACGGGTTTATGCCCTGTCACTTTGGGCATTAATCGGGCATTTTTTATTCAATCCGACTATAAATGGGTGTAGGTATGCTCTGTGACATCGGAAATTTATTATTCATGCCATTATGACGTCACCATAGATTTGCACTGTGATAAGCGGTGATGCAGTGTTTCCTCTGCGTGAGTAAGCACTGACATTATGCGGTTAGATTTGAGCGACATTTTGATAGGTACACAAAGTGCTTGCCTCTGTACACTACGAGGATAATCCGCTCCTCCACCCACCCACCCCCCCCCCTTAATATGACGTCCGTAGACATATTATCTCTTCCTTTCTCTTCAACCAATAAAATTGTAGAAAAAGTAGAGTTTTTGGTCAAGTGACAACTTTTCTGCGATTTCTTCGGTTGAGAGACAGGATGACATAATATAATGTCTATGGACACCATCTGAGACTGTGTTTTTAAACCAACGTACTTTTATTCGAAAAAGATTACAATGGGGAGTATTAGTATAAAAATGCAATGTAATAATCCAAATTCAAGAAACAAATTATGTGAAATATACTCGTAGTAAACGTAAGGTTTTATTTTAAGACCGAGTGCAATTTTTGGCAAAAGCAATTATTTTTACGTGGCAACAATTTCTTAAAAAAAATATTTTGAAATATCATACAATAAGCTTTCGCGCCAATTGCGAACAACATGGCGACTGTTAAAATATCGACACTATTTATAACAAATGACACAGAAACAATGCTTCCTTGTTTAGTCACATATTAAAACAAAATGGTTTAGAGCTAAACTGTTTGTCGCAAACTAAAATTAGAGCTAATGGCCTAGCAAGTAACACTTATAGAAAAAAACCGCTACTGGTTAGTGAATCATTACGTTGGTACTTATAAACAATTGTATCTTTTGTAAATACAAGGTTGTATTTTAAAGCTTCTGTTTTATTTACTTTTGCAATAAGTATTATTCAACTACCTATATATACAAAAGGCAAAAAAACAATTTAGAGTTTTTTAAGTTCATCATTGTTAAATAAAAAAATTATAAGTAAATAAGTAATTTTTTTGCAGAATTTAATACACACATCTTGTCAAACACCATAACATATTCAAACACTAATTAAAACAAAACAAGAATATTTTCATGCACTGTTTTGTTAAAAATTTGAGTCATATTCACATTTCTTAAAAAAATTAAGGCAGCCTTTTTTCAGCAGGCAGAAACAGCTGTCCTACATAGATAATATAAAATGAGACAGATGTCGCAACGATTTATAGTAATTTTGACATCTACTCCAAGATGGCGGAAAACTTGATATTGGGACGCATTTTGTGTGAAATATCTAGACCAGTAGACACAGTGTTATGGACTTGAGTTATTGTTATTACTCGTTGCTTGCGAAACACTTAGGCATTACACTTCCTTACGTAGTAAAATCTCTAGCAAACTTCAAACAGTTTAAATTTAGATTTGCTTGATATGAGATTTCCTAACATTTTAGTTTCTTGATTCTAGCGATTTTAGTTACTGATCTATACCCGCGGCTCCGTCCGCGTAGAAGTCAGTTTTCACGTTTTTTGACCATATCTCCGGTTCTACTCAACCGGTTGTGATCAAACATGCGTGATATTCAAGTCTTACCAAGACCTTTTAAAGAAAAAAACCGCATCAAAATCCGTCCAGTAATTTTTGCGTCCATCGTGCACAAACAGACAACAATTGCGAAAAATTATTTTAGTCTTCAGAATCGTTCATAAGGTTTTTTTTTTGTATCTCCAATGTACCTAAAGACACAGACACTTTATAATTTTATAATTTTAATCACTTTAGGTTATATTTTGGTTCATTAAACCATTCCAATAGATCAATAAAACATTTTATTACGGTAAAGCATTTATGTGTGATGTATTGATTGATCGTAAAATTGTGGGTAGTTAATATTTCATAGCATGCAACACTGGTAACTTTTTAAACACAGTTAATATTCTACGCATTTTGTCATTTAATATTTCAAACAGGTTTACAATTTTGATGCAGTTTTTTTAAAGGTCTTTGTCAGGATAAAACTTTTGCGTATGTTAGATCACAATCGGCTGAGTAGAACCGGAGATTTAGCCAAAATCCACGCGGGTGGAGCCGGGAGCATAAATTTCTAAATAAAACTGCAGAAATTTTGGCTACAATCAAGCTTGGTCACACTGCTAATATATCTATAGTTGATCGACATCATAATTAAAACACCTGACTGGCTATAAATTTGGTATGCCAGTCTAAAAACTATACCCTGATAAAACAATATTAAATTCATGCCCCAAACCTAAGTCTTTTACGATGTTTAGATTAAAATTAGTCGTTAAATGCCTTTTGTGTTTATTGTTAATCTGTGCTACGCCTTTGTTTGGCAGCAACGTTAAATATTATTATTTTTATAGGTGGTAACACCTTTTAAAAAGTTTTTACACAACCTGACCTTCTTGGTCCAATTTATAAATAAAGACTTCCAAATTTAAAAAGGGTAATATTTATGGGTACAATAAAAACTAATAAAAAGGCACTAAAATCTAAGCTTATTGCCATACATGGTATAATGTGTAGCTGTAGTGGGTAGATTAATACGTTTTTCATTGACTACCAGTTTTAGAACATAAAATAATTATAGTCAAAATAGGGAAAACAACCGATCAATACGAGTATATACAGCTTCAGCTTCGTTATCGCTCAGACAAGGACCACTCTAAACAAAGTGATTATTCTATTAGCGATAACGCCAATGGAAAAGTTTAGTACTGTATGGGATAGGCGTAATCAATAATGCGAATCGGAGGCGAATAAATATTATTATTATTATTATTATTGGGGAACAGGCCAGCAGTTGAAACAACTGATATCAGCCTGCATCTCGTTGTTCACTACACTGTTTTCACTACTCAATGTTTTTTTTGTTGATTTATGTGTTTGTCCAGTCTATTTTTGAATTGATTGATATTTTCTGCCGTCACAATATTCTCAGGTAGCCTATTCCATGCGTTGACCACTCTATTGCTCAAGAAGTTCTTGTGTGGATTTGTATTCCAACTACATTTTTGCAGTCTAAGGTTGTGGCCTCTACGATTTCGGTCCGGTGCGCATTTGAACAAGTTGCTGAATCCTTGTATGTCATAGTGATCAATTTTTATCTTGAAGGTCTCAATCAGGTCTCCACGTTCTCTGCGCTCCTTCAAGGTGGTCAGGTTCAATTTATCTAGTCGTTCCTCGTATGGCAAACGTTTCAGCTGTCTGGGGACTTTGGTGAGTCTACGCTGCACTCTTTCCAACAGGTCTATGTCTTTTATGAAATAGGGGCTCCATACTTGAAAGGCATATTCTAGTATTGGTCTTACATACGTTTTGTGGATCCTAACAGCCATTTCAGGTGTCAATGTTCCAAAGGCCTTCCGTATGAGGTATACCATGGTATTAGCTTTTTTGACAATATTCGTGATATGGTAGTAATATAAAATATAATATAATATAAATATAATATAAAATCGGAAAGCGGACCCCGGAATCCGAGGTGAAAACCCCGATACTAACGCATATTACGCATAGATAATGATGATTAGGGCTAACAATAAGAAATACAGAAGTGTTATCGCTTGGAGTTTTCTTCCAAAACCAACGCAATGTCGCCGCGTTCTTACTATAAACTCAGAATACATTATAGAACTTCAACACCATACAATACTAGTTCGAGCAACGCATAAAAAGACAATAATATATAGACATCGCTAAATATCGGACGGAACTGCAGCTCTAGACAAATAGCAAACGCTCCGTATCGATTCTATTTCAACAAACACTAACGACTGTCTGAGTCTATGTTTCCGAATAGGTTGCTTCTAGGCAAGCGTGCTCCATCGTCGCCCACATTATCACTTACCATCGGGCGAGATAGTGGTCAAACGCAGGCCTTACGACTATCAAAAAATAATATCTATGTGTATTTCGCAACGTTCGGGGACGATATAATTGCTTGTCCCGATTGACCCTTGACACCACCGTCTTGCACCACCGGTGGTGTCAAGGGTATTTTTTAATACCCATTACACTACCAAAGAGCTGCAGCAGCATTGGTGGTGTAAATAACACCCCGTTCGGGTTTCCGTCGGGGGTTAAAAAGTATGTTTTAATACCCATTACACTACCGACAAATTAGTGCTGTGCCAACATAAAATGTAGCCTATTTTTTGTAAATAAAATACGTACGTTAAGAACAAAATTTACTATTGTATCAGTACATACAACCTAACAATACTCTCGTATGGACTCTTTGATAGTGTAAAGGGTATTAAAAAATACCCTTAACACCACCGATAGTGCAAGACGGTGGTGTCAAGGGTCCAAAAGGCGATTGACTGACTAATTTATCAGAGCAGAGCCAAATCCACTGGGGATGCAAACTTGAAACTTTGACACTTGATGCTTTTAAGGTTGTAAGCATCCACTAAAGATGGCTTTTCGTAAATGTCACTCCTGAGGGAGTAAAATAAGTTATAATAAATATAAATGATATATTCTACGACATTCTACGCAACGCTCTCCTAGACCCAAACTAAACCACTTAAACTGCCGGCTATTATCGCACGACTGGCTGAGGAAAGGTGCCCCGTTAATTTGAGGCGAGTTGTCAGCAGCTACCTCAGCGAGAGAACGGTGCGGGTGAGGTACGCTGGGGCTGAGTGCAGTAGAGGCACCCAAAAGGGTTGTGTCCAGGGATCCATTACCGGACCCTTGTTGTGGAACCTACTACTGGACCCACTACTAAAGATGCTGAACGAGTGCGGGGACTACGTACAGGCTTTTGCTGACGACGTGGTCCTCGTATTCGACGGGGATACGGCTGCCGACATCGAAGGACAGGCCAATGCCGCCCTTGAACGTGTTCGGGCGTGGGGAGTCAAAAACAAGCTTAAATTTGCACCTCATAAGACTTGCGCAATGGTGCTAACAAAAAAGTTAAAATACGACAACCCACGCCTGACCATGGGCGGGGTCGACATTGCCCTGTCAACTGAAATTAGGGTATTAGGTCTAACGATTGACAGGAACCTGACCTTCAACAGCCATATCAAAAATGTCTGTATTAAGGCCACAGGCATTTATAAAAGACTGGCACGTGCGGCCCGGATCTCCTGGGGACTAAATCCCGAGGTGATCCGGACCATATATACCGCAGTTATTGAGCCCATAATCCTATACGCGGCTAGCGCATGGTGGGAAGCGTCGGAAAAGGAGTACGTCAAGAAGAGACTGAACGGGGTTCAGCGTGTGTTCGCTCAAAAATTAACTAGGGCCTACCGCACGGTCTCCCTGAACTCGGCACTGCTGCTGGCTGGGATGCTCCCTCTGGACCTCCGAGTTCAGGAGGTGGCAGCACTATATGAGGCCAAGAGAGGAGTGTCCCAGCCGTGGCTGGGGGACAGGGAGATCGAACGGTTGGCCCCCCTTTCGGCGGCCCCGCACCCCGCTAAACGTACACGCCTGGAGTTCGATAGCGTGGTAGACGAGGAACAACTTAATAACTTGCCACCACACGACTTGCGTGTTTACACCGACGGGAGCAGGATTGAGGGCCGGGTCGGGGCCGCTGTCTCCGTATGGAACAGTCGGTCCGAGACCCGCGCCCGCAAGTTTGCTCTCGCAAGGCACTGCACCGTCTACCAGGCTGAACTCTTGGCGTTGCGTGAGGCGGCGTGCGAGGTAGAGCGGCATGACGTTGCCTCGTTCGGCCTCTTCAGTGACAGTAGAGCGGCGCTCCTTAGCGTAGTTAATCCGTCCTCTTTCCACCCCCTAGCAGTAGAGTCTAGAGACTCTCTTGGCCGCTGTATTCAGCAGGGCAAGAGCGTCTCTCTCTACTGGATCAAGGCCCACGTTGGCCTTGAGGGGAATGAGAGGGCGGATTGGCTCGCTAGGGAGGCCGCCCTGAAGCTCAAGAGGGCCCCTGATTACGACTCGTGTCCTGTGTCATTTGTCAAGAAAACCCTACGTCAGGGCTCTCTTGACAAATGGAACAGGAGGTATCAGGAGGGCGAAACGGCGTCGACCACAAAAATTTTCTTTCCCTGCGCAATACAGGCACACGGCACCATTAGGAAAATTACCATCAGGGGTCCAATTACCCAAATTTTGACAGGGCACGGTGGGTTCGCTGAGTACTTGACTCGATTCAAGTGCAAGGCGGACCCATCATGCGCCTGTGAACCAGGCGTACCGGAGTCGGTACCCCACCTCCTAATGGACTGCCCAATTCACGCTGCTGACAGGCTCAACCTGGAAATCGAATCGGGTATTAGGGTCGATGTGGAAGGTATTAGGAAACTAATAGTTGATTACAGACGGCAAACGCTATTGTATGCACAGAAAATAGTTGAAATAGTTAATAAGAGAAATAGAATGTAAGTACTCATGCTAGCACATTATAGTGGCTATAATGCTGTCTAGCATGAGCCAGTATGATTAGACTTTAAGTAATATATTAAGAGTAAACTGTAAAGCAAAAATTGTAACTGCCACCGATAATTTATAGGTTTTTCTTTTTAATAAGCCAACTGTATTAGCCCTAAGATTAGACCTAAGATATGTAAATCGTTTTAAATAAAGAAAAATAAAAATTAGCTAAGTAATAAAATAGAATAGGTACACAAAAATTCCCAGATGCCCTCACTCCCAGCAAAGAATGAAAGGTTTGGCGTGAAAGTGCGAGAAGAATAAAAGATTGAACAGTATGCTTAAGAGGCCCAGAATGAAAGAGGAAAGACTAGGTTTACAATAGGAAGTCTTTTAATTATATAAAAGTAAAAACAGGCACGGCATCCTGCCGTGGTAGGGAAAAAAAAAAAAAAAAAAAAAAAAAAAAAAAAAAAAAAAAAAAAAAAAAAAAAAAAAAAAAACCACTTAAACTAGCTTGTGTTATGGGTTCTAGAATGCTGATAAACATACTTATATACTTTTTTTTTGTAAATACATACTTATTAGGTATACATACCAATGCCTTTTAGTTTTTAGTTAGTTATGAACAGTTTTAAATACGAAATCCATCATTTTTAAAGAAGCCTGGATGGTTTAATTTTTGGCTCCCCACTGGAGCCAGCCCAGTCGTGTTAGGAATAGCTAATTTGCTGTTTGAGCATTAAAAAATTGTTTCAAAATTTACCTCTCTGTCTACTGTGGTAAGACGAATGAAAGATACTTATCTGTATCATACAGATGAAATAAAATTATATTTGTATCCAAAAAGTTATTAAACAATCCCTATTTTTGTGCACTGGTAACACTAGATTGCTTCGGTTACTCTTGATCGCTCATCGGGTAAAACATGTTGAATATTCTTAAGGGTTTAGGGTGATCCTAGAATAGAAATATACTATGTTAATTATTCCGCTATACTTTGAAATATGAATCACTTTAGGTTATGGTAATGCTAGGTTATGGGGTATTGTTTATGGTCCATGATGACCTTAATGCCTGAGCGGACCTACCAGCAAGCAAGTATGCTGGTGAGATCCGTTAGAGCCCTGGGCCTCGATTCTGCTAAAGGCAAACCACTGTAATACCACTGACACTCTAAAAATGCTATTGAATTGTAGACTTTACCGTTATACAGTTAAAGTCTAAAATCAAATGAAAAGAATTCATTAACTTTTTCATTCGCTCTACAAAATATCATTTGACAGTTAACCTGATAACAATAAAGTCTACATCAGAGGTTTGTCTTTAGCAGAATCGAGGGCCTGCTTATTGACGGACAGACAAGACATACCTATATCTACAAACTCCATGGTGTGGCCGCAGTTCGTATGGAGCCTAGATAACGGGGAAAGACTTGGGCTATAGAAACCAGTCAGTATCCTTATCACAAATATGGTCATCATTAGTACGTTCCAGCACTATGCTTGTAGCAATATTTCTAAATACCGTTTTAGTAACAAAGCGAATAGATACTTACTAACTAAAACTATTGTTCTAAGTAATTAATGCCAGGATTTTTATAACGTGACGTACGCTATAGATTTCGTAATAAATACTTCATAACTTCTGTTATCAATCAAAAACATTACCCTCCTTTCTTCGGCAGTCGGGTAAATACAACTTCTTAGTACTAGCTACACACGGCCGAAAAGGAGTTTTGTAGGAGGTAGGACACGACGGTATCTCCCATCCGAAATGAGCTGTCCGACTGGGGTAGTAGGTACCTCCGCCCTACAGAACACCGCGGTCATAATAACCATCGTGTTGTGTTCCCGCCGGTAAGTAGGGTAGCCAGAGCTCACTGTACCCCTTCTCCTCCCATCCCTTCCTAGCCTCCCCGCTCCTTCCCACTTCCCTTCAGGGTAGGCAGCGCGTGTGTGACACCCTGAATGTTGCACACGTTCATAGGCCACGGTGACCGCTTCCCATCAGGTGGGCCGTGTCCTTGTCTGCCACCTAAGTAGTATAAGTTAGACAAATCTTAACTGTAAATCTAAATATATATTTTTTTAATATTTTAATTAATTAACAATATTAAGAATTAACAATCGAAAAACTAGCATTTTAAAATTAATTGAATAGCGAAAGTAAGTCTATAGCGTAGTTAGATTAATCGAACTGCGCAATCGAATAGCTAACTTTTCATCAATCGAATTTGGAGCGTATGTTTCTTATTATAGCGAACAAACCACGAGCATAGTAAGAAATCTAACTAAACTACGGAGTATTCTAAACTTAGTTTAAACTACAAACTTCTATCTACGAAACCCTTATTCATATTCCCGAAACACCCGGGTCTCGATTTTGTCAAAACAAGCCAATGTCAAATACCATTTAATTTTGGGCTTTACTGTTATCAGTTTAAAGTCTAAAATAAAAATGATATTTTGTTGAAAAAGTTTAATGAATTCTTTTCATTTGATTTTAGACTTAAACTGTATAACGGTAAAGTCTACAATTAAATAGCATTTTTTAGAGTGTCAGGTTTGCCTTTAGCAGAATCGATGCCCATTAAAAGCAGAGTACTGTATTAATTTCTACACTATTTTAACTATTATCAAGAACAAATATTGTCACTATACAGCATAGTTACAAGTGCAGGAATACAGCTGTCCGTCTGGAGACTCAGGAGATAAGCCATCAAGCGGTTGCCTATCGTTGTTTGGAACAGCTGTGTGCCCTACACGGTGTCGGTTCTGCAAATTCATCTTCATAAAAACGATTTACAGGTGAGTAGGGACTAGGGTTGTCAATCGTACCATAAGTACTATATTTATTCTAATTACTATGACATACTACACAACGCTCTCTAGACCCAAAGTAAACATGCCAAGTTTGTTTAAATGCAGTTCTAGAATGCTGATACATAATATTATTCAAAAATATATAATAATACGCAAAAATGTGGTTTGGACAATGCAGTTGTTGATTGCTGATCTAGGATATACTATCTAACCTGGTTTACACCCAGAATGCCCAATGAAAGAACTGACTACTTATGATATTTTCGCAAATTTTACACATTGAAATTTTTTCGCAAATTTTACTTTTACCCCCTTTCGACGATACTTCCACGAATCAGGATCGGTGTAAAGTAATTTTATTTCAATGTAAAATAACAACTTTGGTAACCCTATTAGGGACTAGACTACAGGATGTTTCAAGAGCGAATACAAATGTATATTTTAGCATTTACTTTATGTTTATAATATTCCTCTAGCTAACTAGTGGGCTTTGAAAATAACCTGTAGGAATCGTCGGTGTGTAGTAAGCGGTGTCGAGGCATAAGCGGGCGGGGGGATAGCGCATTCCTTAGCTTCCTGCAAAGTCAACGTTATTTTTACTACCCAAATTCTGGTTAAGTTTTGGATGATTCAACTGCAATGCGATGCAAACTAGTATCTAGGGTAAAAGTGCATTCACCAAGAATGCTTTCCAGTTTACCAAAATAGTCATATCAATTCCATATTTTGGAAGTACGACGTGATTGTAGACTAATGTCACTATTGTGGATTTCCCAAGCGAAAACTACAGCAATATGGGGTTGAAGAACCCCATATTGCTAATTAAATGAACAAAGCGTGTAAATGGTGTCCCTCTTTCCTGAGACTTTGCCTTTGGCTTACCATCAGGCGAGGTGAAGTCAAATTGACGTGTCCTTTATATAAAAAAAAAACAATAAATAGACACATCAAGATTGTTTATGTTTAATTAAGTGCCTAACCAAATATATAGTGCGCGGCATCTAACGTGGCCAGATTTTGGAGTAGTGTGGACCCCACTACTCCAAAACCTTGCCAAGTTAGATGCTGTACACTATACTCGTTTCTAGGCGACGCATTTTGCCACAAACAAGTATAGTGTACAGCATCTAACTTGGCAAGGTTTTGAAGCAGTGGGGCCCACACTACTTCAAAATCTGGCCACGTTAGATGCCGCGCACTATAGTATAGGAATAAATCTCATAAAATAATGAATGTCTATACATGTAGGTTAAAACATTCACAAAATTTCTGAGGTATGTCTACCTTCGGCACCGACTGACCTCTCATAGCAGAGCACCATTCACACGTTTTCTCGCATTCACTCTCAATAAGAGAGAGGTATGATAGTCGTTTAATTATTTCACCTGTTTGACATACATTATTACATAAGGTACCAGATAAATACGCAATACTGCATACGCGATATTCGTTATCTGATATGAGTATTATCAGTACTCGGTTATCGTGAAGTAGGTATTTACAAATGCGTGGTTGTTTCGTATCTATATTAGTATTACTCATTTTGTTTTGCTTTTAAGAATAACAGCAATTTATGTCCCACTGCTGGGCACGGGTCTCCTCTCCTCTAACGAGAGAGCTGAGAGGGTTTAGACCTTAATCCACACACGCTGGCCTAATGCGTGTTGGTGGATCGGACATGTCCTTAGAATTTCTTCTAGGACATGTGGGTTTCCTTACCATGTTTTTCCTTCACCGTCAGCAGATGGTAAATCATGTGATTAGCACATATAAATTCTACAAAGTGAAATTCGCATTGGTAGGTACTGTCCGGCCGGATTCGAACTTGATACCTCTGAGTAGAGGCCGCGTCCTTATCCTTATAATAATCCAGCTTGGGGTAGCGAAGCAGGAGAGAGATGGAACTGTACACGATGTTTAGCTTCCTATCTCTTTCTCAGCGCCGCAGAATGGAACTCAATTGCTGACCCTGGGCCATCTACGATTTCCAGATGGCCCCTTAGTGACGAGTGAACAATTTGTACAAATAATAATACCTAGTGTATAAAATCAAAGTGAAACTTACCGGCGTTCTCCGATGCATAAGCGTGCCTACAGGGCTGGGTATCTTAGTAGGGGTACCCGCATGAGGCGATCGGGCTGTAACAAACAGTTATTTGGTAAGTCATAATGCGGGTAGTTTATATTTTCAGCTTTCTAATAAGTTAATAGTTAAAAAAAATTAGGCTGCGTGTATAACAACTTATCGTCTAACTAATATATATAAAAAAATGGCTTATAACAAGACCTAGATGGTTTTCCAGATTTTTTTTAGATAACCATCGTCTAGTTGGAAGGAGCAAAAATATTTACAAATAGTACGCTCAGGGCCCGTAGACAAGTGGCACAGCGTAAATAGCTAAGCAATGGAATAGAATAGGTCTACGGGGGCTGGGCTTTTAGGCAAAGTGACATTCTATTAGTGGAATCGCTTTAAAACGAATCGCCAAAACACAGAGACAAATTTTCGACATGTCACCCATACATTTAGGACTTTTGGCAAATCGCTTCGACGCAATTCCACTGGTAGAATGTATAACTCTATTCGAACTTCATGTCCGCTTCACCCAGCTGGAGATGTGACACAATTTATATTCTCCAATATGCATATAAAAAAGTATATAGTCCGTGATATCGCAAAAATATATAGCCAGACGTTAGCTCAGAACCTAACCTTATTCAGATCTAGGTTATCCATGACTCAGTACTTAAACAATGTTCATGTAGTTATTACAAAGCGCTTGATTCTCGCCAACAGAACCGTGGGTGTACCCACATTACGTCTACAGCGCGGCGTGACTATTCAATTTTATTCGCTTTTATTTTTGTTCAACACGCTTAAATTTGATGGTGTTATGTGTACAAATAGTTAAAAAACATTACCCTCCTTTCTTCGGTAGTCGGGTAATAACTAAATATCGTTAATGAGGTATAAGTAAAATTTTAGCAGAAGGCTTTTCCGAGGGCATGACTTGGACACCGTGGTTCCCAAACCGATGAGACCATCTCGAATCCGGAGACGGCCCGGGTCAAACCAGGGTGCGAGAGAAATGCTCTATAGGCCACCTTACACCCTGGCGTCAGAAGACCCTAGACGGCGTGCGGGTTTAAGTCGGTAAGAGTTCGACATAACCTCCCCCGCTAGCAGCAGAGGGGGGAGGGGTATCCACCACGAGGATTCTCGCACGAAAATAAAGTGATGAATTAAGTCCTGGGCATTAATCGGGCATTTATTCAATCCGCCCGATTATTGTTGGAAAATACCCCATCTACTATCACGCATGGCCTTGAACAACCATGGTGGTGAGACCATTGGCAATCATATCATCTTCTACGACGACAAGCCATCGTTTCCCATTTGATACCCACGTTATTCAGGCGGTAGCTGCTGCATCAAGAACGAAGGTATGGGGAATGCCTCCATTTTATCGGCAGTGTGACGGACATTATGGCTACCACAGAAGCAAGAATTCCTCACGCGATCTTTATGCGTGACGCGATCCACTGCAGCATATTCAACTCCGTGACACGCAGCTTCTGCTTGTATCGCTTCTGCAGCAACCATATTTCACAGGCGTGTAAAAGGACAGGCCTTTAAATACCATCAAGGAGGAATACTCACGGAGATAGGACACGAAGGTATCTCCCGTCCGAACAGAGCAGTCCGTCTGGAGTAATACCTCCGCCCTACTGAAGACTGCGGCCATAATAACCATCGTGTTGTGTTCCCAAGCGGTATATAGGGTAGTCAGAGCTCACAGTACCCTCTTTCATCACACAATCCCTTCCTCCTACCCCCCAAACTTCCCAACCGTCCCTCCTCGGCAACGCAAGTGTGCCAAATAGTATGAAAAAAAAATCGCTTGAATAAAAAACTATGTTTAAGGCATTTTCGGACGGCTGTAGGCCATCTAACTGACTTTGATAAAATGTAAGCTGTTCTAGCGCTCGCGGCTAGAATTTATCAACAGGAAAGTATTAGCCATTAGGATTCACGTAACACTTTACCAGCTATATTCATTGGTATGAAGTTGCCGAACGCTAGCCTATTGCTATTTTGCAAGAACTGACAACCCGACCTCATTTCACTTCGGTTTATATTAAGTGTTCTATCACCGTAATTTCTCCAGCGACTCCACAGCGTGAACAGGAAACCTATTCCCGGGACGAAATGTAGTCTATGTGTTGTTCCAGACCATAATCTAGCTCTGTGCCAAATTTGATCCAGATCCATTCAGTTATTTTTGCGTGGAAGAGCAACAAAACATCCATACATCCTTTGTCACAAACTTTCGCGTTTATAATACTAATAGGATAGGATGCCTTTCGGGGATCAAGTACCCTTCAAATGGTAAAAGATTTTTTCCAATTAGTGCAGTTGTTCCAAAGATTTGACCTAAACACATAAACAACCCCCACCCCTTCCTACCCCCGCCCTTCCCCTTCAGGATCGACAGCGTGTGGGTGACACCCTTGGTGTTGCACACGTCCATAGGCCACGGTGACCGCTTCCCATCAGTTAGGCCGTATGCTTGTCTGCCACCTACGTGGTATAATAAAAACTCACAAAACACAGCCTCTCTCTTTATTTGCATCACTGGTTCCACGTAATATGACCGTATTCAACCATTGTAATTACCATTTGACCGTGAATCATTGCGTCTATAATGGGCAGTTATGCAGTTCATGTTATAGAATATTTTCTAAGACAACAATGGTGATATATCACATGGAGATGGATAATAGTACAATTTGTTATGGTTATAGACATTAAGTAATGGATGTTAATGGAAAAATGACTCCATTGATGGGCAGACTGTTTAAAAGCGCAAATGGAGATACAAAAGACAGTAGGTAATAATTGAAGTGAGAGTTAGTGTAAGGGGCTTGCCAAGTTTTTCAGCATAACATAACATAAACTCACACCTATATCCCCGAAGGGGTAGGCAGAGGTGCTAGCACCCACATTTCACCAGTTTATGTTAAGGTCCCAATGTAATAGGTGGCGAGCCTATTGCCATTAACCGGGCACTAATAAACCTGCGATAAATACACACATAACTTCGAAAAGTCATTGGTGTGTGCCATGGTGAACCTGGGATCGAACCCGAGACCTCGTCTCAGCAGTCCATTACCCAGACCACTAAGGCTACCGCGGTTTTTTTCAGAGGTCACGCTAACCTCACTTGCGAGCAAGTACACCTACTGATTGATGGACGAGGCTGTAGTGCAGCCGTTCCTCTCGCTACATACATCTTAAGACAACCTAAGAGCTATTTGTGGATAATTCTTGCTAATTATGGGATGATGGGAAGCGGTTACCGTTCCCTCGAACATGTGCAATACCAGAGGCAACACACTCGCGCTGCCGATCCTATAATAACCTTCTAATGCCTTTTTGAAGAACCCCATGGCCCATATTGTAGTCGCTTGGGAACAATATAACATTTAGTACCTAACGTTAGTGTTTTATGGCTAGTTAATGTGCAATAGGTATTCATGAATATTTTATAACAGTAGCACTGGTACCTCCATTCATGACAAAATTATTGAACAACAAAAAAAATAACAATTCTAGCCGAGTTTTTGAACTGAAAACGCATCCACAAAATTATTCCACGAACCAAGATACTCGTAATTCCAAATTACAAAGCCTAAGAGGCGTACCAAATCCCTGCCTGTCTAAAAAACTTGCCTTCTTTGTGTAACAACATGTAACAACCACAAATTGTCAAATAACCGCGTAAAAATACGGTTTTCGATTTCGAAATTCAATTATAGCATCTATTAAATTCCCGCCAATATTACGTTACGCTCAAAATGGCGGCGATTGAATTTAAAATAAAAGATGGTAAACTGTTAAAGAATCCATTTTTGGTTGCTGGCTTATTCGAAGCCAACTTTTCTAACCTTCTCGAGGCCTTGAGGACTTCGAATAAAGGGATTATTTGGATAGGGACTTATGATACAATACAGATGACCTTTTTAACAGACTTATAAAAAGGAGATTCACTATTGAACCTGTATGTTTGCCCGTTATTATCTCGTGTTTAATTGAACGGATTTCGATGCGGTTTTCAGAAAAGAATTGTTATCATTCTGGGTAAGGTTTTAGAACTCTTTTGACCAGCAAATATACACAATCCAATCGTTTATTTGATTATCGTTAAAAAACAATTAAGTTATAACCATTATCATTATAATAAATAACTAACAATTTAATTTAAAACAAGATAAACGAGACATTACTATAAACAGTTCAACTTCATCTACAAAGCATTCGAACTGGAATGTGCGATAGATACAGGCCCAGCTGTTTCCGAGTTAACCGTACACAAATAAACATACTACCAGCTGTCAAAAACTCAAGTGTTAATATTTACACAATCATCACCAATAAGGTGATAAATATAATCTATTGAAGTTTGTATTTGTATAACAATTTATAAGTACAAACGATTCTTTGTAGGTATTTTATACCCGACTGCCGAAGAAAGGAGGGTAATGTTTTTATGTTTACATTAGCTGATTTACGCGGCTCCGCCCGCAAAGCCGTCATTTATCGTTTTTTTTGTCATATCTCCGGTTTTATTTAACCAATTGCAAATCAAACTCTCTAACATCCATACATGCAGTAGTGCATGACAGGAGGCGCGGGTTCGATTCCTGCTCAATGCAAATATTTGTATGCATGAACTATTTGCATCGGACTGAGTGCTTCTATGTAAAAATGTAGTATATGAGCATTTTTATCCGCATTCTAGAATCCATAACACAAGCTAGTTAAACTATGCTTACTTTGCGTCTAGAGAACCCATTGTAGAATGAATACATCCAGCCATACTCACAAACTTTCCAAACTGAGCAGTCTGACTGGGGTAGTACCTCCGCCCTACAGAACACCGCCCCTATAATAACCATCGTGTTGTGTTCCACAAGGTAAGTAGGGTAGTCAGAGCTCACAATCCCTTCCCCACTCCCCACTTTAAAACCCCCAAATGCCTCCCTCCCCCCCACCAGGGTCGGAAGCACGAGTGTGACGCCCCTGATATTGCACATGTCCATAGGCCACGGTGACCGCTTCCCATCAGGTGGGCCGAGTGCTTATCTGCCACCTAAGTAGTACTACTTAGTAAGATTTTAATTCTCTAAACTAAATCTACTTGTCTCGCCTCATTTGTGTAAAAGCACCTTAACAGTTGAATGACCTCTTGTGTTATTTAAACAGCTGATGACTGCTCCCATTTTTTTATTATTCATTTAGTTGGCTTCATTATACCTAAGTGTATTGAGGCTATCCTCCTAACATTACCGGACTATAGGTACTATAGATAGACTGTAGTCTAAGGCCCTTAGCACACGGCATATTTAAAACACGCCATCGATGCGTCGTCGGTTAAATTGCGCGTTTTGATTATATATCTTCGGTTCTGCTCAGCCGATTGTGATCAAAAATGCATAAAAATTTTCCCAAGACTCAAAAACAAAACATTAAACCCATTTAGCTCATTTTTAAGTAAGATTACGTTTACTAAACCCTTCTCCAGAATGTAAAAATAAAAATACTTTTTTGAATTCCACATCAAAATCGATTCAACAGAACGGGAGATAATCGTGTACACACAAACAGTGACACTCCTTTTAAAGTCGGTTAAAAAGCACCTACATAATAAAAAAAAACTACTAAAAACTCAAACCAGGCATTCATATTACAAGATGTATTCAAGTCCACTCCCATTTTAAAGTCAAGTCGTGATACATTAATATGAGATAGCGCGCACCATACATGTATACATACAAGGAACATTGACCTGCAGGACAAAAGCCTGCGATGTGCATTCCATATAAATTTTAAAAAAGAATAAACGTTCTCTATGACAATGTGTTATCGGCACTAATTTGTTTTTTAATAGTTTGACCTAAGTGGTCGTCTTCAACCGTGTAGGTTCATAAAAACATTACCCTCCTTTCTTCGTCAGTCGGGTAAAAAGCACTAGCCATGTCGTGAATTCACATGTAAGAACAGAAGCCAGATAGCGGGCTGTTGTCTCTGCCCACCCCGGAGGAAAAAGGCGTGAGCATTATGTATGTTAGTAATGATTAATCAATGAATGGAAAACATGAAGAAAATTATGATTTTTAATTTTAACATTTGAAAACCACCTCAGCAATTGAGACCCGTGACGGTGCGCGGTTCGAATCCGACATAACCATCTCCGAGGGGGTAATATCCCGCATGAAAAAAATAATAATTTAAAAAACAAAGAACCCGACTGCGTAAAAAACTAAAAAGAAAAAAAAACCAGCACTTAGATGTCCTGTGGTCTAGAAACATAACAACTGAACAGTCGGGATCCATTATTCAATAGCCAGACATCTAAGTGCTAGTTTTTTTTCTTTTAATTTTTTAAGCAGTCTGGTTTTAGATTTTTTAAATTATTTTCTTTTTTTCATATTCTTCAATTGACTTTACCCCATCTTGATGGTAAGTAGCTAGGGCTTTTTTTAGGTTCATAAAAAGCACTAGCCATGTCGTGTCTCTAGTGGACACAGGCCCTAAGACTGCCGTCTTGAAGGCCTACAAAGCATAACTTTCCTCTGACACTGTCTCGCTCTGCTTACCCTCTATGGGCGAATTATAACATGCATAACAACATAAACGGTGAAATCTGGGTCTCAGCTGTTCAGTTGCTTTGATGGCATGTTACCTACAATGACTACGATATTGTGGATTAAAGATAAATCTACACAAATAAATAAAATTGGAGTGTCTGTCTGTAATATTAAAATAACCATTTTTTACCCGACTGCCGAAGAAAGGAGGTTAATGTTTTTATTTAGTGCATTAGGATGTATACACACGGTAGTACCTACATAGGTACTAAAATAACATTTTTTACAATTTCTGTCTGTCTGTTCCGGTTAATCTCAGAAACAGCTGGACCGATTTCGACGGGACTTTAGTGGACTATATTTAAATATTTTTAACTCAGATAACAATAATAATTAACAACTTTGTCAGTTTTTTTATAATCATAAATCATCATTTATTTGCGAATACAGGTAAAATCAGGTATTACATAGCTTTGAAATTTTGGACATTCCGTATTCCACCCTTAGGGCATTTAAATATTTAAGTACCTAATGTACTTTTTTTTAAACTGTTAATTTTATTTATAGTCAATAATCAAATATGTCACCTTAATAATAAACAAAATATGTCAATCAAATAAACCGCCCCAGATCGCCCCCGGTGAAAAAAAAAAAAAGTAATGTACTTAATTTCGAAATCTGTGCAATCATATTCTTATGCCGCTGACTGTACAAATACGTGTTTTAAGTTATACTGCTACTACCTACATTTTACTTAATAAGTCCTCGAACTCAAAATGTCCCGTTATGACCTACTATGTTCAGTTGCAAATGAAAAACCCACGATGCTTAAGCCAGACAGCCGGACATTGCGGCACCAAGGTCGCGTGAAAACATTAAAGATACCTTATAGATTAAAAATACCCTCACTGGTGCAGTTGGGTAAATATCGGTTACTATGGCAACCTATAACTATAACAAATCATGAGTAATTTCGCCCGTTCCCGTGGGAACTGCCGGGTGCAAATTGTGTATGTACTATTATTATTTCATTTGCATGTTAAAATTGACAACCCTATGCCAACTTAAAACAGTATTACAACAATATTGCTGAAATCCCACGAGTTTTGCTTGTGATTATTTTTCTTCACATTATGTACCTGCTTAGTACCTACTCATCTTTCGTCTTTGATTTGAAATACCTATAAAATCTTTGCCTGGCTTTTGGCCAATATAAAAAAAAAACAAAATCTCGCTAATTATTGACTTGTTAGGTTAGCAACAGAGTACAAAGGTACTCTGTAGTCTCTAACTGTAGTCTATGGTTTAATTTAATTGGCACAATAACAATTTTTTGTTTGAAGTCACTAAAAAAACACTAACTTTAGTACTTAATGTTTTTCTATGAAACTAAACGGAATTTATACACACGTGTTCTATTCCTTTATTTAGAATACTTTACTACGAAATAATAGGTATGCCTGTTCAATGATGGATTGTACACAAAATGTCCTCTTTTCACCTCCTAGCGCAATGGCAGCTGAAAACCAACCAGAGCGTCGGGAAAGTGTAAATACATATAAAAATAATTATTTTTGTATTTAAGTACGTACATGTTTCTTGTTTACCGGGTTTCCCATTCGCCCACGCCTCATAAATCTGTTTTGTCAATTCTTTTTCGTCTATTCTCTATAGGTACGATTCGGAACCAGTATTATGCCAAAATGAGTTTGTTTACCACAATTCACGCAAAAACGGCTAGATGAATTTGTCTGATATTTAACACATAGGTAGAGGTACCACATGGAGTCTTACTAATCATAGATGTGACAGTTTGTGAAAATGTTTAAACCAAAGACGATAGGTAGTTATCTATCGTCTCTGGTTAAACTAATATTTTCACTACAATTCAGCTATTGTCGTCTCCGCCACTGATTTACTGCCTCAATAACATTCACCGGGACAGACCTGAAGCCATTAATGTGAATTAAAAACACGAAGGGCCGCACGTCCTTGACATAGAAACAAACAACGCAATTGGTTCGGACGAAATTAGCATTGGGAACCGCCGAAAGAAAAATAAATGTTGCAGAAATTCAACTGCAAACAACGGATGGAAATATACGTGTATTGGCATACAACCGTGTATTATAATAATAGTATGTATTAAAGGGGCAACCAAGTACCGCGGTAGCCTAGTGGTCTGGGTAATGGACTGCTGAGACTAGGTCTCGGGTTCGATCCCCATGGCACACACCAATGACTTTTAGATGCTTTTCGAAGTTATGTGTGTATTTATCGCAGGTTTATAAGTGCCCGGTTAATGGCAATAGGCTCGCCACTTATTACATTGGGACCTAAACATAAACTGGCGAAATGTGGGTGCTAGCACCTCTGCCTACCCCTTCGGGGATATAGGCGTGAGTTTATGTTAAAGGGATTGCCCCTTCAACATAAACTTAAAAAACCTAGGCCTCGATTCTGCTAAAGCAAGCCACTGTGATGCAACTGACACTTCAAAAAATGCCTTTTAATTTTGGACTTTATTGTTATCAAGTTCTAAAATTAAATGATATTTTGTAGAACGAATTACAGTTTAACAAATTCTTTTCATTTGATTTTAGACTTCAACTGTGCAATGATAAAGTCTATAATTAAATAGCATTTTTTTAGTTTCCGTGGCATGACAGTGTCTTGCTTTAGCAAAATAGAGGCCCTGTTCTTTTTTTTATATTTGACACGTCAACACGACTTCAACTCGCCTGATGGCTAGTTAAAGGTAAAGTCTTAGGACCGGGGGTCACCACTACATACACCGATAGTGCTGCAGTGGTGGCCCTCAGCTTGACGGTTTAAACCTTCTACTAAGCACGTTTACAGACTGCCCAAATCAGGAATCGAACCACATACGTCATGAGGCTGATCTAACTTAATCACAAGCGCCGTGAAAGGTTTGCAAATTTCAATCGTATGACTCACTCGCAAATGTCCAGGTTCAATGTCCAATCAAGACGTTTTTTCTGACTTATTGAAGGAAGCTTTGGTCATCGTACCTACTTTGTAACTGTGTTAATTGAACAAGCTTTATACAGGAGTTATATTCATATATGAATACTAGCTGTTGCCCGCGGCTCCGCCCGCGTGGATGTCGAAATCCGTTTCAAAAACTATCCTATCTCTCAAGTTGGATCGAACTGCACATGGTGTGCGAATTTTATTATAATCGGTTAAGTGGTTTAGGAGTCCATTGAGGACAAACATTGTGACACGAGATTTATATATATTAAGATTACAAAGAGAGAAGCTAAATTGTGGGTTTGTTTATAGATAAGTTTGGGTTTATCTTCATAACCACTGCACTTATTGGAAAAACTCTTTTACCATACGAAAGGTCCCCGATCGAGATTTATCTATCTACGTACTATTGTATAAAATTGTAAATAAGCTGTATCTGTACATTACAAAATACCTACTTATGTAAAGACAAATTGTCGGTTTGTCTGTTTGTTCGCGATGGAAACAAAAACTATTGAACTAGGTTAGTCTAAACCAATATCTGCGCTTTGTCACGCAGTGCTGCGACGACAATCAACTCTTCTTTCATGAGGCCGTCAAGTTGAGGGCCACCATTATCACTGTCGGTGTATGTAATGGGTAGAGACTTCACCTTCAGCTTACCATCAGGCGAGGTAAAGTCATATGACGTGACCCATATAAAAAAAAAACAAAATCTTCCGACATTATTTCCATTTGTGTACTTATTTACAATTTTCCTGTTAATAAAGTTTATACGTAATTACTTAAAGTAGGTAGGTACTTGATATGGAGGAAAAAAGACAAATTAATTCGAAATCACAATGCTCGTTTTAAGTACTAGAATTAATAAAAAGGAAAATGCATTAAGTATATAGGTACCTATCATAGAAATTAGATAGAATATTATTGGTGCGATGGGATGGCCACCTAAACACCCCAGCATTACACACGGCGTGCGGTTTTAGTCGGTTCGAGTTCGATATAACTGGCCAGCAGGGGGTATTCGTGGGGATTTCCCCAAAAAAACAATCTTTAAAATGTAGTAAGTAGGTAAACTTAGTCGTTGCCCATGGCTCCGCCCGCATGGAATTCCGATTTCATACCCACTTCCCATGGAAATCTATTCTGTGTTATTCCAGACTATACTCTATCCCTACACTAAATTACAGCCAGATCCGTTCAGCCGTTTGTACGTGAGTAACAGAAGAGTAAGAATACATACATCGATACTAACAAACTTTCTTATAATATTAGAAGGAGGTACCGGGTCAAACGGGGTGAATAGGGACTAAGGGGTGAATAGGAACAAAATGGTCAGTTAAATTTTGCAGTTATTATCTTCTATTCGAAACTATAAACCACTTCCACGTCATGATGAAGAGAATCATCGAATATCCGGTTAAATACTTGAAAATTTCTAAAAGAAATTATTTAACAAATTCTAATGACCATTTTATCCCTATTCACCCCTTCATTCCTATTCACCCCGCTTGACGGTACTGATAGTAGGATAGGATTTACAAAAAAAAGTAAATAAGTAGATTATGTCCATCAGCATTCTAAAACCAATATTACGTACTATGTTTAGTTACGCCGTAATTAGTCCCAGAATATGTATTTACTCATGGATTTATGAAGCTACAGCTATGATCTATAGATCTAAGATCTATAGCCAGCCGTTACGAGATCCACATATAGATTGTGAAATGTCGATTTACCGAGGTGATGCAAACTTGTTGATGCGAAATTTGCGATGTTATTGTAAAATGTGGGGTTTAAGAATAGCTGCACAGATCTGGATGACATTTGGCACAGAGATAGATTATAGTATGGAATAGAACATGGGCTGGGTAGGTAACGGGCTAAGTATTTTAAGTGGTAGTGACCAAGATACGAGAAAGGGATGCTTAGATGGTTCGGACATGTAGAGAGGATGGATGAAGGAAGATTGACGAAACAGATATATATGAGGCGAGGGTGAATGGGCAACCCGGTAAAGGCCGATCTAGGCGTACATATTCTAATCAGATCCAGGATGTTTTGGAGAAAGGCCAGGTCAAGAGTACCCGGAACCGGCGTGCATGTATGAAAACAATTATGAAAGTTGAAGAAGCGAAAGGAGTATGCCAAGATCGTAGCAAGTGGAAAGATGTTGTCTCTGCCTACCCCCATGGGAAGAAGGCGTGATTTGTATGTAAACTAATGATGTAAATGTGAATGTTTATTATGTTTGGATGTTTGTTAGGTACTCAATAACGCAAAAACGGCTCAACAAATACATTAGGACTTTCTGTATAGACCCAAAGTAAGCATAGCTAAAACTAGCTAGTATTATGGGTATAACACCTAGACCAATGCAAATATACATATTCAAGCACACAAATATTTGCACTGTGCGGGAATCGATCCTGAGACCTCTGAGTCAGCAGTTGACTGCTTTAACCGCTACGCCATAGAGTTCGACGAAGCATGTATTACATTCCTGCCTATACCTTCCAGTATATCCAGATGTGAGAATTGTAAGGTTCAATTTTGTATAAATTTTCAAAAATTATTTCAAGTGGGTACTATGTTACGGTTAATACCCGAAGTGCGGCTGCACCTAGTTTTAGCCGGTTAGAACTAGGTGTAGCCACTTACTCTTGGTTAAACCTAGTATAGCCGATGTGCGGCTGCACCTAGTTTTAGCCCGGTTAGAACTAGGTGTAGCCACTTACCCTAACCTAACCGGCTAAAACTAGGCGCAGCCGCACTTCGGGTATTAGCCGTAACAGGTACATTAAGTTCAAAAGACAATTTTATCAATGTGATTGAGTGAAATGTGCTAACACGGTTTAAATTGAAGTAAACACGTGTACAGTCAGCGGCAAAACTCTATGATGAATTTACAGATTTCAAACTTAAAAATTCGAATGAAAATGGTTCAATAAATTGTAATAAGTTGAAAGATAGTTCGAAACTAAGTAATTAAACATCGTTTTCATTAAGAACTCCAAGTTACTTTGCTCAAAACTACTGACTTCAACTTCAACTATTGATAGTGGCTATGGGGGATTCGCAATTTCGCCAATGTCAAGTGTCAGAAAGACAAACTGTCGTAAGGTTTATCATTCATAAAAAAAGAGCCAACGGTATTTAAAGAAAAAAAAAAGGGAATTCTGAAAAAAGTTAATCATTTCAAGCAAAGCAACAAATTAATAATTACATAAAAAAATAGGTAAACCATAGTAAGGGAAAAAAATATATATATGGGTGGAAATCTGAAATTTGGTTAAATTCTGACGTGATTTTGAAGTTGGTGTTTTTAGTTAAAAATCAGAACAGTTTATATTCTACGCTGTGGGTATAACAACCACTTTGCTGTATATAAAAGGGTGCGTTACTTTACTTGATATTTTCAGAGATATTCATGTTTTTTTAAAATTAGTGTTCTAGGGACTGACGAGACGTGATAGGGACTGATGCTAAACACGTTTATTATTTCAAATAGCATTTGTTTTTTGCCAAATCACACTAAAACAACAAACTAAAACAACATTTTTTAAATTGGTACCTAATAGGCTCGCGTTTGACCACAATCTCACCTCACATGATGTGGTCGACGGTGGAGCACACTTGCTTAGAACCTATTCACTCTAGACTTGAAGACTCCCAGGTGTAGCTTTCCGGAAATACAGACTTAAAGCAAGGCATTTCACTCTTTAGCAGTCCGCACGATGAACGTACTGCCAAAACGTTTTGTGCGTATGAGTGGGATATCCACCATGTACAGGAATTAGCTTATGTAACTCCAGCGCACATTCCCCGAAGTACATATGATAAAAAACAGAGAGGCTAGCGATTCTACGCCGATGTTCCAAGCTCTGAAGCTTAGTCTCAACCAGCGCATCGCAGTTGATGAGCCTCTTGGCCCTTCTCTCGATTGACTCAAGTGCTTCGAGCTGGTATTTTGCTGAGCCGTCACAGAGGTGCGAGCAATACTCCATACACGATCGAACTTGCGCTTTGACAGGTTGAGCAGCTGTTCCGGTGTGAAATGTTATCGCACCTTCGAAAGAGTACCTAGCTTTTTGGCAGCTGCCTCAATGTATCGACCAAAGTTGAGGGTAGGAGTGAGAGTCACGCCAAGAAGCACTGGTACACCTCGGAAAGCAGGGTTTGGCTGGAATTGGCTTCACTTAGCGGAGAATAGACACGCCTGGGTCTTCTTTGCGTTGGAGTTGACCAAGCTAGCGTCTCTCCAATCGGAGACAGCCTTCAAGGACAAGTCCAAACGCTCAAACATAGCCTCTCGAAGAGACTGGGTCTGTGCTATGCTGGCCTACGGACCGAATTCGTACCTCTCAACCTGCTGTGTGCTGCATGTAGCGAAGATGCGAATGTTAAGATAGATGTGTGATGTAATGAGAATGGTCAGAATAAAGAATGAGTGCTTTGGAGGAAGTTTGAAAGTTGCACCAATGAATGAAACATCGAGAAGCGAGCGACTGTCGTGGTATGGACATGTTTTGAGAAAAGATGAGAGTAATGTTGTTAAAAATGTTCTAAGGATGAATGTGGAGGACTTTAAGGGTAGAGGTAGGCCTAAGAAAAGATGGATGAACTGCGTGAAAGAGGATATGGCATGACTGAAGAAATGACATCTGACAGGAAAGTATGGAGGAGAAAGATATGTTGCGCCGACCCCAAATAATTGGGACAAGGGCAGGTAGATGATGATGATTGGTCTGTATTTCCAAAAATCTTTTATTTTTTCTTATGTTATCAGATGAATAGGCTACCCAGTTTCTTCTTGCCCCTCTGTGCTCACACGGAGTCATGTCTTTTACAAATTTTCTTTGTCTACTGGCCTTTTTCTTTAGATATTTTAGTCGTTCCTTTTCTTTGTAATTTTCTAGCAAAACAGGTTCATTTTTATTTTTTTCCAATAGCTTCTTTGCCTGTTCAGGCTTATTTGCAACTATCTCTTTCTAGGCGCCAAATTCTATAAGAAACACATTGGTATTATGTTTAAAACCATTAGTCGGACAGTATAACTATCAGTCCCTAGATGCGGCGTCAGGCCCTAGTCACTATTACGACTAGGGCCTGACGGTCTAGGGACTGACGAAACGAAACAAAAGCAAATGAAACTTATTATTTAAAATCGATATCAAAACCAATAGGCGGTTAAAATAACAAGGCAGATAAAACTCATATTTAAAGTAAGTATTGAGATCAATTAGTAATTAAATATCTTTAAAACGACTTACCTAGGGCCTGAGAGCTTGACTGGTTTTGTACGCGTTTCCGCAGCAAACTCGGCGACCACACTAATAAAAAAATAGCTGCTGCGGCTTGGCTACTGTTTGCAACTAACTTAACACGAATGCTATCGTATTGAGTGAGTTATGAGAAAGCCATATGCTTGGATGCCGCGTATTTTTGAATTTTATAAATGACTAGGGCCTGATATTTTTTATCGCTTACACTTTTTGACTATAAATATTGTGATTAAACAAATTGTTATTATAAATTAAATCGTGATGACAATGTTAGTACTGTAATAGTAAACAAATTTAAATAGCCTTTGATCAGATTATTCACATAGAATTATAGTAACAGTGAAATGAATACGAAATTCGGGAAATGCTTCATGGCTAGGGCCTGATATTTGGGGTAAGAAATGTTTATTTTTGGAAATAAAGAATATTATGACATACATCAAAATAAGTGACCAAACTTAATGGAGTTTATAGCATTGTTTAGTAGTTTCAAATATTGGATAATAATATAATAGTATTGTGAAAATCGATACTACACCGATTTAACCAAATTTCAGATTTCCACCCATATCAGTAATATATAAACAAGGGCAAAAATAACAAGATATTTAGGTAATTACAGTTTAATTTTATTATACTAATGTTCAAAATATGAAAATAATCATAGACCTTTGACATTGACTGTACATTCATGGTGAAATCCAAGCTTAGTGTTAATATAATCAGTTAAGATTAGGAATGGAGTAAAATATTGTTGACTGAATGCTGTTTCAAAAACTTTATCTCTGTATGTTTGCTTGTTGGAGCATAACACAAAAACAGCTGGCACAATTTTCAAAATTTTGTGTTTTTAAGTATTAGATTGAGTTAAAATATATACAATTATCTCACAATAATACTACTGAAACGTTTTATAATAATTAAAAGAATTATGAAAGTTTATTATTCATAACTAACAAAAAAAATCACAATTAAAATTAAAAAATAAACATTACTCACGTTTGCCAGTTAGTGTCCGCGGACTTAACGGGGGTCTGTCACTATCCAGCACCAATACGGTTGTCTCTTTAGTCAAGCCATTATTATTGTACTTCTTAGCACTCTCCGCCCAGTCCTGAATCCATGTTTTGTCCCCTTTACACCTATTCAGACTTAAATATGACAGTTTGCCAACCACTTGCTCAGGAGTCATGTCCGAAGACACTCCGCTGTCCTCTCTAAACGCTTTCTGAGCAGTTTTTAATACCGTACTTTCAAAAGTTGTATCTAACATTGGCGGACTGCTCAAAAATACTGGGACCGACGATTCTCTTGTAAGACGGTGAATATAATCTGTTTGGTCTATTTCAGATTTCGTTAAGCTGCACCTACGTTTCATAGGTTCAACTTTTGGACGTTTATTTGAGCTGAGGACACCAGAAGTAGTGACTGAAGTAAAACTACCAATATCTACATCTTCACCGTGTTTTGGTGGTGATTTTGCAAACGTTTTTTCTGTAATATTTTTGACTCTATTTTTTATTTTTTCTAAATAGCTACGAGTAGATTTTATCTGTTTGGAAGTCTGAGCCGCTAAATCGTTTTCTGTTGGCGATTCATAGCAGCATGAGATCTCTAAAACGTTTTTATCTTTTGATGTTTTTGTTGGTAAATCAAGCGTTTGATTTAAAGATGGGGTACGTAAGCCTAAATCTCTTCTAGGTTCTTTTGTTATCACTTTTAAAGTATTAGGGAAGTCAAATACTAACTCTGGGTCACTACTTTCAGTTGACCGTTTTTTCAGAGTCTCTTCAATCGAATTAATCAATAAATTGGTACCAAAACTTCTATCAATGCTCATCCTAGCCTTTTGTTCTTCTGTGTAATTATCACCTTCAATAGTATATGTACCAGTCGACGAATTATTTGATTGATTATCAATATCATCGTCAATATACAATGGCTCATTGGTAATACACTTTTTGAACAAATCTGGGGTTTCGGAAGTAGCTCTAGGCTTACGCATAACAGGACTTTTAGTCTGTTCAGGGGTAGATAGACCGTTGTCTGGGGTTAAAATATCTAACTCGGGACTTGATATGTCTGTAAGCATGACAGCTTCAGGGCTATGGTCGATAATATCTCCCATAGCTTGTTTATTGATATTGCCATAACTTGGTGTTCTGCACACATCTCTTGTGTATATATTGTTTTTTAACGGCAAGTTTAAGCCTTGACGGGACATAAAATTATCACTTCTAGACATTATGTTATCAACTATAGGACTTTTGGACGTGCGTTTTGGCTGGACAGTGTCTGTAACAGGGGACTTCACATTTCTATTTATTATAGGACTGTTTGTGTGCGTAGCGTTTTGTGCTAATGGACTGTTTCGGAGCTTGACAGAGCCTGACAGACCGCTGTCTTCCTGATCTGACGAAAAATAACCTTCAGAGTTGTAGCCTTGGGCTTTGCGAGGAAGTTTGGCGCTCATAGGCGGCCGCTGGAGCGTCGGGCTCGGCCTTGTCGAGCCAGCGGACATAGACTGCACTCTTTGATGACGAGCCTGCGATTTCTTCGCTAACTCTTCCAAACGGCTATTATTGACAGACTTTCCCTCGCCAAAATCGATGGTGAAGGCCATCGGATGCACTTTTGGTGTGCTTGGCTCCGAATTTTTGTCTTGACCTGCCACAACTTCCTCATTCTTCAAGCTATGGCTGTCCGATGACGATTTCGATATCGTCTGGTCCAGGGTAGCGTCCTGCCCGTCGGACAGAGGGCTAGACACGTCTGCTTCGACACTAACACTCATGTTTTCAAGGTATCACGTACGATAGTGACATCATATTCACAATAGTAACTCATAAACAAGCCCCACACATCACTCAAGGCACAAAATTACAAGATAAAGCAGCACAAAGCGTGAAAATTTGAAATCATAAAAGAATATTATCAAAAGTGGAACGAGAGCACAAAAACTAAAAAACTATGAGCTCCGCCTACAACATTCGCGAGCACAGTTGAACGCGAAAGGGTTCGAATTCTCAACAATAATGTCCGTCAATTTTGTGTATGTGACAGGTGTTTGTGACGTCCAACACGAAACTGGCGACAATGGGTGATTGTTTTAATAATTTGGCAACACTGTAATTATGATAATTATTGCAAGAAGTTGAATCTTTTTGTAGGTAATACTAAAATTGAAATTCTGAATTGAATTCCTGTAATTAACTAGAATGATCAAAATTATAGTTTAATTTTAATAGAGAAGAACTATGACATCTATGACTACAAAACTTAATTATAATTTTTTTAAATGTGAACACTAAGTTATAAATGTCATGTACGTTACATTTTACACAAAAAAATAGAATACAAATGGAACGCTAATTTTAACCTTGATTTTTATTATTTTAAATTCACATATTTATGTGTTTTATATATACTTTTGCAGTCTTTAATCGCTTTTAATGATACTAAATAATATGAACCATATTTGACAATTATTCTTTTCAGTAATTTTTGAAAAAATTTCAAAAAGGTCACGTGGTGTGGTGATAAAATAATCAAGACGATAACGAAACGCCAGCTGTCCTGTCAGTGTCATGTCAGTCAGTGCGGCACCAGTGCGCACGCTATGAAACATGGCAGAGGCGGCGTTTTCTGATGATGGAAAATATTATTCTGCCCTCACACAGGACGGCAGATTACGAATATGGGATACAGAAACTAATGTATTTAAACAGGAGTATACCCCAGATTTTCATTTGACCTCACCGCCTACATGTTTAAAATGGATTTCGGCATCACAATCAGCTGTAAGTACACACGTGGTTTATATTCTTTTTAAAGCTATTATTTAGTTAAACCGCGAATTCTATTGCCTCTATAACTTCAGATAGCATGTTACTCAGTTGATCAAGTCACCTCAGTTTAATTACAACAAAAAAACTGTATCAATATTGAAAAACTTCGAAGATAGCATTTGTTTTGATGCCCGAATACTTTGTCTAAAACCAGACACAACTGCATTTGTAAGCTTGCAGCGTCCTATATATTGTTTCCAAAGTTTAATTACTTAAAAATTATAGATTTATCTAAATATTATTATTGTGAAATTATAACATAACCTCAATCCTAATCAACAATTATTATGACCTGAGATGAATTAAAAAGGGAAGATGCGCTACTCACGTAGTTCGCATGGGCACGCTAAACTAGGTCCGTGGACATAAGTATGGTTTAGTTGACGTCGAATGAATGAAGCGCGCACTGTTTTGTCTTTTTTTACCCGACTGCCGAAGAAAGGAGGGTAATGTTTTTCGAGACTATGTAGTATGTCCATTTGTTTGGCACGGCCTACAGCCTAAAGGGCTACTTGTTCACTCTTATACAAATCATATATTAATGTCACTTTTGCGCATTTTAATTCATGACATGATGATGTGTGTGTATTTGTGTGTAGATAAATGCGAGCCACTTTTTTGAATAAAATCTGTAAGCTTACCGTATCTTCCCTTTTTAATTCAACTAAGATTATGACATAAACACATGTTCTAAATAAAATGCTTATTTGCAGGTAACACCTCAAAGAGGATCGAACCGAAAAAGTATAACGGAAGAAACACACTACATAGCCCTAGGCACAACTAGTGGCAAAATCCTAATATATTCCGTAGCACAGGCTAAAGTTGAAACCGTGCTACAATCCAACAATGCAACGCAAAGCAGCATAAACACGTTAGATTGGCACCGACAATACGGCCTGTACAGTTGCAGTGAGAACCATATACAGGAATGGGATTTAAACAGTTCCATAATTAAATTTAAGTATAACTTAAATATTGACAGTAAGAGTAAACATGGAAATAATGTCAGTGCAATTAAAATTATACCACATAAGCAGGTGAGTTATGTCTCTCGCTATTAAAATGTACCGTAAAAATTTGTGAGGAAAAAAAACCGGTTTCAACATACCAAATTGAAATGGAACCACATGGGTAGCACCAGCCATCAAATAAACAAAGAATCATCAAAAATCGGTTCACCCAGTTGAAAGTTCTGAGGTAACAAACATATAAAAAAATACAGTTGTATTGAGTACCTCCTCCTTATTTGAAGTCGGTTAAAAAGGGGTGCCCCAGGATCATAATTAATGGCACCTGCAGCTGGATGAATGATAAAACTGCTAAAACGTCTTGAGCAGTTTTGCAATGCGAAAAGTTGAAATTATTTTTATATTCTTCAGTGAAACCAACCGTGGTAGCCTAGTGGTCTGGGTAATGGACGGCTGAGACGAGGTCTCTGGTTGGATCCCAGGTTCACCATGGCACACACCAATAACTTTTCGATACTTTTCAAAGTTATGTGTGTATCGCAGGTTTATAAGTGCCCGAAGCCAATAGGCTCGCCACCTATATTACATTGGGACCTAAACATAAACTGGCGAAATGTGGGTGCTAGCACCTCTGCCTACCCCTTCGGGAATATAGGCGTGAGTTTATGTTATGTCTTTAGTGAAATGCAGCATTATATTTTGTGACAATTACTAATTCATTATCAAAACCAGCTATGTATATAATGTTTTATGTTTACTATAATAGACCAACTTTATATTAACATACAATCGCTTCAACAGAACACATCTGCACGATATCTCGTTGCAGCCTCGTACCAAGTGCGAGTGTGGCGGTTACACGATGGAGATGCAACGGTTGTCAAGAACTTGGGACACAACGCAGCACCCACGGCATTGCTAAGCATAGCTGTGTTGAATGATGTTTGCTGGCTGATCGAGGGCTCGCAGTAAGTTGCATTTATAAGTTTCACTCTAGAGATAAGGGGACCACTGCCTATAATGGAATGCAAATAATGTCCATACATTTCTGATGTTTGAAAAAATAAAACTGACTTATTAGTGTAAAACTAGCATTTTTTGAGATTTGTTCAAGTAATAAGGTTTATACATATTTCTTTTTATGTCTGGTTCATCTCCTTGACTGCACCCTGCCTAGTGGTGTAAGCCAAACAGTGAAAACCACCATTCCAGATCCTGTAATTCTAAAATGGTAGTGGCATTGCAATGTGTATTCCTGTAAATTTCCTGTAGTATTTTGTAAAACAATGGTATCTTATATTAAAATTTAAATAAAATTTAAGTGATAAATAACTGATAGTAGAAACCAGTAACACATCAATAACTTTCCACATACTTGATAGGCTAGGAAAACAATGATTGTGTTATTATTATATATACTACTAGCTGTTGCCCGCGGCTCCGCCCGCGTGGATGTCGAAATCCGTTTCAAAAACTATCCCATCTCTCAAGTTGGATCGAACTGCACATGGTGTGCGAATTTTATTATAATCGGTTAAGTGGTTTAGGAGTCCATTGAGGACAAACATTGTGACACGAGATTTATATATATTAAGAATTACTAAATTTACTTAATTTAATTTTGTAAATTAAGTAAATTATGCACGAGCGAAGCACAAACGGCTTCGTCGTTCGCGGCGTCAAGTGTGGACGTACAACGAATCTACAACGATCACTGTCCTCGAAAACCTTTGTGTTCGTCAAAAAACCGACAAAAGTCGGAACGGAGCCGAGCGCGAACGAAATGCTCGCAGCGCGCCCGTTCGAGGGTTGTGAGTCGGTCCACACTAGACGAATTGTGTTCAGCTCGTGCTTCGCTCGCCTAGCGTAGACTCACCTTTAAAATTATTCTTTTATCATGCAAACAACAGCAACAGCTGATAGTTGCCTGTATCCTTTGTTCTCAAATTTTTTCAAAGGTTATCAAAGTTTTTCTTAAATGGTTTTTTTTTTTTCTAGAAACGAGCGTCTACTATCTTTCTGGGATGTCACCATCACCGAAGATCATTTACCCCAACAGAACGGTGACGAAATTCCCCATAAGAAGCAAAGAAGGAAATCCATTTCCAAAGCTACCGTGCCCACTATCACGTCTACATACAATTTTGTATTAGAAGACGCTCCTAAAATAATTGACGTGCATTTGAAAGTTGAAGACGGAGCGACCAGGTTGAGATTGGCAGCTGCCACAAGGAGCGGAGTGGTGCATTATTATGGGCATATGTTGAATGGGTAAGTTCCTTGTTTTTTTTTTTTTTTTTTTTTTATAATATGAAAGTATAAATTGCTTAAAGGCGTTCATAATACATTGGCGTCTTGCAATCTATACTCGTATATATAAAAATGAATCCCTATTTCCCTTGGTCACGATATCACGCGTAAACTACTGGAGCGATATCGTTAATTCTTTTTTTGTTGTGTTTGTTATTGTCAGGAGAAGGTTCTTATGAAAGAAAAAGTCAAGAAAGTTGCGCGGGACATAAGAAAATTTAAGAAAACTTAATGAACATATCAACTTTTGTGTGTCTGTCACCTCTGCCACCTACGTAAAAAAATAATAATACAATCCTGTTCTTTCCAGGTCTTCCACTAAGCCAATTAAGCCCTCGGTGACAATCCAAGTGTCTAGCGATGAAGCCCGGCCGCTGCCCCTGCAGTGTTGCCGGCTTACCCACACAGACCTGCTGATAGGGTACATGGACCCCCCCGTGCTGTTGTTCGAAAGACTGGTATGTATAAAACATTTTTCGTCACCATACCGCGGTAGCCTAGTGGTCTGGGTAATGGACTGCTGAGACGAGGTCTCGGGTTCGATCCCAGGTTCACCATGGCACACACCAATGACTTTTCGAAGTTATGTGTGTATTTATCGCAGATGCATAAGTGCCCGGGTAATGGCAATAGGCTCGCCACCTATCACATTGGGACTTAAACATCAACTGGCGAAATGTGGGTGCTAGCACCTCTGCCTACCCTTTCGGGGATATAGGCGTGAGTTTATGTTATGTCATTTTTTTTGTTAAGCTTTCCATGGGATCCAATTTCAGAGATAAAAAGTAGCCATATATTATTCCAGTCAATATTCTATCCCTGTACCAAATTTCAACCAAATCCTTTCAGCCGATTTTGTGTAAAAGAGTAACAAACATACTCACAAACTTTCGCATTTATTATAAATCAGATCAAAATCAAAACATTTATTTGTATAACACAGGTTACAGAAAGTTTGTAAAAGATACATTTTCATAAAATGTATAGGTCCGCTGTATTACAACCTCTTCAAGGTGTGCAAATATTTAGGTATTAAGTATCAATACATGCAACATATTGATAGAGAGCATTCACAGTATTTTTTTATTGCAATATAAATTATTGAGTTAATGTCAAAATTACAATGATTAATAAATAATGATATTAAATTATAAGTACAGGTACGTATCATTTTTACACATAGTCAAACCATAAACCCGTCATGGGTTTGAGTCGCCCCCGTCAAACAACCCACCCCGTATCGTTCCCGGTGCAAAGGTGCCCATAATGCTTGCCGCATTACCTCGCTGTATAGCGATGGCCATCCTTTGTATGTTAATGTCAAAAATTGAATAATGTCGAAATGAAATAAGGAGATTGATATAATTACAGTAAATGCTGCTATTATTATATATTTTGTTGGATTTTTTATTAATTACTATTTTGTCGGCAAACTCGCTCAGACATTCTAATAATAACACTTGGATAACCTTTATGGTGTAACAGTAAAGTGCGTTACTACTAAGTCAGAGGTGGCGGGTTCGATTCTCGCTCAGTGCAAATATTGGTATGTATGAACCGCGGTAGCCTAGTGCTCTGGGTAATGGACTGCTGAGACGAGGTCTCGGGTTCGATCCCAGCGTTACCATGGCACACACCAATGACTTTTCGAAGTTATGTGTGTATTTATCGCAGGTTTATAAGTGCCCGGTTAATGGCAATAGGCTCGCCACCTATTACATTGGGACCTAAACATAAACTGGCGAAATGTGGGTGCAAGCACCTCTGCCTACCGCTTCGGGGATATAGGCGTGAGTTTATGTTATGTTATTTGCAATAAAAACAAGTATATTTTTTTTTTATATCGGTCACGTCAATATGACTTCACCTCGCCTGATGGTAAGCTAAAGGTACTCCTACAGTGCCATAATATAATTATCTTCTTTTTTTCACAGACGCCTGATTTGAAGTCAAAAACACAGATCCTCATTCGTGAAACGAAAAAGAAGCACAAACAGACAGACAATGTCAACAAAACTAGGTCCGATGACTCTAAACAGGTTACTTATGTGGAGCCTATGGGCGGAGTGGCGAGGAAGCGAGCCACGCCTGGGGACAAGGTTAGTTATAATTTTTGAACCAATATCAGTAATCTTGGTATAGCGAATTTAGAATCCAAGACTATTGTTTCAAAGAATGCTCTCGACGGTATCTCCCGTCTAAAATGAGCAGTCCGACTGGGGTAGTACCTCCGCCCTACAGAACACCGCGGCCATAATAACCATCGTGTTGTGTTCCCGGCGCGGCAGTAATTAGGGTAGCCAGAGCTCACTGTAACCCTCCTGCCCCACCTCTTCCTAGCCCTCCCCCTTCCCTTCAGGGTAGGCAGCACGTGTGTGTCACCCTTAGTGTTGCACACGTCCATAGGCCACGGTGACCGCTTCCCATCAGGTGGGCCGTGTGCTTGTCTGCCACCTACGTAGTATAAAAAAAATGCTGAAGATGCATGATCAATCACGATTCTGGTTACATTGATTCTTTCCCTCCAGAACTCGACGTCTTGCTAATAATTTCTTCTCTTATTTGACTCATACGGCTTTTATGAAAGCGACTGTCGTCTGACACCCCTTTTTTTCGTGCGGAAATCCCCGCGGATACCACCCCTGTCGGCCACCAGGGGTGATTGTCGGATTCGAACCGACTAAAATCGTACCCCGTCTGGGGACTCAATTACCGTGGTGTAAGTATAAATAAAATTATAAGGTACTAGCTGACCCACCCCGGCTTCGCCCGTGGCGTATTTCGAACCCCGATGCACTCTTTTTAACTCACATATGCTCATAATTTATTAGTTTTCCTAAAATGTATGGGAATCTACCGGAATTGTTCAAATTTATGATTATTGCTCCGCTCCCTTGGGCAGTAGCGTGATGATATTCAGCCTATGACATTCACGGATAATGTGGCTTTCTATTGGTGAAAGAATTTTAAAATTGGTTCAGTAGATCCCGAGATTACCCCTCACAATTTAACAAATATACAAACACACAAACCTGACCTCTTTATAATATTAGTATAGATAAAATGGTATTAATTACATTAAAAGTTTCCTAAAAGATATTTCCTTGGTATGGTTTTAACATGCCCCCCTTAACCAGACTGCAATAGGCTTAATTGATTGATGGAGGTCTAATTTGTGGTACGATTGCAGGTGGAAGTGCCAATGGAGGCCCGCCTGGCCAACCTCGCGCTGGACGTGAAGGGACGGGGCAAGTCCGCCGTGAGCCAGAACTTGACCAAGCTGCTGATGCAGGGGCTGCATTCTAAGGATAAAAGGTGAGCCTCTATATTTTTCTTTTTGTTCACATCTACTCAACTGACAATGGATGTGTGGTGTGACAAGGATGGACAGAATAAGGAATGAGTATATTAGAGGAAGTTTGAAAGTTGCACCAGTAAATGAAAAATTGAGAAGCGAGCGACTGTCGTGGTATGGACATGTTATGAGAAGAGATGAAAGCAATGTTGTTAAAAAGGTTCTAAGTATGAATTTGGAGGGTTTTATGGGTAGAGGTAGGCCTAAGAAAAGATGGATGGAGTGCGTGAAAGAGGATATGACAAGGAAGGGGGTAACCGAAGAGATGACATCTGACAGGAATGAATGGAGGAGAATGACATGTTGCGCCGACAACAAATAATTGGGACAAGGGCAGGTGGATGATGTTCACATCTACTCAACTGATTGCAATGAAACGTACGGCGTATTTTAAATCTCTAGTTTTTGCGCCCATCGCGAACAGACAAACCGACATACTGACGAGAATTAAAAATAAAAGTAATTTTAACATAACATAACATAAACTCACGCCTATATCCCCGAAGGGGTAGGCAGAGGTGCTAGCACCCACAATTCGCCAGTTTATGTTTAGGTCCCAATGTAATAGGCGGCGAGCCTATTGCCATTAACTGGGCACTTATAAACCTGCGATAAATACACACATAACTTCGAAAAGTATCGAAAAGTCGAAAACAACCCGAGACTAGGCTACCGCGGTCCACCAAAGTATTTTTGCATTCAGAATTGTTCCTTTATACTTAGTAAAACCTATGTTACGCCTTACAGTATTACCTATCTGTCATTAAGAGTCCCGTCAAAATCGGCTCAGACATAACCTAATTCAACAGACAATTGCTTCTAGGCAAGCGTGCTCCATCGTCGACCACATCGTCACTTACCATCGGGTGAGATAGTGGTCAAACGCGAGCATATCGACTATAAAAAAAATTGCTTTTGTTTTTTTTTATACCACTTAGGTGGCAAACAACCACTGCTATTATAGTAACATTAAAAACAGACCCTTAATTTTTACTATTTTTTTAGAATATAGAGTACCTATAATTGATCTATAATTTACAGTATAATCCTGACGGTGCTACAAAAAGACGAGCCAGGTGTGGCGCTGCGTACGGTGGGCGGCTTGCCCGCGGACTATGTGCCGCTTTTACTGGAGCAACTGGCGGACATGGCCAGCAGGAAGACTAGTCAGTGAGTACATACACCACTTAATAATAACATTCTTCTTTTTTTATATTTTTACACCTTTATTTATATTGACAAAAATGTACATTCGTCCATATTTAGTCTTAAGATATCTATGTATAAGCTGACGTCTCAAAATGCAGCAGTGGAGTTTGTTGCGCCGTTTCTTCTCCACTAGCGCCTAGGAAGCGGTGGTAAACTTAGTATTAAGTAGTTTTTGACGTCAAAAAGATGTAATTACGTTGCACTATTTTGAAAAATAAAGAAAATGAAAATGAAAATGTTGGCATTCGATAGAAACGGCTGTAGAATGATCTTCCCGCTGTGGTTTTCCCTAGCGACTACAATATGGGGTTCTTCAAGAAGGGTATTTGAAGGTTTTTACAGGGTCGGCAGCGCGTGTGTGACGCCCCTGGTGTTGCATACTTTCTCAGGTCACGGTGGCCGCTTGCCATCAGGTGATCAATTCTTGTATTGAAAAAAAACATACCAATCGAATTGAGAACCTCCACCTTTTTGCAAGTTAGTTAAAAATGTATTCAAAAATTCAGTTTCAGTCTAGTATAGTCTCAATCTCCTAAATGTCAAAAATGTATCTATAGGTACTTTCGGTTACAAGAATACCTTTTTTTGAAATTGATTAATGTTAAAAATTAGTTTTAAAAAATCCGACGTCCCCATTGTTTTTTTTTTCGTGCGACTATCCTTACGGAAACCACCCCTGTCACCAGCGGGGGCGGTTATGTCGGAATTGAACCGACCCAGAAGGCATTTCCCTCGCACCCGGCTGACACAGGCCATCTCCGGCTTCCACGGGTTTGAAAAACCACGTCATGTCCCCCCCCCCCCGCTAAGTAAGGCTTTGATCCAAGTGTTAACCAAAAGTCTCGTTCCAGATGCTCTGCGGTATGCACATGGCTACGCGCCACACTCCGCTGTCACTCGGCGCTACTGTTAGCCACGCTCGGGACTCGAACCTCCGACCACCTTACGCAACTACTCGCCATATTCACACACAGGTAAGACATACTACATATTTGACATCGTCACTCCTAGTTGCATCATAAGCTTTGACTTTTACTGGAGTAACCGCCGATTAAGCCATTTGGCCCCGAAGAAGTAAATATTTGCATTGAGCGAGAATCGAACTGGTGACTTCGGATTTAGTACTTACTTGAACGTTTTGCCGCTACGCCATAGAAGTCGTTATTATATTGATGTATGAACACTTCAAATGTATGAAATTAATGAGTTTTGAAGAAAGGGCAGGTCAAAAGCACTCGAAACCGGCGGGCTTGCATGAAAGGTTTAATGATAGTAGAGGAAGCGCGTGGAGTATGTAACAACAAAGGTAAATTGACAGGCTGTTTTTTTGCCCGCCCCGGGGAAAAAAGGGGTAAATATATGTTGGTGGTTCCATTGAATACTCGTTCAATCAAAAAATGACAACTTTACTATAAAACAATTTTACAAGTAGGTAGGATACGACGGTATCTCCCATCCGAAATGAGCTGTCCGACTGGGGAAGTACCTCCGCCCTACAGAACACCGCCCCGTAATAACCAGCGTGTTGTGTTCCCCAAGGTAAGTAGGGTAGCCAGAGCTCACTGTACCCCTCCTCCCCTCACCCCTTCCCAGCCCTACACCTTTCCCTTCAGGGTAGGCAGCGCGTGTGTGACACCCTTAGTGTTGCACACGTTCATAGGCCACGGTGACCGCTTCCCATCAGTTGGGCCGTGTGCTTGTCTGCTACCTACGTAGTATTAAAAAAAAACGTTTAATCCCTAACATCTCGGGTTCCATTGTAGTTTAGATAGTTTAATGCAATGTAAAATGAAATTTTGCAGTTAAAAAATAAATCTTTTGACTGAGAAAGCATGCAGCATTATGACAGCCACAAAAATGTTATTGTGACAAAAAACATTGTTTCCGTGGAAAAAAGGAATCAAATGCAAATACAGCCTTCTGAAAATTATCAAAAAAAATTGGGGGGTTAAAGTCAAAGTCAAAGTCAAAAATCATTTATTCTGTATAGACCATTTTAAGCGGCACTTACAAAACGTCAAATTATAAATATTTAAAACTAGAAGCAAATGGACCACCGGTTCGAAACGCGGCCCAGACCTGAGAAGACTCCGGCAAGAAACTCAGCGGGCTGTTTTTTTTTTTGGTCTATTTACAACAATTGCCTTAGTCTAGTTAGGGGGCTCTTGTATATTAGATTGATGGAACCATTGATGTGTGGTATGAAGACTTCAAAATGCTGATGTGACTATTCGTTTGGCAGGCGCTCCCACCTGTGCCAGCTGCTGAACCTGAAGGGCCGCCTGGACCTCACCATATCGCAGCGGAGCGCCGACGACGCCCCCACCCACCAGGAGCCCGTGCTGGCCTACAACGATGGTGAGTTGGAACACTTGTACTCATACCACATTGGTGAAATTCAGTTACGAAATTCAAAGTCAAAAATCATTTATTATGTATAGACATACATATTAAAGTATAGAGTAGAGTAGACATATACAGGTTTATTAGTAGGTTTAGTAGATAGCTGACATCATAACTAACAATGTTTTTGTTCTACGACATTTTATAATTCGTTAAATATTACTTTCATCTTTGAATTAGTAGCTATTAGTAGATAGGTTTTTCAAGTGAGTCTATTGTCACCTATAGACTACAGGGAATTGTCTACCAGCAAAACTCAATAATAAACATACCATAATTATCTAAAAAAATAACCCGGGAAATAACGATAAAACGCAAAATTAGAGGCACATAAATGCCCCGGGACTTCAAGCTAGTACAAAATAAATCAACTACTAATTCAATTGTTGTAAATACGCTGATTCCACTTTTCAAATACCCTGCATTAAAAAATCAAAATGAATCATTATATTATCTCCCTACATACCAATGTTTGTTTTATGAATGAAACATAGGCTACTGTTGCGTTCTTACAATAAAAACTTTGAGTAATGTGTTCAGTTTTATTGAAAGTCGAAGAACAAACGTTGTTACCTACTTATGATGTCTGCTACCTATCCCTGGGAGGATGCCAGTTAATTAGAAATAACCCTGTATATTAAAGTTTTAAACAAGTGGTTTAAAACTTTAAAACACTTTCCTGTAATATTTGTGAATAATGTTATTTCTTGTATCACTTACAATAGATAATTAATATTGCCATAAATGTTGACAGACTCATCGTCGGAGGAGGAGATGGAGGCGGAGGCCTACGCGTCGGACAGCGGCGCGTCCTGGGGCGACGATAAGTTTGACAGCGAGCAGGAGGCCGCCGGGGACGCCGAGTCCGACGGCGATTGACCAATACATAGTTTATTTTTATATACATTTTGTTTCATTTATACAATTTATAGCCTGCGCAGACAATAAACATATAAACTCACGCCTATATCCCCGAAGGGGTAGGGCAGAGGTGCTAGCACCCACATTTCGCCAGTTTATGTTTAGGTCCCAATGTAATACGTGGCGAGCCTATTGCCATTAACCGGGCACTTATAAACCTGCGATAAATACACACATAACTTCGAAAAGCATTGAAAAGTCATTGGTGTGTGCCATGGTGAACATGGGATCGAACCCGAGACCTCGTCTCAGCAGTTCATTACCCAGGCCACTAGGCTACCGCGGCCTGCGCAGACGACGGATTTTTGTCCTCTAAAATAGATCGCTTACTATTGTATCGAGTAACGCAAACGAAGGATTAGAAGTACCGAGTACAAAAATAACCGAGGACATGCAGGGAGCGAAACGGACAAAAGTACGGGGGATTCTCCGAAAATAATAGAACACGTGTGAGTGTGCGATGCAACGCACATGACAGAATTTAGTCCGCGTTGTGATTGAATGATTTGGACAACAAATGATCGCACACCGGGTGCGTTGTTCGTGGTAATTCCACAACAGACTTTTCTTTTTAATTTTTTTTTTTTATTTATTTATATATTACATTTTAGGAAAACTTACAGCTAATCGTTTTTCATGCTACATGCATACATGCAACAATAATTCATGATAGGCTTACGTTTGACCTCAATCTCACCTGATGGTAAGTGACGATGTGGTCTACGATGAATCACGCTTGCCTAGAAGGAACCTATTCACTCGTGACTTGAAAACTCCCAGGTTATAGCTTTCCGGAAACACAGACTCAGGCAAGGAATTTTTATTCGCGGAGGCCCCTTGTCATCCCCAAGGCCAGTAATCTGTCGAGATGTTTCGTTCACCCTATGAGACTGACCACCAGTCATAATGCAAGTGGTCTCGCTGTATAACTTTCAGGTATCTACTTCGACTTTTTTTTTATGCCGCTTAGGTGGTAGAAAAGCACACGGCATACCTGATGGGAAACGTATATGACTGGTTTATTCCAATGATTTTCCCTGCAATTCCCCCTGTAAGGGACTGGTCACGGGTTCAAGTCCCGTCCTGGATGATCATTTTTTCCGATCAGTAAATCATTGGAAATAGCATGCAATTGCTTAAAATTTCATTCAAATGGTTTATTCCAAATAGTCCTAGGTACTAACAGTTCGATCATCGGACAGTTTGGACGAAAATATTCCAAGTGGTTAGATTGTGCTTGACAATCGAAAGGCCTTCCCGAGATTAGCGCTTCAACCACACAGGCACTTGTCAGCTTTATAATTGTCGTATCTTAGGTGTATAAAAATAATAGCAATTCTGTTAGTCGCTAAAACTCGAGAACGGCTGAACTGAACCGATTTGGCTAATTTTAGTCTTGAAATATTTGTGGATAGCCAGGGAAGGTTCAAACGGTGAGAAAAATGGGAAATTGCAACTTTTTTATTGATTCTGAGGCGGTACAAAGTTTGCCGGGTCAGCTAATTATAAATAATAATATATATATATATATAATAATAATAAATGAAACAACAGTTGTAAAGTCATTCGCACCAATATATTTCATTTCATTCATCACTTATTATTAACATACTTCAAGTATGTGTACAACTTACAACTAAATACTTTGACAACTCCTTACATCTCGGAATGAGGTCATAATGGGTTTCCGGGTGGTTTCCAGACTGTATTTTAATTACCTACTAACCCGTATTTTCATATTCGGAAGTAAACATTTTTGCTTAGTATTCAACATTATGTAACAAATTTATAAAAAATAGTCCTAAATTACTATTTAAATTCACTTACATTATATAAACAGTCATTATTCAAAGAAACCTCATTAAAAAATAAAGTGACACTTATTTACGCGCTAAAATTACAGATTAAAAATATTATTCTATGTTTTTTTCGCTGGCGGTCTAAAGATGCCCACGACAACGGCGTGGTCTCTTTCATAAGGCTCTAATGTTAATTGTTCTTGAGGTTTTAATTTGTCTGCTTGTAATTTTTTGACTTCTGCGGCAAATACTGCCTCTGGTTTAGCCGTAGAATCGATACAGGATGCCTGGGGGGAAAATTAATGTCGTTATATATGGGATACTAACTTCAGAGTGGTTTTTATGCGGTTTAGAAAACCTCAGTGAGAGAGTTCATTTTCAACATGAAAAATTTAGCTTGTTTTTTGTCGTCATAGGTAATTAAATCAAATGAAATATTTATGTAGGAGGAACGAATAGGCTGGCCCTCACTACCTCCTTTACAACTGGTTATTTTCTTTATTTAGATCCAACTGTATCCCTCTTTCTCATGGTAGGTACCCGGGTTCAATATTCACGTTTTCATAACGCGTGATTTCAATTCGATTAGGAAAAAATAGCTTTGCTTTCTGGTATGATCAGTCAATATAAAATCTACCTACACTTAGTGAGGTTATCAAACCTTTAAAATCACTCATAATTAGACTTATTTTTTAATTAGATTTTTAAAAATGAATATCAGTTTTCGTAAATTTTAAAATCACTCGTTTTAAATACGTAATATTACTGAATCAGGTCCCAGAAATGACCCTTTTAGTATACCATGAGATTAAATTTTGCTTTTCTGTTTACATACATATGCTCACGCTTTTTCTCATCGAGGTAGGCAGAGACAACAACCCACCATTAACTTCTATCCTTACACACTTCCCGAGTTTCTAAATACAGATTATATCAACTTACCTTAATAGAAATAACAAAATGTCCTCCGTTCTTGAGGAAGTGCTGTGCGTTCAGACAGACTATTCGAGCTTGGTCCGGCTGGGCAACATCAGCAAATATGCAGTCCACCATACCGACCAGCATTCTGTAAGAAACAAATGTGTTATTGGAGGCCAGTGTGAATAAGAGATTGGTAGAGTGAAGGGAATCAGAGAGAGAGTTCAAATATTTATCAACATGAAAGATTTAGATGAACTATTTCATCATATAAAATTCATAATTTTTTTTTATACAACTTAGGTGGCAGACAAGCATACGGCCCACCTCATGGGAAGCCATCACCGTGAGCTATGTACGTATGCAGCAGGAGCGTCATACTCGCGTTGCCGACCCTGGAGGGGGGGATGGGTTAAAGGAGTTGGGCAAGGGGGAACAAGTGGGGAGGGGTGTTAGCAAGTCTGTGCGGACATATGCTGGCTACTTCAACATGACTTCACCTCGCCTGATGGTAAGCTAAAGGTAAAGTCTCAGGATTGGGTGTCACCACTACATGCACCGATAGTGCTACAGTGGCGGCTCTCAGCTTGACGGCCTCATCAAATGCTTAAAGGACCCGGGACTATAGGAGGAAGGAAACACATGCGCTGGTAAAGAATTCCAAGCCTTTATGGTGCGGCAAATAAAAGAGGCACCGAACCTCTTGGTGCTCGATGGAATTGATTCCACTGTGTGAGGATGATACCTCAGTCTGGCACGTGTAGTTCTGTATAGGAAAGGAGGGGGTGGGATTAATTGGAAGAGTTTATCGGAACACTCGCCATGGTAAAATGGTGCTAAAGTAAGTCACAAGTTTTTCCTTCTTCCTACAATCCCGGGTTCTTTACGCGGGGCGTGAAAAGGCACCTGTCTAGGCCGTCAAGGTAGGGACCGCCGTTTTGGGACGAATGGTGTCTGGAATGGCGGCCCGTACCCTCTGGACTTTACCCCAGCTTCTTACCATCCAGTGGGGTTGAGTCAATTGACGGACTGAATATATTAAAAAAAAGTTGTACATACCTATATTTCAATGGATGTCTTGCATCTTCTATAATTGGTATAATATTAGTTCTCTTCTTGGCAACATTGATTAAATCTCTACCGGATCTGTGTGAGAATTCTACCGCATACACCAGTCCTTCCTGTTGAATAACGTAACTATAAGTATGGAGCTGATTATGTGGGGGGCAGGGCAAGTATAAGGGGTATATCAGAAGTGGGTATGTGGACATAGTCTTCATGAATAGGTCTAGATTAGAGGGACCACAATCATCATTGGTAGAATCCTACTATGGTGTCAAACAAGCATACAGCCTGTCTGGTGGAAGACAGTTACCATTACCTATTGTAATAAGTAATAAGGTGTTCATATGTCAAGAGAGCAGTCAGTGAATTATTTTAAACTTTTATAAACCTCTTGAAAAAATTAAGATAAATAGTCCAGGTGAGATATATAACCAAGATCTTTCGGCATTTTGGCATCTGCATATTTTTTTTTAAATCACAGTATCGTGTAACCACTCAAGTTCCAAATAAGGGTCTGCGTTGCGTCGTGCGTTAAACGCGCGCGTGTTACATCGAAAACAAATTGTGTGGCGGGCGAACCGTCTTACGCACTTGACTCAATAAGAAAATAGAAACTGGCAGATAAGCACACGGCCCACCAGGGCCTCGATTCTACTAAAGACAAACCACTGATATACCACTGACACTCTAAAAAATGCCATTTAATTGTAGACTTTACCGTTATACAGTTAAAGTCTAAAATCAAATGAAAAGAATTCATTTAACTTTTTCATTCGCTCTACAAAATATCATTCGACTTTCGACTTTTATCTGATAACAATAAAGTCTACAATTAAATGGCAGTTTTTGGAGTGTCAGTGGTAAATCAGTGGTTTGTCTTTAGCAGAATCGAGGCCCTGATGAGAAGCGGTAACCGTAGCCTACGGACGCGTGCAAAACCAGAGGCATCACACTCGCGCTGCCGACCCTGTACAAACCTTCTAATGCCCTTTTTGAATAACCCCATATTGTAGTCGCTAGGGAAAACCATATAAGTACTTACCGGTCCAACTACATCTGATACATGACTGACTGTGGTTCCACTGGCTGCTCCGAGGTAAAGCACTCTTGACCCTGGAGGCATGTGTATGGCATCCACACCACCCATTATAGCTGCTGCTAACTTGGATCTGAATGGATTCCATACTCTGTATTCAACCTTTTCTCCGTCAGTCTGTGAAATAAATGAAAGGTTAGGCACAGAAGTATATAGGGGTCGTGGTTGGTGGAGTCAGGGGTTCTCAGAAGTGGGTATGTGGACATAGTCTTCATGAATAGGTCTAGATTAGAGGGACCACAATCATCATTGGATATAACTTAACTTTATATCAATCTGTTTTAAACAGACTTGATTTATCAAAATTGACTCAGTAATTTAGGATAGACAGTAAGTGTGAAAAATGAATGCAAAAATATGTCAAACTAAATTTTAATAAAATTATTAATCAAAATTTCAAATAACTTGACCTTTATTTTGTGGCGTTGTGAAGTGAATTATGATCAATCTATTTGTTTGCTGCCTGCACACTTAGCTTAGACAGATTTAAAAAGTGAATATAATCTAACTATTTTTTTGCTGACCATACAAGTCTTTTCAACTATAGTACAGTTGAATAGTACATATTGCCTAAGTTATAACTATTCACTTTCCTATCAGGATAAATAGTCAATTTATACAAACCTCAACTGATATCCTCTTTTCTCCGTACACTTCTGAACCGGGCACCAAGTTCTTCGTTACTAGTGCATCCTCTTTCCCTCTCGCGATGAACACTCCGGGATGTCTAAAAGCAAGCCGTAAGTTAGCAAACAGAACATAGCTGGTATTGAAGAGATTGTTAGAAAAATATAATCAGTAATATAAGTTGGCTTCAAGCGTTTGCTTTCAGAAGAACGAAAGTTATATTGAATAACATCATTTAAAATTATGTAAAATTATAACTGCTTTGGTAATAAATAAATAAATAAATAAATAAATAAATAAATACTCTATGACATTCTACACATCGCTCCCTAGACCCAAAGTAAGCTTAGTTTCACTAGCTTGTGTTATGGGTTGTAGAATGCTGATAAACATACTTATTAATATATACTTTTTTTTTTTGTAAATACATACTTATTATACATAGAAACACAGGTAATGGTGATGAATGTTTGGTATGAAAGAGAAAGAATTCAAATACGAAGTGTTAACCGGTCTCTCTTAGGTTTTATGGTTAGCCGTGACCCTTTTTCTTGCCAGAGTCTACTCAGGTCCGAGCTGCGTTCCAAATCGGTGGTCCATTTGTTTACTAGTTTTAAAATTTTTAATTTTGACGTTTTGTAAGTGCCGGGTTAAATGGTCTATACAGAATAAATTATATTTGTCTATGACTTTGTTTTCGTGCAGAAATCCTCATGCATCCCCGCAGCTGTGATTATATTGGACTTGAATCACAGTTAGTCATCACCCTCATAGATTTTCTAATTGCATGGCATGGCGTGATATGGTAGGTATGGGGTTGCATGGCAAGTCTGCATTTCAGAATATGAGTTTATTGTTTTTGATTCAGCTTATAATAGCAAAGTCAAAAACTTCACAAAGTGGAATTCACATTGGTACTGTCTGACCAGATTCAAACTCAATACTTCTAAGTAGAAGCGGCTTCCTTATCCAGTCAGCTCCCATCGCGTATAATCGTTATTCAATCACAGTATTTCTGGTATTGATCAGCATAATTAGAAAATCGAACCTAGGACCTAATTCACGCGTTACTATAGTATATAAAAAAAAGCAAACAAACCTATGAGGCTCAATGATAACTTGTTTGCCTCCCTTGAATCCTCCTCCGCCGCCTCCTCTACCACGGCCACCTCCGCCTCGGCCACGGCCTGGGAACAAAACACTGAACTTAGCACTGGTAGATCGCATGCCGATAAATTGTATGGAGCGAGTTGCCATCAGAAGTGGGTATGTGGACATAGTCTTCATGAATAGGTCTAGATTAGAGGGACCACAATCATCATTGAGAAGATATTGCTGTGTACAGCTAGCAACTAGTAGCTAACATTTCAATGGTGATTCCAGAAAGTGTACAAAGTAGATGTGAGAAACAGATTTAAAAAAATTGAGTGTTAAATCATGTCGATTCTGTTGCGAATTTTCACTAAATTTAACTAAAACCTCTAAATGTTAATATTGACTTTACGGTCAATTCAAACATTGTTTTGTTTCCAAAAACCATTTAATGGTAATTTGTGGTATTATAAAAAATCCAAATTTAAATTCTGAGATTTTAGTTTAGTGAATTGAATGTCAGAATCGACTTTGTTTATTGTTTTGTAAACAAAGTTCAGATATACTTCCAAGTCCACAAAATATTTATACTAATATAAATTACTTCACTGAAAAACTTACTTCTTTTAAACAGAAAATAATCATCTACTACTCGTGCGCTATAAGTTGAGACCTGACCGCTTGATGTCACCGGCTCGTGTATGTACAGCGCACAAAAAAATATCGTAAACAAGCTTCCGCCCGAGACGTTACCTACCTGTCTACCTATTTTTTTGCGAACAGTACATCACGGGCGACTGAGGGGCAGTGCACGGGGAAGTAGGCGGTCCAAGTCCAAGTCTCAACTTATAGCGTACGCTTTTATACTTAGGACGCTAACATTATATACATGGACATATCAAAAACAGCATGTTTTTTTTATTAAATTACATACAAACACTAGGTTATTTTATTTTTGTAAAATTTCCATCTTTTAATCGGTTTAATAATAAAAATCACTTACCACCACCACCGCCGCGGCCACCAAAACCTCCCCCTCCTCCTCTTCCTCCACCTCCTCGACCGCCGCCTCCGCGACCTCCTCCACCTCCTCGTCCACCGAATCCACCTCTCCCACCGCCGCCACGGCCTCCGAAACCTCTACCGCCGCCTCCGCCTCGACCACCATTAAATTCTGCAATAATACAACTTTCATTAGTAAAAAATATTTATGTGGTATATATTTTAATGATATACTATGGTGAATCAGAAGTGGGTATGTGGACATAGTCTTCATGAATAGGTCTAGATTAGAGGGACCACAATCATCATTGAATAGTCTTAATTATTTACCCGTTGAAGTCCTAAACTCCTAAGTCCAAGGCTGCAGGTGTCGATAATCGCTAAATGCAAATACATATAAATGGCTATTTGTTGTTACTGTTGACTAAGGCAATTGTTGTAAATAGACCAAAAAAAAACAGCCCGCTGAGTTTCTTGCCGGAGTCTTCTCAGGTCTGGGCCGCGTTTCGAACCGTTGGTCCATTTGCTTCTAGTTTTAAATATTTATAATTTTGACGTTTTGTAAGTGCTGCTTAAAATGGTCTATACAGAATAAATGATTTTTGACTTTGACTTTGTATTGATGTTTTTAAGTATGATTTTTATTTGTTAACAAAAAATACACAAGTGTTTTATCAGCAACTAGAACCCACATGACAAGCTCTACTTAGTTTGGGTGTAGATGACACTGCATACAAAATAGTTATTTACACACACATGTGAATTTCCTGATGCCCGATTGACACTTAGATGAAGAGATCGGAGAAGTAGGCTATGCAACCACATATTGTTAACTTTTTAGTCTCTCTAACATTGAGGTTTCCTGCATAGGTCAGTCATTACCAATTTCTCGGCAGCTTGAAAAAAATGTTTTCAAAGAATTAACTGCGACTGGACCACATAATCTCAATATACCTAATTGCTATTCTAGTGCAGATAGAACTTTTGTGAAATAACAATATGTAGGTAAAGTGACCTTGTGACTACAACAGCTCTCGATTTTTATTTATCACTGTCCTTTACACTTACTACAAGACCAATATCATCATCAAGGTAAATTTTTAATTTTGTTATGATCATTGTATTAAAAACAACACCATGGTATTTTTTTTACCTAATTCAAGACAGGCTCCTTAGCTGTACGCTAAATGATAGTGTCGGCGAAGCGTTTTAAATATTTTAAGTTTGAATAAATTGTCTTGTAGTACTTTTTAAGAGAAAAACTTATTGATTAAGAATTGTTACATGTAGAATGAAAACATTAGGTTAATAATTACCGCATGGGCTAAGAAACTTGGCTGTGTATATCACGTGGGGGCACTCAAACTGTTTGCATGAATGACATCGTGGTGCGGCGTGGTAATAAAATAAAATATAAGTAAGTACCTACGGCCTACGCTTCTACATCAATACAGTATTACATTAAATTAACATTATATACTTTAGAAGTCTTAGAAACATTATACTGCATTAATATAGGATATTCTCTAGATAGTAAATTGATACCGATTAAACCTAACCTAAAAATGTACGAAGAGTAACCAGCTAACATAAATAGGGTTAATTTAGTTATTTCACAAAATGAATTATTATCCTGAATGTACTATCTTTACGATAGTTAAAGTAAATGCTGTTGTTTTTAAGTAATTGCGAATAAATTCAACAAAATAAATCTCCATGCGGTAACCACACTTTATAAACCATCTTAAATAAAATAAATAGCTCACCTGGTTTGCCCATTGTGATATCACTGGTCAATTATACTATAGTCTACAGTTTAAGCAGTCAACTTTAGTCATCTAAACACAAATATAAACTTTAATTTCTTTAGAGACGGCGCGCAGCCATCACACCGCGCAGCCGCTTCCGGAAATGAGGCCATTTTAAAATTTAAGATAGACGAAACGTCAAAGGATTTGAACGATGTTGCCAGTTTCTTTCAAAAATTAGTTTGTTCCAAAAATAATATTCTACGACTAGTGATGGATCCATAGTCAGTGGTCCATTACCCAATCACTTTGGGCATTTATTCAATCCACCCGATTTAGATAGGGTTATGCCCTGGCATTATGGGCAAAAATGATAAATGCCCGAAATGTTAGGGCATAAACCCATCAGTCTACGACATTCTACACAGCGCTCTTTAGCTGGACCCCCACGAAGAAAATATAAACTGAGCGGGAATCAAACCCGTGGCATCTGAATTAAAGTCGAACAACCGCTATACCACACAGTGGTCTTCAAAATTAAAAATGTAAACTACTTTAGATTTTACGATGTTCTAGATTTATAGAACTTCAGTGATAAGATCATCCTTATCTCATTATTATTGTGTGGAGTAAAGTGGAATCACAAGTAGAATTATTATGATTGATATAAACTTATCTGTTGCCTATATCAGCCAGAGTAATTCACAAGTTATAGTTATAAGTGAAAAGGACATCCTTATCTCATTATTATTGTGCGGAGTGTTGAAGTGGAATCACAAGTAGAATACCTATATTATTGATATAAACTTATCTGTTGCCTACATCAGCCAGAGTAATTCACAAGTTCTTCCACTTTAAAACAACATTTCTTAATATAAATTGTAAACTTTTAACTAAAAAAATAGTCGCATTGTACTTTTATTCACTTCGAGGACTTTGAACTTTAAAAATGGAAGCAAAAACCTATAAAGATATTACTTTTGAGAAATGTAAGTGGCTAAATGAACCAAAGGTGTGGAGTGTGAAGGATAATGTACTTTCAGTAACTACGGATAATAAAACAGATTTTTGGCAGGGAACATATTATAATTTTTACTTTAATACTGGCCATGTTTATGGTATTGAACTTAAAGACGACTTCGTGTTTCAGGTAAGAATTTTATATTAATTTTATATTAATTACGCTCTCTAGACCCAATTACTTTGGGTCTAGAGAGCGCTGTGTAGAATATTTATCAAGCTGTTTTATTTCAGGTCTGTATAGAAGCAGATTTCACAACTCTATATGATCAGGCTGGTCTCATGATATATTTGGATGAAAAGCATTGGTTGAAGGCAGGCATTGAGTATAATGATGGCCAACCTATGATATCCAGTGTGCTAACTAATGAGATTTCGGACTGGGGCACAGGTTTGTAAATTAAATTTAAAAGAACCAAGACTTCCATATATACCTCGAAAAAGACTGGCTTTGACGGATAAATATAAACCTGTTCATTTCATTAAAACTGCGTCGGTACCATGAAGCTATAGATAAACAGCTTCATGGTCGGTACCAATGATGGCTTTTTACTGCCACTTTGGCCAATAATCGAGTATTTTTTCAATCCACCCTATTTATGCCCTGGCATTTTGGGCATAAATAATAAATGCTCGAAGTGTCAGGGCATAGACCCATCACGGGTCAGTACAGTACTTTTTGCACATTGCAAGGCAGTATGCACAATAAAAAAAAGTAAAAACGTGCACTTTCCATTTCAAATATCACCCTAATCTAAGTGCAAACCATTTTCAAAAAAGTCTGCGTATGCATAAAAAGTATTTATTTTTATAGACAATTTCTTTTTCAGGTGTTTACGTAGGCAACCCCAAGAAATTTTACCTACGTATCAGCAAGAAGGGTAACGCGGTTTGCGTCAAGTACTCTACGGACAACGTTACCTGGACCCTACTGAGACTGTGCCCTATGCCCTCTAGAGACAAATATTTTATAGGGCCCATGACTTGCACACCGCAAAGAGAAGGCCTCCGGGTAAAATTCAGTGACCTATCAGTTTCTGTTCCCGGAGATGATATTTTGCATTCGAATTAAAATGATTTAACCCCATAGATTACAAAGCTAGGAGTAATGTTGCTAAAGTACCCCTAAGTGCTATTGGATCCACAGTCAAAGTCAGCCGTGCATATCTCTTATGTAACAAATATAAACTTGAACATCATTATTATAATAATTGGGGCGATATTTACCATATTTGTTTTTTTTATTGGGTATCCGATTTGTATCGAGCCAAATATCGGATATTCAATAAAATAAACAAACGTGGCAATGCTGCCAGCCTTCTGGGCACATTATCAGTCAGTGATGAATGATGATGCGGAAGAATTTTAGTTATTAATTTGATTTATTTTGTATATTAACATTACTATGACAAAGCCTTTATATAACTAATTATGAATAAACCAAAGTCTTCGTCACTAGAATTACTCATTTAAAAAAAACGGTAAATTTTTTTTTTTTTTTTTTTTTTTTTTTATGTCGGTCACGTCAACATGACTTCACCTCGCCTGATGGTAAGCTGAGGCAAAGTCTCTATAATGGGAGTCACCATTGCAAACACCGACAGTGCCAAAATGGTGGCTCTCAGCTTGACGGCCTCATCAAATGCTTTTTCACGCCCCGCTTAAAGGACCCGGGACTGTATGAGGAAGGAAACACGTGAGCTGGTAAAGAATTCCAGGTTTTGATGGTGCGGCAAAGGAAAGAGGCACCGAACCGCTTGGTTCTTGATGGAATTGTTTGCACCATATGAGGGTGGTATCTCAGCCTTGCACGTGTTGTTCTGTATAGGAATGGAGAGGGTGGGACTAGTTGGTAGAGCTCGTCGGAACACTCCCCATGGTATATGCGGTAAAAAGCTGCCAAAGATGCTATATCTCTGCGCAATTGCAGGGGCTCGAGAGTATTGGTAACTTCGGGACTCCCAATAATACGGGCCGCGCGTCGCTGCAACCTGTCGAGAGCATCTAACAAGTACTGAGCAGAGCCATCCCAGAGATGAGAACAGTATTCCACGCCGGAACGGATTTGTGCCTTGTACAGAAGACACCGTTGCTCCGGCGTGATAAACCGTCTCACCTTGTTCAGGACTCCGAGTTTCCGCGACGCCGTTTTGATGATGCTCTCGATGTAGTTTTTATTATTCAGTTTGCAGCGAACATCCATGCCAAGTATATCTAGGTTATCCCGAAGTGGCAGTGGAGTGTCCTGAAGAGTAGGAAGTGGAAGGAAAGGAGATACCTTTGCTGTAAACGCACAAGCCTGCGTCTTCTTGGCATTGAACTCGACCAGGTTCTCAGAGCCCCACTGCGAAATGAGATTCAAGACCCGATCAAGCTCAGTGACAAGAAGCTGTCTTTTTTCCCCTACGTCAGCCTGCTTGTCCGCAGGTTGACCGTGATATCGTCCGTGCAAGGTGCTATCATCTGCATAACAATGAATGCTGCCTGCTGACAACATGTCATTGATATGCAGAAGAAACAGAGTAGGCGATAAAACGGACCCCTGCGGTACACCTGCATTGATCTGCAAGAAAGCCGATGCCCGCCCATCACAGAGCACTCGGATGCGGCGCTCCTGCAGGAAGTTCTTAACCCAGCTGCATAATAGGGGAGGTAGACCAAAAGCAGGCAGCTTGGAAAGAAGTGACTTGTGCCAGACTCTATCGAAAGCTTTGGCGATGTCAAGACTGATAGCCAATGACTCGCCATGCTTGTCCATAGCCTCACCCCATAGATGGGTGACGTACGCCAGAAGATCACCCGTTGACCGTTTCGGCCTGAAGCCATATTGCCGGTCATTAATTAGGGAGTGATCCTCTAGGTGACGCATGAGCTGTGCGTTGATGATGTGTTCAAACACCTTGCACAGCACTGAGGTGACGGCTATGGGTCGATAATTGCCCGGGTCTGACCGATCCCCTTTCTTGGGGATCGGCTGCACATTCGCTTCCTTCCAAGCTGGCGGCACTGTACCCGAGGTGTCTGAGATGCGGTACAGTCGCGTAAGCATGGGAGACAACTCCGCTGCGCATTTTCGTAGAACCACCGCTGGAATTCCATCGGGACCACTGGCCTTCCGGACATCGAGTGATTGCAGCACTGCACGAACATGGCGTTGCCTGATAAAAATATCAGGCATTGCGTGGTCACAGTTAGGAAGTGTCGGAGGCTGCATACCGCAATCATCAATTCGGGAATTAGCCGCAAAGAGATTAGCTAGCAAGTCAGCTTTCTCCTGCGGCTCATGAGCCAGCGATCCATCGGGGTTCCGCAACGGGGGCAGCGAAGGCTGGCAGAAGTTTGATTGCACGGCCTTGGCCAGACGCCAGTAGCCACGGCTGCCCGTGGGGTGCGCCACAAGGTCCTGCCCAAGCCGTGCAATGCGCTGGGCATCCGCTCTGATGTAAGCCCTCTTGCATACCTTTGTGGCTTTGTTGTACGCTGCCTTAAACCGGCCTACGCCAGGATCGCGCTGCGCGGCTGCTCTGGTCCAGGCGCGGTACGCCAGCTGCTTCTGGTGAACAGCCTCAGCGCACTCGCGCCCAAACCAGGGACGCGCCTTGCGGGTACCGGTGACATCAGTGTATGGGATATAATATTCCATACCCAAACTGATCTCACCGGTGACCGCAGTAGCACTTTCCGATAGAGTCCTATGTTTAAAGCAGCGATCAGCCCATGGGATGGACGCATAGTAATCACGGAGTCCATCCCAGTCTGCTGACGAGTAGTGCCAAAGCCGTCGCTTCCCCTGCGCAGTTCGTGGGGGCGCTACGATGGGCACCTTGGAACAGACCATACAGTGGTCGGAGTTACCTAAAGCGGCATGCACCGACACACTGTACTGGTCTGGGTGACTCGTCAGCAGAAGGTCTAGCAAAGAGGGCGCTTGACCTGATATTCTTGGTATCCTGGTGACCTGGTGCACCAATTGGGTCAGGTCATGCGTGAGAGCGAATGCGTGGGCGGCTCTTCCCGCATGGTCAGTTTTGGCGGAGCCCAACCAGGTCTCATGGTGGGCGTTAAAATCCCCCAAAACTACCAATTCCACGTTCGGAAACCGCTCCTGCGCATCATCTGCCGCCTGACTCAGATATTCAAAGAGTCGAGTTGTCTCGGCATCTCCTGTGTGGGAGCGGTATAGGCACACATAAATCTGGCTTGAAGAGCCATGATCTACGTGTACCCATAGGACGGAGAAGGAGGGGTCCTCTAGGCAGCGCAGACGGCGACAGCAAACATCCGCCCTAACAAACACGCACACCCCGGCCTTCGCCCGGAAACTTTCCTCAATAACGTAGCCGGGGTAAAGCAAGTAGGTCGTGTCGTCAGGGCGGCGTATTTGCGTCTCCGTCAGAAAGAGCATGGCTGGCTGCGCCGTCTCAAGGTGGTGGTGGACGGCGTTGAGGTTTGTATGGAGTCCACAGATGTTCGTGGACTCCACCTCAAAAAGTGCTTTGGTGGGAAAAAGTCGAGCCGCTGTATAGCCATTTTCTCTATTTTGCGCTGCCATGAATAAAAGGGAAGAGAAGGCGTGAAAAGGGAGGTGATTGTTGTCGCAGCACCGCGTGACAAAGCGTGGAGATTGGTTTCGTCCATGGAAATGAGGCACGGCGGAGACCGACCCGCCGGACGGAAGGGCCCCCGTACCCTCCCGAATATGGTCGCCGGGTTCCCACTCCGGTCACCAACCGGCACGACGAACCATATCGGGATTATGCGCGACCTGGTGGGGCAGCCTTCCGAGATGGTTAGCCCCAGTTGGGCCCCTGTACTATGCCGCGGGCGGCCAGCGGCACCACCGTTTCTACGGGTCTCCCTGTCCGGCGGGTCGACCCACGCCATGAAGCCCCACGCCATAGACTACACCAATACCCACTGGTCCCACTAGTGCTGCAACAACCATCACCTCAAGCCCCGGCTATGCACCTGCTGAACCCTGAACGCAACCCAACCGAGGTTGGGTTACTATGGAGGGTTTTTCGCAGGGTGCACGGTGGTACCTACCCGGCCCAATTTGAGGCAAATTTGTGCCATCAAACTGTACCACCTAGATAAATTGCCTTCAACATTATAATAGTGAGCCAGATGTCTAAAAAAGTATTGCCAGATGTATAAAAACAGTACCAATTAGTATTTAAGTAGTTGTAAGTGCTTGAATATTGTTGCGCTGCAGTTTACACAATAATATTATTATTCTTCACCTTTCTTCTATACCATTATAAATAAAACAATATTCTATAAAATTTATCTTTTATTTCCGTGGCGTACATTCCACATCATATTTCTATGTAACCCCTAACTAGAGGAATGTACAGATACTTAACCTATTCGTGTTAAACTCGATATTCTTACACAATCAGCTTTACAACAAACACTTCCGGACGTATTTAAACGTCAAGTACTTCATATTTTTATTATTTGGACAAATACATAATCACACTAAAATAAAATGTACGATAACAACTAAAAATGCTTCTTAATAAACTAACAATACATATTTTCACATACATACGCAACACGCGTTTATTTTTTGTTATAACCTAGCTAAATAACGCTCATTGTAATAAACAAAATTCGCGCGCAATGCACTAGTATGCAAAATGGCTAACCATAGACAAAGACTAGCTACCTTATATTTTTTGTGCATTGTGGCGCGTTTATTGAGATCACTCGTTTGATCGATTCTATTAGGCGATTTGCAAATAATATAATTATTATTTATATTTCCAAAGTATCATCACTTTTTTGAGACGTTTTTCTATGCGCTCTTAATGATTATGTCGGCACCACTATAAAAATCTTAACTGCTATGTTGGTATTGCTTATAAAAAAGTGCATTTTTATTAATGTGGTAATAGCGAAGGTATACTAGGTACTTTGTTGATATCAAGTACCAGTTATTAAGGACTTGTACTATGCTGAATATAAATGTGTCTGAAAATAAAGAGTTATTATTATTTATTAATATATGAAAAATTCAACACTTTGAAAAACTAATTGCTGCTTTAAGCAAAAAAGGACAAAGTTTGGTAATAATACTACCAACATCAGTGAGGAACTATATAATATCAATGTTATTCTAATTCTTTAATACACTAGTGGTGCCTGGTAAAACTTTACAAAATTGTATATTATATCCTTTTGCAAATAACAATTTAAACTTCGATTTACATACACACTAGAATACAATAAATCCTAAAATTATATCACATTTCATTCACCACATACAACTCAATAAAGATATGACCAGTAATGAGTTTATGCCTTGACATTTTGGGCATTTCTTACTGCCTAAAATGTCAGGCCACAAACCATTGAGACGGTTTTATGCCTTTTATGCCCTGGCATTTTGGGCGTATTGAATAAACGGCCGATTAAATGCCTAACATGCCAGACATAAAAACATCAAGGGATATGACGTTTATCAACAAAATAGAAATATTACATTTGCAACTATTCTGAAAATTATTTAAATTATACACAGTGACATTTCTTATAAATACTATACTTACATTTAATTGCAAATTGGTTATACCTAACACTATTGGAGCAAAAAAAATCAAGTATTTTGAATCAACCCACCGTAGACTTAATTATGAACGTTTAGAAATATTATAGACATACATAAATGCTTCCAAATAATATTATCAACTTTATAATCGTGTAAAAATGGCGCGTACGCAGAATCAGCTACAAAATTAGTGTCCTATATTTACAAATATTTCTTTGAAAGTGGAGAGTAACATTATCAATCTTTTAGTTAGACATGTTTTATTTCAAATATTGTGGCGGCCATTTTATAGCACACATTAATTTTGAAAGAGGTATTGCTGAGGTTTGGGCATGTTGAAAGAGTACTGAACGAACGAGTATTGAACGAATGAGTACTGAACGAATGGGTACTGAACGAATGATAAGTCTTTTTCTTCTTTTTATTAATGGCTACAGTAGCATAATCACCGCAATTTCGCCAATGTCAAGTAGGTACAATTTAATAATTTTTTTATAAAATATTGATAATGGCGAGACGCCAATGTCAAGCGATCACATTATGTAGGGCAAATGTATAACAGGAGGTTAGTCAGATCGTAGAACAATATACCAATTAAATTAGTGATGTTTTGAAACTATAGTCAGATGTACTAAACATCGGTGGGTTTATTGACAGTAGAGGAAGTTCATGAAGCAAATGGGGGTTTAGTTTATTGTCTATGGCTTCCTGGAAGTAGAAAGGCAAGTGTAGGAGTATGTATGAGATTTTAGAAATTATTACTCTGACGCGATGATTTAGCCTTTAACGTTAATTGGACAAATTTTATAAAAATACCGATTAAATTCTATGGTTAAACAACTCCCTGACACCAAAACCCTTTTGACCATAACCTCTACATTTTTAAAGATATGACGTCATGAGATTTGCCAACTTTCTCATTCTTGCAGGACAAAGTACCCATTACCGCAAGACTCATATACCTCTTAAATACAAAAATTCGTGGGTGTAAAATAGGCCGTCGATAACGTATGGACCGAAAATCGATGGCCCAATTTGTCAACCTGGGTCCTCAAATTTTGAGCGCTCCCGTAAGTGGGACAAAATATTTTATATTAATTTATGTTAAATTAAAATTCTAGTTAATGTTACTTAGGCACTAGGTTCGGGGCTGGCTGGTTCTGTCTTTATTGAGAACGGTATGTTCTGTGGTATCATCGCTGGGGCGACTTTGGTGCGTTCTAGGTTGTACACCTGTAAAAAAATATAATGTTGAAAATATAGTATCAAGATTGGATATGAAATAGATATTGTATGATGCCTAGTCTTATCGAGAAGTAGTCCTAAAGCTTCTAATCCGTATTAAACAATATCTTCCTTATAACCAAACAGGTAAATAATGATCAAAATTGATATAATTTCATAAAATTCTAAAAAGTAGTAAATAAATGATATCGTTAAAAGTTTACGCAAATATTACTCATTGAAAAGAGATCAATTTTAACGTTTTATTACTATTTTTATGCCCTGACACTTTGGGCATTTATTATTTATGCCCAAAATGCCATGGATTGAATTAATGTTCAAAGTAACATGGCATAAGCATGGGCTATATTTATTATTCGATCACAAGCTTTAAAACTTTATATAAAATATTAAACTTAAATTGAAATTTGTTATCGCAGGTTTATGAGTGCCCGGTTAGTGGCAATAGGCTCGCCACCTATTACATTGGGACCTAAACATAAACTGGCGAAATGTGGGTGCTAGCACCTCTGCCTACCCCTTCGGGGTTATAGGCGTGAGTTTATGTTATGTTATGTTATGAAATTTGTTACAAAAAAAAAGAAAATAGTTAAACCATTATACATCAATTTATTTATTTATTGATTCAGTTCACTGTAAAGATACTTTATAAATTTGTTAGTGTTCAGCAACTTATTATGGCGACGGTACTTCGATACGAGTGCAGTTATGAAGTTGTCAGGATGGGTATACCTTCATAAACATTGGCGTGGACAGTTGAGCGACGCTGGTAGCGTTGCCCAGGGAGTCTTCATCAAACGAAGTGTCTGGCACCTTCAGCTTCGGCAGTCGCTTCTTAGGGGCGTTGTGGTGGTCTTCGTCTGAGTCTGAAGGAGGGGGGCGAATCTGGAAGGAAAGTGATTAATTTATTGTCATGTAATTTGAGAACGACTTGAAAGATTGGAGTTCTAACTGACACTGATTCTAAACAAAATTTACAAATACATATAATATTACTAGCTGTTGCCCGCGGCTCCGCCCGCGTGGATGTCGAAATCCGTTTCAAAAACTATCCTATCTCTCAAGTTGGATCGAACTGCACATGGTGTGCGAATTTTATTATAATCGGTAAAGTGGTTTAGGAGTCCATTGAGGACAAACATTGTGACACGAGATTTATATATATTAGATAACTGTTGCCCGCGGCTCCGCCTGCGTGGATGTCGAAATCCGTTTCAAAAACTATCCTATCTCTCAAGTTGGATCGAACTGCACATGGTGTGCGAATTTTATTATAATCGGTAAAGTGGTTTAGGAGTCCACTGAGGACAAACATTGTGACACGAGATTTATATATATTAGATTTATTACATACATACATGTGGGCTCAATTCCCTATACTTTGTCTAATGTAGGATGATAAAAATGACAGCTCTAAGCAGGGTAGCCCATTAGTATAATCGAAAATGAATCTTTCGATTTTTGATTATCGTTCCCGTAGAATATGGATCCATCATCAAATGCTTTTTCACGCCCTGCTTAAAGGACCCCGGAATTGTAGGAGGAAGGAAACACGTGAGCTGGTAAAGAACTCCAGGTCTAATTTACAACATTGTACCTACGTAAAGCCCTTTTTTAAAACGTGACGTGTTGCACACTTGATTCAATACACTGTCTCATAAACTATTATCATATAAAACCAAAGACAATATTTTTAATTTTTACCTTTCTGGGACGGCCTGGTCCCCTTTTCTTGATTGGTACCGGCAGTGGTGATGGCGAACGAACCTTTAAACAAAAAAAATAGGTTTCATTAATTTACTGACTCTACCTTTAAGCATTTTGTGTCAAATAGAAAATTACCATAATATGATGAAAATAAAATTGAAATTTAAAAATGAAAAATTGTACTTATTTAAAATTTTCACGTTTATCAAATTTAAAGTTTATATTCATGCATTTAGAGTTTATTTTCGCATCCATCTCTTTTAAGGCAGGCATAATCTGCCCCGTTGGCCTGGCTGGGGGATTTCCGCACGAAAAGAGGACATGGCAAGGACGGGAATGGTCAGTTTCCGAAAGAGAAATATTATTCTTATTTAGAAACTAGTTTCGAAACTTGGTTTCATACGTGGCCGAAGGGGACTGAGGAGGTGGCATCTGACAGGCATGTCCGTGACCCACGGGAACCTGTTCCCGGGATAAAAAGTTATATATGTTATTCCAGACTATAATCCATCTCTGTGCCAATTTTCAGCCAGATGTGCTGCGACGACAATCCTCTTTTGATGAGGCCGTCAAGCTGAGTGCCACCATTGTTAACATGGTACGTGTATGTAATGGTGACCCTCTTTCCTGAGACTTTACCTTCAGCTTACCATTAGGCGAGGTGAAGTCAGATTGAAGTGTCCTATATATATAAAAAAAAAGATCAATTCAGCTGTTTTTACGTGAAAGAGTAACAAACATACATCCACACATACATTCTTACACACTTTCGCTTTTATAATAATAGTAGGATAGGAAGTAGGAAGTAGGATACTCACTCTCTTTTTCCTAACCGGTCTACTGCCATCAGCGGATCGCGTCGTCATCGATAACCTTGATTCTTGACCTTTCTGTGAGCTAGTAGACACATCTTCTTCCTTCGCCAGGATCCCACTCATCCGATCCTTAAAATAATTATCTTCAGCAACCTTCAACGCCTCAAAACACTGATGACCTTGAAGCGCATACCTGATAATTTTTAGAACCTCAATTCTGCATAGTAACCTAGTATCATCATTCATTTTTTTGAATAAAGGTATTAAAGAATTCATGAATAATTTGTCATCGTCAAAATGATCGTCGGGTAATATAGAATTCGCATCGATTTTTATTTCTAGAGAGTTGGGCGCGTCTAAACAGTTCGCTTGGTTGCACTTATCTGACGTTTGTTTTTCTTCGTGCTTGGTTTTGAGGTCGAGTGGTTTGTCTATGACCTCTGTTTTTTCTGTTTTTATCTTTGGTAAGATGTCTTCCGGTGGCGGGTGTTGTGGCGAGTTTGAAAGTTCGGAGAACGATTCGTATTTGTCTTGGGAGTATCTTGGTTTTCTGTAATTAAAGAAAATTTTATTTCATGAGTAAAAAAATTAAGTAAAAAATGTTTTGAGTTAAACGCTTTTATCTATACTTCTATACTAATATTATGAAGAGGTAAAGTTTGTGTTTGTATATTTGTTAAATTGTAAAGGGTAATCTCGGGATCTACTGAACCGATTTTAAAAATTCTTTCACCAATAGAAAGCCACGTCATTCGTGAGTGTCATAGGCTATATATTTTATTGGAAAACTGGAATTTACATCCGGGCGAAGCCGGGTCCGGGGTCGCTAGTGCACTATAAGCGGCCATATTTGATTTTTTTCGCAGTGAACTATATTCAATCCTTTCATTTGATGTCCATTTGCGGTAACTATGGAGAAATACGTAAGCCGCAATTTTGTAGCGGCGGCCATCTTGGATTTACAATGATACAGAATAGATTAACTTGTTTTGTCACCGACTAAAGATATGTGCCAAATATCAGAACAATCCGTCCACAGGAAGGGTCAATTTTCAATTTTATTACATTCTAGATTTGACCCAAATAATAGGTCAAGTTAACTCACTGTACGCCTCCTGCCCCTACCACTTCCTAGCCTCCTTACCCTTTCCTACCCCTGCCCTTTACCTTCTGGGTCGGCAGCGCGTTTGTGACGCCCTTGGTGTTGCACACGTAAATAGGCCAAGGTAACCGCTTCCCATCAGGTGGGCCGTGTGCTTATCTGCCACCTACATGGTATAAAAAAAAGTTATATAACTTGATACTAACTTGTTTTGCAGAGCCTTCAACAAAAACGACATCTGTTCATGGTACTGGTACCGCCTGCTGCTGGGGGGGCACTGCTCTGGGAGGACGCACTTGCCCTGGCGGAAGGTCTTCGTGTATGAGTCTCGGATGGACCGCCATCGCTTCTGTACTTCTTTACCTGGAGACAAGGAAATTTATTGCGTTAGGATATGTTTTTAGTTGGTCTATCATGAGATGTACATTCATTGTGAAATAAATAGAGTATTTACAATAAAAGAAATTCAATTCAATTCAATTCAATTTCATTTATTCAAAAAAACAATTACAAATTGTGTCTGAATGTAAAACTTAAACACTAGGATAGAATAAAATAATACATGCAATTAAATTTGAAAAAGTCCAACAAAAATAATAAAATACGTAAAAACTTTAATAAAAAGAAAGGAGTAACTATGTACAAATAAAAGTTTAGATGTAGAAAAATTCCTCCCCATCGATGTCGACTGGTAACGTAGGTACCTACCCAAAAGGCTGGCAGCATTACCACCTTGGATGGCAATGCCGATTCTTTGTGAATTCATTCATAGTTAGATAACTATCTATATTCTATACTTATATTATAAATCTGAAGAGTTTGTATGTTTGGTTGAACGCGCTAATCTCAGGCAGGAACTACTGGTTCGAATTGAAAAATTATTTTTGAGTTGGCTAAGTCATTTATTGAGGCAGAATGGCTATTATTATCACGCTACTGCCCAGGAGAGTAGAGTAGTAATCATATGTGTCAAAATACAATCCCTAATTTTACTTTTACATGACCTGTAGCACCTGTAAACGAGTTAATATATAAAAAAAACTTATCTTTGCGATAGATAAGTGCATGTTGTAAAAGGGTGCATTTTGAGAAAGGTACATTTTGAGAAAGGTACATTATGAGAAAGGTGTATTTTGAGAAAGGTGCATTGTGAGAAACGTACATTTTGAGAAAGGTGCATTATGAGAAAGGTACGTTTTGCGCGTGGGGTACATTTTGCGAATGGTACATTATGCGACTGAGCCATATTTCCATATATTATTGCAAATCTAAGTAATTACGGTTATGTATGGGTTAAATAAGTGCCTGGGGACTTAGAGTTATTCATATATTATAGTAGAGGCCTGAAATTTCGGGTATCCTTTTTTTTCATGCGGAAATCCCCAGTCGACTTGAACCGACGAAAATCGCACACCGTCTTGTGTATACAAACGCCGAGGTGTAAGGTGGGTATACCTTACACTCCGTGCTACAGTATACAGAAAAGTCTTTGGTATAAAGGGAAGTAGGTTTAATACAATACAGATCTGCCTACCTTCCCGGGTACATAAAGCGGTTAGTATATTAGAATGAAATGAAGAATCCGAACGCAAATGACTAAGCAATATAGCTATGATAAGTGCGATTACGAAATAACGAAAGTAGCATGATTCGAGGTCGGCAGGACGTTCCTCCGAGTCAAGTTGAAGGCCAGATAAACACGTACCGTGACTCTGAGTTGAGCGCTCAAAAAATATTATTTTTACTAATTATTATTTTTATAATCTTCATTTTATTACTAGCCTATGTCTACTACGTCAGTTTTTGCGTTTTTTGTCTATAACTCCGGTTCTACTTAACCAATTGTGGTTGAAGATTTTAAGTCTGACAAAGACCTTTTTAACAAAAAACCGGATAAAAATCCTTTCGTAGACAGGCTGGAATTTAAAAATAAAAAATTGTTCGAAAAAATATGGTATTATTTGTAATATTTGTAGATTTAACAAAAAAAAGTTATTTTTTTCAAATAATTTAACGATAATAATGTCGATTTGATGATTCTAATAATTTTTTAAATATTTAGAATCATCAAATCGACATATCGTTGCTACCTCTGTTAGCTACCACAATCTAGAGTTGCGTATAACAAATTGTTGGGCGTCTCATCAAAATGAAGCTACTTACGGAAAATTAGCTTGATAGTGATCAAGTGCAAAAATGAACCAGGGACCCTGGACTACTATGCTCACTGCTCTACCCGCACTAATTCAATTAAAATTTATTCTTGGTCAGACTTAGAATCTTAAGCATGTTTCATCACAATCGGTTGAGTAGAACCGGACCTAAAGTAAAAAAAAATACGAAAACCGACTTCCACGCGGGCGGAGCCGCGTGCGTAGACTAGTATAATATGATATTATTTTACTTAATAATTATCTTTTGTTCATTTCTAGTTGTGGGATGTGATACGAAATATATTTTTAACATTAATTACGTTATTTGTGCGGCCTCGACAATTCGAGACGGTTAGAGTGAATAATATACAAATACAATGTGAAAGAGACAGATAGATTGTTTTTATTCGAGATAGTTCCATCTGTGTCGTTCTCATTTTTATGTTGGTGTAGGTGGTAGAATTAATAAGCACACGTATGGCATACGGTAGGTTGGTTTAGTGTTATGAGAGCCCGTACGGTCAGCATCAAAAGTAGATTATGTTGAAAAAAAAAAAACCGATTTCAACAGATCATATTGTAATGGGACCACACGGCAAGCGCCAGCTATCAAATAAAAAAAGAATCATCAAAATCGGTTCACCCCGTCGAATGTTCTGAGGTAACAAACATAAAAAAAAATACAGTAGAATTGAGAAATCGGTTAAAAAGTTAAAAAATTTCATGAAAACGATAAATTGTGTTTTAATTAAAATTTAAATATTTTTTATAGAGCCCGTTAAGTAGGTAGTTCAATAGTTTTCATTAAGAGATAATAAATTACTTTGTTCAAAAATTAATCATGAAATTCTGAAAATGACTTTTGACGCCAACTTCATTCGTTGCGCGGTATGCGAACGAGACATAATAATTTCTTGCCAGAAAAAGAATCCTTATAAAAAAGCTAGGTACTTCGAAAGAAGAAAGATAAATACTTTTATATTATTTTGGACACAAATAAATGCAAAAGTAATATCGAATAATAATATAAATTATCTAACAAGACGAAACGTAAGCCTCAGCTTTTAATAAAAAAAAAAAACATCAAAATCGATTCACTCATTCGAAAGTTCTGAGGTAACACAAAAAAAATAGTCAAGAACTTCCGCGAAGGTCTTCTGACGCCAGGGTATAAGATAGCCCATAGAGCATTTCCCTTCCGAGATAACCCCCATTGGGTTGGGGAACCACGGTGTCCTCATCATGCCCCCGGAAAAGGGTGGTCAGTTAGTCTCCCCTGGCGAGTGGGAGGTGCTGCCACCTCCGATACCCGTGTGCACCGCGGTAAGTTTCCGATCCACACCTATGCTAGTGCAACCTTAGACTAAAAGAATAATTCCATCATCTCTTTGCTACCTCAGTTAATTAGTAATTACTTCTAGAATACACCTCAATAAATAAGATTTATTATTCGTTTATTTTTAATAGCGTTAAGCACTTCTCAATGTCAATCAATGCCATACAGCAATGTTGCCAACGTTAAAAATTATAATATTATTGTCTTACCGCAGTCAGTTGGTTAACGGTGACCTTTCCATAAATGGATGTTAAAAACCTATGGACTGAACGTGCTTAAGAAGATTGTCACAAAAATGGCGGCGGTTAACCATATGTGAAAATTTTAATTAAAATGTGATTCCTATTAACAAATTAATGAGTTATTGAAAAAAGGGCAGGTCGAAAGCACTCGAAACCGGCCGGCTTGCATGAAAGGTTTAATGACAGCAGAAGAAGCGCGTGAAGTATAGCTTGTCTATTTAGTCGTGAAAAGAATTTTTGAGGAACTAACATTAAACATGTGAGTGGCAACACCAAACATAAGTACGTCAGTTGTCAATACTATCGTCGAATTATAGTTTTCTTCTCTTATTTTTAATTGTTTTCATTAAACTGCAATACATTGAGACCAAACTACGCATAAAAGGTTGAGAAATGAGTAAAGGAAATCAGAGTGGTGCGTGGGAAGTGATTTTCAAAGTTTTCCAGCAATGAATCACGGATTACTAAGCTGGACAATTTTATGGGATTTGGAGGACGTTAATGAGCGAACAGCATCTTTGATGGGTATGTAATCATGTTATTATTTGTTTTGAATCTGTCTTAACTTACAAATTTACTGAATTTACGATTTGAAGGCAAAAAAGGCATTGTTTACATTGCAAATTTTTAGGTTAGATTAAAAACTGTCAGTAGGTCATTTTTATAGTGCGATCAAAATTTTTGATATGATGGTACAACTCGTTCAATCTGTACCAATATTTTATTTGAATTAATTGCTTCAAGTCAATAACTTGTTGTCATTCAGTAATTAATTATTAAATTATTATTTTTACTCTTTACAGGAAAATCAGAGTATAGTTGGCGGATAGTTAACGAAGGTTTTAAGAATGATGGAAAGTTTGAAACTCCTGGGAAACACATGAAAGGTCGGCCGAAGAAAGAAATGGATAACTTTAATATTTGTGGTGACAGTGGTGACTGTACTGCTGAAAGTGGCGATGAAACGCATTTCAATATTTAATATTTAAAATCCGGAGTGATTATTCTTTGTAACTGATTGAATTTATTAAATGATTGAGTTTGAGTTTCAACTTTATTCTGGATCTGGTTCAATAACTTTATTCTAGATCTGAAACTTTATACTGCACCTGGTTTAATAAATAAAACAGAAACAATATTATGACTGCAATGTGTTTTATTTTATTAACTCATTTTACTAGGAACGAACTTCTAGTATCAAGATCATTTTGGTCGGACTATATAGGGTTACTACATGAAGTTCAGCAGCGCCCTCATTTAATTTCACGACTTTATAGACAAGCTATATGTAAGGTGATGAAGATGACGGGCTGTTGTTTTTGCCTACCCAGGAGGGAAAAAGGCGTGAACATAATGTATGTATGTATGTGATTCCTAGGTATTTTCTGGCTCTAATTAATGTTTTTACACCATTTCACTACACACACTTTTTATTTAATATTACCACGTAAACTGACTGAATCAATTGACGTATGCCGCGTAGTAGCTGACTACTCTGACTATTGAGTGTGTGCGGGCCGATTTGTATGTATAAGAAATGATGACTCTATTGTCGCCAGTGTGTTCTTCAACGCGCTCCGTCCATAATGTTTTATAAGTTCACATTTTCAGATTGCAAATTATTCACGCTATGTTAATTTTTGAGTTTATGCTGAGATTCAGATTTTACAATGAATGAAAAACACAATATCCACCACGTAATTTATGCTTAATTGTTATTTTATTCCAAAATGTATTGAAGAACTGGCGTGATTAGTGTACTTGAAGATAATATTTTTATAACTTTTTTTAGGATCAACCCCCTTCTCAAACCCGAGGGGGTTATCTCGGAGATGGCCTGGGTCAGCCGGGGTGTGAGGGAATTGTTGAAGTTAAACCATTTATGAGTAGCAATAAAGAATTTAAGAAATACTCTAATTAAATTAACCATTATTTATGTAGGTACTTATAATTTAAAAAAAACAAACACCTCGTCGAGTTTGCGCGTAAATAATATTATTCGAATTTTTTTTTTTAAGTTTTAGCATTGGCGCAATTGCAACAACATTACGTAATAAGTATAATGAACAGTTATGTTGGCACCACTATCTTCCTATCGTTAATACTTTATCTAATATAGGTAAGTGAGGTGCGATAAATACATTTATTTCAGTAATGCAATAGTAATGTAATGGGCTCATAAACGTGTAAAACCTACGGACGGATCGTGTTGAAGAATCCAACGACACTAGATTCGGCCCACTTACTTATGTATGTACCTACAGCACGCACTATACTCACAGACTAGTCAGCCCCTAGCGAGCTTAGCTAGCTAAATCTACTGAATGGATTTTGATGCTGTTTTTTTGTTTGAAAACTTTTGGTCGTGCTTAAAATCTTACACATGTTTGATCACAATCGGTTGAGTAGAACCTGAGATATGATCAAAAAATGCGAAAACCAGAACGCGTAGCGCCGGGTATAAGCTAGTAAAATAATAATAATCATTCTCTGAACCTTTTTCCCAACTCAGTTGGGGTGGGCTTTCCAGTCTAACTGTGATGCGGCTGAACTTCGATATTTTCCGTGGAGCGACTGCCATCTGACCTCCACAACCAATGGTCATTATGACCAATGGCGATATCGAAGTTCCAAGTTAGACTGGTTGGACTTTTGTGGGCTCCAACTACTCGTAACGACTGCCATAGATGTTTGTATGGCAACCGGGACCGACGGCTTAACGTGCTCTCCGAGGCACTAATAAACCTGCGATAAATACACACATAACTTCGAAAAGCATCGAAAAGTCATTGGTGTGTGCCATGATGAACCTGGGATCGAACCCGAGACCTCGTCTCAGCAGTCCATTACCCAGACCACTAGGCTACCGCCATAATAATCATTTAATTATAAAAGCAAAGATTGCCTTAGCCAGTGTAATGTTTATGTTACTCAGTCTGTGGTATTTCCAGTTATTTTGACATCTGTCAGAAATGGAAAATACAACATTCTATTCTATAAACTTACGAAGTTATGACTAAGGAGACAGGTAGGTAGGAAGCCTTAGGAAACGTAATATCTAAAACTAAAATGTCGCGTCGTGCCGAGTATGATACGCTAAACGTTTCTATAGCGTAGAAATACGCAGCGTATTTATTTGCCACCTATCTAGATTGTCCCTGCTTGCCTACACACAGGTGGCAATTATGGTCATCCCTACATTTACACCCTAGATTGCCCCTGCGGCAGGTGTGTGAGTAGCTGGCTATATTCTTCGTCTGTAGCTTTTTAGGTTCATGTTTAGAACTTCTATTTTCGAATATTTGCCTAATGAGAGAACACGTTCGGAAAGCCAATTAGACGGCATTTATTTAACGTTCAGAAATTATAAGAATACCGGTTTTATTTAATCGAATTGGTCATAAAGGTTTGATTGATTCCCAAGTAAGCTCTATAATACCCTTAATACCTGACATTGTGCTGTAATGGCTTTCCTAGATAGAAAAAATATGGTCTTTTTATGTTATACTTACCTACTTTTAATAATAAATTGTGATTTTTTTAAAGTTAAACGGTTTTAAATTGTATTGTCATCAGAACTAAATACTTCTGCCAAATATCAGACCAATCAGACAACTGGGCCCGTAGACAAATGTCAGTGTATTCCGTAGCGTAAATCGCAATCGAATAGAAACGGTTAGGTCGACCAATCACATCCAAGCTCGTCGCCGGCGTACGATGCGCGCGCCGCGGCGGAATCACGAGCTGGAGTGTGATTGGTCGACCTAAACTATTCTATTCGATACGATACGATAGCGATTTAGACTTTTTCCACTTGGCTACGGGCTCTGAAAGGGGTTAAATAGGGATAAGGGACAAGTTAAATAAAACCGTTTAAAAATACTTTTTTTATTCTATTCCTCGCTGGTGCAGTCGGGTAAAAAGATGTGAGTACTATTGTTCTTAAAAGGTCTCTAAACTCTCTAATCACTACATAGTATAAAACAAAGTCGCCTTTTCTGTCCCTATATCCCTATGTGCGCTTAAATCTTTAAAACTACGCAACGGATTTTGATGCGGTTTTTTCCAATAGATAGAGTGATTCAAGAGGAAGGTTTATTGTATAATACATGCAGAAATAGTATCAGCATTGCACCCGTGCGAAGCCGGGGCGGGTCGCTAGTATTATATAAAGCGCGAAGGTCCCCTGTGGGCGTCTATGACTCTTGTAAAATATACAAGTGGCATAATTAGCTGGTTGGTACTGTGCCCGATAATATTTTGTCATAGCACACGTGCGGTAGCGTACACTTGAACGTTGAACTCCAATTAAGACGTTCGGCTCCGAAACCCACACAGCGGTGTCGATTCTATTGCAGGTACTAGGTAGGTACCATTTTTTGACTTATTCGTCAACTCGGCACTCGGTGTCGAGTTGCCCCGAATTTTTAGTGAAATTATAACTAAAATATCTAGATTTTATGTTGTGACTACCAGCTCACGTGTTGCCCTCCTCCTACAGTCCCGGGTCTTTTAAGCGGGGCGTGAAAAAGCATTTGATGAGGCCGTCAAGTTGAGGACCACCATTATGGCAGTTGGTGTATGTAATGGGGACCCCCTTCCTGAGACTTTACCTTTAGCTTACCATCAGGCGAGGTGAAGTTAAATTGACGTGATCGATATAAAAAAGAATTTCTGTTCAATGAAATTTTCATGTAAAGTTTTCCTATAGAGAAGGTTATGTTGGTCTTAAAATCAACATAACCGTCTCCACTGGGCAGTGCGGGGAGTTACCGAGGGGATTTCCCTACAAAAGAGAGAAAAAAAAAGGTAGGTAAGTAAATAAAATTAGAAAAAAATACGGAGCACTGAAACAGGGACTGAATAAAAAAGTAAATGACACCTATGGCTGTATAGAAAGGCTATCCATTCTAACTATCGAATTTTTTAGGAATTGTTAAAAATTTATCTACATATATAAAAATGAATCCCCATTTCCCTTGGTCACGGCATCACGCGTAAACTACTGGACCGATTTCGTTAATTCTTTTTTTGTTGTATTTTTTATTTTCTGGAGAAGGTTCTTATGAAAGAAAAAGTCAAGAAAGTTGTGCAGAACATTATAAAATTTAAGAAAACTTAACGACCATATTAACTTATTAGAATACGGACATAGGATACTTTTTATCCTGCCACGGGGACGACGTATGCCACGGGCGAAGCCGCGGGGCACAGCTAGTTGTTTATAGAAATCATTGAAGGAAGGGCAAGTCAAAGGCACTTGAAACTGGCGGGCTTGCATGAAAAGCTTAACTACTGTCATTAAGGAGGAAATTAGAAGGAATTAGAAGGAAGAAATTAAAGGAAGCGCGTGAATGACGCAGATGGCGGTCTGTTGTCTCTGCCCACTCCGGAGGGAGAAAGGCGTGAGCATATGTATGTATTAAAATAATATTATGAACTTAGCATCACAACAAGGTCGCCATTTTATCAATAATGTCGCCATCACAAAAGATATCAGCTTCGACAACACAACAATTCGACACGACAATGACTAGTGTACACAGATGCAAAAACACAAGGTGTCAGTGCTGTGCTGAATCTATCCATACTAATATTATAAATGCGAAAGAAACTCTGTCTGTCTGTCTGTCTGTTACGCTTTCACGCCTGAACCGCTGAACCGGTTTTGATGTAATTTAGTATAGGAGTAGATTAGATCTCGAGAATGAACATAGGCTATGTTTGGTCGCGATAACCGACATCCACGCGGGCGGAGCCGCGGGCAACAGCTAGTAATATTATAAAGCTCAAGAGTTTGTTTGTTTGTTTGTTTGATGGCGCTAATCTGAGGAACTCCCGGGTCCTTTAAGCGGGGCGTGAAAAAGCAATTGATGAGGCCGTCAAGCTGAGGGCCGCCTCTGTAGCACTATCGGTCTATATAGTGGTGACCCCCGATCTTGAGACTTCAGCCCGATAATTGTACACTCATACGTTCATAGGCCACGGTGACCGCTTCCCATCAGGTAGGCCGTGTGCTTGTCTGCCACCTACGTAGTATAAAAAAAAAATTGTACACTACTTCGAAAAATAGCTTGGTAATGTAGTTTTCATTTTTCACTATTCAATTCTTATAATATTGCTTCGCATTATGGGCGGAATCTAACTAAATAAACACTTTCTGGCAACACAACAAACATGGCGGACTAAAACTTTAAAAATGTACTCATATTTTATTAATTTATGCCCTTGAATTTCAGAGGCGAATAAATATAATTGTATTTTTGGAAATAATTTTTTTTTTCTGTATTGTGTACAATTAGGGGGCCCAAAATGAAACATCTCCTTTCCATACATTATTGCAAAACTAAGAAATTACGGGCATGTATGGTTAAATAAGTGCCACGGGGACGAAGTATGTCACGGGCGAAGCCGCGGGAGACAGCTAGTCAGAAAAACATAACTGTTATTCGTTTTGTTTTTATGTTTGCGTCCGCCATTATGGTAATAATATTTCCAGTCAGTTTTTGTAAGAGGAATAATAAATGTTGATGAATTTAATATTTTGAATTATTTAAATAAAGTACAGTGGACATAATCACAGAACTAATAACAAGACGATACCTCGAGGCTCAAAGGGCCTAAGCGCTAAAAGTCGATTTTACAGGAGAGCAAAAAAACAAAAACAAAATTAATTTTTGGGCATAACTTTTTCGATTTTTGACCTAAATAAAGCATTCTAAGACTAAAAGTCTTAAATTTTTGTGATGCAGGTCACTAAAAAATTAAGCTTCGAATAAATTCAAAAGCAACGAAAATAGCTTTCCTATAGGCCCCTAAAATTTGTATGTTTGGGGCGTTTACACCCCAAAAATCAATGGATGTATGATGAGTGATGGTCGTAACCGTCAATTTCAGGAAAGTGGACCATTAGGGAAAGTAGACCGAGTGGGAAACCGAGTAGACATTTCAGGAAAGTCCACTTTCACCGTTTTTATCAACTCAGATAACAGATTCTGCATGGGTACCTATTACTATTTCCTCCATAAGGGACTGATCGCGGGTTCAAGTCCCGTCCTGGACGTTCACTTTTTCCTAGCTAAATCTAAAGCGTGTATAAGAGGAGCTAATCCAAGCAACCTTGTGTTTCAGTGTTCTAGTTTCATAACAGCTAAAATTAAAGTTTGCCGCAACGCTGAATCAATAAATTTGATTATTAACCTAAGTATAGTACACGGCATCTAACGTGGCCAGATTTTGGAGTAGTGTGGGCCCCACTACTCCAAAACCTTGCCAAGTTAGATGCTGTACACTATACTTGTTTGTGGCAAAATGCGTCGCCTAGAAACAAGTATAGTGTACAGCATCTAACTTGGCAAGGTTTTGGAGTAGTGGGGCCCACACTACTCCAAAATGTTGCCAAGTTAGATGCCGCGCACTATACGTTAGTATATTCTGTGCCCAAAGATTCAACATGCAACGCTAGATTGATGTTGAATCAATGGTGTTGCACGCGTCCGTAGGCCACGGTGATCGCTTCCCATCAGGTGGGCCGTGTTTTTGTCTGCCACCTAAGCTATATTATAAAAACATTTGGAACTTCCATCTAGTTCAAAAGAGTAGTTAAGTACAAAAAGCACTTAAACTTTGATTGTCTATTTTTCCGTTCATGAACGCTCAATCGATAATATTATCACTGGGTATTAAAACCTAACCTGTTTCCGTCCTCACTATCTATTTTTAAGTTAGGGTCAAGGCACACTGGCGCGGGTCGAAGTGATCGAATCGGACACCGGAGTCCTTATGCCTTGCTATGACTCGATTTAAAATCTGTATTATCTGTATAGCTATTTCCCGAATGTGTCCAAAGTTTGCACTTGGACGTAAAAGTCGTTTATTGTTTTTGATTGATATGTCAACTTTTCTAGGAGCGACCGTCGCTCCCAAACCTTTTTTTTCTCCGTGCGGGAAACCTCATGGATACGAATCCCACGAAAACATTTTTTGAATTCGAACGATTAGTTCCTGAGATAAACGCTTTCAAACAAACTCATCACCTTTATCATAGCGAGTATTGAATATGTAGCTACAAACCGGACGAATGTCTACGTGTACGATGTCAAATTCCCACGATAATCGCGATCTGATTTATGTTAATTAATTATGTTAATATTCTGATAAAAAAAGTAGTTTTTATTCTTCCAAGGAATATTATAATGGCTAATAATATATTTATCTAAGAAATTTCAGACTTTTTATAATCTTCACTAGTAACCCACCCTTGCTTAGCTGCGGTTATATATGAGTTTTGCTTCAAACAGACAGAAAGACAGACAGACAGACAAAAATATTTAAAAATTGTTTCTAACTATACTTATTATTAAATTGTAAAGTAGCTTAGTCTGTACATTGAAGATATTTAAAAAAAACTAGTTGTTATGAACGATACTGAACGAAAAAAAAAATATTTTTTTTACAATTTTTATCTTATCTGTTTTTTTTGGTTTATTCGTATTGGACGCAAATTCTACCGAAGGGATTCCACGGTTAAACTTATTGCATGTTTGATCACAATCGGTCGAGCAGAACCTAGAGATATGGACAAAAAATGCGAAAACAGACGTCCAGCGGGCGGAGCCACGGGCAATGCTTTATCTATAGGCTAATTTTGTTATATTATTATATATGAATGTATCGTAAATACACTTAGGTATATACATTTATTTTAAACCTGTTACTATAATATCACAAACAAACATTTCAAATTTCATATAGGTACTTATTTCTAAATATTGCCACATTTCTGCAGATGAAATCGAGAAAAACTAATTATAGCTTTGATGACGTAGCAGGGTTGAGTTGTGACGTAGCCGAGCTGCTCGCCCCACCTATTGAAGGCTCGGCGGTTATGTCAGAGGTTCGAATCCCACTCAGTTACCGGAGTCACTAATGGTGCGTGTACAGAACACATGATTTCAATTCGATTAGAAGGAAAAAGAAGTTAAAATTAAAAAAATGCCCGCGAATCCTGCCCGAGCAAGTCAGTTATTGTTTTTTGTTCATATCTCCGGTTCCACTCAACCAATTGCAATCAAACATACGGTAGATTTTAAGTCTGTCCAAGACCTTTCTAATAAGTAGAAAAAAAAACTCCATGAAATTCCGTCCAGTAATTTTTGCACAAAAAACGAGATTTCAAGAAAACATTGTGTTCAGAATCCTACTAATATTATAAACGCGAAAGTTTGTAAGAATGTACCTATGTCTGGATGTTTGGATGTATGTTTGTTACTCTTTCACGTAAAATCGGCTGTATGGATCTTTTTTTTTTTTTTTTCCCGTGCGGAAATCCTCATGGATACCCACCCCGCGGCCAGCGGGGCAGGTTATGTCGGACTCTTACCGACTAAAACCGCACGCCGTCTAGGGTCTTCTGACGCCAGGGTGTAAGGTGGCCCAAAGAGCATTTCCCTCGCACCCCGGCTTATGGATCTGGCTGAAATTTGGTGCAGAGATAGTAGCGGGAACAGAATTTCACGCGATCGGAGCCGCGGGCAACAGCTAGTATTTCATATAACATAACCAAATATAACCCAAATATTTTTAAAATAATAGCTAATTTTTATAATACTCGTAGGACATTAGATTATGTCTCAGAGTATATTCACTAATCTATATAAACATGTTAGTATTATACCTAACTACTGGGTTACGTTACATAAACAGTCTTGATAAATTGGCGTGACATAAATACAGAGGTATTTTGTTTATAAATACGTATTTCTCAGTATGTATTGTGTGGTATAACCAGCAATAAAATAATGGAAGGACTAATCAGATCCAGAACGTTTTAGAGAAAGGCCAGGTCAAGAGTACCCGCAATCGACGTGCATGTATGAAAACAAAGTTGAAGAAGCGAGAGGCGTATGCCAAGATCGTAGCAAGTGGGAAGATGTTGTCTCTGCCTACCCCAATTAATTTGTTAGATCATCATCATCATCATTTACCAATTATTTGTGATCGGAGCAACATGTCATCCTCAACTCCTCCATACATTCTTGTCAGATTTCATCTCCTCAGTCACACCCTTCCTTGCCATGTCCTCTTTCACGCGTACCATTCATCTTTTTCCCACAGTCATACTTTGAACAGTTTGTTAAATGTTTTAAAATTATGGTATTTTTTTACCCGACTGCACCAGCGAGGGTACTGTGTTTTGTTTCTAATAAGTATTTAGTTTTTTTGTAAAAAAGTTTGAATTTATTATGTTTTAATACATAAAATGTAGGTACTTAAGTTAATTGTTTGACTGTTGCTAGGTATATTTTTACTAATGTTTTTTGCTGATTTTTGCTTGATTTTTGTTTGATGTTTTTATATTTTTTAAATTACCTATACTAATTTCTGTGTATGAATGTATAGGGAACTGAGATAGGGAATTAGATAAAAATATATTTTTTTTGTATTTGTATCTTTTTTACTCTATTACTTTTTACTTATATATTTTTATAGGTCTTTAAGACAACATAAAAAAATAAAATGATACTTAAATTTGATTGAAATGGATCAATAACCCAGGATTTTTTTACAAAACCGCGAGTGTAGGTACTCATACTAAAAACATACTGATTAAGGTTGTTGAACTCAAATTGCGCTACCTAATCATATTATTGTTATTTAAGTAGATATACCATGACCGTGTTAAATATAATACATTTAATTATAAGCTGTTTGTATTTAATACTCTTATTGCATTAAAATTATAAAAACAATAACACGTTATTATAATAAAGGCTTACAAGGACATATTACCTATATCATATTAAAAATAAGGAAGAATTTTATAAATAAGCATGAACCATTTTATTCTTTGCCGATTAGCTTCATACAAAATAATTATGGAAATTATATTTCCTTCTATTTTATAATAGTTACGTATGTACCTACAACTTAACAATAAAAATAGAATCTTACAGTTCCCATTTTAAATTAAATAAGCACAGACAATTTACTTACTCATGATTTTTTTTTTCATTGCACTACTAGAAGTAGCCACGGTTGTTTGGGCAATAATTGTGTAAAAAAAAAACTAAGAATCCAATTTGCGCAGAGATAATGCAACACTTTATGAAACCGTCACTAAATGCAGCAAAGAAAGGAAACTCGATTAAATGTGACGACTGACAGAATTTGTTATTTGATTGAAATCGTTCTATTTTCTTGTCTGAACAATGGCGTTATCCACACACACACACGGACAGTCAATAAAAACAATTACACTAAAAATAAACTGACAAACACGCACAAAAATATGCAGATGGCGCTCTTAAAAAAAAGTACCTAATCTAATTGTTATCGAACAAAAAACCGCGGGTAAATAATTTAATATGGCGGAATTATATTTCGTTTTTTAAATTTACAATTTGCTATTCAATGGAACGTTATTACGGGCGTTCGATAATATATTTTCCGAGTAACAAGCGCGCGTCGCGGCAGCTTGAACTACTCTGCCGTCAGTATGAGGCTTCGGTCGCTCGCTACCTATACAACCGTTTCCAAGTATATAAATAACCTAACTCCGTTCTCTTGTCCGCGTTTAAAGTAAATTATAATGAAATATTCTACGAGCGAGTCTTTTTACTTTAATTTTTATGACTAGTAGATGTTTTTCAACTAAATTGAATTGAATTTAAAATGTAGAGACGTTTACCGTAGCTATGTAAAGTCCACCATAATATCTTTAGAATAATATCTTTAGAATAAGACCGTATTAAAATAGGAATTCAGTATTTTTAAATGTCGAAATAAAACATTTATGCACATACGTCAATTTATTTATTCGATATTAAAGGACATACTGAGGTTACGCTTCACAAAATGGCCGCTTGGTCTTTCTTATTAAAAATAATAATTTTAATGTTTCCTGAATCGAATGCACGTACCTATAAATGAAATGTAACACGGTCCTAATAGAATATTGATTGAATGATGCTGCGAATGAACGGATAGTACAGAACAGCCCTTTAATAACGTTCCCGCTTTTAGGGTGGCTAGACTAGAGCACATATAGGTATAATATAATTCCCTTACAAAGAGAACGGAATGAAGTTTTAGTTCGTATTCGGGCATGATTATATACTCGTTCACTATTCACACACGAATAAGGCAAATGAACTCATTGCTTTGTATCTGATTCAATTTTACCTTAAGTAATACAATGATAAATTGATCACTTCTGATAAATAAATTATCGTAATGATAAAAATGCCGTTTGTGATTTTTTTGTTAAATTAATTAATATGTATTTTATTGTGAGACACAACTAAACTGGCTGCGATGATATATAAAATAGGGCTTTCATCCAGTTTGTGAGTGTGTTTTGCAATAAACGGTTTTGTGTCACTCCAGTATCTACTTTCAACATAGCTCACAATATCTGCACTATTAAATATTACACAATAAAGATATTTCGTAAAATATAAACAAGGTTTTACACGGTGTTATCAGTTAGGATAATTGAACCACCAATTGGAAGAAGGGAATAAACACCACTTTTTGAGATATTGACTTTTCTACATTTTTACATTCTTAGAACGTAGAGCTTAATTGTGAGTTCGAAGAAAGGAACGAAATCCATTCATTTCGTATAGTTTCATGCGGTCATAAAATAGTTAGTTGGAAGAAGGAAGTAAATCCTTCCTTTATTCCTTTGTTCCAACTATTTGCAGGTTTTTTTGTCAACATACATAAACGCATCAGTAGGTATGTGGCCATTCATTTTTCCAGTTTCATAGAAAGGATGATGGGCACCAATGTATGGAAGTTGGCCCCCCCCTCCAATCGGAATGAATGATACACCGTTGGAAAGGTATTTTTATGTGGATTATGAATAACTATGGCGCTAGTCCCGCTTTGCTGTCCGAGAGCTGTAATTTTTTTTTTTGTTACATCTTACGTACACTTTTATTGACATTGTTCTCGATTATGCCAGGTTATTATTACAATAACAATAATTACAATATGTTATCTTTTCTTGTCTTACCACATTCTACACGTCACTTTCTTGACCTATACTAAGGATAGCCTGTGTTATGGGTTCTAGAATGCGGATAAATATACTTATATACTTTTTTTTGTAAATTCATTCATATTATACATAGAAACACCCAGACAAAATGCAAATACTCATCTTCATGCACACAACTATTTGCACTGTGCGGGAATCGAACCCGTGACCTGCGAATCAGCAGTCCACCAACAATACCGATATTTGTGCTTCATTTTATGTAATTGATACATTTGTTTTTGCATGAATGTAAAAGAGGTACCGAAAGGTACAAAAGGTCACATTTCATCCCTGGAACAGGTACTCTATTATGGAGCAGGTGATGCCACGGTTCTTTAGCTAGTTATTACTGTTTATCAAAATAAAACACGTGTGAAATACGTTTTGTACAGGTTTATTATATAAGCATTAATTATACAATAATACTATTCAGTATCTACAAGGATGCTATTTAAAAACAATGCTGGCTCATTAAAGCCCTCGTGTTTAGCATATCCTAAATACCAGACTATAGACACTATATGCGCACAGGAACCTACCGTGCGACGTCCTGTCAAACATGTACAATAGTGATGTAGTATTATATTTTCATGTCTTTTAATCAATATGTAACAAAAGTATTGTTTTGCTCTCACATGTCGGGACTGTATACGTGCACGCAAAAGCCACACATCTTCTTCTATCCCATATTCATTCACATCCTCCATAGCGCTTTCTCTATATGTTTCTATGAGATATAAGCCATTGTTCAGGTGTTCGCTGCAGTATGACTTTGCGAGTTTTAACTGGTATGTCCCCAATGACAGCAATATCACATCCTGTTCACTCAATCGTGGAAAATCGAGCACATCATGTGCTTCTATTCTCTGAAAATTGGCTCTTCTATTATTTAATCTTTTTGCTTCTACATAATTGTACAACACATTTGGTGTTTGTATTTTTGTAGATATTCTTTGTAGAAAAGCTTCTGCATGCTGGCTATCTGCAATGGGCGCGTGAAAGTGATTAGTTATTGCTGCTGCAATTTTAAAATCTATAAACATATTAGGCATTGTATTATTAAAATATTTTTGCCGCAATAACTTAAAATCTCTTTTAATGCGCCCGTTAACCACTTCCACTACCCATCGGCATATCGTAACCAGTCGCGAATCGTTCGCTTGAGAAGTAGTGAGCTGTGAGTCGTTCGGGTTTTTAGTCGGAGGAACATGATATTCGTAGCCACACGCTTCAATATCGGCCAAACTGTCTCGAAACCCACGATCTAAAATAAACACATCATTGGGATGAAGCAATATGTGCAACGGGTTTTCCTCGTCATTCATTATATCTTTCATAATGTGGGCATCAGTTTTAGTTGCAGCGTAAGGTCCTTTTACGTCTATAATATATCCGTCAGTGGTCACAATTAAAAATGGTTTCAATAAGTTTTGGAACTTGTGTAAGCTATACGATTGCCTCTGAAATAAAAAGTTCGAGCTTTTATGAATATAAATGTACGTGCCATCACAAATAACAATGGCTTTAGAGTTGATGGCATTCCCATACAATGCTTTTGGTATCCTCAAGTTTCTCTCCAGTACATTGTCTCTACTTATGTGATCCACTCCCAAGTGAAGACCAACATAATCAGAACTGAGGCACCCTCGTGCAATTGCCAACTGGCGTTCGAATGTTCTTCTAGAGATATTAAACAACGTCGCAAGTCTTTCGTTGGATTCTCCTGTGCGTAGTTTCGTCAGTAAAATACCTAAAGCGGTCCTGGCATCTGTAGTTTCACTTCTTAAGGAAGGAGTTTGCTCTAGGATATCATTAAATTGTTCCATAGTACGTCCAGTCCAAAAGTGCATTTCTTCTTCAGTCATTCTTCCTTCTAGCTCGCTAAAACGCAATCTGGGTGCGTTTAAGGCATCTCTCAGTAAATCACACAGGTTACTGAAATAAGCGGCTGTAAAGTCATGAGAAATATTGCATGCTTGAGGTAATTCATTCCAATCGTTCCCATTTAGGTGGTCTAGGCACACTCTAGCAGCGTCAGGAATGTAGATTTTATGTTGGGTAAACACAAAGATTTTGACAACATTTGGGATTCGACAGCGGTTTGCGTTAGTACAGCCACGAAAAATACAACGCCTTGAACTATTTGGTGCTCTCATATATTCGGGCACGTGTATAATATGTCCAACCTGCGGTTCTACTTGTTCGTCTGGCTCTGCTTGTTCGTGCGGTGGGTCTGCTTGCTCGTGCGGCGGCATTACTTGTTCTTGCGGCTGTGGGTCGGGTTGAAGCAGTTGTTGAGGTAGAGCTCCAATCGCGTTTTCAGCTCTTTGCCAGCATCGATAGCATACTCTCCGAGTATTATCGAATACCACCTGAAAATCGGTAATAATAGTGTAAGTAAATGATGATTTAAGTGATTAATAGCCTAGGTATATTGTTACATTATTTATATACATTATTGCACGCTAATTACATTATTCATGCTAGAGTTTAAAAAGAAAAGGTCAATACGATAGGTAGGCTATAGCTTAACACATTATCTGCCAGGCAACCTTCGTATAGGTACAAATATATTTCGTATAGGAAAAATGTCGTTTTTACTAATATTTAAATCTTAGATACATAGTTTATTGTAGAAATAAATGCATTTACTTATAATATATCTAATATTAATAATATAGGTACATATATGTTAATATTATTAGTACTAGATAAGAATGGAATAAATACCATGTACTTAACGTTAAAATAAAATATTTTACGTCATTCTGTTTAGACACTGTTTAGACTTTTTTTAGAACTGTTTAGACATACTTAACATAAAAGTTAAAAAGTTCCATGATTAGGTACTAACCTCCAATACTGCATTTTCTCGAATAAATTCTGACAGGTCTGCGCGCATTCTTGGTAAGCTCTCCGATAAAATGCGCACCTGATATCTGCCTCGGTGCAGCCCTCTTCTGCACATGACACAGTTACGGAAACGTTCCATGGTAAACAAATAATCCAATCGCTAAGCACTCAAGTCCAGTAGAAAGTAAAGGTTTAAAAACAATAACGAGGTATAAACACAACGCAACGGTAACGGAGTCCAAAATAATGCCAGGGTCTATAGTCGACGTGAGAATGAGGAACGAGATAACGTGGTCACACAACAAATATCAGCGAACGACTGGCACGGGAACGTGCGCAAGCGCCCCTCGCTTCCCCTACACCCCCGGCACCCCCGGCCACTACATTTCTCGCCCGCAAACCACCGTTTTTTGTTAACCTTTTTTTTTTTGCTCAACCGCTGCGCTGCGCCCTCCAGGGGACGACAGAGATAACAAAACCGTTCCAAGTTAATACTTATTGCTTACGTACACGTATAGTTAATAATAAATGGTATCGTCATCAAAATCGGTCAAGCTAAATCTGATAAATATATTTTTTAAATTCTATTTCGAAGTAACTTCCGAAGCTTATATTACAAAACGGACAATAGATAAAGGTTAGCTGCCGTAGTCGTTTTTTATGCTCTTGACAAGAGCTATCCAATGATGGTAAATTCATTTTGATTGGACAATATTGGAAAGGGAGACCAAATTGCCCATCCTCCTTTCGGTACCGTTAAAAGACTCATTAGGAGAAAGGACAGAATTTACGTTCCGAATGACCTATAAGGACCTAGGCTGCAAAAATTGAGGGGATTTCAGTTGAAATCTATTATTTCAAACGACATACCGAATTAAATTTAAAAACTCATGGCAGGTGAAGCTTTAAGAAAAGCTGTAAGTCATTAGGCAAAGCAACAACATTTCAGATTTCGCAATACAGAAGCTTTGAGTAGGTATAGTTCGAGTCATAAAGGTTACTTGACATGTTCCAAATTCATCGATGGTCAGGTACGTTAAAGCAACATTTTTGCTCCAATAAACTTCTACAAACACGAAAATACTAGAATCTCTGGCATATGTTACTAAAATACCTATAAATGAGAAAAAAATGAACGACTACGCGACGTAGGTACAAAAAATAATACCTACAATATATTCCTGAAGAATTTAAAGATTTTTACGATATTATTCTGACCTGACTACAAGATCCAAAAGTGAAGTGAATAATATAATATTCTCCTTATGATTTTCTAATAAATAAATCGTTTTGTCATCATGTTGTCTAATATTTTAAGTTATTTTGCATACAGTAAATGATAAATTGGAAGAAGGGAATAAATCCAACACACTTACACATACCTATTTAAATGAATATTATATATTTTAGCCATGTTTATCTGTAAATCAACCAGAATTTGTATTTTCTTCATTATATTATTGTTATAAGAACCTATACCTCAAAAGAAAAAAAATATAAAGTTTTTTTTAATTATCTCCATTCTTACTTTTTGGATTTATTCCCTTCTTCCAATTGGTGGTTCAATTTATGTTTCAATTCCGATAGAAGTACAGTACAATATACACTCACGCACGTCTCTAGAATATATCCCTAAAGGTGTAGATAGAGTCGAATTATACGCCCACATTTCGCCAGTTATATTTTTGGCCCCAATTGGTAGGTGCTTAATAACATAAAACGGATTTTTTACGGAACGGAAGTAAAATATAGGAAAATTGAAAATAGGTTTATTTGAAGTGAGGTAACAAGAGGCTATTTATAACTGTACAGATTGATTTGAAAGGGTAAGAGCGTTAGTTCGAGAAGTCAGGGGCGCGTTCTAGTTCTCTCGATGCAATATGCAAATACATACTAATACTAATAATAATATGATATTTAAATACTAAGAAATGTAACAAAATAATTAAATATTAAACAAACTCAATAAATATACAATTTAACATTAAAGCGAGCAATGTCTTATGAATAGAACTTATACTTTCGTAGTTATTGCTGTTTTCTAGGCGTCTTAGGACAAACTGAGCGCCGTGAATTTTCAATGAGATACGGAAATTACGCGCACCGGGCAAGGCCGGAAAAGTGCGAGATAGATTCGCATCTAGAATTAAGTTCCGTGGAAACTTTTATTTAAATGTCTTCATCACGAGGATCAAATCTTGAAAAATAATTACTGAAAGTAACTGAAGGTCATTATTATATGAAAGCGCCTCACATTTCATAGGATTGAAGGAAACAAAAAAATACGTTTATTAAAGACACGTACACAGATAGTAAGAAAAAATAACGATCGACCTAACCTAACCTCGTAAAAATATTCACCCACCCCGTATACCCCGTACAATGATACCTACTATATGTCACGGTCTCACGATCAATGCTGCAATTGCAAATACATACTTAAGTTAGTAATCATAAAATCGTCAGTAGGTATAAGATACAGCCATTTTAAGACTTAACGCGCGATTTAAAACCATTTTGGGATATTTCAAACGTAAATTGTATTTTTTTAAAATTTAATAGTGTGTTAAAAACTGAATTGTTATCTCACGTTTTTCGGTATTTAAAATTGTTTGTAGGATTTTTTCTAAGTTATATTATGGGAAATAACCTACTGCGATATTATGAAAAAAAAAACGCTTTAAAATTATCAGACGTCTATTTTTTTCAGTGCAAAAATTAGTAAGTAACATAAATATCAACGGTTTTTATTTTATTTTTTTATTTTATTTTATTATGTTTATTTTATTTTAGTTTATCCTACACAAACCGAATGTAGAATTATTATAAATTATATACTTAGTTAAATGCCGTACAAATACTGGAAGAGTAAAAAGTATCTACCTGTTTCTAATAATATCGAGAACATCTGTCGACGTCACCTACATCGATCGACTATTGTTTCAAGGTACAGTTATTGATATGCATATACGCCACTACCGGCAGTTACCTTAACAGATTTTACTTTACGTAATGATTTTAATTGTGGAGAGAGTGGATTTGTGAATAAAACCTTAGGAATAGGTAAAAAAAACACTAATATCGACGTCCATGAGGACTGGCTGGTATAGGCTAGTTTTTTTTAAATATAATAGTAAAATAAAAATTTAACGATTACTTGTACCACGGCTAATTGATATTTTTCACGCCACCAGCCACCACCAGTCAGTCACACAGTTCTAGGCAATTAATACGAAAACTGGTTTATGTTTGAGCGGTGAGTGTCTTAATAATTAACAATGCTGTGCAAACACTACACTATTCCCACTGAGCACGTCGTGGGAAATATCTTTTGATATTGTCGCTATGTTCCCGACCAGTGGTGGGTTTATGCCTGACACATCGGGCATATATTATTTATGCCCAAAATGCCAAAGCATAAACCCATCTAGCGGATTGAGTAACTGCCCTAAGTTTTTTTTTAGTACAACCGGAGATATGACTAATAAAAGATTACCGCATAGACGTGTGCAACGCATCCATGGTGTTGCACACGTCCATAGGCCACGGTGACCGCTTACCATCAGGTGGGTCGTGTTCTTATCTGCCAGCCACGTGATTAAAAAAAATCGACTCCGTGCGGGCATCAACTTGTGTACTTATAGGATTCGTTAAAATGCCCCCAAATCGAGAGGTTTACTTGGAGCCATTGAATAATTCTACTTTCTAGAGTTGTTTACATTTACATATACATATATTAGCGATGCAGCGAATAAAAACGAGTTAAACACTTGTAATTTAATGTATTATAATTAAACAACGATTATACTGAATTGTACTGTTTAGCAAAAGGATAATTCTACCCATGAACCCAAAGTATTTACGGACGGATGGCGTTGAATATGAACCTGCTTCTTGTACGTATAGGAGTGGATCGACTTTTTAGGCGTTAAGCAGACGGAGGCGCGGGCCGGTCAAAATGCCCGCGACGACACTCTTATTACTACTGTCATTAGATCTCATTTAGCCCGCGTATGTCGGACAAGCGACATGAGCTATTACGCGAACAAATGCAACCTTATAATCGTACAAATAAGAGAGCGTCGCGCGTCGCGGTCATTTTGACCACCCCGCCCCGCCGTCAGCTTATCGTCTAATGCGTCAGTTGTATTGTTAAACGCGTTCCATCCATAGGTTTTATAGGTTCTTTATTGAATTGTACTGAACTTAGCAAAACGGATAATTCTAGCACACTTGTCTAGATATTGCGCGCAGCGAGTAGTATTTGTAGGTCAGCATTGATAAAATAAATTTTAATAAAACGGGAGCTACGCTGCATAATAGATAACGACACGACACGCTAAGCGATAAGTTCGCGAAGGTATTTTATAAACAACTAACCTATGCCCGCGGCTTCGCTCGCCTGGACGTAATTTTTTGTCCATATCTCGTGTTCTACTCAACCGATTGTGTTCAAACATGCGTAAGATTTTAAATATATTTTAACGTATAGAAAGTCCGGACGACGAAATATTTAAGAACCAAACTCTTATCGCATCGATATCGTCACCGATTGCAAAGATTCTGATAGCAGTCGTTTCGTTGAAAATGTATATTGAATCATAAATAGTTTATGCCCGTAGCTCCACCCGCGTGAATGATGGTTATCGCATCTGCCGTCATATTTCTGGTTCTACAATCATATGGCAGATTATAAGTCTGACGAAGACATTTCTAATAAAAACCGCATTAAAATTCGTTCCGTAGTTTTTGTGTCCATCTCTAAATATCTCTAAAGGTTTTATATTATTATATAGATTATAGTAGAATCGGCGATATAGTAAAAAAACGCGAAAACAGACGTCCACGCGGGTGGAGCCGCGGGTATTTATGTTAGTAACACACATGCTGTGACTTAACGTAAGCTGAAGATGTTAATGACACGTCACTTTTAAAATTCACCACCAAAATGTGTTACCAACATAATAAAATTAATACAATTTTTAGTAAAATACTATTCAATACTAGCTAATGCCCGCGGCGTCACTCGGGCTTATCTCAGTTGAACGTCAAGACGACTTTTGTAGTCATCAACAACTTTTGAAGTTTTATAGCAATATACTTTTGACGCTATGTAGCATCAGCTATATAAATGACACCTGGATATGATATCAACTTTCGACGTTGGCTGTACGTAGCGTAAGTAACATTATCTGACTAATACGATTGAAAGCTATAGATCTGATTCACGGACAAGTCCACTTTACCGCTATACCCGTGTACAAGATGCGGAATTCCTAAGCGTCCAACACCCTTAAGTCAATATTTAATCCCCTAAGGGTGTAAAATAATAAACTTACCACATTAGATATAGTTTTCTAATCCGTTAAATAGCAGTAGAAATGTCAAATAAACCCAGCTGCGTAAAAAACTAAGAAGAAAAAAACAAGCACTTAGATGTCCTGTGGTCTAGAAACATAACAACTTGACAGTCGGGATCCATTTAAAAATCAGATTGGCTATCGAATAATGGATCCTGACTATTCAGTTGTTATGTTTCTAGACCACATCTGAATGCTTGTTTTTTTTTCTTTTTAGTTTTGTTACGCAGTCGGGTTTTTGATTTTTTAAATCATTTTTTTTTATATTCTTTTAAAAAACAAACAACGTCACAATAAAAATACTTATAAGACATTTACACAGTAGCATAATAATCGTGACATCCGCGGCGTTTATCACAAGTGTAATAAGTTTAATATCCTATTTTTTTTAAAATTTGGATTCCGTGCAAAGAAATAAGAGGGTTCCAGCGACTGGGACCGCAATAGCTGGGACCGCGGTTCCAGTTGCCGGTTCTATTAATAAAAACCTTAAAAACCAAAATCCATGCGGACGAATTCGCGGGCACAGCTAGTTTAGAAATATAAAGCGAGCCACGTGAATTAAAATTTTCGTTCTTGCCCACTTTCAAACTTCCCCCAAGGCACTAAATATAGATATGTAAGGATTCCTATTACGACATTCGTTTCGTCAAATTAAGGAAATAAGTTCATTTAATTTGGTAACAATAACGCCACGACTCAGTAACGCCACGTTTTTAAAACGCATGATTTCGTTTATTTTTGAAAAAGATTTTTTTTGAAATTTGAAAATGAAATTGGAAGTGAATTTGAAATTGATAATGAAAAAAAATATTTTGTTATTTGGCATGATCTGTCAAAATAAACTCTCTAATTGACGGCCTCTGGCGTAGCGGTAGTGCATGCAACTACGACAGAGAACGCGGGTTCGATTCCCGCTCAGTGCAAATATTTGTATGCCCGAACCCGAATATGTCTATAAGTAATTTATTAAATGAGTATTTTTATTCGCATTTTAGAAACCATAATACAAGCAAGTTAAACTATACTTACTTCCTCTCTAGAGAGCGGAGCTGTTTATATTATAACTAGCTGTTGCCCGCGGCTCCGCCCGCGTGGATGTCGAAATCCGTTTCAAAAACTATCCTATCTCTCAAGTTGGATCGAACTGTACATGGTGTGCGAATTTTATTATAATCGGTTAAGTGGTTTAGGAGTCCATTGAGGACAAACATTGTGACACGAGATTTATATATATTAAGATGTTTAGTTAAAGTTATTTTAAATGTTAACTAAGTTAAAATTATTTTAACCCTACGCTATCGTGGTTATCAAACCTTAAAAAATCCCTCACTGTTTGATTCATTAAAAAAAACAGGTTCGTGTGATTTCAAATCTAAATCGGATTTTGAAAAAATAATAGAAAATGTGTGATTTAAGCTAAATCAGATTTTGAAAAACTTATATTATATCTGATTTAGCTTTAAAATCACACGTTTTAAAAACCTAATTTTCTTGAATCAGACCACTAGCCGAAATAAAAATAGCTTCTATATTCAAAAGGAATATCATGACTCATTTTGTGCAAAACATTTTGCAAACTGCGCGCCACGCGACCGCCCGGACTGTCCGCCATGACACCACACCTTAATGAGTTGATATATGTTATTTTTATTTCTAGTAAATGTGCTGCAATCTTGTGAATAATTATGAAAGTGGAAGGATCGTAGCAAGTGGATGTTGTCTCTGCCTACCCCAGTCGGAAATATACAACTTTAAAACTGTTTAAAGATAATTATTAACAGTGTTGGAATATTTTTAGTATGAAAAAATAAGCGCTGTCAGTGCATAGTATACCTTGCCAAGATAAGGATAAAAATAATGATATTATAATTTCATAGTGAACATAAAATCGCAAATTAAATTTCGTACCCATTTTTGTCAATTTTTTATTTTTTATTTTTTATGATACAGTAGTGTTCAAAAATACATAACCTACCCATTTTTGTCAATTTTTTTTTTACGATACAGTAATGTTCAAAAATACATACAACCCTAAATTTTCACCCTTCTATCACCAACCCCTATTTTTTAATAATCATTTTAGTGGTTAAGAATTATTTTTTTATATTGGACACGTCCGCCTGAAGGTAAGCTAAAGGTAAAGTGTCAGGACCGTGGGTTTAGAAATAATTTATATGGCAAAACAACGTTCGCCAGGTCAGCTAGTTTTGTCTATAAAAGACTAAATTGTCCCCTCGACAGTTCGCTAGGTTTTTATTTGATGCGACAATGTCAATGTCGAATTAAGTATGTACAATCAAAGTACATTGTTATTCTTATCACTAAGTCCATTTGTGATGTGAATACTATCGTTATCGATAATTTATATATTACTGGTTGTTGCCCGCGGTTCTGCCTGAGTGGATGTCGGTTATCGCGACCAAGCATAGCCTATTTTCTTTGTGATTTCTCAAGCTTTATTCCATACTAGTTTTTGCCCGTTTGTCGCTTCCCATGTGAACTTAATCCAGGGGATAAAAAGCAGCTATGTGTTATTCCAGACTATATTTTTGTACCAAATTGCAGTCATTTCATTCGTCGAAGCATTGGCGTATCAATGTAAATAAAAAAAAAACACCAACACCAAATAAATCGCGATAGAATCAGTTGAAGTATTTGCCTAGTTTCGTACTCTAAATTTTATTTTATTTTAATAACCATCTATTTCAAAATTTAACCCTCTAAAACTCCTCACCTAGTTTTCGCACTAATTTTAGTCAGCAAACATCAACTTATCTTCTTTACATGAGCTTATTTGTTACACCGCTAGTTAAGTTTGAAAATCACAGATGGCGTTAGTAGTCGTCTTATTAGATTTAGGTGTGTTACTTTTGCCGCAACGATGTAAATTAATACAACAAAGGTGTCAAACATGACATAGATTTATTTTCGGTTGTAAGCAATAATATGAGCATATATATTACATACTAGCTTATGATCGCGACTCCGTCCGCGCTTATAGTTTTTTAATCATATCTCGGGTTCTTTTTAACCAATTTGAATCTAACATCACATAAGAATTTAAGTCTAACGAAGACCTTTCTGATAGAAAAAAAAAACAAATTAAAATACTTCCAGAAGTTTTGCGTCCATCGCATACAAACAGACAAGAATTTCAATTATTTTAATTTGCGCCAAGTTACAGACCTACCGACGATATACTGCGTAGCGCTAGTTCGACTTATAAATCAGGTTCGATTCCCGCTCAGTGCCAATATTTGAGTACTACATGAATATATAGGTACAATATGTATAATGTAATGTAGTTAGCAAAATAAAAGTATTTAATTTGTATAGCTAATAATTTACGATAACTTGGTTTAACTATAGAACTTTGATATCACCAGTGGGTTGCGGAGGTCAGTGATGGCACTTTCTTCACGGAAAATATCAAAGTACGACCGTTTTATAATTAGCCAACCCCAATTGAGTTAGGAAATCGTTCGGAGGGTTGTTTGAATGTTTCGCAAAACCATAAATTTTTTTGGGTTTTTATTGCGAAAACTGACTAAACTTTTCCAGATATTATCTATACAAATAAATAAAATTGTAGTGTTTGTTTGTAATATCAAAATGACTGGTTTTAAATCAATGTATATGAGCGGATTAGGATTTTGTTGTAAGCATCGTACGATACATAACATTGTATATTTTTAATAATAGAATATTATTTATTTTGGGTGCTATGGCGTACATTGGGAGATGCCTATGTCCAGCAGTGGACTGCAATAGGCTATTGATTGAATTGATTGATTGATTGAATATTATTTTATTATAATACAGATTTATTTTTGATGCCTTTGTAAATGTAATACAATTAAACTTACCATACTTGTGAAATAAATATCTTATCTTGAGATAGATGTATCATAATATTCATCATACATAATCTAACATACATATAATTGTTTATTATTAGGTTTCATTATAACCGCACACTCAGCAATCCGCAATAACGTAACATATCACAGTACCTTACAAAGATGTCGCCACTTTCTTGCTTATCATCAATAACCTTAACCTTGGATAGAATAACAAAGAATTCTATAAATATATACTATGTAACGATACGATACAAGCCGATAAGGCAACTGATACAAAAGGTGCTGATTCATTAGCTTATACACCATAGGTGGCAGGCAAGCACACGGACCACCTGATGGGAAGCGGTCACCGTGGCTTATGGACGTGTGCAACACCAGGGGCGGTGTAGACACCTTCTAATACCCTTCTTGAAGAACCACATAATTGTGGCTATGAAATCGCTAGTATAGCTGCAGAGAAAAGGACCCCACCAGCGATGTAAGGGTTAAGTTTTGAAGTAACTCTTAAAGATATTTAACGAATGTTGATGCAGCTTTTTATAAAATAAAAGTTATAAGATAAATATATAATAATGAAAAATATATCCTTCACAAAAATAGTCAAACTAGCGTAACTTAGTTTTCGATGTAAATGCAAAAATGCGTTTTCCAAGATGGCGGCTAACGCGTGCTGTTTCGGCCGACAGAAATTAGATTTTCTACTTAGGGGATTCTGACTTGATTCATTGTGACGCAAATCCATTTTTGGTGCTAAAATTCCTAGATTAAATGACTGGCTCTTCGGGATAAGGGAAAACCGTGTTTCCAAAAACTGCATAAGTAAAAAAGTCAGGTTTATTAGTGTCAGTTCTATTAATATTTGAAGGCCTCTGTGGCGTAGCGGTAGTGCATTCGACTGCTAAGACAGAGGGCGCGGGTTCAATTGCCGCTTAGTGCAAATACTTTTATGTATGAATATCTGTATGAAAATTCGCAATGAGGTCATCTGAAAAAGAACTAAAGTTACCGACATAGCTCGCAGAATAAGCAAGCTGAAATGGCAATGAGCTGGCCACATCTGTCGAAGGACCGATTGCCGTTGGAGGAAATGAGTCCTAGAGTGGAGACCGTGAGTCGGCAAACGGAAGGTGGGACGCCCCCAACCAGATGGATCGACGACCTGAAAAAGGTAGTTGGGATGGACTGGATGCGGTAGGCAGAGAATCGGGTGGTATGGCGCACATTGGGAGAGGGTTATGTCCAGCAGTGGACTTCGACAGTGATTGATTGAATGTCTTTTTGCATGGTCTGGGTGTTACATTATATTATGTATGTTCGGAGCGTTTGGCTGTTTGCATGAGTGTATAGTGTTTCTATGTGTGTGTAAGGATCTAGTCCTTTATATTAGCGTTTATCATGTTTCAAGTTTAGTATGAGAAATAAACCGTACAAATCAACACCTCTTTAAATTAGCAAGATTCCCTACAAGCAACATTGAACCTTATCAACCCTACATATGGTCGAGTTTCGAGCCGGACTACAAAACTTACCTGCGACGAAGCGGTCGACGCGAGAACAATAGAACCCATTTTTTTCTGTTACGAGTGAATATTGTGAACCGATAGTGCAATTCATCAAGTAAACAAGTTGACGCCATCTTAATTACGAAGTTTTAAATGTGATATATCTCGGTAATTACGTGACCTATATTGGATTTTCTTTTGGAATTATGTCTACCACACCCGAGCAATTATTGACTGAGTTGGAAGATATTGCGTTGTTATTGCAAAAGGCCCAAAGTAACCTTAAAAAGTGTCCGAAACGCAGACTGACTAAAGGATACATAGAAACACGTTTGCAATCTATTGACGAATATTGGCATAAATTTACTACGGCGCATCACAGTCTTCTCAGGACGATTCCGAAAGAAAAAAAGAATGAAATTCCATATTTTGCGAACGAGGATTACTTTGTTATGGAGGATTTATATTTATGTATGCAAGGTGATTTGAAGGACCTCTTAGCGACGATGATTACTACCATAACAAGTGATTCTGAAAACCCTAACACCAATAAATCTCACGAAGAAGATAATGTTAAGCTACCTAAGATACATTTACCTACCTTTTCTGGCACTTATGAAGATTGGACGGCATTCCGAGACTTGTTTACGTCATTAGTTCATAATAATTCTAAGTTACCAAAGGTTCAGAAATTGCATTATTTGAAAGGAAGTATTACTGGAGAAGCAGAAAGGTTACTCAAAACAATACAGGTAACAGAAAATAATTATGATCAAGCATGGAATTTGTTAAAAGAACGGTTTGGTAATAAGCGACTTATAGTGAATTCTGTCTTACAAACACTGATTAACCAAAAGAAGATACCTACTCAAGCGGCCCATCACATTAAGGCATTGTTAGATACAACCAGTGAATGCCTCAACAATTTAAAAAACCTGAATGTGTCAACAGATTCTTGGGATCCGCTTATTATATTTCTGACTGTTCAGAAACTAGACCCGGAGTCACACCAAGAGTGGGCGGAGTTTGCGTATAAGGATAACTTGGATGAACTACCAACATGGCAAGAACTTCGTAAGTTTCTCAAACTTAAATTTTGCACCCTAGAAATAGTTTCACCACCTTCAAGAGAAAAACCATCTAAGAAAAAAGAACTCACAGTCCACATGTCAACATCACCTGCCGCAAACAAACCAAAGACTTGTATCATGTGTAAAGAGAATCATACGCTATGCCATTGTAAAGAATTTACCAAACTGGAACCATCAGAGAGGTGTCAATATGTGAAGAACAACCAGCTGTGTTTCAACTGTCTTGCACCAGGACACTCAGCTAAGAAATGTCGGTTAAACATGTCCTGTCGCGTATGTCAAAAACGTCACCATTCGCTGGTTCATCAACATACGCAACGGAATACCACTACTCAACCAAGTAATACGCAAGCCAATCATCATGAAGTTCAGGAACAAAATGAAACAACAGATGCTACGGAATCAGTTGAACTCTCGTCACATTACTCCACAAGCATGTCTACAGCACTACTGGCTACAGCACTAGTACCAGTATGTAGTGAGTCTGGACGACTAATCATATTACGCGCATTAGTCGACCAGGGCTCACAAGCAACGTTCATCAGTGAGAGAGCCGCTCAGCAGTTAAGACTACAGAGAAAGCCTGCCAACGCCACCATCACAGGGGTTGGCTCCACCACAACTGCTGTGAAGCACGCTGCGTTCATTGAGCTACGGTCAAGACACGAAGAGAGCTTCAAGTTATCAGTGAAGGCGTACATCATGTCCACGCGACTTACAACCCACTTACCATCACAAACCATTACAACCAACACCTGGCCTCACTTGGAAGGTCTGGTTTTAGCAGACCCAGACTTTAATAAACGAGGACATGTTGATTTGCTACTAGGTGTCGAAGTATGTGCCCAAATCATGACAGGCAACATTATCAAGGGCCCCCCAGGTTCACCATGCGCTCAGAATACCAACTTGGGGTGGATTCTTTTTGGGAATATACACAAAGAAGGAAACAGAAATGATGTTGTTGTGATGCATCACAGTTTGCACTTGGACAAGATGTTGAAAACAATGTGGGAGCTGGATAGTGAAGACAAAATATTGTTAACACCAGAAGAACGAAAATGCGAAGACATTTACCAATCCACTCACACAAGAAACAAGGACGGTAGATATGTCGTCAAATTACCAACAAAAACGAATGAACTACTATCAATACAAGGAGGAACAAGAGCAATAGCTATAAGAAGACTTTACCAATTAGAAAAAAGATTAGAGAAGAATCCTACGCTGAAAAATGAATACACCAAAGTCATGAATGAATATATAAGCATGAATCATATGGAAGAGGTACCGAAAGAAGAAATTGACAACCCTAGCGTCTATCTACCACATCACGCAGTAGTTAAGGAAGACAAAGAAACTACGAAGGTGAGGATAGTGTTCAATGCATCACAAAAGGGTGACAATGATGTTTCATTGAACGATGAACTTCTAGTAGGACCTCAGCTACAAACTGATATGAGAAGCCTTATCTTGAGATGGCGGATGAAGAAGGTTTGCTTTGTAGCTGACGTATCACGTATGTACCGCATGATTTTGGTGACAAAGCAAGATCAAGATCTACAGCGTATTGTATGGAGGAGTGATCCTACTGAACCAGTTAAGGATTATCGACTTACCCGAGTTACGTTCGGAACAGCATCTGCTCCCTACTTAGCCGTTCGAACGTTACATCAAGTTGCTGATGATGAAGCTGCCATATGCCCTGATGCTAGTAGAATGATCAAAGAAGATTTCTATGTCGATGATCTGATGGCTTCAAAACATAATCTATCTGAGGCAATACACTCCGCAAAAAACATAGAGACTATACTGCAGAAAGGAGGGTTCACATTGCAAAAATGGTGTTCTAATGATGCTGATTTTTTGATGCAATTTGAACCTGAAAAACGGACTTCACACGTTAGCCTTGATATCACCCTTCATGGTACAATCACAGCCTTAGGTCTTCATTGGAACATGGGCAAAGATGTGTTTCAATACAGTCTCAACTTACCGTCTATGGCTAACACTGTCAGCAAGCGCACAATTCTCGCCGACATACAGCGACTTTTCGATCCACTAGGTTGGGTAGCTCCAGCCATGTTACGCACAAAGTTACTTATACAAAGGTTGTGGTTGCAAGGAGTCGGTTGGGATGACGATATAGATGAAGACATAAGACAAGACTGGACTGCACTGAGAGAGAGTCTTCAGCATCTCAATACAATCGAAATGCAAAGATGGTTGGGAACCACATCCCATAGTGAAGCAAGCGTCGAAGTTCACGGTTTTTGTGATGCTTCCACGAAGGCATACGCTGCAGTTGCTTACGTAAGATTTAAACAAGAGGATGGTAACATGGAAACCCAAATCATAGCTGCCAAGACCCGAGTAGCACCAGTGAAGCCTGTCTCTCTGCCACGCTTAGAGTTGTGCGGTGCCCTTCTCTTATCTCGATTGCTGAAACAAATTAAGACCGCCATGAGAATGCCTGATGAGAAGATATTCGCATGGACGGATTCCACAATTGTACTTTCCTGGCTGCTTGGTGACCCGACGAGATGGCAAGTATTCGTAAGAAATCGAGTCGTTGAAATACTGGATAACACTGGACCTAATTGGTTTCATGTACAATCAAATGACAATCCCGCTGATGTTGCGTCACGAGGAGAACACACTTTGGAGTTGAAAGAAGATCTGAAATGGTGGAAGGGCCCACATTGGCTAAGACAGGATGAAATAGTATTTAGCAGACCAAACAAGTTAAACACAAATTTAGAACGAAGAGAGATAGTACAAACAAATTTTAAGGCAGAAGAAGAAAGTCTAGAAAAGAAATTTCAGCAATATGATAGTTTACAGGAGCTTTTAAAATCAATAATTTATTGCAAAAGATTTCTAAAAGGAAAAGGCATGGAAAACAAAGAAGCAGTTATATCTACCCAAGAAATAGATGAAGCACTTAAGGCGTGCATAAGAATAGCTCAAAGAGAAAGTTTTAATGAAGAAATCACGAGTTTACTACAGAGGAAAGAAGTTAAGCGAGATAGTAAATTAAAAACATTAAACACTTACCTTGACAATGATGAGATTCTCAGGGTGGGCGGTAGATTACGACACGCAGATATAGCTGCAGATACTAAAAATCCAATGATATTAGACTATCACAATAATTTATCTAAGCTAATAGTAAAGGATGCTCACCTGAAGACGCTGCATGGAGGAATCCAGATGATGATGGCGTACCTTAGAACTAAATTTTGGGTAATCAAAGCCAAATATCTGATCAAAACCTGCATTCGCAAATGTTTGATATGTTCCAAACATAGTGCTGCTGCAAAAAATCAAATGATGGGCGATTTGCCAAAGGTTAGAGTTACTCCAGCAAAACCCTTTCTGAACAGTGGTGTGGACTTTGCTGGACCATATCAAGTTCTGGCATCCAAAGGCAGAGGGTCAAAAACGAACAAGGTTTATGTAGCTGTATTTATTTGCATGGCTACAAAGGCCATTCACTTGGAATTAGTTGGAGACCTCACAACTGAATCTTTCATTGGCGCTTTCAAGAGATTTGTCGCACGACGTGGAAGATGCTCACAAATATGGAGTGACCAAGGCAGAAATTTTGTTGGAGCTAACAAAGAGCTGGTAGACTCTTGGAAGGAAGCAAAATTTGAACTCAAGGGTCAAGTAGTGGAGACTCTTGCACTAGATGGAACTCAGTGGCACTTCATACCCGCATACAGCCCTCATATGGGTGGATTATGGGAAGCAGGTGTAAAGTCCATGAAGCACCACATGAAAAGGATTTTAACCAATCACTTAACCTACGAGGAGATGAGCACCCTGCTTTGCCAAATCGAGTCGTGTCTAAACTCCAGGCCGCTAAGTCCAATTGATGAGGTGGATATAGATAACCTGACCCCATTAACGCCTGGCCATTTTTTGATTGGCGAAGCTCCAATGACTGTGCCGCAGCCTACCCTTCAAGACGTGTCAATTAGTCATCTGTCACGCTGGAGGTACATTCAAAAATTACTTGGCGATTTTTGGACTAAATGGCAAGCAGAATACCTAACTACATTACAACAGAGACCAAAATGGCTTAGAAGATGTAAGGAGTTTGAAGTTGGTCGCATTGTTCTCATCAAAAATGAACAGCTGCCTCCTGGCAAATGGGCACTAGGTCGGATTGTCGCTAAACATCCAGGCGATGACGGCGTCACACGAGTATATAGCGTTAGAAGCGGTGACTGTGTGATTAAGCGAAGTTTCAATAAGCTATGTCCTTTGCCTATAGATATTGAAAATGATTAACGTTATTTTCGTAGTATTATTTTTATATTTTTGTGTGAATGATTTTATACTATTGCATGAGCTAAGCGTACATAATTATTTATGATTTCCATTGCAATGTGTATGACTAGTGCATATACGTGTTAATGAAATTTGTAGTCAGTTAATGGTTATTTTAATTCAGACTTGTTTTAAAGGTCATTATGCCCTTTGGTGGGCGGCATGTTCGGAGCGTTTGGCTGTTTGCATGAGTGTATAGTGTTTCTATGTGTGTGTAAGGATCTAGTCCTTTATATTAGCGTTTATCATGTTTCAAGTTTAGTATGAGAAATAAACCGTACAAATCAACACCTCTTTAAATTAGCAAGATTCCCTACAAGCAACATTGAACCTTATCAACCCTACAATGTATGTTTATCCGCATTCTAGGAACCATAACACAAGCTAGTTAAACTATGCTTCTAGCGAGCTAGAATCTAGAGAGCGCTGTGTAGAATGTCGTTGAATATTAAGAAGAATTGAATTTAATAAAAAGATTAGCACGTATTCTACTCCGGGAACCGCGCGGCAAACGCAATTTACTTAAATAACATACTGATGACGTCATCCGAATAAATGAATCATGTTTACTAAGAAGTATGCGAGGTGAACTTTTCTTGAATAACATTTCGTAACGCAAGCATTCTCTAAGAAAGGATATACGAGAAATAAAATTTAGAAATACAACTAAGTATTAATAATAACTATTACTTGCATACACATCTTGTATGCATAAAATATTTAATTTACAGCGTAATGGTCAAATTTTTTCCTCGTGATCAAATCAGTTCGACAAAATAGTGATACCTATAAGAAGACACCTGGAAGAACCGCGCCGGATAAGGTGAGAGGGGGGTTGATAATTTGATTTTTGTTATTTATTTATACTTGCTCTATTGTTGTAAATTTGTCATCAGAAAAGTGCAACAAGTTACATTATCTATGTATACCTATTCTTATAAGATTGTAAATTAGCTGTGTCTGTACGTAGAAGATATTAAAAAAAAACCATTTGGGTTATGTGAAATGAAAGATTTTTAACGCAAACATTTTGATTTGTAGAAAACTAACTAAAAAACTAGCTGCCTCGGCGAACTTCGTACCGCCATATTTTCCACCCGCGTGCAATTCCGTTCCCATTCCTGTTCCCGTTCCCATTCCCATTACTATTCCCATTCCTATTCCTATTCTCATTCCCATTCCCATTCCTACTACTACCTACTACTACTAAATACTAATCCCGTAACGTAAACATAAACTTCTCTCACATAATAGAAAAAGTTTGTATGAGAAAAAGAAAAGTTACTTTCTGAAATTTTCTGTACAACTGTTTTATTATTTTTTTTTCGTAAGAACCTTCTCCCGATAATAACAAACACAACAAAAAAAGAATTAGTGAAATCGGTAGAGCCGTTGGTGAGTTATGCGCTTACCAACACATTTTGCGATTCATTTTTATATTATAGATTTTAGAGGGGGCGGGAGGTCTATCTAGTCTGCGTTAGCCACTAAAGTGTTTGCACGCAAGTCGTTTTTTATTTTTTTTGAGGAGATAAAATCGAATGACATTAGAAGTACCTCTCTATGTTAACAGATGGCGTTATTATTATACCCTGTGTAAAAATATATCTTATCATGACCTGAATTTGAATACTATATTTTATGAGTGCACGTCGGTGGAAAGACATTATGTAATCATGATTGTAAGTTATAATGTTACTTATATATTCACGGGTGAAAGGCAAAATGTGGTAAGCTGGGTACATTGGATTTTCGAAAAAAAAAAAAGTCCTAAACCGCATGAAAAACACTTCATAAGCAGAGTGATTATCCTCTCCTGTCTTTTCCTTACCTCCTATCCTTGTTAGAATTAACATCAAAATATGCATCTAAATCTAAAATACTACCTACTAGCGCCATCTTTCGAGTATTTAATATTGTTGTGTACCTAGCTGCATAATTCTCCTTAATCAAATATCAGTCTATGAAAAGCCATTTCGTGTGTTTCAATAATATTCTCAACCTATCCTATCCACTAATTTAAAAAAAACTAGGGTTTTGTTAAAAAAACAATTTTGAACGTATTTTTTTTCTGGAATTCCTGTCTGTTTCTCCCCAATAGAAGCAAAAACTATTGGACGAATTGAGATGCGGTTTTTCTATTAGAAAGGCCTTGATCAGACTCTAAATCTGTCGTGTTCGATTGCAAATGGTTGAGTAGAACCGGAGATATGACCGAAAAATGATAACCTTACCATCAGGCGAGGTAAAGTCATTTTGACGTGTCCTATATAAAAAAAACCGATCTCCGGCAGGCAGACCCGCGGGCATCAGCTATTATGTTTTCATAACTGTGTTAAGGATTCGTTACAACGATTTTATTATTTTCTATTTCAAACCAAATTAATTAAATTTTATTAGCACAACATGATTCATTATAATATTTTTGGTAGCCGAACTCGTGAATGTCGGGTTTTTATCGAAACTTTTTGACATATTTATATCCGTTTCTACTCAATAAATTGGAATCAAACATACGGCACATTTTAAGTCTAACCAAGACTTTTCTAATAAAAAAACCGCAAAATTTAAAATTCGTACAATAATTTTTGCGTTCAGAATTCTAAAAAATATATATATTTGTGTTCAGAATCGTTCATAATAATTTACTATTATATAATTTAATAATAAGACTTTGTTTGCTTTTTCTGTAATAAAAAAATTCTAAATGAAATGTTAAAAAAAACAACAATAAACATAACCTACGTAGGTATTTTTTTAAATATCTCCAATGTACAGACACAGCTAAGTACAGATACCGGCACGTAACTTGGCCAGGTTTGGGGTAAGTTCGCGCATCGTGCACTTTGAGCCAATCAAATGATTCAAAGTACGAACGAACGAAACGTTGATTCGCTACAAGACGACTCTCGGAGACATTTGATTGGTCCGTCAAGTGACGTCAAGTGACGGACCAATCATATGTCCGCGACGGCGCAACCGCGTCTCCCGAGACCTAAAAATCGACCTTTGCGCATATGACGCGTCGGGCCAATTTACGTGCCGGTATCTGTACCTAATTTAATTTTGCAAAAAGACTAAGATTTCTCATAAAAACCCTAGAAATCTACGCGGGTTAAGTAACTATAAATAAAAAATCACAAATAAATATAACATTATCTATGGCTCCATCAATCATCATTAGCGACTCGAGCTCGACCACAGACAATCGTAGATAAGTAGCCTCTCCTACGTTACGTCACGATAACCAAACCAACCGCGTGGTTACACTGGTTACCACGGCAGATAAATATTATACTGGACGTGCGTTACTTGTGGTGGCAGGACGCTTTTTATACTACTAAGGTGGGTAACAACTGTAACAACTTCAAAAACAAAACAATCGAAACTTCTAGAAAATCTAGAATCTATTTATCATCCCAGCATCAATCGTCTAAATCTATACTAGGTACCTATTATAAAATTGTAAAGTAGCTGTGTCTATAATAACCGCGGTAGCCTAGTGGTTTGGGTAATGGACTGCTGAGACGAGGTCTCGGGTTCGATCCCAGGTTCACCATGGCACACACCAATTTCCAGTCTAACTGTGATGCGGCTGAACTTCGATATTTTCCGTGGAGCGACTGCCATCTGACCTCCACAACCAATGATCATTATGACCAATGGCGATATCTAAGTTCCAAGTTGGACAGGTTGGACTTTTGTGGGCTCCAACTACCAGTAACGACTGCCATAGATGTTTGTATGGCAACCGAGACCGACGGCTTAACGTGCTCTCCGAGGCAGTAATAAACCCGCGATAAATACACACATAACTTCGAAAAGCATCGAAAAGTCATTGGTGTGTGCCATGGTAAACCTGGGATCGAACCCGAGACCTCGTCTCAGCAGTCCATTACCTAGACAACTAGGGTACCGCCAGGTACCGCGGTTGTCAGATAAATCGTGACAAAATCCGTTTAAAACAGTTTTCTTTTTAGAGTATTAAACTGTTCATTTCAATATACCAGTCAATAAACTAATTTATGCATATTTATTTATACACATACACATTTTACATACTTTTCAATTTCAAGGTTATTTTAGATTTATTATACATTTTAAATTATGATCGGTAGGTGTGCGGTAAATCCATGGATTTTCCAGCACCCGCCATAATGCGCGTGCGGTGCAAAAGTTTGAGTTACTTTTGGCCGTAAGGATTTATTGTGGTGATGACATAAAATCATGTTATTTTGAACCGACTTCAAAAAAGGAGGAGGTTCTCAATTCGACTGTTTTTTTACCTCAGAAGTTTCGACTGGGTGAACTGATTTTGATGATTCTTTTTTATTTGATAGCTGGCACTTCCCGTGTGGTCCCTTTTTAATTTGGTCCGTTGAAGTCAGTGGGAACTATGGGAAGCTATTCTTAGGATAACATCGAACCAGCAACCTCTGGCGTAGCAGTCGAACGTAGGCGTAGTGACGTAGCGGTATAGGCGCTACGTCACAGAGTAACATCACATAACATAAACTCACGCCTATATCCCCTAAGGGGTAGGCAGAGGTGCTAGCACCCACAATGTTACGATTTTGACGGCCTCTGTGGCGTAGCGGTAGTGCATGCGACTGCTACGCAGGAAGCGTGGGTTCGATTCCCGCTCAGTGCAAATATTTGTATGCATGAATATGTCTATTTGCATTGGTCTGGGTGTTTCTATGTATAATAAGTATGTATTTACAAAAAAAAACTATGTTTATCAGCATTCTAGAACCCATAACACAAGCTAGTTAAACTAAGCTTACTTTGGGTCTAGGGAGCGATGTGTAGAATGTCGTAGAATATTTATTTATTTAATAATTTGAGAAACATTTTAGAGATTTATTCAAATTCAGTTATTGATGGTCCCAGGCCCTAAATCTAATGTGAGTTTAGCTACAAATAAGTAAGTCATGATCATGATACATCATACATAAAATATCTACATACATACGGATTGATATTCGGCGGCCTCTGTGGCGTAGCGGTAGTGCATTCGACTGCTACGACTGGGCCGCGGCTTCGATTACCGCTCAGTGCAAATATTTGTATGCATGTATATCTATTCGCGTTTATAATACGTATGTATTTACAAAAGAAAATGATGACCAATAGGGGTGGCATACACAATTAAATAGGCTTCATGACAATTTGCTCTCATTTCATTATAATGCTGATGTGATATTACGCGAATGCATCATTTTCACAGAGTCAAAGTCAAAAATCATTTATTCTGTATAGACCATTTTAAGCGGCACTTACAAAACGTCAAAATTATAAATATTTAAAACTAGAAGCAAATGGACCACCGGTTCGAAACGCGGCCCAGACCTGAGAAGACTCCGGCAAGAAACTCAGCGGTTTTTTTTTTGGTCTATTTACAACAATTGCCTTAGTCTAGATACAGTGTTACTTCGAGTAACATAGTTGAGTGAACAGTTCATTTCCAAGCTTCTTTATCATCCAAATAATCTTGAATTTTATAGTACGCTTTTTACATGATTGGTCAATGCGTCAGATCGGATATCCTGGGAATAAGTTCCCATAAGTTGCGGGAACGGGATCAGTATTTCCCGCAGGCAAAGAACTAGTACTATATAAGCTACATAGTGCATTGAAAACGTGCAATCACCAACGTACACCTACGTGATGACATCATCACACCTCACACCTGTATCAGCGCGTTCACTTTTCTAAGTATTCTGTACTGTTTATATACAATTGCATTACTTAACTAATGAAGTGATAAACGGTAAGGTTAAGCGACGTGTGCCGCGGTCTGGAAATGGATGGGTGACCACTTAAATATACTACCTTGGGCCTAGAGAAAGCTGTAATTATAGGATGGCGTGGAATATTCACTTCTCTTAGTATTCACAGCGTTGAAGTGATGAACGGTAAGGTTAAGCGACTTGTGCCGTGGTCTGAAAATGGATGGGTGAACACTTAATATTTATTGATGAAGTCGCTACTACAAAATATATTCTACAACATTCTACACAGCGCTCTCTAGACCCAAAGTAAGCATAGTTTAACTAGCTTATGTTATAGATGGGTTCTAGAATGCGGAAAAACATACCTACTTATATGATAACACAATGTAGTAAAATATGCTGACTTTGGGTCTAGAGAGCGCTGTGTAGAATTTTGTAGAATATTTAAATAAATGAATAATAAATAAATAAATACTCTACGACATTCTACACATCGCTCCCTAGACCCAAAGTAAGCTTAGTTTCACTAGCTTGTGTTATGGGTTCTAGAATGCTGATAAACATACTTATATACTTTTTTTTGTAAATACATACTTATTATACATAGAAACACCCAGACCAATGCAAATAGACATATTCATGCATACAAATAATATTTGCATTGAGCGGGAATCGAACCCGCGCCCTCTGCGTAGCAGTCGCATGCACTACCGCTACGCCACAGAGGCCGTCGCCGATTTATTTATTATTATTATTTATAAGTAGGTATACGTACATTTTTTTTGTAAATAAATATATTATACATAGAACTAATGGTATCGGACATTAACCAACTAAAACCGCAGGTGTTTTTTCGTTTGCCTGTGTAGCAGGGGAGCCAGGTGTGTTCTAGGAAAGTACTAGAACCCCGATCGACCTTGGTCAGTGGCTTTAGCGACCCCTACGGTTGTTTTGGGGAACAATTCCCTCCTATGATAAACGGTATGATCAAAAACACCTTTCGATTGCCCTGAATAATAATATCAAGTTATAATCTCCATTTTAAAACGAATACATTCCATTATGTATTTTAAGTTTGAACAAGACCTTTCATATAAAAAAAACCACATCAAAATCCGTTCAGTAGTTTTTGCCATTTGCGTCAATCGCACACAAACAGGCAAGAATGCCAAAAATTTTGTGTTCAGAATCATTTATTATAACATAATCGAAGTATTTTTACATCTATGGCAGTCTTTTCGGGTATTTGAAGCCCTAAAAAGTCCAACCAGTCTAACTTGGAACTTCGATATCGCCATTGGTCATAATGACCATTGGTTGTGGAGGTCAGATGGCAGTCGCTCCACGGAAAATATCGAAGTTCAGCCGCATCACAGTTAGACTGGAAAGCCGACCCCAATTGAGTTGGGAAAAAGGTTCAGAGAATGAATGAATCGAAGTATTTTTTACATAGGTATCTCCAATGTACCTACAGACACAGCTACTATACAATTGTATAATAGTATAGATAGATAATAACCTGAAGTTCTTTGGGACAGTTTTGAAACAATTCTTCAAAGAGGTAAACTTGTCTGCGACTTTTAAAAGAACTATCACGAGCCCCCGTAGACAAGTGTCATAGCGTAAATCGCTATCGTTTCGAATAGATTAGGTCAACCAATCACATCCAAGCTCGTCGTCGGCGTACGATGCGCGCGCCGCGGCGAAATCACGAGCTGGAGTGTGATTGGTCGACCTAAACTATTCTATTCGATACGATTCGATCGAATAGAATAATTTTGCCACTTGGCTACGGGCACTGCTGTTACAACGCCAATCTATCAGAAATTGTTTCAAGGTGAGCACAGTGCTGCCATCTATCAATTTAGATAGGAACTATGACATGAAACGGCAATTTTAAACGACTTGTTGACGATGAGCTTAGCACCAAATGTGGCTCAAAACTCGCCAAGAGTGGCGTAAGAAGCCCCCTTCCTCCCTACCCTTCCAGGTTCGACAGCACGAGTGTGACGCCCCTGGTGTTGCACACGTCCATAGGCCACGGTAACCGCTTCCCATTAGGTGGTCCGTGCGCTTGTCTGTCACCAAGTGGTATAAAAAAAGAAGAGTAGGTATCATGATGCCGACCCCAATTAAAAAAAAAGACAGGAGATTGTGTTAAGCAAAAGTTACCCTCTTAGACCAAATTACCTAGTTTTTTACTTTTTTATTAGGCTGTTAACTGTTATAGCAAGTATGGTTACCATGCCAAAATAGAAAAGCCGGCCATTGATTGAAATTTGGCTCCATATTTTGCATTCATGACATTGGTTTATAAAAAAAAAATGTTATCGGGGGATACGAGGGTTGCCAGATGTCCGGTTATGGACCGGACAGTCCGGTTTTTTATTAACTTGTCCAGTCAAGAAAATCTACGTAAACCGGACAAAACACTGTCCGGTTTTCACTAAAAAGAGCGAGTTTAATTACTAAAAATTACCCTTAAACCGCTCTCAAACCGTTCTACATTTCTTGCTCCGCAAAAAAACGTGAAGAATTGAAGAAGTGCTTTAATTATTTTGAATGTGAATACAGAGAAGTTATACGAAACCTACAAGATGGCTCAGTTTATTTAAAGCTCTTGACAGAATGCTTTCGTCATGGGTGTCGTCAAAAAGGTACTTTTAGACCTAGGTCCTGTACTCCTACGGGCTATCTTATCAGATCAGGAAGACGAAATTGCAAGTTAAACTTCGCTACGTGTAATGAGCTATATTTATGAGGTCCCTCTGACAATATTTGCGAGAAATTGGCTACTCTTCAAAGTAGTTTCTCTGCACTTGAAGGAAATACATTTAATATGTGTTGCAATTTTTTTACCAATGAAACAGCATTACGCTGAAATTTATAGCAAACACTCAGGTTTACTGCTCCTTAAACCTGTAAGAAAAGCTTCTAAGCCAATGCAATTAAAAGATAGGTACAGCCGTTTATGCCGCAAATTTCACACTCGCAAGGGATTCAAAACCTACAGGGTGCTTCCCGTGAACTCAAAATCTTGAAATTTGGTACGAAGCAACGTCTTATAGCACAGATAAAGGAAAAATTGTGAGAACCGTAAATTTTTGTTAAGTAGGTAAGTACTTAAATCATATATAATAAAATATTTTTACTTATCTAAATTCTTTAAACTTACTTTTTACTTATATATTACACTACAGGTTTGTACGGAACCCTCGTGTGTGAGTCCGACTCGCACTTCGCCGGTTTTGATACCTAATAATTAAAAAAATAAATTTTGTCCGGTTTTTTTTTCTTAGACATCTGGCAACCCTAGGGATACCCCGTGTTATGTGTATTTTTATATATCTCCAAGTCTATTATAATATGGTGTATGATATATTTCAACGTTTGTGTTGTTATTAGAATAAAATATTATCTACTCAGAAGAAAATTTCTTAAGTTAAATTACTTCTTGACTGATTGACTTTGCATAAATTCACTGCGGGTAATATCCTCGTAAGAATAAGTAAATATTTTCCCTACGGAAATTCCGGTGCAGTCATTCATAATTCCGAAATAAGGCGTGGTGAAGCCATATTGAAAAAATAAAAATTAAAAAAATCTACGACATTCTACACAGCGCTATCTAGACCCAAACTAAGCTTAGCTTAACTAACTTGTGTTATGGTTTCTAGAATGCGGATATACATACTCAGATACATAACTTTTACATACATAATACCTATACATAGGAACACCCAGAACAATCCAAATAGACATATTCATACATACAAATATTTGCACTGAACGGGGATCGAATCCGCCGCGCCTTCTGTCGTACAGTCGAATGGACTACCGTACCGCTACGCCACAGAGGCCGTCAAAAGAGTGCAACTTTCCTCACTTCGTCAAAACCAAAGTATCTACGTACCTATTTAAGTTTTACCCATGACTAATATTATAATGTTTCTTAATCGAAGTTAAGCAATGATTACAATAACAGTAAAGATAACAAATCACAATAAAACAATCGACCGGTTTGACAAATAATATCAAAATTAATTATCTACGTTCAACTATGGCTTCATTTCAGCCATTTTGTTTTAATGTCAATCCGCATGCCTTAATCATTTTTATTTAAAAAAAAAAACTAAAATTCGAATTTAGAATCCAGTAGAAAAAGTAAATAGAAGCAATATTATATCTATACATACTTGTATGAAATTGGAGTGTCTTTTTGTAGTATTAAAATAACCGCTTTTTACTAAGTGCATTTAGATTTATACACATTTTTATACAATTTTTGTCTGTCTGTCTGTTCGTTTGCTCTGGCTAATTTCTGAAACGACTGGACTAATTTTGAGGGGACTTTCACTCGTAGATAGCTAATGTAAGCAGTAACTTAGTCTACTTTAATTTTGAAAAAAATAAATAAAATTAGGGTTCCGCGTCAAAAAAAATAAAACCAAAAATCTATACCTACGCGGACGAATTCACGGGCACAACTAGAATAAACTAAATTGGACTGAATACTTACAAATTAACATTTCATAACTATTTGAGTTCCTTTTAAAACGAGCGAGAATAAGCAAGTCGATAAGCAACGCAGGTTTATAACATCTTCGTATAATATTTCCTTATTCGCGTTACATCGACGGTTCATCTACTCGTATATCTAACGAACGCCTTGTTAGCACCGCAATGGATGTTATCATAGCTAGTCTGCAATTGTTCAGTACATTACTAGCTGGTTATGAATAAACGGGTGCGGGCCGGCCCCTTGCGTCGATTGAGTCACGAACACCGCACTGTTTCCTACCACTGCATTATATTAAGATAATAATGTACAGCTCTGTTCATTGTTAACGATATACATTGCTTTATCGGTACAAAGGTTTTGTTTAGCTGCTAGATAAAACTAGCAATGTATTAGTAACATAATGCGTCTATCGGTAAATAGTAATGGTTATTAGCATGGCGGGTCTCAGTTGACACGTCTTATAGAGTCGACGGTTGAGTTTTTTTTTCTGCAGCTCAGAGGAAGGTGATTTGTATACAAAAAAAATAGTAAGGAGGAAATTGATATGATTTTTTTACTTGTGGGAAATTTTAAAAATGGAACGTGTAATAGACCAACTGTGTTATATTTTTAAAAGCGGGAAACGTGATTTGGAATTGATTTAAGGTCTTCTTATCCGCAGTAATCTATGTAGGTAATTTATGTATCAGTAAATTGTTTTCTATCAATCTATTATTATAAAATTGTAAAGTAGATGTGTCTATACATTGGAGATATTAAAAAATATTAGGGTTATGTTATAATGAACGATTCTGAACACAAAATTTTTTTTTTCGGTATTTATGTCTGTAAACGGATTTTGATGCAGTTTTTTTTTCGAAAGATTTTGGTCAGACTTAAAATCTTTCAAATTTGATAATAATCAGTTGAGTAGAACTGGAGATATATTAAAAAAAACGCGAAAATCTACGTCCACGTGGGCGGAGCCGCGGGCATAAGCTAGTTGGTAATACAATAATAGATGCGGATGTTTTTTTTAAACCGTAATATCAGCAATTGATAATGGCAACCGTTTGTACGTTGTAGATTTGCAAATTGTGTAACATCGAGACGGTTTTATTGCTGAGGTTATGAGTAGGTATAATATGATATAGAATGACGAGAATATCGCCACAAAGACATTTTAAACAACCGCGCGTATCAAAATGGCGGATGTGTTCAAGACTAGTTTGTCGTTTTTAGTTTATTTTAGTTTGGCACGTTACTTTGTACGTTGAAACGGTATTTATTTTTCTGTATTGACATTTTTGACTAGCTGTGCCTGTAATTTCACCTATTTGAGGCCGTGTGGCGTGCAAAAAAGGTATTTTTTTGCGCGGGTCCCTAATTCTTTTTCAAAAAAAAAATTAGCGTATTATGTTACTTATTCCCCAGCAAAACTCCCGTCCAAATTGGTCCAGCCTTTCCAGAGAATACCTCATTCAAGCTAACAGAAAAACTAATTATAAAACCAGTTTTTTTAATATTGCAAACAGACATTTTATTCTTATTTTTTGTATAGGTAGATAAACTTTTCTATGGATAATCATTTTATTATGGGAGCAGTAGTGCAGTTTTTTTTTTTCACTGAACAAAAATACGTTGTAAGTACTTTACATTTTTACTAACATTATAGTAGTATTTTTCTTTGAAAATAAAACAGTACTTTGTTTTATTTTCAAAGAAAAATACTATTATAATGTTTTAAGGAAATAAATAAGTAGTTTACAACCTATTGTACTCGTATACATGCGGGTGCAGTGTTATAGATAATTATTCAAAAGTATGTATGAACAAAAAATATTCCCGGGTTGGTCTTATCTGCCTGAGTACCTGAAGTTTGTACACAAAGGGGTGTAGATAATGGCCGGCCACCCATTGTCCGATATCGCAAAATAATTCCATTTAGTAAGTTTGGTTTAATTTCGTGTTATTTTTTTTCAACTTCAGGGTCACTGGGCCCAAGTTAGTAATAATTGAAAGAAATAAAAATCGAAGCAAAAATATATTTTCTTATACTAGGTACTTATGTGGCAGACGACTTATTTAAATTATTATTATTATTATATTTTTATAACATATTTATGACTAGACGTCGGATTTCGCGATTTTTGACTGTCCATATAGGTATCTTGTTCTACTTAACCGATTGTTATCAAATATGCGTGAGATTTCAAATCAGCTACGTAGAGATATAGCGTGTTTGGCAGTTTTTTACCGTCTCTACCATGGCGAGTGTTCCGATGAGCTCTTCCAATTAATCCCACTCTCTCCTTTCCTACACAGAACTACACGTGCCAGACTGAGGTATCACCCGCACACGGTGGCATCAATTCCATCAAGAACCAAGCGGTTCGGTGCCTCTTTTATTTGCCGCACCATAAAGGCTTGGAATTCTTTACCAGCGCATGTGTTTCCTTCCTCCTATAGTCCCGGGGCCTTTAAGCGGGGCGTGAAAAAGCATTTGATGAGGCCGTCAAGCTGAGGGCCGCCACTGTAGCACTACCGGTGCATGTGATGGTGGCCCCAGTCCTGAGACTTTGCCGTTCGCTTATCATCGGGCGAGGTGGAGTCATTTTGACGTGTCCTATATAAAAAAAAAAAAAAAAAAAAATTTGACCGAGCTTTAAAAAAAAAACCCAAAAAAAAATATTTGATCACAATTTGAGCCGCAGGCATAGTCAAGTTTTTAAATATTTAAAAAAATAATTATTTCTAACATACCTACATTAGAAAACTATTAAGTACGAGTATATCCGTTATTTTTGTAGGTATTTTTACATTCAAGTTTAAATATAATTATTGGTATTTTAATACATTAGAAAAATAAAGAAAATTATAGTAATAAAAATTGCGCAGCAAAACCATTTCACGCGGGCAGAGCCACGGTCAAAAATTAGATATAAATACACACACATGCTTATAAAACATAATTAGCGAAAAAAAAAACTAAATCTATGGTACAGATGAAGATTATAATATTCTTACCGTGAAACGGAACAAAAGTCCTTCACGCGCGCAACTAAGGGTCAAGGTCAAATTTATAATAATATTGACTCCGATCATTTAAAACTGGCTCCAAGTTTTTACTTTTATGGTTGTTTACAAAAAAAATGTCTGAGAAGTAATTCTTATTAGGTATACCTAGATATTTAAGGCTGGGGTGGCCCACCTGGGGACACCGTGGTTTTCGAGGGAGGTCATCTGGACACCATAGATGATACATAGTCCGTCCGGGTGAGAGGGAAATGTCTTATGGGCTGCCTTACACCCCGGTGTCCATAGTGCATTGACCCTCAACCGAGAGGGGGAAAGGGGGTTTACGTGGGAATTTTTGCACGAAAAAAAAAAGATATGGATAATGATGTAAATTGTACCACAAGATTTCCTTACTACTGACGCATAATATTGATGTGGTGTGTAGGAACACGTAAGCGTTCGGTGTAAAGATGATGCGGATCTTATGCAATCTGCTGAAAGTCCAACAACTATTTTTGCGTTCGATTGGTTTGATTTTTGAACGGTTTTTTTTAATTTGACCTGTTTGTTTGGGTCAAATCTAGTAATTGAAAATTGACCCCCTTTCCAGTTGCTGGATTGATCTGATATTTGGCGTTAAGTACGTAAAAAGTTTTAAAAAATAAAATTTTTGCTTAGTTTATATAAATTAAACAAAAATGACTAACTTGAAAATTTTTCTACGATTTAATTATATATTTAAACTGTAGTGTAAACTTTACTGTAGTTAAATAAAAAAATGGCGACATATTGGTGCTCGCACACGGTCTATTATTGTCATTTCCATGTGTTATTTGTTCCTTTATCTCTTTTACCTGTGCGTGTTCTCAATAAACACGTGCGTTTCCTTTCTTTCTTTCTTACTTATATTAATATTTTGCTCTGTGGGATTTTTCAAATTTAAATGTCTATTTAGACCGGACTATTAGGTTAAATTTCACGAGTGAAATACTATTCAACTTAACTGGATTCTAACGTTTTAGAACGAATAAAATTTCACAAATTATGGAAATTGAGATGAATTAAACTGCTTTTGGTATCACCGAAGTAAAAACCCAATTGAGCTGAACGTAAAATCCAGCGTTACTCAATTATTTTTGATATCCTAACTATGATCACTATAAAAAAACTTATGCAACTTTTTTACAGGATGAGTTCCTGTAAAAAAGTTATAAGTATAGTCTTAATAAAGTTTTAAAAAAAATAACAGAATTACGTAAACAAAAATTATTTGCACGTGTACAACCCGCATTTAGACTACAAATCTAGATTTTTCTATCATTATGAGTTTTATTACACTATGCATAAGGTCAAGGTCATTTAAGGAGAATTACTTCAAAGCAATAAATAATAATAATTGTAATTTAGGATTTTAGATTCACATGGTCAAAATAAAAAATAATTGATAAATATCCCGTCTACTATTAGGTATAGTATAATAATAATGTAATTTTTTCAAAATTCTTATATAATCTTCTGCATTTCTTCCCGTTCTTCATTTAATGATAAAAATGAAGCTTATGAATATTTGAAATAGTGCCCAGTTCCGGCAATACCCTTTTCAAGTAAACAAAAATTGTTGTTGCGTAATGTAGGTGTTTTTATGTATCATGCACCTAAAATAATTGAGTAGATTTAGTTTGAATAACAAAAACAACTAAAAATATTTTTCATGAAATAAATAAGGTTGATTTTTTATATCCGAATTGGTTGGTGTTACAAACTTGTAATATTTATCTATCAACAAAAGGAGGGAAAGAAAATCGAAGTCTGTTTTTTTTTTTTTTGCTTTTCTGACGTGTACCTAGGTACGTCGCGTTATAGTGTTGATGCAATGCATGTAAAAACGATGTTATGTTGTGACGGTTTTTTATTACACTTATTATATAAAAAAAGTATTTTAAATAAAATTTGACAAGTAAATAGTTTTGTAATGTCTGGTAAGTTATATAAGTACTTATAAATCGTAGCAAGTGGAAAGATGTTGTCTCTGCCTACCCCAGTGGGAAAAAGGTGTGATTTGTTATGTATGTATAAAATTTTAAGAATGAAGAGTAGTAAGTAATAAAATACCACATGTCACCTATTTTTTTATAAGATGTGAACATACTCTTGCCTGCGAAAATACCATCTTGAAAAAAAAAACCGTTTATAATTTAAGAAACGCGCGGGAATCGCCACTGGAGGTAGATAGTAACTTACTATTCTGTTATATACTTACTTTAATCTTTTTTTTTAATGGATATTGTCGTTAATCGCAGTCCTGGTGATTTTAAATCATTGACGATTTTATTTATTTCAATTTTGCATACGTAAGTTTGCAATATCAACATTATTTAGGTACCTACTTAATAAATAAAAGGTAAGTACTACCTACTATTAGATCGATATTTTTATAAAACCGACTTTATGAGATGAACATTTCCAAAGCTTAGATTTAAAGAAAAATCATGCAGTTATTTTTCTTGTTCGTAAATACGTAAATATGTAGTAATGTCTAATTTCAATTTTATTAATAAGTATACGACATTTTTATAAGAGAGGGTAATATAAATTTAAATTAAATTTGGCGATGTTCAATAATTAGGTAATTTTGAACATTTTACAGGAACAATCTGCACTATGGGCGGATAATTTTTAATTGTGAGCCAAAAAAATAATTTTGTTAAAGTTAAGTTGTGTGGTTTATAATATAATGTGATCATATAATTTTATTAACTAAAGTTATTGATCAAACGCAATATAATTATAACTGTAAGTACTATATAATAATTTTACTGGAGAATAAACAAGTTTTGTCTTCAATTTACGCAGTAAATTTTGCTTAATAAAGTAATATAACACCAGAGAATAACTATATACCTAATAGATAGGTACATTTAGTATAGTAAGTAAGTACCTAATTGTGGTAAAAACAAAAATATACGAGCGGTTGACTGCCATTAAGTACCTACCTAATCAGTAGCAATACGGAATTATGTTAATAGTGTGATTCACAGGCAATAGAGACTGTTGCATTTTATAAAATATCTTCATTTAATATAAATTGTAGGTACTATTATTTTTACACAGCGTTCATCATAGCACAGTTTCCCGTAAGAAAATATGACGACATCGAAAGGTCACCGTGTAAGGCGTTTACCAGAAATTGAATGTGATTCTCAAATTATTACCTACTGTTGTTAAAACAGGTTTTCATATTAGCGCGGTGAATTAGTTTAGTATGAGAGTACTTATAAAAATACTGAGTGAGTAAAACAACGGAGTGTTCCTCGCGTGTCATTATCGCACAATGAGCACGTGATTTAAATTATCCGCATAAGTATATTGGTGACGCAATTTTACTCAAATTCGTCAAACGCCTATAAGTATAGACTATGTGTACTCATTGTGTCAGTAATATTTAGTCATATCTCCATAGTGCAAATTACACCTTCCTGTTTGGCGTTATGGTCATATACCTACAACAACAGCTTAGCAAAAGTTTGTTTCGTATCTGTTTAGACTATCACGCTCCTATTCCTACTACGAACAAAAAGTTTATAGACAAGAACGCGAACGTTGTAATCTCCACCCACTGTTTCGAGTGTTTATTTTAATCGAACCAAAAAAAATATATATTTTTGTATTTACAAATTTAATTAATTTAAATTCATATTAGGCGTACGTGCCCAAAAAAATGTTGTCCTCGTGACGGTCAGTATGTATTACTGTAAAATATTTTTATCGCCGCGTGTGTAAGCGCATTATCTAAGTGACGCATCAAACGCTTCAAGTACACAAATACGTACAAATAATATAATATTATGTTGTTAAATATTTGAAATGAAAACAGCATGCAAAATGATGTAACGCAATTAATATTGTTTAGCAGCTTCGAATCAGAAGAAAAACCTGTTAAGAAAAAAATATCCGCATCAAAATGGCGCTTGCAAATTCCATACAATAATATTAATATCCGATACACCACTTGCCATATAAATTAGAACGTTATTTCGAACTAGGTACATTTCGAAAGCATCCAAACGCTGGAACAAAGAGCACGCAACTTGAACGCGACAATTACAACGCGACTGTTTGCCGCGAACGTTAGTAACGCTCGCGCGCCGACCGCTGGACAACATCCGCGAATCAGCTGGTTTATAAAAACGTCACTATACATACCGGCCGCAAACTTCTCCGCCGGCCCGAGCGCAGCCCAGCCGGGCACCACATACTCGCAAACTTCTTCCCAGCATCGCGCCTTCTCCGCCCTGTCTCCGTAGTTGGGATCGTTGGTATCAAACAAACAGCCTCTCTTCTTCACCTCATTAATAATCGAACTACTTTTAATTCCGTCCCCATCTTTTGTTCTAACCATTTTGGAAAACAAAAAAAAATTGCACCGCGCCGCGACGAGTTACGTTTGTTCGCAGTATCGCGTGCGGATTTCAAGTGCGGGCGCGAAGTAAACGTGAACGGTATGCACGTCTCGTCTCGGTGCCCGCGTTAAACTGGCGGGCTTGTGCGGACTGTGCGGCGCATCGAGCAACATGGCCGCCAGGCGACGGCAACACAAAATAGGTGTGAGCGGAGCGCTATGAGGCCGTTGCGATATCGCCTTCCACACTAATAAATAAATAAGATGCATGCAACATATCCCTGCTCTATTATAAAATTATGAACTATATAAACTAAAATATTGCACAATATTTTATAAAACTTTTTGCACTTAGAATATGATTTGTAAACAGGTGATGCCCATTAAGTTGGTATAATATTGTAGATAGTAGTTGATAGATACAAAATGTCGGTTCTACAATTGAGTTAGATATAAAAGATCGTATGTGGTGTTACGTAATTTTCCAAAGCCGTCGTGCGTATCTTTAAGTAGACAAGTATAGTGTTTGGTTATTTTTTATAAATCTTTATAACTTGTTTGAAGTATTGTGATGTCATCAAAATTATGTTCTTATATATCCAAATTCAATTGGAAATAATGTGAGGGAAATATTTCGCGAATCATCCAATAACGTGCGATGATAATATTATCAAACTATTGCATGTCACGTTGCTCACATTGAATTTAACTATTTTCACCTCTAACTAATTCAACTTTGGGCTTCCTACCTACCTACCTACTTTATTATAATTTACCATGTTACCATTACCATGTATGTACCATAACATGGTAAATAAACCGTTAATTGTTTTAATAATGTAAATGACCATGCCAATCTAAAAGTAATTTTTAAGTGATTAAAAGAAATATTTGCTAAATTGTATTATTTTTTATTGTACAATAACGATACATAATTAAGTAATGTAAAACTTATATAGATAAGACAATTACCACTTCAATTTATGCGGCTACTAACATTTTCAGAGGCAAGCCAGACTCACCTACAAATCGGTACACCTTTTTTAATGTGTGTAATACACCACGGCTTCTCATCTCACCGAGGTTAAACGGAAGGTGGTAATGACAGAATCGGACCAATTAAAACTACACGGTAGTCCGTCACGGGTACCTATTACCCTAAAGAAGGAAACTCCCAAAAATCCCATGAGGTATATTGGCCACCCATTGTGCAACAGGAGGACTCACTTCGCGGCGGTGATCGGCACGCGTGGAACATAACGCGACATTGTCTCGGGCTTGCTTCTGCTAGGGCTAAGAGAAGTCGATACCTGCTAATTGACAGATGAAGCTCTGGCGAAGTCTCTCCTCTTAGAATTAGGGAGTCAGATGGTGAAAACGAGGAGTAGGAGAGTGGACTTAAAGCCGCAAGTTTTGGACGCAACCGAAATTGATGCTCGAATGAAGACGAAGGGCAATTTAGGTTATGTAAATCAATTTACAGCTAATGAACCTTAATCATATTACTCGCACTACTGTAGTTAAGAATAATCTGTACAAATATATAATATAGCAGAATTTGATGAATCGTTTGTAATATTAAAATAACATGTTTTAAAGAAATGCATAATTATCGAGTACACGAACGATACATACGTAATATAACAAAAAAATCAGTTTTTAAAATTTTTGTCCGTCTGTCTGTCAAATGGACCCTCTGGTTTGCAGGTGTACCTAATTGGCTTAGGCCCAAATGTCTCAGTAGGGCCAAGATAACTTGGTTTAAAAGGTTTTTCATGAGTCATCAGCTAATAATACAATATCTTAGACGTTTTTTGTGGAATGGCAAATAATTTAAGACAATTTCAAAAAGAAAGAGGGAACGGTAATAGACAATAGCAGCACGCCCCTAGTACTAAAATAATGATATTTTATTAATAAATCATTAAAAAAATCGGGTGACCCAGTTAAAAGTTCTGAGGTAACCATAAAAATTTGCAGTCGAATTGAGAACTTCCTCCTTTTTTGAATTCGGTTAAGTCAAGTTTTTTACCCATAACTATACTAAACTTGACCAGTGTGTATATTTCATACCTCTGATTTTTACTATAATGCGGCCCAAATATTGCCAAGTCGAAAACTGTTTCGAAATTATGTCGAATAGTGAATTTATCATAATAATAATAATTATTATTAGATTTTGAAACTTCAGCAAGTGAAAACTTCGCCCATAATTATCGATCTAATTCCAGTTCCTTGTTTTTTTTTACATACCTAACATAATATATACTTCAAGCTGATCGTCAGTACAAAAAAAAAAGTAAGTATTAGAATATTTACATTAAGATATTAATACCTAATAAAATACCATTTATTTGTCAGAATATTTATTGTATAATAATAAATCTCAATATATACTTCTCATCAGAAAAATCGAAACACTAGTTTTTATGATAATCTGAAAACAATACAAAAAATATTCATTTTATGATAGGTATTTGAATTTAGAACATTAACATTAGAATTTGAAAACCTAATAATATTCACTAAGTATTAAACGACATTTTGACATAATATTCCTAAAATATACATCTACTATATAAAAATAAGTCGGGTTTTCCTTCCTGACGCTATAACTCCAGAACGCACGAACCGATTTCCACGGTTTTGCATTCGTTGGAAAGGTCTCGGGCTCCGTGAAGTTTATCGTCCACGCGGGCGGAGCCGCGGGTAACAGCTAGTTTTCGGATGAAATCCTTAGAAAACATAAACTTGCAATGTGTTTGGATTTTCTGGTGAGAAGTGTAAGTAGGTATATTGAACTTCTCATACAAATTGTGTAAATAGGGTTTACTACTGTTTGATAAAAAAACGTATGACAAATAATCATTTTAAAAACAACGTTTGAAAAACTAATCATTTGACAAACTTTCATTTCTAAAACATATCACTTTAAAAACAACAGACAAACTACAGGTTTCGCAAATGTTTTACTTCGCAAATGTTTCACTAGTTAAAATAACATAACATAACATAACATAAACTCACGCCTATATCCCCGAAGAACGGGTAGGCAGAGGTGCTAGCACCCACTACTTAAACACTTAAATACTAGTTAAAATATTATTTTAAAAATGTTCATTTGACTAAATAATTCGTTTGTCAATACTTAGGTGCCAAGCAATGCATTTTATCAAGACCAACAATCTTTTCCATAGCCAACAATATGGCTTTACTGGCGGGAAATCTACCACTGATGCGGGAGTGGCCTTAGTTAGCCAAATTTACGACGCCTGGGAGGGATCGCAGGATGCTATTGGGGTATTCTGTGATCTTTCCAAAGCATTTGATTGTGTTGACCATCAAACACTCTTGCTCAAGCTACGTCGATATGGTTTTGATAACAAATCAATAGAACTATAAAAGTCATACTTAACAGATAGGCTTCAGACTGTTGTTGTGAATAACGTCAAGTCAAACGGATCAAACGTCAAAATAGGCGTACCACAGGGATCAATCCTAGGACCCTTTCTCTTTTTGGTGTATGTATGTAAATGATCTGCCCTATATGATTGAATCTCAGGCTGGCATAGTATTGTTTGCGGACGATACATCACTTATTTTCAAGGTAGATCGGCGTAGTACAGATGCGAATAATATTAATAGTATTTTGAACGCCATCTCAAACTGGTTTTATGCAAACAACCTATTGTTGAATGCAGAAAAGACCAAATGTATTAAGTTTACATTGCCTAATGTGAGGCAAGCACACATTAATGTGGTGCTGGAGGGGCAAAGGTTAGAATTTGTAAATAGCACTACTTTTCTAGGCATTACATTGGATTCCAAATTGCAATGGGGTGACCATATAATTACTTTGGCCAATAAACTCAGTTCTGCTGCTTATGCTGTCAGACGGATTAGGCGGTTGACAGATGAACCTACTGCTAGGCTGGTATATTTTAGTTACTTTCATAGTCTGATGTCTTATGGAATACTACTTTGGGGGAATGCAGCAGATTTAGAAACCATATTTATATTACAAAAGAGGGCAGTTCGTGCCATTTATTGTTTAGGCAAGAGAGAATCGCTTAGGGAACGATTTAAAACGGTAAATATTGTAACTGTAGCTTCCCAATATATATTCGAGAACATACTGTATGTCAGGAAAAATATATCCAATTATACAAAAGTAAGTGACATTACAGTCAGAAATCTGCGCAATAAAAATAAACTAATTCTTCCTTGTTATCGGCTTAGCAAAGTTAGTGGTTCTTTTAGGGGGGAAGGTATACGTTTTTACAATAAATTGCCTGAATCGGTCCTTGGTATGCCTGACAATAAATTTAAAACTTTTGTTAAGGCCACCTTATGCAAAAAAGCATACTATAGGACTGCTGATTACCTTGAAGACAAAAATGTCTGGCTTGAGCATGGTGCAGGCCCCTCCTAGAATGCTAAAGTGCTACAACTACATAATGCTGTAGTTGTGGCATTTGCCTACTACAATATATTGATATTGTGGTAGGCACGCGACCTTTTTTGCTATTTTTTTGACATTAGTATATTTTTGACATTTTCAATTATTTTATTGTTTAACTTCGGTTAAAATTTATTTTATTTTTTTTATTTTTTTATATACCTTTATTTATATTGACACGAGACAAAATGTACATTCGTCCATATTTAGTCTTAAGATATCTATGTATAACCTGACGTCTTAAAATGCAGCAGTGGAGTTTGTTGCGCCGTTTCTTCTCCACTAGCGCCTAGGAAGCGGTGGTAAACTTAGTATTAAGTAGTTTTTGACGTCAAAAAGATGTAATTACGTTACACTATTTTGAAAAATAAAGAAATTGAAATTGAAAATCAAATGTTATTAAATTTATGCTATCTATACATTATTTTGCCTATGACATGTTTAAAAAATAATCCATTATAATGAATTGAATTTTTTTCTAGTAAATAATTTGTCAAATGAGTAGTTTGTTTAACAATAGTTTGTCAAATGATAAATTTATCAAGTATAAATTTTGTCAAACATTGTTTTATAAATGAAAATTTGTCATTTGTTTTTTTGTCAAATGATTGGACACCGCGCACCGTGTAAATAGTTATTTTGTTCAATCAACTTCAGTCCGAAGTGTGCAAGAGTAAAAATAACCTCACAGATCTGAATTAATTCGAGGTTAACAGCTGAGAGACCCGGACTAATTAGTTTCTATCTGTAGCCATTATAATAATTACTTTTTAGGTACTAATCACCTTAATATTGTTTTCTTTCGTTATCGAGTTTAATGTTTAGTTACGTATTTCTATTATCTGTACTATTCTAAAATTGTAAAGGCGCGATGAACGTACAAACTGGTGAACGGATTTTGATGCGGTTTATCAGAAAAATGTGTATATTTAGGAATATAATGTCAAAATGTCGTTTAATAGTGAATAATATGAGGTTTTCACATTCTAATGTTAATGTATACTAAGTGTGTATGTATTTACGAAAATGTATAAAGTATGTTTATCCGCATTCTAGAACCCATAACACAAGATAGGTAAACTATGCTTAGGTACTTTGGGTCCGCTGTGTAGATTATCGTAGAATATGTAGAACGTTTTAAATTCAAATTAAATTAGTTAGGACATAAAATTAAATTAGGACAGATATCATAAAGACTAGTGTTTCAATTTTTCTAATGAGAAGTTTATATTAGAGCCAAGAACCCAGCGAATGGTTTTTGTTCACATTTTATGTACCCTATGACACTCGGGAGATGTATACCTTTCATTTGATACCTCATTCATCGAAATCTGTCAAGCCGTTTGGCCTATAGATATAGGAGAACAAAGAAAATTACATACAAACATACATATACGCGAAACACATTACACTCGCTGGCGCAGTCGGGTAAAAATAAGCTATCATATCTGGCGGTTGGTTATCTAAGAGGAAAAACTAAGTCGCGTCACGTCACGCCGTGTCGCGCCCTCCCCGCCGCCCTCCTCGCACACTTGGTTTTCCCAAATTCCAAATCAATACAAATTATAGATTCAGAATTTGGGAAAAAAATAAACAATTTAGCTATAGCCCGTGGTTCCATCGCATCAAATTCTCGTCCCGCTAACGCGACTCACGTGAACCTGTTCTCGGGATAAAAGTAGCCTATGTAGGCGCGGGTTCGATTCCCGCTAAGTGCAAATATTCGTATGCATGAATATGTCTATTTGCATTGGTCTGGGTGTTTTATAATAAGTAGGTATGTATTTACAAAAAAAAATATGAGTGTGTTTATCCGCATTCTGGAAGCCATAACACAAGCTAGTTAAACTATGCTTAGGTACCTTTTTTTTTTTTTTTATCGTGCGGAAATCCCCATGGATACCAGCCCCGTCGGCCATCGGGGGTGGTTATGTCGGGATCGAACCGACTAAAACCGCACGCCGTCTCGGGCCTTAGTAACCGGGGTGTAAGGTTACCCAATGGGCATATCTCTCGCACCCCAGCTGACCCCGGGCCATCCACGGTTTCAAGATGGCCCCCTCGACCCCCCGACAGGGGGGGTGGGGCGAGCATCGCGCCACTTCGCCGACGGTGGGGTGTAGGGTGACAGGAGGCCGTCCTGTCACCCAACCGTCGGCGCGCAGACAATCAGCTCGCCCCCCGCTCGCTCCCCACTGTGCCATCTGCTAGTCAGAGGGACACGTGGAGAGCCTCGGAGCAGCCCTCTAGAGGGCCACTCCCACCCCGGCCGGATTGGCCGCAGGCAGCAGCGTCTCCCGTGGCGAGTGGGAGGCGCTGCTCGCCTCCGTTGCCCAGGTGCACCACGTGGAGGTTCCGGCCCGCACCCTATGCTTAGGTACCTTGGGTCTAGAGAGCGCGGTGCAGAATGTCGTAGAATATTTATTATTATTATTATCTCTGTACCAAATTCAGCCAGATTCATTCAGCCGCTTTGGCGTGAAAGAGTAAAAAATATACCTACATCCAGATATCCATTTTTTTATTCATGATACACTTACGTTTGACATCAATCCCACCTGATGGTAAGTAACGATGTGGTTTACGATGAATCACGCTTGCCTATGGAACCTATTCACTCGTGACTTGAATACTCCCAGGTTATACCTTTCCGGAAACACAGATTCCGGCAAGGAATTCCACTCCTTTTTTATAGTCGATAGGCTCGCGTTTGACCACTATTTCACCTGATGGTAAGTGACGATGTGGTCGACGATGGAGCCTTAGCTGTACGCATGATGAACTTTATGATGTCGGCAAAGCGCTTCGTGCGTATGAGTGGAATATCGACCATATAGCGGTGGCGTGACGCTGTTCGTCTGGTCGTTCGTTGATGGAAAGGACTTGGAGGTATCAGGTTAATGGCAATAGGCTCGCCACCTATTACATTGGGACCTAAACATAAACTGGCGAAATGTGGGTGCTAGCACCTCTGCCTACCCCTTTTTTTTTATCGTGCGGAAATCCCCATGGATACCACCCCCGTCGGCCATCGGGGGTGGTTATGTCGGGATCGAACCGACTAAAACCGCACGCCGTCTCGGGCCTTAGTAACCGGGGTGTAAGGTTACCCAATGGGCATATCCCTCGCACCCCAGCTGACCCCGGGCCATCTACGGTTTTAAGATGGCCCCCTCGACCCCCCGAAAAGGGGGGTGGGGCGAGCATCGCGCCACTTCGCCGACGGTGGGGTGTAGGGTGACAGGAGGCCGTCCTGTCACCCAACCGTCGGCGCGCAGACAATCAGCTCGCCCCCCGCTCGCTCCCCACTGTGCCCTCTGCTAGTCAGAGGGACACGTGGAGAGCCTCGGAGCAGCCCTCTAGAGGGCCACTCCCACCCCGGCCGGATTGGCCGCAGGCAGCAGCGTCTCCCGTGGCGAGTGGTAGGCGCTGCTCGCCTCCGTTGCCCAGGTGCACCACGTGGAGGTTCCGGCCCGCACCCACCTCTGCCTACCCCTTCGGGGATTTAGGCGTGGGTTTATGTTATATGGGAAACGTCAATACGACTTCACCTCGCCTGATGGTAATTTAGCTTACCATCGGACGTGAAGTCATATTGACGCAGAATCGAGGCCCTGATCCAGTTAAGGTTGTGGTCAAGGTTCAATTGTCTGTAGAATTAGGTTGTAGGGGAATATTCGCCAGGGAACAAAGACGGTTGCGTCGCGACCGACGCGACCTATTTTAGTGCAACTGCATTCATTCAAATACAGTTAAATATTAATATGATACCGAGAGCGCTCCCGAAGCATGAATTTTTACATTTTACATCATGGACGTGTAAAATCTAAGGACGCGATGCCGAGGTGGCGGCGCGCGGCCAAGGCGGCGGCACACAAAAGCGCGCCCCCCCCCTAGTCCGGGGGCATGACGGGAACCACGTGGTTCCCAAACCCGAGGGGGCCATCTCGAATCCGAAGATGGCCCGGGTCAAGCCGGGGTGCGATGGAAATGCTCTTTGGGCCACCTTACACCCTGGCGTCAGAAGACCCTAGACGGCGTGCGGTTTTAATCGGTAAGAGTCCGACATAACCTGGTGGGTATCCATGAGGATTTCCGCACGGAAAAAAAAGACGCGATGAAGATTGGAACGACGCTTGAGACACACACACACACTTGCACACTAGTCAGCAACTACGCGGAAAACGTCATTCAGTTCAGTCAGTTTCTCTCTACTCTCCAACCTAGCGTTAATCCCAGTCGTATCCAAATCTTTCACCTCGGAGTCTGGGGTCCGCTTTACCAGTCTTACAGATTTGGCTGAACCTCGATATTGTCCGTGAAGCGACTGCCATCTGACCTTCACAACCCAATGGTGACATTAGGCGATATCGAAGCATTGCAGCTAGACCGTTGTCGTTGGATTTTTAGGGCTCCAACTACCTGTAACGACTGCCATGGATGTTTGTATGGCAACCGGGACCGACGCGACGGCTTAAAGTGCTCTCCGAGGCACGACCAGACCAATGTAATCGAGAGGATCGAACCCGCGCCTCCTGCGCAGCAACCCACGCGCTGCCGACCCTGAAGGGACGGGGCGGGGGTAGGAAAGTCGGTTTTCGCGGTTTTGACTACCTATATCTCCGGTTCTACTGAACCGATTGATCAAACATGCGAAAGAATTTTAAGTCTGACCAAGACCTTTAAAAAACCGCATCAAAATCTATTGAGTAGTTTTTGCGTCCATCGCGAAAAGGCATTTTATACTAGTACTAGCTGACCCGGCAAACGTTGTTTTCCATTTTAAGGGTGAACAATCCTTATCACTTAGGGGTATGGAAAATAAATAGTAGCCGATTCTCAGACCTACTGAATACGCATATAAAATTTGGTAAAAATCGGTAAAGCCGTTTCGGAGGAGTACGGTAACTAACATTGTGACATGGATATTTTATATATTAGAAGATAGTGTAGTAAAAATTACTTTATAATAAGCAAACTTACCCATATCCATCAGTTTGGAGCCCCATCTTGCTTCTCCTTTCGATGCGCCGACATATGTTGGCTCCACTGCGAATGGGTTTCGAACCTGGGACAATATGACTATCATTCTCTGAACCTTTTTCCCACCTCAGTTGGGTCGGCTTTCCAGTCTAACTGTGATGCGGCTGAACTTCGATATTTTCCGTGGAGCGACTGCCATCTGACCTCCACAACCAATGGTCATTATGACCAATGGCGATATCGAAGTTCCAAGTTAGACTGGTTGGACTTTTGTGGGCTCCAACTACCCGTAACGACTGCCATAGATGTTTGTATAGCAACCGGGACCGACAGCTTAACGTGCTCACCGAGGCACTAATAAACCTGCGATAAATACACACATAACTTCGAAAAGCATGAGCGGAGAGCACGTTAAGCCGTCGGTCCCAGTTGCCATACTAACATCTACATATAGCAGTCGTTACGGATAGTTGGAGTCCTAAAAAGTCCAACAACAACGGTCTAGCTGCAATACTTCGATATCGCCTAATGTCACCATTGGGTTGTGAAGGTCAGATGGCAGTCGCTTCACGGAAAATATCGAGGTCCAGCCAAATCCGCAGTTAAGACTGGTAAAGCGGACCCAGACTCCCGAGTTGAAAACTTTGGATGCGACTGGGATTAACACTAAGTTGAAGAAGAAGGTGGCAGACAAGCACACGACCCACCTGATGGGAAGTGGTCACCATAGTCTTTGGACGTGTGCGACATCAGAGGCGCCACACTCGCTCTGCCGACCCTGGAGGGGGGAGGGTTGTAGGAGGGGATTGGAGGGTGAAGGGGGGATTGTGAGCTCTGGCTACCCTACTTACCGCCGGGAACACCGCGAGGGTAATGCATTATGTTATGGGTCACATTACACCCCCATGGGTCACCCAAGAACGAACACGTATGAACAACAGAGGTATGCGGTTTTAGTCGGTTCGAATCTATTTATTTATTTACTTATCTAATCATTAACAATGTAAAATTGTGTTTGATTAATAAACTTAAAATTAAAACGAGTTGACAGCAAAAAAAGTACAAAGAAAATCATTTAAATACAAAATTCATCAAAAAATAAAACAAGACAATAAAAAAAGTAGCTATGTATCATGTCAACGTATTAAATAGGTCAGAAGTTATGTCAAGTGATTTCAATTACAATAAGATTAATACAATATAATTTCAAATCCGACATACCTGACCCCGCTGGTCGGAGGGGTATCCTGAGGGAGGTTTGAGGCTTACCTGTCTTGGCACTTCAGACATTGCAGCTGACCGTCTCTATGGACGAACGTTAAGTGGTTATCCAGCGTGGATTTGCGCGAGAAAGACTTGCCGCAGACCGTACAGGTATGAGGTTTGATACCCGAGTGTGTTCGCAAATGAGCGCTTAAACTGCGGACAAAGCAAACGAACATTTTCATTATATTTATTTGTATTTACCTAGATTATAGACATCTATATAAAAGATGTTATTTATCGTACGCACGTCTCTTTTTATACCTATTGGAGACTTGTTTTCACCTCGCCTGATGGTAAGCTAAAGGTAACGTCTCAGGACCGGGAGTCACCACTACATACACCGATAGTGCTACAGTGGCGGCCCTCAGCTTGACGGCCTCATCAAATGCTTTTATACTACTTAGGTGGCAGACAAGCACACGGCCCACCTGATGGGAAGTGGTCACCGTGGCCTATGGACGTGTGCAACATCAGGGGCGTCAACTTGCGCTGCTGACCCTGGAGGGGAGAAGTTTGGGAGGGTTTTGAGATGGGGATTGGGAGATGAAGGGGGGATTGTAAGCTCTGGCTACCTTACTTACCTTGGGGAACACAACACGATGGTTATTATGGGCGCGGTGTTCTGTAGGGCGGAGGTACTACCCCAGTCGTGTCCTACCTCTATTACATGAACACACATGTACTTAAATGATTCAAAACAAAACTAACCTAGTCCTTTCACTCAACACGGTCTCACACACAGAACACTGCACCGTCCTGCCGCTGTGCACAGCCCCGTGTCTGACCAGCAGGTACCGGCAGCTAAATGTATCTCCACACGTCTCACAGATATATCTGTTCTGGTCTGCGCAGTGGACTTTGCGTATGTGTGCTTTTAGCAGTTTTGTAGTTTTGAATGTACGAGTGCAGTGAGGCTGTAACAAATAATAACATAACTACAACAAAGCACGAATTTTCTTTCAAATCGAGTTTGTAACGTGTGCGATAGAAATTATATGAGATTTGTACAGTTCCTTTCCAATTTTTGTTGCACACGTTACGAACTCGATACGAAAGAAAATTCGTGCTCGCCCCACTGACCACACTTTTCCTTCTCCTTACAATCCTGGGTTCTTTAAGCGCGGCGTGAAAAAGCATCTATCGAGGCTGTCTGGGTAGAAGCCTATATTCTAGGGGCAACCTTCGAGAATGGTGGCAACTATTTATGGACTTCACCTCAGCTTACCATCAGGCGGGGTGCAGTTCATCCACTGGCCAAATATAAAAAAGCTGTTTGTATGGCAGACAAACACATGGCCCATCTGATGGGAAGCAGTTACCGTAGTGGTGGTGCGGAAGTAGTTTATATTGGAGATGTCAACATGACTTCACCTCGCCTGATGGTAAGCTAAAGGTAAAGTCTCACAACTGGAAGTCAACACTACATATACATTTATAATATTAGAAGGATAGTATGTGAGGCTAGGATTTAAGTGTATGTGAAAAGCATAGTATGTGCAAATACCTGTGGACAAGCTAGACTCGTTGTATCTTCATTTTTAATGTGATATTTTTTGTATTTCTTGCCTGTTCGTTGCTGCACTATCACATTGTCTATGACAATAAGGTTATCCTGCTGTGCTCCTGCATCTATGGTACAATCAAATTGATATTGAGCTGTGCTTGACAGTCGCTCCCGCAAAAGTCAAGATAAACAAAACAAAGAGTTGGCAAGTGGACATCAAGCTACTAAGTCTAATGTACCTATTATGGTTGTGCTAGGAAGGAAGGAATTTAATTTAACACTTAGTATGTAACAACAAATAATCTATACATAGGTATAATAAATCTGTAACTGATTGGTGTCTGTACATGGAAGATATATGAGAAAAAAATTTATTAGGGGACTTTATGAATGTAATAGATGCCAAAACAATGATTTTTAGAACTTTTGTCTGTTTGTCTGTATCTCTGTTTGTCCGCACCAAATTTTTGTTCATGCTAAAATCAGTAAATAGTGCCTCAAAATAAACCATAGGTACCTTACACCTGTAAGTAGTGTAATTGTAATGTAAGCAGTGTAATTGTAATGTAAGCAGTGTAATTGTAATGTAAGCAGTGTAATTGTAATGTAAGCAGTGTAATTGTAATGTAAGCATTGTAAGCAGTGTCTTTGAATCCTTAGAAGAGTGTATAGTGCTCCCAAGGGTCAAAGTGTTTAAATGCAGTATTACTTACTCTTAATTTGGTTATTTTCATTTGCAATTTCTTCGAACGGTTCAGCAAACACTACACTGTTCACTCGATAGAATTTTGATTCACAGTCCGTTTCTTTCAAAGGCTAAAAAATGAAATAAAAGTTATGAAAAAATAGGTTCTAAAAAAGGGTCAATAATGGTTAAAATTATACGCGGTTAGTGAGAAAAATTGAACTTATCATTGTAGTGAGAAAATGATAAAATTAACCAGAAAAGTAAGGATCGTAAATTAGTGATAGTACAGTAAAACCTGAGAGTAAAACTTAAAAAGAATAAGCGATTGCAAACTTCACTAACATCATTACTTTCTTTGATGAGTTTCTCAATATTTTCAAGTCCATCTACTATATCACTTGCTGGATCAATGAAATGAGCACCAGAGCTCTTTACTTTGTAACGTTCCATTTAAAAATTGTTAATTTTGCACAAATAAAACACCAATATTCAACTTCAACTAACGATTCAAAAAATATTGACTGAAACTTTCGTAGTGACATAAATGACATATTTGACATTTTTTCTGTGTTACCAAGTTCAAATCTATGATTAATATTCAGTTATTTTAAAACACTATATAAAAATCTTTGCTGTTGACTAAGAATAAAGTTATTTTCGCTTATTAAAATAAATGCAATGAAATGCTTTTACAAAGTTTTTACCTTTCGTTTAATTTTTTTTTTACTTACACGCATTGTTACCACTTTTAAAATACTTTTCAACAATTACGTTTTGTTATCAAAACAAGAAAGATAAAGTTTACAATAGAATTTATTTCTTTTAGAATATAAAATTGATTTATCTCACAAAGTATTGTTTATATAATTATATGTATTCTTCTAATAAACAAGAGTGTTTAAGGATTATTATTTATTATTCATTCCCATTTATTTTGATGAGTGCAGTGTTTAAATTCAATTCAATTTCAAATTTCAATTCAATAGCAAACACAAAACGTATTTGTTCTTTCTTTGGCGAAGCGTGTTTCACGTGAATTTATTTTATTATTACATTTTTTGCTGTTACACATGCGCTGAAATCTCTTAGAAACGCATAAAAGTTTGATTGGCGCATATATCGTTGAATTATTTGCATTAATTCTCTTCATTGGAAAAAATGGTTGTTGTATCGTCAACATTTTCGGCGCCGGCCCAGGGGATATTACTGCAAACTCCCGACACAAAATTAATAATTAATAACCTGGATGTGGGCACAGCTACTTTGTACATCACTGAGAAGTAAGCTGAAATTATCTTATATTCTTAGACTGCACTTTTCTAATGACTTTCTGACAGTGTCAACGTTGGGCTGTTGTATCATAACAATGGGAGACCAAAATATTCACGAAAGTCACACTATACATTTTTCACGTTGAATTCTAATAACCTATCCAATAAAAAATGTATCACTTAAGTATCCACCATTTAGATTAATTTCTTATTAGATTATTGCATGTTTGAAGTTGGATAATCATTTACCTATTATGTGATTATTGAACTAGCTGCATCTAATTTTTTACAACCAACAGACCGTGATTCACAGCACCTATGTAGACTGAACTAGCCCAATACTGACCATTTAAATGATACCTATGTATTGAAACCTAATAGTTATTTTATTTTTAAATGGGAGGAAATTGTTATACCTTTGAATATTAGTTAAGTTAAAAATTAATAAGAAATACATAATATACATGAAATATAGTTGAAACACATCTATACTTACTTAATTTATTATTATTATTATTTGATACACTAGTAGCTCTACGAGCTGATACGTGAACTTGTGTTCTTAATTATTTAAATGTCTTAATTTTTATGTATTTATTCAAGTCTATAATCATCACCATAACATAAATGTTCCTGATTGCATATTCAATATGATACATACTCAGCTGTACTCTTTAGTATGGTAGGTACTATAGATTCATATAGTGATCAGATTATGGGATCAAACATATAAATACAATAAACTCATTAATGTCAAACATATAGGGTTGACATTAATGAGTTTTGAGTTGTTGAGTTAGTGCTCAAATAACTATCCATAAATAATCAATTCTGCTATCCTATTTATAAACCTAGTATTAGACATTTATGTAAAAAAAACAAATGTTGCATTTTCCAATATGATAGACCACTCTTGAGGTATCAGGCCGAAACAAACGACAACTATAATATGATATCAAAGATATTTTTGTGTGAAACATTTAGTTTTACATACCTGCATATAAAGCATGCATAGTATAGCTAGCTAATGTCTTAGATCACTCAGTAGGAATTGAACCTGCAACCTCTGACTTATTTTAACTATTCCTGTACTATCCACATTCTTAAGATTCATTGAATACACAGGGGTTGATAGAGTCAAAAGAGTGCCACAGGGATTTATTCTTGGTCCTGTCATTACTTAAAATGATTTAGAATTCTTTGTAGGTGCAGAAATCTATATCTATATACATATACATAAAAAAGTCGTGTTAGTTACACTATTTATAACTCAAGAAGGGTAGAACTGATTTGACTGAAAATTGTTGGGGTGGTAGCTTAGAGATATAGAATACTTTTATCTGCCACGGGACTGAAGTATGCCATGGGCGAAGCCGTGGGTCACAGCTAGTATTATATATTTCTTTTCTTATTAGCTATACTTCTATACTACTAACTTTACTAATTGGAAATGAGTTGTATCTGTACATAATTTCTTAAGGTCCTTTAAGCAGGGCGTGAAAAAGCATTTGATGAGGCTGTCAAGCTGAGAGCCACCATTTTGGCACTATCGGTGTTTGCAATGGTGACTCCCATTCTAGAGACTTTGCCTCAGCTTACCATCAGGCGAGGTGAAGTCATGTTGACGTGACCGACATAAAAAAAAAATTAAAATAAATACTTGGGTTATGTTAAATGAACAATTCAACAAAACCCAACTTAGTGCAATGTGCTGACTAAATGACACCATGGGAGGTTATGGGTACAGAGACACTGAACGTAGAAGACCTGGAGGATCTGAAGGTGGAACAGATTGTGAATATTTATAAGGACACAGGAAGATTCAAGAAATCGAAAGGTTCCGTGAGGAAAAGGGGAAATATAGCTGATCATCTGCCCGGCCACTGGTGTTTTTTTTTTTTTAATACTACTTAGGTGGCAGACAAGCACACGGCCCACCTGACGGGAAGCGGTTACCGTGGCCTATGAACGTGTGCAACACTAAGGGTGTCACACACGCGCTGCCTACCCTGAAGGGAAGTGGGGAGGGGTGGGAAGGGGCGGGGAGGCTAGGAAGGGATGGAAGGAGAAGGGGTACAGTGAGCTCTTGCTACCCTACTTACCGGCGGGAACACAACACGATGGTTATTATGGCCGCGGTGTTCTATAGGGCGGAGGTACTACCCCAGTCGGACAACTCATTTTGGACGGGAGTTACCGTCGTGTACTACCTTCTACAAATTCCCATTCCCATTGGAATTAATTGTGAAGTACCAATAAGATAAAAAACCTAATATTTCTTTTTTTCTTTCAGTAATGTGGTGTGGGGTGGCGGTGAAAGCATAAATGGTGCCCCATCACCGACAATCCAGTTGCTGTACCCCACAATCTCTATGCACGCGGTGCAGCGGACACCCTCACCAGCTTTGTACATGGTCATCAATTATGAATTGAGGTAAGTGTTTACTTGTGTGATAAATGACTACTACTATGTATATTTTTTTATTTTATAAACCCACGCCTATATCCCCGAAGGGGTAGGCAGAGGTGCTAGCACCCACATTTCACCAGTTTATGTTTATGTCCCAATGTAATAGGTGGTGAGCCTATTGCCATTAACCGGGCACTTATAAACCTGCGATAAATACACACATAACTTCGAAAAGTCCTTGGTGTGTGCCATGGTGAACCTGGGATCGAACCCGAGACCTCGTCTCAGCAGTCCATTACCCAGACCACTAGGCTAGCGCGGTACTATGTAATGCTAGATAAATACTCCTATTGTTGTCTTGTTATACATATAAATGAAAGAATGAAAGTAGATTGGCCTTTAAGCGGGGCGTTAAAAAGCATTTGATGAGGCCGTCAAGCTGAGGGCCGCCACTGTAGCACTACCGGTGTATGTGGTGGTGGCCCCAGTCCTGAGACTCTGCCTTTCGCTTACCATCAGGTGAGGTGGAGTCATTTTGACGTGTCCTATATAAAAAAAAAAAAGAATGCTGTGGAAATGAGAAGTCTGAGAAGCATAGCTGGAGTTAAGTTGATGGACCGAATGAGGAACAGTGTGATAAGGGAATGTTGCGGTATGGCTGAAGATGTAGTGACCAAGATAGAGAAAGGGATGCTTAGATGGTTCGGACATGTAGAGAGGATGGATGAAAGAAGATTGACGAAACAGATTATGAGGCGAGGGTGAATGGGCAACCCGGTTTAGGCCGACCTAGGCGTACGTATTCTGATCAGATCCAGGACATTTTGGAAAAAGGGCGTGCGTGTATGAAAACAATTATGAAAGATGAAGACACGAAAGGAGTATGCCAAGATCGTAGCAAGTGGAAAGATGTTGTCTCTGCCTACTCCAATGGGAAAAAGGCGTGATTTGTATGTATGTATGTATGTTTGTTCTAGATTACCAGGACAGAACAGCCAGTCTTCAGGCGGGGGAGACGCGCCCGAAGATGAGGACGAGGACAATGAATTTGATGGGGAAGAAGCGTACACACAACTCCGGTGAGAGCCAACACCAGCTAATACCTGTCTTGTTTATAATACATCTTTTTTAACCGACTTCGAAAAAGGCGGAGGTCCTCAGTCCAGATGTTTATATATTTTTTTTATGTTGATGACAGATAGACTTGCAATTTTTTTTTTCAAATTTTCTTTTTCTAAATTTTCTTACCTTGATCTAAGGAACCAAAACTGATATATTGAGCCATTCGCGGTATCGCCTTAATACGGCTTGCACTGAGACATGCATGGCTTAATCTTTGAGACAAGTATATAACTACTGAAGAATCACACAATATTATATAATGATAATTTTTTTTTTAATTTTTCGCGTGCCATGATTATAATAATATGTAAAAGTATGTATATACCTATACCATAATCGCGTTAATTCTCTTTTATAACGCGTGCGCTATAAGTTGAGACCTGGGCTCTCCGCCTACTTCCCCCTGCACTGCTCCTCAGTCGCCCGTAATGTACTGTTCGCAAAAAAATAGGTAGACAGGTAGGTAACGTCTCGGGCAGAAGCTTGTTTACGATATTTTTTTGTGCGCTGTACAAACACGCGCCGGTGACGTCTAGGGGTCAGGTCTTAACTTATAGCGCACGTGTAGTACATCTTAATATATATAAATCTCGTGTCACAATGTTTGTCGTCATGGACTCCTAAACCACTTAACCGATTATACACAAAAATATGCATTATGTTACCTAACCTACTACTGTACATTTTCTCGCCAAACTGCTATGTTTGATGGCGAGACGCGCTCGTATTTATACATCCCACTTAGCTGTTAATTATAAGGTTTTTAATCTATACAATTTTGATGGGCAGGTTCGTACCACAGAATGAGAACGATCTACAAGCGATGTACAACGCTATGAGCCAGGGCCAGACCTTGAACCCCGACCCCAACCAGTCGCCAGACGATGAGGAAGACAACTACATGGATGGAGAGGAATTCGATGAAGGTAACGTCACAAACTAGCTGTTGTCTGTGGCTTCCCAAGTGGACGGCATGACGGCCTCTGTGGCGTAGCGGTAGTGCATGCGACTGCTACGCAGGGGGCGCGGGTTCGATTCCCGCTCAGTGCAAATATTTGTATGCATGAATATGTCTATTTGCATTGGTCTGGGTGTTTCTATGTATAATAAGTATGTATTTACAAAAAAAAATAAAGTATATAAGTATGTTTATCAGCATTCTAGAACCCATAACACAAGCTAGTTAAACTATGCTTACTTTGGGTCTAGAGGGGGCTGTGTAGAATGTCGTAGAATATTTATAAAAAAAAAAAATTGGAACTTGGAATTGTACCCATGGGAACGTAATCAAGGGATGGAAAGTAGCATAATTTTGTGTTATTCGAGACTAATCTATCTATCCTTTTTTTTATCGTGCGGAAATCCCCATGGATACCACCCCCGTCGGCCATCGGGAGTGGTTATGTCGGTATCGAACCGAATAAAACCGCACGCCGTCTCGGGTCTTAATTACCGGGGTGTAAGGTTACCCAATAGGCATATCCCTCGCACCCCAGCTGACCCCGGGCCATCTACGGTTTTAAGGTGGGTCCCTCTCCCAAAAGGGGGGGGGGGTGGGGCGAGCATCGCGCCGTTTCGTCGACGGTGGGGTGTAGGGTGACAGGAGGCCGCCCTGTCACCCTACAGGTTTTGTTCACATGAAATTCTGTGCATGTTCCCGCTACCCATGGGAACTGATTTCAGAGATAGAAAGTTGCCTTTGTGTTTGCCTCTAGATCTCTGTATCAAAGGAGATGTTTCATTTTGGGCCCCCTAATTGTACACAATACAAAAAAAAGAGAAATAATACCGGTTATTGGCAAAAATACAATTATATTTATTCGCCTCCGAAATTCAAGGGCATAAATTAATAAAATATGAGTAAGTACATTATAGTTTTAGTCCGCCATGTTTGTTGTGTTGCAATAAAGTGTTTATTTAATTAGATTCCGCCCACAATACGAGGCAATATTATAAGAATTGAATAGTGATAAATGAAAACTACATTGCCTAGCTATTTTTCTTTATTATTATTGTCCATTAAATATGTGAAACATGTCCTTTCAACCATTAGAGCGAGACCAAGTAACAAATATCAAATGTTTTCACAAACTGTTACTTTTATAATATTAGTAGGCTGGACCATTAAAAAACGGTACTTACAAAACGTCACAAGATAAACATTAAACGGCAGATATTTGCAGGAGAGGATGAGTTTGAAGACGCTGAAGAAAGCAACCAGTCACCAGATGACCCCGTTCAGATGTTCAGACAGATGAGGCTGAAGAATGGACACTCGCAAAATGGTAATTATATTTTAGTTATAACTTAAAACCGGTTCATAGGTAACAGAAAAAAGAAGAAAGCTTCTCTGTGGCATAGACCACTGCCACGACAAAGGGCGCGGGTTCGATTCCCGTTCAATGCAAATACTTGTACGCATGAATTCGTCTGTTTGGACTGGTCTGGGTGTTTTTGTATGAATGTATTTAAAAGATATAAGAATGTTTAACTGCATTCAAGAACCCATACAACAAGCTATATCTACTTGGGCCTAGAGAGTGCTGTGTAGTATATCATAAATTATTCTCATTTGATTCTCCTAAAAAGTTAATATATTTCATGTTTTGTTTATTATTTTATGAAATGTTTAGCTGCTAAGGCGATCATTAAGTTGGTTTAGCTACTTTTGTCGTTGACTGTACAACAGTTTCCTTCGTTTGTGACTAGATGGCGCTGTGTAAATTTTTTCTCGTTGACTGTATAAAGTTGCCTTAGTTGGTGACTAGATGGCGCTTTGTAAATATCTTAGAGTATATAAATCGCGCTTGTTGCAGACGAGCCGGAAGACGCAGACATCGGCGAGTGATGGCGCTCTGTCTAACGTTATTTTGTTCGTTCACTATTGCTTATAATTGTACACTAAGTACGGCACACACACTGACATACAACACTCTATAATAAATTATATATAGTTTCTAGTATTATCGGCGAAATTATGGCGGTTTAACAACTTCAAAAGCGAAAGTATACAATATAATATTTTAAATTGATATGGTCATAATAGTAGACGGGACGGAAATACAGTCGAATTGAGAATCGAATCGAAAATAAGACAATCTCACTTTGTCTGTGTTTTATTATCATTATTATTTAATCAGGCAGGCAGTTGCTAGAACTAATAGTTGCCGTATATAATAATGATTTTTGTATTTGTTACCTCAGAACTTTTGACTGGATGAACCGATTTTGATGATTCTTTTTTCATTTGAAAGCTGGTGCTCAGTGTGTCACTCAAATGGCATAGCCTCTTTGAAAGGCACTTTTTTAGGTACTTAGAATAAATCGGGTATTTATTCAATCTGCAATCTGCATTTTGGGCACAAATAATAAATGCCCGAAATTCTAGGGCATAAACCCATCATCGGTTTTACTGTGTTTTGACTTTACACAGCCTGTGTAAGGAACATAGCTTCAATTTCTTAATTTAGTAGCCTGCCATAGAAGAACAATACCTACTTAAAACGCCATTTTTTGCCACCATCTGTTTTGTCTAACTTTTTTCTCATTTACCCCAGTGGAGTGTCAGTATGTGTGCTCACTTTAATATTATTTCCACGAAGGATATCTCCAAATTGTATGTTTATAAGTTTTACCACCAATATGAATGTACATACCAACTCAAAATGATAGACAAGGGACACTTTAGGTATTAGACTAATATTCTGCGCATGCGCAGGCTGTCAAATAACCTCCTTGCTGTAGTTTTTCCTAGCGTCTACAATATGGGGTCCTTCAAGAAGGGCATTAGAAGGTTTTTAAGGGATCGGCAGCACGAGTGTGACGCCCCTAGTGCTGCACATGTCCATAGGTTACGGTAACCACCTAACATCATGTGGACTGTGTGCTTGTCTGCTACCTACGTGGTATAAAAACGACTATGCTCTTGATTTCTTACACAGCTAGTGTCCTATACTAAATTTCAGGTTTATATTTTTTATTTGAAAATGTAAGAAATTGATCTGATAAAATCAAGCCTTTTTCTCATATTCATATTTCGTTTCACCAATACCTATAAGATTCTACATGTCTATCATTTTAGTTCAAGTAAAATATGTGTTTGAAATAGTGGGATTTGAAGAGCTTCGTCAAATTGGACATTGGACATTATGTCCGACAATTATTATAATCTCAATTATTATCACAGAGATATCGTTGCAAATTGTGCGCCTTGGTGAATTTATTTTGTTATTTAAGCGTGATTTTTGGCAATCATTTAATAAGTTACTGAATATACTGCATAATTTATTGAAGTCACTGGATAATTTGTTGAAAGTCACTGGATAATTGCATGAAGTAACTGGACAATTACTGAAAGTCACTGGATAATTACTAGAAGTCACTGGATAATTGCCGAAAATCACTGGATAAATGAATTTGGTGTGCTAAATTTGAATTGGTTGTGTATTCTTAAGTTTCACAAGGACGGAAAGGCGTACAATTTTGAATTAGTTATACTCGAATGTATGTTTTTTTTCTTTACAATCCAAACAAATTACTTGTTGTATTATATTTAAGATACTTTGTAACGGTTCAAATACAAAGGACTGACTGAATATGCAATATGTTACAATTAGAAGAATTAATAAATTCCTAATTGGTGCCAGTAAAATGCTTATAAACAATGTGTGATTATTATTATTAATACCTACTAGTTTTTGACCCGCGAAGCCGCGGAGCGTCACTCCATTCTGTTCGGCTCCTAAGGGTCTTAGCGTGATGTTATCTAACCTATAGCCTTCCTAACTGAGCTACCAAATGAGAGATCTCAGATTCCGAACTAACACCATGTATGAAAATGGTAAATAATCTCGCGTTGTATAGTGCCAAGAGAAATAAAATGACATCTTTTAAAAACATGTTGCATATTTAGTTAACACTTTAATAATATATATTTATGCAATGATCTTTTAATAAAATGAGGTGGATGTCAAAAGTGTACCAATCTGTAATTGTTATTTTTGAAATATAATTTTGTACACAATTTGTATAAACGAGATGACATAGGTACCTACCTAGCATTTTACAGGTGCAGAAGGGCAATATTTAAGCTGTCTTATAGTTTTGCACGAATTGTGCTAATATTTGCACAAAATTAGTAACATACATATGCTCACACCTTTTAAGTCTCCGGGGTAGGCAGAGACAACAGCCCGCCATCTGTTTCTGTCCTTACATACTTCACGCACTTCCTCTACTGTCATTATGCCAGTATTATTTAAACGAAACAGGCATCAGCTTGGCACCGGAAGCCCTTATATGTGACGCCGCGCTGTTTGGCGTTAATGTGTAAGAGACTGCGTTGTGATAGGCTAAAACGTCAATATGACTTCACCTCGCCTGATGGTAAGCTAAAGGTAAAGTCTCTCAGGAAGGGGGGGTCCCCATTACATACACCAACAGTGCCATAATGGTTTGTTGAAATTGTTTTATGCACCAGTGGCGTTATTTACCTCATTTTATTACAAGAAAATTGTATTTATGTGATATTTTTGTATCAGGTGGCTTCTCACGCGGTCGCGATAGTTTAACTACTTTTGTAATTATTATTATTGGCGTCCATCTTATTACTGTATGGACTCGGTTTTTAAGTTTCACATGTCGGAAAGAGTAAGGGCTAACTTGCTTAGATTTTGTAAATTGTTCTCTCTTTCACACAGCGCATGTTTATAGCTTGATGTCTTTTAAGAGTTGTTAAAACAAGTTGCAAGTTTAACATTATACAAAAAGATGGTTTCAACTATTCTATAAAGATATCAATACTGTCTATTAAATATGCGATTATGAACCTAAGAAATTCACAGACGGAAAGCGTTAAGGACGACATTGTCACAAAAATTATGGCGGCTAATCATGTGTGTGTGACAAAATTTTTATATTGACGAACCAAGAGGCTCATTAACGACGATGCTCTAGTCGAGAAAAGGCTTCAGAGCCTTTCCCATCGACGCAAAGTTGCAGGTCTATCGGTGTTCTATCGAATACATTTCGGAGAGTGCGCTCTGGAATTGCAAAACCTGATACCCCCAAGTCCTTTCTATCAACAAACCACCAGACGAACAGCGACGCGACACCGCTTTATGGTCGATATTCAACTCATATGCACGAAACGCTTTGCGGGTACATTCATCATGCGTACAGCTAAGGAGTGAAATTCCCTGCCTGAGTCTGTTTCTGGAAAGCTATAACCTGGGAATGTTCAAGTCACGAGTGAATAGGATCCTCCTAGGCAAGCGTGATTCATCGTAGACCACATCGTCACTTACCATCAGGTGAGATAGTGGTCAAAGTCTTGAAAAAAAAATTGGATTGCAGTGTTATCTAAAATTGATTGAAATGTGATTCATTGATATTTTTTCTTACTGTCACTACGGTGTTTATACCATTTCACTACACAAGAAATGCTGTATTATTTTTTCGCTATTTAAATTGATTTGACGTTTGCCTTGTAGTGGTTGACTGTGTGTCTGTGACTCTAGTGTCGTCAGATCTCCTTCTCTCCCTCCCTCTTCCCTACAGGGTAGGCATCGCGTGTGTATCACCCTTAGTGTTGCACATGTCCATAGACCACGGTGACCGCTTCCCATCAGGTGGGCCGTGTGCTTGTCTGCCTACCTACGTAGTATAAAACAAAATGTATTCTTCAACACGTTCCTTCCATGAGTTTTTCAGGTTTATGTGTGCGATAGAAAGGACGCTCTATAAAACTCAAGCTAGCTAACTTTCCGTAGTGCAGAACCCGGGTCTATACAGTGTTAAGGATGAATGATGGATATCCTATTAAAAAGTTGATTATCTAATGTCAAGAAACCTTTTGGTTTTCGCAGAGAATAAGATTTTAATGGCTTTTTATCACGGTATCACATAAGTAGATGAAAAAAAAAACGTAATTTTATATGTAAATTCTATGTGTAATCGTATAAAATTGAAACCACCAGCTGTGAATGTGCGCACCGTGGAATCAACCAATCAAACTTTGTAGAGCAAGAGCCCATGAACCCCAGACCTTCGTTATTTTATAAAAGCTGAAAGTTTTTCAGCGCATGCTCCCAATACAGATAAGAACGATGGTCCATTATGAAGTTCGGGTCTTTGGCAGATACACGATTCTAAAGGGTAGCTGTAGGAGCGAGTGCAGGGCAGTGGGTGTGAGTGACATGGCGAATTACGTCTATTTGCGATCCTTCACAGCCCATGTATTGGAATTACACAATTGGAATTATAATTCCATTTATTTAATGCCAATACATGCGCAGTGAGGGATCGCAATAAACCTAAAATTGGAATTAGAATTCCAATTTTATAATTCCATAATATGCGCAGTGAGGGGTCGCAATAGACCTGACTTGCCGTCTCACTCGCACCCACTGCCTTGTGCTTGCTACACTTTAGTACCGTTTATTTGCCAAAGTCACTATGACCCGAACTTCATAATGGGCCATCGTTCTTACCTGTATTGGGAGCATGCGCTGACAAACTTTCAGCTTTTATAAAATAACGAAAGTCACGGTTCACGGGCTCTTAGTCCATTGTACTTTTATTCTTTACGAATATTACTTATTTAGATATTACCTACAAGCTGCGATTTGTTCAAATATAATATGTAAAATAGAACAAGGAATGCAGAATTCGTTACTTTAATTCCATAGTTTGCCAAACTTTAGTATATATCTCCTCTGTGCCGACTTTTGTTTAAAGCTATTTTCCTCATTTTTTATAAATACAGTTTAATTCAGCGCTGAGGAAAAGAGATAGAGCTATACACCGCGTGTAATAGCTCCTTCTCTGTCCCTCAGCTCAAACTTTTTATTGGTAGCTCTGTACTTTTATATTTATGTATATTATTCGATGGAGTAAATTCACGGTGCGCACATGTCACAGAATAACACTGTTAATGTCGACTGTCGTTAACGAACGCTCAACACGCAAGTAGCGTAGTATTTGTATTTCAAATGTGTAGTTATTGCAACTTGATAAATAAACCATATCGATGATTAAAAATAAACTGTTTTTGATTCGTATCTTGGTGTAGCGATGTGTGTTTATACAATAGATTGTTCTGCACGGCACTCTTTCAGAGGCAAATTTATTCTCGTATTAAAAAGATATTTCTTCAAGTAGGTAATAATATCTTTTCGAGATTTAGGAGGTCGACATGAGATCGAGACTAGACATGACTGAATTTTGAACATATTTTTTTTTGGCACACAGTTCCCAACAGGTTCACTGTCCACAGACCATATACGGCCTGTGGACGTACTTCGCTTTACGTCCACAGACCGTATGCGGTCTGTTCGACTATGTAACTCTTAAGGAACCGTATAAATATAGAGCATTAGCCATATTAAGTTATACGAGTGAATTTTGTAGTAAGGTTGGATTATTCGAGCTGGGGAAACCATGTTAGCGCCAATAAATAAACCAAGATATTAAGTGTTGCCAATGACAATATAACAAATATGGTTATATGTGTTGCCAGCAATAATAAAAAAATGTTACAAGTATTGCCAGCGACAATAAATAAAACAAAGTCATTACACTACTATTTTATTAGTAAAACACATAGTTCATCTTTATTTTAACAAATAAGAAATATAGCGTCGTGTGAAGAACTAGTACAATTTGTACTTTTAAAATCATGCACGAAAAACGTTACTATAAAATAATTAAAAAAAAACTTTCAACATAACGTTTACTTAACTGATTTCAATGTTTCACTAACAATACTTAACTACCTCCCGAAGTATTGTTATTTTGTACCAGTCTAAGGACACGCATACAACAATCGGCGAATTCGCTTATAATTATTTTATTTATATCTTATTTTTTTATTCTAGCAACCTCATTCTAACAATAACGCGACGAATCGCATAAGATACTATTTCACAAACTGTCGGGTCGCGAATGCGCACGTATTATAGTGACAACAAGACTGCCTTGTGTTCGTATAAACGTATTTCATATTTAGTCAAATCTGGCTCACAGTAAATCTATACTACTATTATAAAGCTGAAGTTTGTTTGGTTGAACGCGCTAATCTCAGAAACTACTGGTCCGAATTGAAACTTTTTGAGTTGAATAGCTCATTTATGGAGGAAGACTATATATCATCACGCTATTGCCCAGGGGAGCAGAGTAATAATAATATTATGTGAACTTATCGGGAAAATTGCAATACATTATTGCAAAACTTAAGAACGGGTATGTATGGATTAAATAAGTGCCATGGGGATGAAGTATGTCACGGGCGAAGCCGCGGGAGACAGCTAGTATAAGCTAAAGCAGTAAAGAAACTACGTACTTAACGTTCTCTTGCATCTCTTGCACCGCACGTACATTTCGCAACTTCTTCAACCTAGCGTTAATCCCAGTCGTATCCAAAGCTTTCACCTCAGAGTCTGGGGTCCGCTTTACCAGTCTTAACTGCGGATTTGGCTGGACCTCGATATTTTCCGTGAAGCGACTGCCATCTGACCTTCACAACCCAATGATGACATTAGGCGATATCGAAGCACTGCATTTCGCAACTATTATTTATGAATTAAGTTGTCAACTCATAACGCTTCAATAGTGCGTGTGTCCTTGTTACAATAGGCCTAGTTTCAATACTGCTTTAGCTTATAAAAACGTACATCGGAAACTTCATGGGAAGCGGTTACCGTGGCCTATGGACGTGTGCAACACCAGAGGCGTCACATCGCGTTGCCGACCCTAGAGTGGTGGGCGAGGGAGGGGAGGAAGGATTTCCTGAAACTTCGCAAGTATGTTTCATGGAAATGGCCTGCTGTTGACAGTAAGAGGACCTTTGAGATTGTTACAACACCCCTTTTAAATAGAGTTTTAAAGACTCAAGACATTAAATTGTAATTATATTTTCGTATTTAAAAGAATTAAATTTAGAAGGGGCTAAATTTAAAGCTTTAAGATACTTTTCTAAATACAAAATGTACCTTCCTTTTGACATTAAAAACAAAAAGTATCTTTTCTAAATTGTTCATAATATATTTTTTATATTTTCTCCAACATTTTTTTTTACTATATTTATCAGTCGGTAGATATGTCTAATATTATGCTTACATATATCTACTTTAAATATTTATTTCGAAATAAATAAATCACTTCGACAATAATTTTGTGCATATACCCACATATTGGACGACGTTAAAAAGTTGCGATTTAAATATAGAATACTGTCAAAATTTTGGCGGTAGAAAGAAAATACGTGTTATACAAACAGAAATACAGTTATTAATAAAAAATATAACAAAATGTCGACGCGCACACTCGCGATGTAAGACCTTTGTCGTATCCGAAGTTGAGAATACTACACTGGCCTGTGACGGGGCAACACCACGGTTTTAAACCAATCTTTGTATATTTCTCGCACCTAGGTCAAAATTGTGACAAAAATATGTTTTTCGTTACTTACAGTACCGATGAAGATTTTTTTTTTATATTGGACACGTCAACATAACTTCACCTCGCGTTATGGTAAGGTAAAGTCTCAGAACCGGGGGTCACTACTACATACACCGATTTTCTTTTTTCTTGACGACTTAGTTAACCGTTTCTTGAAGGTCCAAAATATCTTGATAATATAAATTTTTGAATCGTGTTGTAGATAAAAAATTCCAACTACCTAATGCCACGTTCAAGACGAATAAACAGTGGTTTTGCTCCCAGCCACAGAATTTAACATTAGAATGTACAATTATTATGATTATTGAATAAACTTGACATTGAACTATTTAACAAGTTTGACATTGAACTATTGAAAAAGTTTAACATTCAACTATTGAAAAAGTTCGACAATGCTGCTAATTCTGTTGTTACATCTCTAAACTTTAAATGCTCTAAAATTTTCTAATTGCATCTGTTTCTTTCATTATCAGATAGAAAAGGACAAATGATTTTATTTAAGTTAAGACCTGTCAAATTAAGACAGCGCCTTGTTGGTGCGTAGAAAGTTAAGCCGCATGTTCGTAGATATCGACTAAAATTGAAGGGCGTCATCGTCAAGGCGCCGACTTAATTTGACAGGTGTTCACTAAAATAAATCGGTTTATACGCCCTATGTCAGATACGCAAAATGTCAGATGCGCATATTGTCAGAAAACGCAGAATGCCAGATACGCAAAAAGTCAGAAACGCCAAATGCCAAAAGCCGGATCCACACCAAATGATCCATCTTGGATCGGCGATCCCGCGATCCGCGATCCAGGATCACGGAGCGGGATCGTGGATCGTGTTAGACCGATCCAATTTTGGAAACGTGCGATCCTAAAGATACGCTCCAAGCGATCCAGACTGATCCGCCTATAGCACAGTTAAACTTTCGGTCGCTATGGAGTCACACGTGCAGCAACGATGTCGAATTCATGTGGCAGCAACAACCTACAACCTACTTGGATTCATAAGCATAAGCATTTAAGTATGTTCCTTTTAAAGGGATATTAGACGACGACTTTCAAAATTTTCCATTATGTGTGATCGCGCGCTCCACACACAAACGTCTACACCGAGCGAGGCCGAGAGGCTGAGGCGCCTGTGTGCTACTCACAAAAACCGACAACCGACGGATCGCTCGCGGCAAGAAGCGAGCGCTCCTGCCGCGCAGTTTGAATCGCGCGAGGCAAGTCCACATCAAACGCTCCTGTGGAGCGCGCTCCTGCCGCCCGCGATCGGAGCGCGCTGGATCGGTTGGTGTGGATCCGGCTATTTACGCAAAAAGTCAGAAACGCAAAATGTCAAATACGCAAAAAGTCAAACGCAGAATGTCTGATACGCAAGTCAGAACCACATAAAGCCAGAAAAGTATAAATTGATAATTTATGTCACTTTTTTAAAGCTTGCTTGAGGTTTTTTATACCTTTGAACATTGGCCAATTGAAAAGAATAATGTATCGATACTCAGATTTTTTCTAGGCTACGTTATCTTATCATTTTCTATCCTTCTCCGTTTGCGATTTTCGCCCATTTAGTTTTCTGGCGTTTTTGCAGTTTCACGAAGTAATATTACGTTAGTCTGTGATCCATAATTACTTCATTTATTACCAATAAATCATCTCTTCTTTTCTATCTGATAATGAAAGAAACAGATGCAATTAGAAAATTTTAGAGAATTTTAAGTTTAGAGATGTGACAACAGAATTAGCAGCATTCAACTAATGTACAAACATTGACATTGAGCTATTGAAAAATTGTGAGAATTTTTTATAGATATAGTTTGAACGGTAAAGTTAATATAACCATTCTTTTTAAATAAAAATAATTCAAAGATTTTATACACAATAAATTGCAATTAAATCTGTTAATATAATTTTTATTTCACTTACAAATATTCGTGTAAACTTAAGACAATACTGTAACCGTTGAATACTTGCTAATGTTGGGGACTTGCATTTTAAATTACAACCTTTTTGAGCGGCTTAACTGACATTGGAGCCCGATTTTCATCAAAATCATGAACAATACCAGACCAAGTTGAATTTTGCACAACATACATACATACCTTGTACATTATATATGTCTATATAATATATATATGATAAAAATATTATTTCTTACACGATAACATCACCATCTTAAAGATACGCAGACACCTGCGCGTGATATTATCAAAAAGCATGAAATTTTTGCTTGTTCCTGTCCCATCATTTTATGGTGTCAACCAAGTATACACTAATAGCAAGCAGTCTTCGGAGACTATGGATATAAAACCTGCCTTTTAAAACCCTATACCGTAATCTCTTTAAAAAAACCATGACAGGAAGTCATCCTATAGTCTGCGGAAGCCTCTAGAACGGTTTAAAACAAAGTATGGTACAATATTAACTTCACCGTGAAACATTGCACTACATAACCAGATCAACTTCGAATACAAAAACGTACCAATGTAAACACAACAAAACAGTACATAGATATTGAATTTGGTACCATACGGTGTTAACTATTAGTGTCAAAAAGTACTGCTTAGGTACTTTGAGTCAATTTTTACGTTAGGGTTTAGTGACATAAGGTGAGTTGAAGAAAATGTATGGCAAAGTAGCGTTAGTAATTTTTTTATTCACTATTTTATATCAGAGATATAAAGGCACAAGCACCCCCCAAATTTAACCAAACAAAAACCACTGCATTCCAATCAACTTATTTATTTTATAAAAAAAACTGTCAAAATTGTACTAAAAATCTTCTCGTTAATACTGAGAAACATTCTGATGCGTTAACATGAACTCAATGTGAAATAAAAATATAATGAAACATATATAGATAGTTGAGAAAACTTAATATTTGTAGAACGCAGAGTTGTAAGTGAGAATAACGTTGAACATTTTTAGGTTAAAAAATTCAAATTCAATTCCGTTATCAACTGTAAAAGACCGTTACTGTTGACAAAACATTTGAATAAGAATTCCATTTTTATATAACAATTTTACTTACTGTTCTAACTCACCGCAGCTTAAACCATCTTAAAAAATTAATAAAACATTAGATTATAGATAAAAACAAAGTTTCAAACATATAGATTTATTTTTATAGCAATTATAAACATATTTCAACAACGGGCCATGTCAAGCATCGAAGGTTTCAAGAAACTATGAGAACGGGGGATATGTTGTTAACCCTGCCAATCGAAACCCAGAACGTAGAAACCAACTAAATGTACTGTCCGATCACTAAACACTTATCATCACGCAGTAGTGGTGATAGGGTTACCACTTATAACTTCCACCGATTTTGCTTCAATAACTTGGCTCTCTGGGGTACCGTTCACCTCTGTCCGTTCCTCGGGTATTTCAACATCTTTCTGGGGCTCTGGAGACGGTTCTTGGACTTGGGACTTGGTTTCGCTGTCCGTTGTTTCCTGGCTGGAAGTGTCCGTGGTCTCCGGTTTGGAGTTTTCTATCTGCGTTTGGTCAGCCTCCGTTTGTTCTGTGTCCGTTGTTTGTTCCTCTGATTTTGTTTCTGTATCCTCTTTCTTGTCTGTTTCTTGGGCATTGTCTGTAAATAGAGATTTACTATCAGGTGAGATAGTGGTCAAACAGATGCCTACCGCCCCTATCGGCTATAAAAATAGTTTGGCATTTGCTAATTTGACTGTTACATCTACCAATACTTCCCTTTGCTCATACGAACTAATCTTTTACGACGAACTGCATTTAGACAGTCAAAAGATTGACCTTTTATAAAGAAGTCACTCTTTCATCATCATCATTCTCTGAACCTTTTTCCCAACTCAGTTGGGTTCGGCTTTCCAGTCTAACTGTGATGCGGCTGAACTTTGATATTTTCCGTGGAGTGACTGCCATCTGACCTCCACAACCAATGGTCATTCTGACCAATGGCGATATCGAGGTTCCAAGTTAGGCTGGTTGGACTTTTGTGGGCTCCAACTACCTGTAACGACTGCCATAGATGGTTTATGGCAACCGGGACTTTTATGTCCCATTTTTATACATCACTAAAATCTTTAAAATGCAACAGCCGTCTGTGTTTTGCAATGAAGTTCTGTGAGGTACTGCTGACGTATTATAAGCGTCTGGATAGCATACAGCCGGCATGCAGGCCGGTAAGTAATAAGAAGTAGACTAACAATCTTACCAGTTTCATCAACTTCCATTGGCGTCTCCTTCTTTTCATCACCGTTCACCTTCTGCAATTTAAAAAAACACTTATTAAAGGTAATTTACTAACCATGAGACCAGGTCTAATTACAACTGTAACGGAAATGAGCGGAGCTGTGTTTTCTTAAGCGACTAACATTAAATATTTCAGACCGGTTTCTTTGTTAAGTCTATCAACGCTCAATGTACAGTTTTTCTGAAGAAACCGCTTAAGTAAGCATTGAGAGAGACTCAACTCCAATATTTCTCATATATCAAAAACTGGCTAAGACCTAATTTGAGTTTATTGACATCGAAATAATACCCAATACGAATTTCAGCGAATAATTTTATCGATAGTTCTCCCAATGGTCGTTTCGCTAAAGATATTTATTCTCTACCGAATAAATTTCTTAAGCGACTTAAACTGTTGAAAATCAACTTCGTAAGCGACACGAATGTTCGAAAAAAAATACTTAACTGACATGAACTGTTAATAACAAAATGGATAGTTCAATAGGCTTGGTTTACTATACGAACAAAAAAACAATGCTCCACTCATTTAGCATACATCAATTATACAAAATACATTGCTTATACAATTTTTTAACAAAACCGTGTAACCAATATATTTAAGTTGCGTAATCTTAATCTATCCAGAGAAGGCTGTCTACACGATCCGGGCATTACCCTCCACTGAACAAATTAAAACTACATAACCGACAAAACTACCCTCCTGTTCTTATAATTCACGAACTTAGAGTTCTAAAATCGCTGGATAGATTAAATTCCGAACAACCGTATTTTGGCACAACTAGAGATGGGTTTATGTCCTGGCATTTTGGTCATACATAATAAATGCCTAATGTGCATAGGCGTATCTAGAGGGGGGCCGGGTTTTGGACCACCCTGGAAAATAACTCTAGATACGCCAATGCTTAATGTGACAGGGCACAAACCCATCTATAGGCATAATCTAATATACCTTAATACACAATATTACCTACTACATCTTAAATAAAACAATTATGGGACAAAACAAAGGCTTTAACTAAAAAATAAAAATGTATACTAAAGGCCACCACCATTATAATACAGCCGGTAAACAACAGGATTTTTTATGAATTAACATTAAAACAAAATATTTTTTTGGCAAAAATTACCATAGAACTATGAGGCTGCAAACACTAGGAGTAATCTGTTGCCAAGTGTTGAAGTTGCTTATATAGCTGTGCTTATTATGTTGTTTCTGTGTTACATAGGGCACAGGTTAAAGAACTTATTGAGGATAATACTTGTAAAAAATAAAAAATCAATCCATAAAAATATCCTTAACTCCGCATATATCCAAAATCGCCAGATTTGAGATATCACTACTAAAATGAGTTATCTATGTAAAGTGAAGTCAGCGTCAAAATGATTGCACAGGTTTTAAATATAAAATATAGGATACTGAAAAATAAAAAAACAATGTAAATATCCCGTCAACTATTATAATAAATATTTGATTTCAGTGATTTAAATATAAAAATCCTAAAATATTTTGATCGAGTCAAGTCCTAACTTTCAAATTTTATGTATATTAAGAATTACTCGCGAATGCTATTATTCTAAAATAATTTTTAACTTTATTGATATCTTAAACCTGACAATCGAGGATAAGGTAGATAAACGACTTCACAAGATGATCAGCTAATCTACTGTCTGTCCCAATCTCTAAAATACAACACGATGACTTATTGTTGCACTTGTGAAATAAATGAAAAAAATATGCTTTGGGTAGGAATAATGTTTATGCGTAAACTTAAATTATTAAAAAGAAAATAGAAATAATAAATTTACAAAAAATTTAGTTTCGAAAATTATAATGACCATGGTAACAATGCTGAAGCGCCATTAGCTATAAGCGTGGGTTTCAATCTATCATGTTTTAGCGTATTTACTCCACCAACGTCATGGCGATTTGAAAGAATAAACCGAGACAAAAAAAATGGCTTCCTAGAAAATTTCCTAATTTTTTTTTAACAAGTGCAACAATAAATAATATTATAACCTGGCAATTTTAACGAGTTATAAGTCTAATATAGATCTTCAAACCATTTATTAATATGCAAGAGCATTATATAAATATGTGTTTATTCTATTATACGTAAACGGGAATTAACGCGATCACGTTAAAGGTATATACATACCTTTGGATGCCTGACGTGATCGCGTTAATTCCTGTTTACGTATAATTAATCATGGAACGCGAAAGTTTAAAAGTTAATATGTGTTTATTCTGCTAAAAATACCTAACCTATCGTTATTAATTTGATGTTATTTTATTATTAACACTGATTCTGCTTTTTCAGTGAACATGGACTGCTGAAAGGCAACTCGGGCTCAGTGTAAATAATAAAATAGTTTTATTTCAATGTTCAACATTCGCGTAAATTTCCGACAATAGCACCTAACACCATTCTTTTACTTATACGATTATAATTTTGTTCATATTATTGTTGCCGATCGATTGTCAACTATCGATTGCTCAGAACGAGGCAATATTATTAAATGACTGCAATACTATCGATAATATCGATAGATTTTTATTTACGAGCGACAATACTATCAATAATTTATTCTTCGTGAGGAGCAATAATATCGATAGTATTGCACTCAATCAATAGTAGGTATCTCATTCTGAACTATCGATAGTAAAACTATCGACAGTTGGGCAACTATAGTTCAAATTACGTAACTCAACAAAAATTTTCAAGAAATTAACCGGTATAAAAAAAAGTCATATAACCCTCCACTTATGCAGTTAGTATGATGAACAATTTGATAATAATTTTTCTTCTGAATCCACTTTTTTGTATAACAAGAAGATTGAGGTAAAAGTAATAATAAAACATGCCAGACTGTCAGGTTATAATGGAGTTATATTAAATAATATTGTGAACCTAGTTGCGCCGTGCCTTTTTCCGTCCTTTCGGTTTCACGCTAGCCTCCTTCACAACTGCGCTACGATTTTTCTTTTTACCCTAGCATCATATTCACAACTATAACATAATGTAACACATATAAAACAAGAACTAGGGACTTTGTTAGAAACTATAAATAAAAATTAAATGATAAACAACATTATTGCATACATATTGGTGTCGATTGAGAAAGACCAGGGTCAAAAATACCCCGTTTATTACGTGTGGACTCCCACTGTACCACCTCACCAGGGTTTTGCGATTTTTTTTATGTCGGTCACGTCAATATGACTTCACCTCACCTTATGGTAAGCTATGATGATATTAGTAAGGTTGACCCCTGGTCTAAAGGTATCGGAGCCCTGTACACAGTACCCCACAATTGTGAGGGTTAAAAGTACCCCATTATTTTGAAAGTTGAAGAAGCGTAATCTTGAGGTGAGGGTCAGACAGCAGTCACTTCCATAAAAGGTGTAAATGGACCCCGAGCTGGGTAAAAGGTGGAACAGGAAATAATATTAAAGTAATGATGATGAATGATAATTATGTTAAAAGCAAGCCAGTTACTATGAAAAAAAAAAATGCACTAATTTACTTCCCGAGAGTGGCCATCTCCAGGATGGTCCTGGATCACCAAGGGTGTAGGGGAAATCTTTTATGGGCCATCGGGACAGTGTTCGGTTTTGTCAGTTTGAGTACGACACAACCATCTCAGCTGTACTCTGACGGGAGGGGTGGGATACCAAAGGGTAATTCTCGAAAAAGCTGTCTATGAAAGGTCCTAACAATACTGTAAGCCTTATTATAGTATTAACTATCAAAAGTATTGCGGGTTCTCCCTTACCTGTGGCTTGCTATCGCCTGCGGGTTCACTCGGCTGTGCGGACGAGGTGCTGGAGATCTCCCCCTCTTGTTCCACCTTCTGCCGTTTGCTCTTAGGCTTTACTACCTCTTCTTCTTCCTCTTCTTGCGATTCCTGGGAGTCTTGATCCATCTTCTGTTCTGAAGTCTCGGTTTCTGGTGGCGGAGAGTCCTCTTTTTGAGGGCTCGGGTCCTCCTGTAAGGATATGGTGAGTCATTTATAGGATTCAGTTAAAAAAGTGGCCGGTTAATGGCAATAGGCTCGCCACCTATTACATTGGGACTTAAACATAAACTGGCGAAATGTGGGTGCTAGCACCTCTGCCTACCCCTTCGGGGATATAGGCGTGAGTTTATGTTATGTTACAGTTAAAAAAAATCTATATTTATATATATAATTCTTCTGTATGTGTGTTAACAGTGAACTCCTCCCAAACGGCTGGAGCGATATGAACATTTTTAAATGAGTTTGGGCAGCGCCCTGGATGGTTTAGATTCACAAATCAGCCTGGCAGATAGCGTTTCAGTCAGTATCCAGGATGTCTGTCTGGTCCGCTAATAATTGTAAAGTGGCTGTGTCTGTACATTGAAGATAATTATAAAAAAAACTTGGGTTGTGTTATATGAACGATTCTGAAAGTATTGACACGAGACAGAAAAGTACATTCGTCCATATTTAGTCTTATGATATATCCATGTATAAGCTGACGTCTGAAAATGCAGCAGTGGAGTTTGTTGCGCCGTTTCTTCTCCACTAGCGCCTAGGAAGCGGTGGTAAACTTAGTATTAAGTAGTTTTTGACGTCAAAAAGATGTAATTACGTTGCACTATTTTGAAAATAAAGAAAATAAATAAAATTAAATAAAAATAAACTTCTTTTATGGAATTCTTGTCTGTTTGTTCATGATGTAATCAAAAACTAATGAACAAATTTTGAAGCGGTTTTTAGGTCTTGATCAAACTTAAATCTTACGCATGTTTGATCACTATCAATTGAGTAGAAGCAGAGATATAATCGAAAAAACGTGAAAACCGACGTCCACGCTGGCTATATAAGCTAGTATAGTATATGAATACGTACGGCGAGTACTACAGTGTGCTGTCCCCCTGCGGACACGTGTACGGGCACCCGGGGGGCCAGAGGAGGGGTCACGGCTGCGGTAGGGGCCGCGCAGTCCACCGACTGCCCCGTACCCAGGGTACCTTCTGATCCCATGCCCCACGATAATACTTCACCTGAAAGAAGAAAATTACTGGTTAATATCTTAGGTGGTTGTTCCGCCATCTTGCTGACACTTGTTGAGACGCGATGGGAATCGCGCGCGACCGACAATGGCAGGTTTCGCGAAATTAGTCACTCAAATTTTAGGGTTCCCAACCGTACTCTAACATAGAGTATTTTACTCTACACAGCCACACGATAAAATAATCTCTTTTATACAATGTTTACCTATATTTTCATAGGCCGCGGTAGCCTAGTGGTTTGGGTAATGGACTGCTGAGACGAGGTCTCGGGTTCGATCCCAGGTTCACCATGGCACACACCAATGACTTTTCGAAGTTATGTGTGTATTTATCGCAGGTTTATTAGTGCCTCGGAGAGCACGTTAAGCCGTCGGTCCCGGTTGCCATATAAACATCTATGGCAGTCGTTAAGGGTAGTTGGAACCCACAAAAGTCCAACCAGTCTAACTTGGAACTTCGATATCGCCCATTGGTCATAATGATCATTGGTTGTGGAGGTCAGATGGCAGTCGCCCCACGGAAAATATCGAGGTTCAACCGCATCACAGTTAGACTGGAAAGCCGACCCCAACTGAGTTGGGAAAAGGTTCAGAGAATGATGATTTTCATAACCGTAAAATCGACTATACAATGTTCAGAATCGTAGAAATCTATAAAAAACATTAAGAAATGGTTATATGCTGTAAAAAGTACCAAAACTACTTTAAATTTTTTTTAAAAATGCTACTGTTTTTCACAAGTTCATACTCTATATTCACCCCTTTTGAAATCAGGATTGCAACCCATTTATGTCCCACTGCTGGGCACGGGACTCCTCTCCTCTAACGAGAGAGCTGAGAGGGTTTACACCTTAATCCACACACGCTGGCCTAATGCGGGTTAATGGATCGGACATGTCCTTTGAAATCAGATGTGCTCTAATTTCTTCTAAAAAGTTGGCAACCCTAGTGAGACTTTTTGACGATATCGCGACGGCGCTAGTCGCCTGTAAGGTTCCTAGAAGAAAAGGTTAAGATAAGGTGTGAATGCGGAGTCTTACCAGTGTTGGTGACAGCGAAGGAGTTGCTAGTTCCAGCGGCGATGCTGATGCACTGCTTGTTTTGCAGACCTGGGACTGGCTCCAGTACTTCGGCGTCTCCTGGCCGATCACCCAGGCCTAACCTGAGAAAAGATACATTTGTTAGTTTGTGGTTTTGGGCCTTATCTGAAGGGAAAGTAGTCTAAATACTGAAATAATCAATTATTTTGAAGATTTTCGTAAACTCACTTGCCGCACTCAGTAATTGGCCCTGCTAAAATCCTAAAAAAATAACATCCTGTAGTTTTATGGCATCAATCAATAGAGTCAATCGTAAGGATCAAATCTCTCTAACAAACATAGTAAATTAAATTAGAGGATATTCATAAAATCTAACAAGAAGTTGGTTAATAAGCCATTTTATCAGAGCAGGATGTGATATTGTCCAGGGGATACAGCCTGCCAACTCGTGTCAATCAGTGTTACCCTACGTTCACACGGAGCCAGGGTTTGCCGGATCAGATTTTTATCGGATCTGGAAACAGTCAACTTCAGCAAGATTCGGTTTTTTTGGCGTATCTTGAAACCGAATGCATGTGGTAACTCATTCATTGAAATAGAAAAGAAAGAAAGATAACCAACTTTATTCATGAACACAAAACGTACACAGGTTAGAAGCAATTCAAAAGATTTTCTTTTTTTTATTTACCACCAACAGACGCAAAAGCCCACGATCCACGACCCACCAACCACTAGACTAATCCGTCTTTGACCCGTTTGCAAATACTGTTGTCACTAAACCGAATCCTGTAAAAAACCGATCCGGCAAAACGTAGCTCCGTGTGAACATAGGATTAGTGTGTGACGTACCTGCCATACTCGCACCGACCGATGGCATACACTTGTCCGTTGGTGTCGAGAGCCAGCGAGTGATGTTGTCCGGGGGCCACGGCCTGCCAACTCGTGCTCACACTGCTGAAAGCGTCGCACTCGGTGGGGGTGTACAGAGCTGTTTTGCGTTTTTCTCCTGTTATACCTGTAGACGAATATAGTTCATACTATGAATATTATGGCCAATATTTACAATACAAAGTAATATAAAGTAAAGAAATATTTTTAGTGCTCAGTGCAAATATTTGTATATATGAATATGGGTATAATCCGCGCGCGATCAAAATGTGATGCTACCTTTTGGAACTGAGACGTAAGTGGGCCGCCGGCTAGCCGTAGCGTCGGCAAACTCATGTCGAAGCTCACAAAACGAAGCTGTATTTTTAGTGCGACTAGATTTCTAAATGAGTTTAATTTTGAATGCGAGATTTATTATAATAATTATTATAATATGTATGATTGTCTGTTTGTCCGCAAATTTTTGTGCGCGCAAAAATCAGAAACTACTGGAGGGATTTTGATCAAACTTGGTACGATTATAGTTCATAGTTTTGGGCAACATATAGGCTACTTTTTATTCAAGCTGAAACCCGTGGCTTCGCCCACGCTTCGTTTTTAGGTCGTTTTTGGTCATAATTATCTCCGGTTCTACTTAACCAATTACAACCAAACATACGGTAAATTTTTAGTCTAAGCAAGACCTTTTTAAAAATAAAACCGCATCAAAATCCGTTTGGTATTTTTTTATCGCTATCGATGGACGTAAAAAGAACTGAACGGGTTTTGATGCGTTTTCTTATTAGAAAGGTCTTGATTACACTCTAAATCTTACGCATATTTGATCACAATCGGCTGATTAGAACCGGCAATAAAACGCGAAAATCGACGTCCACGCGGGCGGAGCCGCGGGCAACAGCTATCTTTAATATACCGCCTTTTCTTATCTGATCTACATGGATCTACATGTAATCGTGCCAAAAATACCGAAACGACGACAACGACAGTGATAGGACGAACATCAAATGTCTGACAGGTAAGAACAGTTCAACCGTTCTCGAGTTTTTGCAGTACTAACAGAATCGCAATTAATTTTTATTTATATAGATTAAAGATTAATAATGAGTGGAAAAAGAGGTAAAATCTTGTGTAGTCAATCTCGCAAAATAGTTCTGGCATTTGATAGATATTTCAATCAAGCATTAACACGCTAACGCTACTTGAGAACTGTCATTTTCGATATACTTTGACAAGGTTCCTTCACATTTTCATCGCGCGCGGATTATATTTGCATTGGTCTGGTCGTGACTCAGAGAGCACGTTAAGCCGTCAGTCCCGGTTGCCATATTTGAACAACAACAACGGTCTAGCTGCAATGCTTCGATATCGCCTAATGTCACCATTGGGTTGTGAAGGTCAGATGGCAGTCGCTCCACGGAAAATATCGAGGTCCAGCCAAATCCGCAGGTAAGACTGGTAAAGCGGACCCCAGAATCCCAGTTGAAAGCTTTGGATGCGACTGGGAATTAATGCAAAGTTGAAGAAATATTCATATCACAATTTTCATTTTATAAGTGAGAGATTGAAAGATTTTGTAGCTCAACGTTTTATATTTCTGTTATTGCGCTTGAATGTATATTTCCTTTACGCATCTCTCTCTCTCTCCCTGTGTGTGTGTGTGTGTGTGTGTGTGTGTGTGACTCACCGAGCTGTCCGTAGTTGTTGAGTCCCCAGGCGAAGACCTTCTCCGCCGTGGCGTCCAGCACGAAGGTGGCGTGGTAGCCCGCCCACACGCGCGACGCGCCCGCCTTCAGCGTCACCTTGGACGGCACCAGTAATGCACCTGGGGGGGGGGGGGGGGAAACAACTATATTACTTGGAATTCTTTACCAAAGTGTATATTATATGATATAAATTAGATTTTCAAATTCAACAATTTGAAAATCCAATTTCTCGAGCCACTAAAGAACGCTCCATACAAAATCGTACTGAGCAGTGACGTCACAGCCAGATAGCGCGTAGTGCAAATGTATCAAGTGCAAAAGAATATCACATTTATTTTAGATAACGTTACGTTTCATGTGTACAGTGCATAATAGAATTCGTTTAAAATCTAATAAGGAATGTAATAAGTTATATATTTTCACTTAATTTGATTGATTTTATTTTACGACCTATTTTGTGAACTAAAAACAATGAAAAACCATGTTTTCGGTTTAGTTAGGCAACAATATCTGATTTTACAATGCATATTTATTCAGAAAAAACTGAGAAATTAAGCAGTATTAGTTACAATCTGACGACTATATCGTCATCCCAGTCGGTGAGAGCGATCTTGTGTACGGCTAGATAGATAGATAGATAGATAGGTACTTACTGAGGCCCTGGCGCGCGTCCCGCGAGGCGGAGCGCTGCGACAGGCGGCCCAGCTGGCCCTGCTCGCCGCACCCCATCGTGTACACCGCGCCTGACGTCTGCGGGGAACACATTACATTATCATGACATAACAATCATAATGATAATTTATAACAAGATCGTAGCAAGTGGAAAGATGTTGTTGCTGCCTACCCCAATGGGAAAACCTACACAAATCACGCCGATTTGTGTGTATGTGGACGAACTTTGACCGCTTCGTAGTTAGACCGAGAATCCCACTCTAACTAAGTTAAATGGCTTGGAGTATGAGAATCAAGAACCAAGTGGTTCGGGGTCTCTTTTATTTGCAGCACCATAAAGACTTGGAATTCTTTACCAGCGCATGTGTTTCCTTCCTCTTATAGTCCCGGGGCCTTTAAGCGGGGCGTGAAAAAGTGCTACTGTGGCACTATCGGTTTATGTAGTGGTGACCCCGGTCCTAGGACTTAGCCTTTAGCTGACTATCAGGCGAGTTCGTATATAAATAATGGCGGCACGTACCGTGAGCACGACGAGGTGGTCCCCGCCCGAGGCCAGCGCGACGGCGGGCTCGCTGAGCTGCAGCTTGACGGGCGCGGCGCTGGGCTTGGCCTCGCGCCCCGCCACCACCAGCCCCATGCTGCCGTGCGAGTCCTGCCACAAACGATATAATATAAGTACTACCTGTTCGCGCTAAGTTTGCCGCTGTCAAATGTTGTCGGTATAGCTTTGTGTCACTGGAACTAGAACTGACTGAGTGGGAAAACACTAAACGCATGACAGTTGACACCGGCAAATTTAGCGCGAACGAATAGTAGCGCGCATTCCACAAACCAACACTCTCAATGGTACACGATTTGTATACTCATTTTGTGGAATTTGTGAGTTAAGTTCGCCTTTGTACCTAAATATCCTTTATGTATCGCAAAATTATGGCGTACAAATAATTAGGGAGTATGAGTGAATAAGCATACTAAATTTTTTTGAGTCTCAGTCTAGTCTAGATCTCATATAGATCTCCCAAATATCACAAAATTAATTTTTTTGGTTACAAAAATATCTTTATTTAAGACATCGAGACTGTATTTTGAACATACTTTTTACAAAAATTGGTCATCAATTAATTGCATCAGTGCCTAAGGCGCATATTAATTGATGTCACTTACCTCTGAGGTATGTCTCAAGCCTGCTCTGCGCAGCATCTCAAGTCCACACTTGAGACATATCTCACAGTTAAAATTTCATCTATCAATACAGGCCAAAGACAGTTTCTTTGTATCTTCCTATAGTAAAAAAACCCTGTAGTATACAACACACTTACTCTAAAGGCTCCCCACACATAAACATCTCCATTGTGCAACAGCGCGGCGGAGTGTGAATCCCCTGCGCTAATGCTCACAGCCCGCGCTGGCAACACCACTGCCCGGGGAACCACTTCCTCGCTATCATCTGTTGTGACGCGACCCAGGGCGCCCTCATCGTTGCACCCGAATGTCCATACCTGGAGAAAATTTATACATGGTAAAACTCTCTACTAATATAAAATTGTAATTTAGTTGCGTTCAGTACTGGGTTATGCCCTGTCACTTTCGGCATGAATCGGGCATTTATTTAATCCGCCCGATTAATACCGGGCATAAACCCATCTATATAAAATATGTTCATGCCCGGCATTTTGGGCATAAATGAAAAAATGCCCGATAAATGCCCGAAGTGACAGGCCATAAACCCATCTATAGACAATGATACTATACATGTAAAAAGAGGCAGATATGATACTAGAGCGCGCCAGGTGAAGACTCGAAAAATATTTATCTATTGATAGCTATCTTTTTTACTCACGTGCTTATCCCATCTTTCATACTACTTTAACGCTAATTGTCAACTGTTTTGAGGTGTCAGTTACTATGAACGTAACATATCTTGTGTATGAAATCATTGTCTATAGATGTGTTTCTGTCATTGGGTAACAGTTCAAAGGGTTAAACGAACCTTCCCACTGCTGTCAAGAGCGATAGTATGCATGCCACCAGCATACACATCAATTATTTTGTCACCCAGCGCTGTCACAAACAAAAACCTGCAACAAAAATGAAATTTGTATTGAGTCGTATGCATATACATACATAAACTCACGCCTATATCCCCGAAGGGGTAGGCAGAGGTGCTAGCACCAACATTTCGCCAGTTTATGTTTAGGTCCCAATGTAATAGGTGGCGAGCCTATTGCCATCAACCGGGCACTTATAAACCTGCGATAAATACACACATAACTTCGAAATTTAAAAACTTCGAAACTTGAATATGCCTCTCAGGTGTGGAACCCGACTTATAACACCTATATTGACCGTCTTGAGAGTATACAACGGAAATTTCTAAGGTACATTCAATTCCGATCAAATTGTTATCTGCCTGATTACCATAGTCGGTGTAAAAAATTTCACATGTTGCCTCTAGTTGAGCGTCGCAGGATAGCGGACTTAGCATTCTTAGTGTCTATCTTTAATGGATCAACAGATTTACCAGAACTAGTAGAAAAGGTGGGCTTGTATGCACCACCCTTGTTTCTGCGTAGACCTAACCTGCTTCACCTTCCGATGGCAAGAACTACCTACAGACAAAATTCTTATCTGCTACGAGCTTGCCGTACGTACAATGTAACATGTCGGGATGTTGATATAGATATATTTGTCACAAGTATTGCCAAAGTAAAGAAAGTATTATATGATCACTACTTTGAGCAATGAAACCACTGTGTTGTTGTGGGTGTATAGGGACTAAGTCTGCTTTTTTTTTCTATGTTAAAGAGAGTTTTAAGTGTGAAAACTGATAATTGGCCTTCAATATGTTAGCCATAATCTCATTGTTAATTTGTTAGCTGTAAGTTTTCCGAAAACATTAAAATAAAATAAAATAAAATAAAATAAAATAAAAGTGTTGTGTGTGTGAAAAATTGGTGTGTGCCATGGTGAACCTGGGATCGAACCCGAGACCTCGTCTCAGCAGTCCATTACCCAGACCACTAGGCTACCGCGGTCTTTGAGTATGGAGATATTGATAGTTTCCGAATAACTAAAAATAACCCCGTTTGCTGATAGATGAGAACATCCGAGCCACGACGTGAACCGCCTAGGCCTCAGTGATTTTATGTGTTAAAGACAGCTATTTCACGACTATATTTATATATTTTTTTTTTATTTTGGTTACGTCAATATGACTTCTACCTCGCTTGATGGTAAGCTAAAGGTAAAGTCTCTATGCACTTCATTTTTCTATCTGTACGAGTGTACTCACTTTGAAGTCTCTTCCACATCTTGTCCGAGCCCCAACTGGCCCACATCTCCCTGCCCGCAAGTGAGCACACGCCCTCTTCGCTTCGGAGCCTGAGGAATCTCCAACTGGATCGCTGCATAAAGAAACATTTTTTATTATAATGACAGTAGTTATTTGTAGATGGAAGGAACTTCCAGTAACTAGATGAGGTAAAATCTAACAACTCACTTATCTTTATACCTAATAGAAAGTAGCAGAATGCTCTACTTTACTTTATTGTCTAGCTGTTGCCCGCGGCTCCGCTTGCGTGAAATTCTGTTCCCGGGATAACAGAATTTCCCGGGATGAATAATTTTTCCAGTTAATCAACCAAAAATTTACTCTACTGAAGCATAAATAAAATAATTTTAGGGCATATTGCAATCTTAAACCCAAACCGAGCTGAAAAAAATAGTGATCGTCAGTTTGAGAGTCATTCAAGGTCTCAAAAAGGACGCATGACTAAATAATTATTTTATCGAGCACCAAAACCATTTTTGTGTACACAGACAAATTTGCTTATATGATAATCCACATCTATGATCTCACTGTCATATTAGCATCGAATTTTAAACGAGTAAGTAGGTGCATTCGTATAAATAAAACATATTCAAATAAGTGTGAATCCATTTACAAGGCTATTTTATATGTATATGACGTCATAACTGAAATATGGAGTGAAAAAAAGTATTGGTTCCTGAGAAAGATTTTTCTGTGGGTGTTGTTTTTTATTTGATTCTCTCTCTCCGCGGTTCTCGCTGTTCTTTGTGAGCTAGAAACAAATAAGAACCATAACCCTCGGCGTGCGCCTAGGGTTATAGATTCTGGTCGCCGTCGTTTCTCGCCAAGTGCATACTTGCGTCTAGACGCGACGACAGGTTGTGGTCCGACAATTTCATAGCGCCACGAGACGCGGCGACTCCCCTAGCTTGTCGTCGCGACTCCGCGTCTCTGACGCCTAGTGTGCGGAGCTTAGAACAACCTATCGTCGCGTATAGACGCCGACCTGTCGCCCAGTGTGCGTACCATGTAATAATTATACTATCTACCTGCAGGCTGAATGCCAGCAATTTTTTTATAAAGTAAAAGGAAACATAATTTCACGCAGGTGAAGCTTCAGGCGACAGCTAGTACTAATAAAAAAAAGTGAACAAGTTGGAAATTATTATCATTAATCTCTTTGCATTAAAAATATCTCAGACTGAAGCACTGCAAATAAATTATGCAGTAACAGTTAATGATACTGATAAAACACATCTTACATAATGTGTAATAGAACAATATAAAACTTAGTATGCGCATGAATCATAGGTCAAGGTTATTGAGTGTTGCCAGATAAACAATGGAATTTCCTCAACACATTAACGCATTTAAGAATATGAGTATTTTTTAAAATAAGTTTTGATAAAATAGCAAAGACAATGAATACTATCTCACTACTTTTAAATGAGATTAATATGTTATGTATTATAATAAAATTGTAAAGTATATTTAAAAAACTATAGAGTTATGTTTTAGGCCTAGGTATAAAATTGAAGGATAAGGTAAAGAACGCTGACATTCGAAAGAAGACGAAAGTATGCGATGCCTTAACTTTTGCAATGAAGGCTAAATGGAAGTGGGCGGGTCACGTAGCCCGCTATAAGGACGATAGATGGACTCTACGGTCAGTAAAGTGGTCTGGGCCAAAAGGCACCAGATCAAGAGGTCGACCAAAGGCCAGATGGGCTGACGAAATTGTAGCGTGCGCCGGTGGAAACTGGCTGGACAAAGCCAATGACAGAAAAGGATGGCATTCCTTGGGGGAGGCTTTTACCCGAACGGGGTTCATGCATTAAATAACTACTAAACTAAATTCATTTGAGTAGAACAAATGTAACTGATTATTTTAGGTTAATAATTTACCAAATGTTAGCGTTTATTATGTAATTATGCATGAAATTAAATAAAGCTTTATTATTATTATTATTATTATTATGTTTTAGGAACGATTCTGAACATAAAAATGTCTTTTTTTTTTGGATTCATTATCTATTTGTTGGTATGTCTGTTTGTTTGCAATGGACGATGGATTGATGTGATTTTTTTTTCTAGAAAGGTCTGGGTAAACTTTGATCGCAATTGGTGGAGTAGAACAGGAGATGTGAACAAATGCTGCAACAATCGACATTCACGCAGGTGGAGCTCTGGGCATAATGTGTTAACTACTTAATAGATAGTAGATACATAATAAATGCCTTCACTACTGTGTCCACATTTTGGACCAACTTCATGGCTATGTGGGTAACAAAATGTTTGGCTGTTACTTACGCCAGGTCTTGTTAACCATTCTCTAAGTCACACCTTACCCACCTATATTCGACTTACATTCAAGAATCTGCAATTTCTATATAAATAAGTGCCGAGTTGTTCTAACATCTTACTGGTTTCCTAACACGAATGTTATACAATTATCAGTTAACTATGAAAATATGTGTTTTGTATGATATAAACTAGCTTGACTCTGGAAAGTAGGTATCAGAACTCTAAGAATGTAACAACAATTTGTTATGATACCACCTCATTTTAAAGGAAGTAACTACTTCTAACAATGTAGTATGTGTTGTAAACATGATCGGTTGTGTTAAGATTAGTTAAGTTGAGATAGCTAATTATATACTTTCTACAACTTATTTATAGCTGAATTTTAGTACTAGTAGTTCATGGTATTATAATAACCATTTTTATCTTCATTGCCTCACATAATACCATATTTCAACAGGCATTACAATGCAAGATTGAATATTAAGAGTCGAGCTATATATAGAGTAACCACACAGCAATAAAACATTGATTTGTGTGAAAAATACAACTGTAAATATACCGAGCGTCATCCGTACGAGGCTAACCTAAAAAAAAACATACAATTGTCGCGCGACGCTTACATAACCATGGTATTTTTCCACATAAACATGCTCTATAAAAGCTGAAAACTGCCAATAGCACTTTAATTCGTGAACAGTTATGTTATTAACATAAAAAATAACTTGTAAGGCGAGAGTTCGCGCCTCTTGTTTCCCGCCATCACGTTTGACAGGTCATTGACATAGGGCAAAAATGTAAAGAAAACAATTGCAAAATGCCTTTGCAGGAACTCACCTCCACGTTTTTTCTTGTTTTTAGGTCCTGTCGACGCCGCTGAGGCTGCCGATTTAGACGCTGTACGTTTAACGCCTCGCGCCGCCGGCATTATGCCTGCAATATTGCAACCAACGCGTCAATAAACACAGCACAGCGCGGCAAAACACCTCGACTTGATGGCTTCACAGCAATGACGTTCTAACTACTTTTTATAATTGCATTATCGCCCTATTTCCACATCGGCTGCATCTGCATCAATTACAAGGTTGTGGCCTCATAGATTTATGCAGAACGCAGATAGGTTATATTATGCATTTGTATAGGCACTGCACAGGGAACCAAACAACGCGTCCATAACATACAACGGCTAACGGAACGGCGGCTGAATTATTTACTTACTGTTTAATTATCAATTTCTAAGCGGCACAACAAAATAAATTATGAATATCACTTCAAAATAGGAGATGACGTATTAATTTTAACACAGTACGAATCTCGTACATCTCCCTCCGTTCGCTTCGCTTGGCCCGAGTGACGTAATCACGTGAATCGAATTCACCTCACTCAGACAATCGGAATGCCAGTATCGAATATGAAATTGCCATCAAATCAATGACATCAATAAGAAACATAATTTATGTAATAACAAAATATGTGCAATGATGTTACTACTGTGAAGCAAAACTCGGAATAAATAAGTAAATATTTAATTTTAACAGTCTGACAAGTGTAATCGACCGAATAAATAAAACATTTTTAAGTTGGGCTTTGGTATTTAGTCACTTCACTAGGAGCATCATAGACAAAAGCAAATGGAAAGTTTTTTTATTTAAGTGTTGTCATAGACTTATTCTGATTTACCTCATATGCCCATACTGAGTGCCTACAATCCCGTGTGCTTAAGAACAGAAAGTTATTCACTAACTAGGTGTTAATATTGTAGTATTAGGGTCTTGAGTAATAAAACAGTCAAGCTATACATGATGACTGATATTTTTTGACTATGAAACGACCATGAAATGGTGTTTGTCTCGTCTTGGCAGGGGTTTTGTTTCACCCTAACTCCGATTTAAATTTCAATATTATTAAATGCAGCAATGTTGAATATTTTTGTTTCTGAAAATTTCCAACGACGGGGAACATAATAACTTTTCTCCATAATAATGAGAGGAGCATAATGTAGTTTGTTGGGAGTAATCGTGAGTCACACGGGCACACCTCGTGGGTGCAAGATAAGGAACTAACTTCATTATGTATAAATCTATATAATATATAATATAATGCAGGGTTGTTTCCTACATTTTTGTTTCAAGACATTGAATCGATTGTCAACGTTTCGGCACATTTGGTTGTACAGGATTCTAAGGGTACAGCTAAATTTCTTGAGGTTCAAGTGAACTTGACGTACAGTCAGCGGCAAAAGTATGTTATGACGATTGCACAGATTTTAAACTTAAAAATTCGAATGAAAATGGTTCATTTGATTGCAATACAATCAAAGTTTAAGGGTAGTTCAATAGGGCCAACTAAGTAATTTCATCTAGAACCATAAGTTACTTTGCTCAAAAATACTGTTCAAAATCTGAAAATGATCATACATTATTGCCGCTGACTGTAAAAGTTGGTCATTAGTGCCCCTATTAAACAATAGAGGATGGAGGAAGGTTTCCTTATTTTATCAAGAAACATAAATTAATGATAATAATTATACATGTAGCATCACTTGAATTTCACGATAGTATAATACAATACTTAGACCACTTTGGATTCCGCAAATTGTTTCTTACAATCATTCACCATAATTGATTTAATACTCTGGCAATATTTTTACCATTTAAATAGGCAAATTAAATCTACAAAAATCTACATTGCTTGTCCTTGTCTATGAATATGAAATGACTGGAAATGACGCATCGATTGCGACGTAAGAGGGCGCTAGTAAATTTTTTGTGAATAGTGAATAATACACTTTATTTTCACAATATTATTATTAACTTTTTAATTATTACAGTTTTTATCTGCGACTTATGTAGCGGGCTAGTCTATTTTTTTTTACTTTTTAAGTATTTATAAGGTTTCGATGGTTGCCTCAACGGAGAAATCATTATACTTACCTATTTATAGTTGCATGAAGCATGTATAAACTTCAAGGGGGTAAGAAAGGGTGATAATGTTTATAAAAAGCATCTGACCTCCTACAACGATATAATTCGAATGTTCTCGACGTTCGTTCCACTTGTTGACATAATGAATGTAATGACTATTTATATTATAGTCATGATTATAGTAATGACTAAGCCAACGCGGGCTCCTCCCCATTTCCCCGATCAAGGGTTATAAAGCTGAAAACTTTGCTTGTTTGGTTAAACGCGCTAATCTCAGGAATTGAAAAATTCTTTTTGAGTTGAATAGCTAAGTTAAAGTAAGTTAAAGAATCGGGCAAATACCTATACAGCAGGACGGTAGATGGCGTTATCATCACTTTTATTATCGCGTAAGCACCTAACTACAAAGTTGGTATAGCGATAGTATTGGTAAGATATAAACGTTTCTTTATTTCTTTCTTTTCTTTCTATATCACGCGATATTGAGGGGCTCGTGGCTAAGTAGTCACTTAGTCTAGCCAGGGCCTCGATTCTGCTAAAGGCAAACCACTGTCATACCACTGACACTCTAAAATGGCATTTAATTGTAGCCTTTATTTTTATCTACTTAAAGTCTAAAAATTTTTTTTATTTGAGATGAAAATTTTTATTATGATAAAAATACAATGAAAATTAAAGTTAAAATTAAAGTCTAAAATCAAATAATATTTTGTAGAGCCAATGAAAAAGTATTTTCATTTGATCTTAGACTTTAACTGTATAAGAGTAAAGTCAACAATTCTTTTTTTTTTTTATTAGCATTTTTAGATTGTCAGTGGTATTATAACAGTGGTTTGCCTTTAGCAGAATCGAGGCCCAGATCAGTCTTTTTATACCACTAAAGTGGCAAACAAGCACACGGCCCACCTGATGGGAAGCTGTCACCGTCATGTTTGGGCTCATTTGATTTGTCTGGTTATGCACTAGAAAGCTTATTTTCAAATAATTCTTACAACAAAAACCGACTTCAACTGACCTTAAAATGGGTTTACCCGGTCGAAAGTTTTGAGGTAGCAAAAATAAAAAAAACAGTCGAATTGAGAAACTCCTCCTTTTTCCTCGGTTAAAAAGTGACTTTAAAATTAATAACTTGTTATACTAAACACCGCTATACCTACATCTTTACTTAAAACCCTATTTATATGCAAATAAATAACGGTAACTATGCGATGCGAATGGATACCAAAAGCATGCTAAACTAATCTATATGCAAATATTGAATGTGTACCTTACCGTAAACGGGAATGCAATTTTTGTGTCTTTTCGTACCAGGCTCTAACTTGGTAATAGATTATGATGAACTAGCTGTTTCCCGCGGCTTCGCCTGTGACATACTTCGTCTACGTGGCACTTATTTAACCCATAGTACATTATTATGCGTAAACGGGAATTAACGCGATCATGGTATAGGTATATACATACCTTTGGAATGCCTGACGTTTCGACCAGGTTACACCGGCCGTGGTCACAGGCTGACTGTCTCACTCGCTCACGCCCTCCGTCGTCGAGTCCGTGAGGTAGCCGGTTCTTCATCTACCCGCACATTTTCGACATTTTGTCTCCAGGTACCGTCACATACCACACTCACAGGGTCCCTATTATCTGAGCAAACGACTTGGTGTCTATCCGACCGCGCAGAAAAGCGAGGTAGCAAGTTTTTAATCACTGGATTCCATGTCGCAGATAACTTGAAACCGTCTTCCCGATTGAAATTCTTGTACTTCTTGATTTCAATCGCTTCACGTACAGCCCCCGTAGACAAGTGTCATAGCGTAAATCGCTATCGTTTCGATTAGATTAGGTCAACCAATCACATCCAAGCTCGTCGCCGGCGTACGATGCGCGCGCCGCGGCGAAATCACGAGCTGCAGTGTGATTGGTCGACCTAAACTATTCGAAACGATACGATTCGATCGAATAGAATAATTTTGCCACTTGGCTACGGGCACAGCTCTTGAATAGAAGTGACGTTCGGTAGAGAGTACTTGCGTATTGTGGAATTCAATCCAGTGATTCGTGCCTGCTTCTAAAGGAGTTTTTAAACATCGTGAAAGACCTACTGAGCGACAATGAACTACCGTTTAACTATATTGATCTACTTTAACTCATCTCGAAATAAACTCATCTAAGCAGTGTTACAAGAGCAGATTTTTCTATCGCTGTTTAGTAACTAGTTGCGAAAAAAGAATTATTATTCCACTTTGATATAACTTTCTGTTAGTTACGAATGTAGAAATTAGTAAATTAGATAAGTTTAGTTAACAAAGCAGAATCAAAATCTTCTCTCGTAACTAGTTACCAAACCGCGAAAAATAATTATTTTCTTATAACTGGTTACGAGATTTCAGTTACGAATATGGATGAAGGGCTTCTTCCATAATAATGCTACCTAATAGACAGATAGATATTTAAAAGTATTTTGGTAGACTACGTAAATAGTACAAATACGAGTACCTACACACGACACTTCCAAAACAGTGAAATCTTAAGTCAAAGTCAAAAATCATTTTATTCTGTATAGGCCATTATATGCGGCACTTACAAAACGTCTAAATCAAAACCATCTTAAGACTAGAAGCAAATGGACCACCGCGTTTCGAAACGCGGCCCAGACCTGAGAAGACTCTCCGGCAAGAAACTCAGCGGGCTGTTTTTTTTGGTCTATTTACAATAATTGCTTTAGTCTATATACAGTTAGTTTGAGTAACATAGTTGAGTGAACAGTTCATTTCCAAGCTTCTTTATCATCTAAATAATCTTGAATTTCATAGTACGCTTTTTGGGAGAGTTTTCTTTTAACAACATTTTTAAATTTACTTACATGTTAATCTATAATTTCGCTTGGAAGTTTGTTAAAAAAGCGTGGTATACAGTTACCACGGAAAGAACACCTTACATAATTAAAAATGAGTTATATCAATAAAAGAATAGTTAACTTGTTATCTAACTCCTTGGGAACCCCGTACCATAAATAATTTAATTGTTTTTACAAGCGTTATTCTTACAACTACAAGTTACGATGGGTCGACGGGTCCCAACGGAGCCACCGCGTAACATGACACCGCCCGCGACGTCGCCTGGGAGTTGGGACCACCGACGAAACGCTCCACCACACAGCACCTTAACTACAGTGGTGTTGCCAACTTTGGAGTTACCCGATTAAGTGGGAATTTTTTACGTTATAAAATTAAATACTTATCAAGTATAAAAGATAGAGGCTGTCATTTCAGGGCCCGTAGACAAGTGTCACAAGTCTAAATCGCTAAGGCAACGAATAGATTAGGTCGGCCAATAAAACTCCAGCTCGTGATTTCGCCGCGGCGCGCGCGCATCGTATGCTGGCTACTTGGATGTGATTGGTTGACTTAATCTATTCGTTTCCTTAGCGATTTACGCTATGACACTTGTCTACGTTTGCTTATGTGTAGAACGTGAATCAATGGGAAAATAACGATGTTAGCACATTTTTCAAATAATTTTCAGATTTTTTTTGTGTTGTTAACCTGATGGTAAGTTGCAATCCAAATAATAAAGGCGATAGATTCTAGAAGCGATAGATTTAAAATAGTGGTCCTCACCTAGAGCTACCTAATTCCTGAGACTTTACTTAGCTTACCATCAAGCGAGGTGCAGCCGTATTGACGTGAGCAACATAAAAAAGATGATTTGTTGCGCTCCGCATAAGGATCCCTGAAATATAGGAGCAGTTATGTTAAAAAGTGAAAAGTCGGTTCAATTGAAAGAATTTTCATTAATTAAATCCATTTTAATTGCTCAAATATCAATAGAGATGATGCTGTTTTAAAAAAATACTTTACATCCCTTTTTAGATGAATTTCTCAGTAATTGTAGCGGTTACGTGCGGTAAGTAATGGTAGGTAGCTAAGTATTTGACTTTGTTTTCAGGGGTAAATATTTTTAGAAGTTAGCAACACTGCCCAACGTAACTGTCAAAATGGGCGCCTATTTTATCGCGTTATGAAACTGTTTCTCTGTAGGTATTCATCTCAACTCCCATAAGTGTTAACGGGGACAATTAATTTAACAGAATGATTGTGACAAACAGTTCGAAATGGGCTGGTTTTTATACAGGATTAAAGAATTAATTATGCACGCCTGTATTGGTAGGGATAGGCTGAAATCTATACTTACATATAATAAAATGATTGGAAAGTCAAAACTGTACATTGAATATTTTTTGAATAGAATACTTGGAGTGTGATGTACAATCGATACCGAAAACAAAAATATACTTTTTAGAATTTTTATCTGTTTGTCTGTATGTCCGGGATAAACTCAAAAAGTACTGCATGGATTTACTTCAAATTGGCACGAATATTATTAAGAAGTCGGGTCAACACATAGGCTACATATTATCACGCTATCACATACGGGGAACGAGCAGTGAACCTTTAATTCTTCAACGCATTCTGTAACAACGTGTAATCTAGAGACGCATATTTGAATGTTGTTAGGTATTATGTTAAAACCATGCTATAAGCTAGCTTCACACTATAAGTAAACTTGATGGCGATACCGTCCTCCACGCGGGCGAAGCCGCAGGCAGAAGCTAGTGTGTTATATTTTGTTATTCTACGATATTCAACACAGCCGCTCTCAGTGCTCTCCAGACCCAAAGTAAGCATAGTTTATTATAAGTATCTAGCTTGTGTTATGGCCAGTGGCGGATTTACAAATTTGCCGCCAGTAGGCTATACAATTCTCCATGACTTCCCCCCCCCCCCCACCCCCGTCGGCCACAAGTCTCGGGTCTTAATTACCGGGGTGTAAGGTTACCTATTAAATTCTTTTTTTTTATGAAAGAAAAAAAAATTTACCTCAAAATTGCCGCCCCCTAAAATCTGCCGCCCTAGGCTCCAGCCTACTCAGCCTACTGGTAAATCCGCCACTGGTTATGGCTTCTAGAATGCGGATAAACTTACTTTTATTTTATTTGTGAATACATAGTAGGGACAGCCTCTGTGGTGAAGCGGTAGTGAACGCGGCCACCGCAGGAGGCGCGGGTTTGATCCCCGCTCAGTGCAAATATTTGTATGCATGAATATGGGTATTTGCATTGGTCTGGTCGTACCTCGGAGAGCACGTTAAGCCGTCAGTGCCGGTTGCCATACAAACATCTATGGCAGTTGTTACGGGTAGTTGGAGCCATTAAAATTCAACAAAAACAACAACGATCTAGCTGCAATGCTTCGAAATCGCCTAATGTCACCATTGGCTTGTGAAGGTCAGATGGCAGTCCCTTCACGGAAAATATCGAGGTCCAGCCAAATCTGCAGTTAAGACTGGTAAAGCGGACCCCAGACTCCGAGGTGAAAGCTTTGGATGCGACTGGGATTAACGCTAGGTTGAAGAAGGAAGGAACATAGGAGTTTGTAAGTACTTAGGAGAAAGTAGGACGCCCACAAGCACGATGTTTAGTTTAATATTTTTTACAAAAAATGTAATAATATCATCATCATCATTCTCTGAACCTTTTCCCAACTCAGTTGGGGTCGGCTTTCCAGTCTAACTGTGATGCGGCTGAACTTCGATATTTTACGTGGAGCGACTGCCATCTGACCTCCACAACCAATGGCGATATCGAAGTTCCAAGTTAGACTGGTTGGACTTTTGAGGGCTCCAACTACCCGTAACGACTGCCATAGATGTTTGTATGGCAACCGGGACCGACGGCTTGACGTGCTCTCCGAGGCACTAATAAACCTGCGATAAATACACACATAACTTCGAAAAGCATCGAAAAGTCAATTGGTGTGTGCCATAGTGAACCTGGGATCGAACCCGAGACCTCGTCTCAACAGTCCATTACCCAAACCACTAGGCTACCGCGGTTATTACACATACACACACAAAAAATGTAATAATAATCTCCAGTTTATTATACCCTTCAGGGTAGGCAGCGCGTGTGTGACACCCTTAGTGTTGCACACGTCCATAGGCCACGGTGACCGCTTCCCATCAGGTGGGACGTGTGCTTATCTGCCACCTACGTAGTGTAAAAAAAATATATTTTTACATACGTTCCCCCAGCTTTCGAAAGTTATAAATTTCCACGCAAGCCCGCTGTTGGAATTCCAAGAATCAAGAGCGTAGCGCGTCTCGCGGGCAGGCGATATCAAATGAAGTGTTTTACTGACGATACCTTTATTTGGGTTTACGATTTATTTTTACAAGTTAATATTTATTTATTACTAGCTGACCCGCCCCGGCTTCGCCCGTGGCGTATTTCGAACCCTGATGCACCCTTTTTAACTCACATAATATACTTATAACTTATCAGTTTTCCTAAAATGTATGGGAATCTACCGGAATTGTTCATATTTATGATTATTGCTCCGCTCCCTTGGGCAGTAGCGTCATGATATTCAGCCTGTGACATTCACGGATAATGTGGCTTTCTATTGGTAAAAGAATTTTTAAAATCGGTTCAATAGATCCCGAGATTACCCCTTACAATTTAACAAATATACAAACACACAAACTTTACTTCTTTATAATATTAGTATAGACTAGCTGTTGCCCGCGGCTTTGCCCGCGTGGAATTTTAATCCCGTTCCAGCTATCAGTAATCATTATTTGGTCACATCGCCGGTTCTACTTAACCAATTGCAATCAAACATACGGCAGGTTTTTATGTGACCTTTTTAACCTTAACAATAAAAATAAAATCGTATCGATAATATCTTTCAGTAGTTTTGGCGTTCATCGCTAACAAACAGACAAAAAAATTGTCCAGAGTCGTTCATTTAACACAACCCAATCTTTTTTCAATGTATCCAATGTACAGACATAGTTAATTTACGATTTTATAGAAGTTTTTTTATACCACTTAGGTGGCAGACAAGCGCACGGCCGGCACGTGCTTTTCCTTCGATAAATATGGAATTTCCATATTATTATTCATCCATTCATCCCCTATTTTACACACACTTTTTTTGTGAGGTAACCTGCGCCCGCAGTTATATTTTACTTCCTAAGTAGTGTTTAGAAAAATGCTGATAGACGTATTCATTTATTTCTAACCAGATTCAGGTGTATGAAATTTTAACATAACAGACTGCGAAATATACTCATATTTGAACTCAGCGGGCATTTAACTCGCGACCACTGACTTAGCTCTATAGCTACACCATACAGGAATGATATCATATTGATGAACTCAACATAAAACATTTTCATTATTGGCGTGAACTTTTAACATGAGCGGGAATCGAACTCACGATCTCTTATAACTCTATAACTACGGTACACCACATAGGGTTGAAATTATATTGATGAACTCAACATATAACATGTTTTATATTCGTATAAACTTGTGTCGATATGTCTGTATAATGACAGAATATTATCAACATGTTAGAGCAAGATGGCGCGTGTGAGAGGGACAGAGTGAGGAGGCTTTCGAGGTGGGCGTGCTCAATATCGATCCAGCCCTCTTGTCTATTTGTCGATGGAAATTCAGAAAACTATTTGCATCCAATATATTCGTAAAACCTGTTTTATTTTTGATATGTTCGAGTATTTTATTCACTTACTAGTTGATACTAGCGGTTTTGTCCGCGTTTATGTAGGATATCGCAACTTTTTGGTCATATCTTCGGTTTTACATTGCCAATGGCAAATTTTAAGTCTCATTTAAAAAAAAAATGGAACGAAATCCTTTCAGTTGTTTTTGCTTCCATCGCGAAGATACAGACAAACAGACGATATTTTTGGGTCCAGGATAGTTGATTATGTTATATTGTCGACCACACGTCACTTACCATCAAGTGAGATAGTGGCCGAACGCGGCCCTATCGACTTAAAAAAAAAAATAGCTAAGGCGGGGTAGCAATCATCATTTTTGACTAGGTATATCTGCAGTTCTACTCTACCGATGGTAATCAAATATGCGTAAGATTTTCGTAAGATAAGTAAGATATGCGTAAGTCTAACCAACACTTACTAATAAAAAACCGCATCAAAATCCTTTCAGTAGTTTTTACATATATTGCTGGTCGCGATGAAAAAAAAATACTGATATTAAAATAAATAATACCGTAGGTATATCTATATTGGACATTCAATACAACTTCTTCACTTTCTTATAAAAAAATTATTATCCCAAAAAATATTCCAAAAAACGTATAAAAAATCAAATTTCTCATGAGCAAAATTCTCCCCTCTCACACATTACTATCACTTCATTGTTATGAATAACACGATAATAAAATGCACAGTACTTACACAGAACGTCGGACAATACAACAATTATCGGTACACATTCTAAGTGCACATCGCTCTTGAAAAGTCGAGAGCTGTCGAGAGTTGTTCAGATTTTTTTTAATAACTCGTGGTTCTGTAGGGATTTTGATTATTTTTACCCTTATTTTCACCATAATGTCCACCACCCGTCTGCTCCTCACTGTGCCTTTTGCTAGTCAAAGGGACACGTGGTGGGCCTCGAAGTAGCCTTAGAGGGCCATTTCCACCTCGATCAGATTTTCCGCACGCAGCAGGGTCTCCCGCGACGAGTGAAAAGCGCTGCTCGCCTCCGTTGCCCGGGTACACCGTGAAGAGGTCCCAGCCCGTACCCAGGATTCACATTTTAATCAAATTTGGGTACACATTACAGCCCAAAATTCACTCAAACATGGTTAACCGGTGCCATTTTTGTAGTGGTGGATACCAAATATCTGGCCATGTCACATCAACCGGGCCTCTAGGACAACCCTCCTACAGAGGCCAGAGAGACGTAGAGGTGATACCCAAGAAGTGATGGTTCGTAGATGATGGCATTTCCGCCAATGGTCTCACTACCATGGATACCCAATAGGTAAAAGTCGGAAAGCGGACCCCGGACGACGGAATATCGTTGGCTTATTTAGATCATCAATTTTTTTTGCCACCTTGATTTTTTTTTTATGTCGGTCACGTCAACATGACTCCACTTCGCCTGATGGTAAGCTGAGGCAAAGTCTCTAGATTTTATTTTCTTTTCTATTTTCTATTTATTTTCTAGATTTATGATTTTATGTTCCATGGTTTTAATCAATCAATTACAGTACCCTATAAATGCTATGGTGTGGTATTATGGCCTTTTATGTCATTATTCAGCATATTGTTAGCACCCCATGGTTACGTAATAGGGTTGTAACGCCCCATGGCGGCCCCCTGTTATAGTTTTAATATGAACTACACTTGAGTGGTGCTTTTTGTGATAGATTACCTTTATGGGCATATGTTCGACGCCTCTGTGGAGTTGCGGGTTCAATTCCGGCTAAGTGAAATTTAAACGAATATGAGGTCTGAAGTCTTTATTAGGCGTATGAAAATTATTGAAAATCAAGGTCTTTTATCAACACGATAGAAATATATAAAAAAATTTAAGTTTTTGTGAAAACTGTTAGGTTAGGTTAGGTTAGGTTAGGTTGGGTTTCAATTTTTTCTGAATTTTTTTTATACTTGTGCTGTAAGAATTTTAACTAAAATTGACAATTCTAAGGCTTCCCGCACACGAGCCACCGGACACAACCACAAAACGCCGCCACTGGCATATTTCCTGTAATTTTCATACATTTTATATGGACTCGCCGCACACGGTTGTCGCCGGTGGCGGCCACACGCCACAAATCGCCGCAGCTAGCTTCTTGTGGCTCGCACCGGCCACTAAACGCCACCACACGCCACACGCGCGTAGCAACAAGCAAAAAGTAGCAACCACCGACCGCAAGTTTAGTGTCGACCATCGGCCACAAGTGGCTGTCGCGCGCTTCAGCTTCTTTTGTGGCCGCTTCTTGCCACTTGTGGCGGCGTTTGTGGCTGTGGCGTGTGGCCCGTGTGCGGCGACACTTAGTCAACCGGAAGTAGGTAGGTAACTAGTTACTGTTGACCTAAAAACAAAATATTATGCAACAAGGCAAGCAAGCACCAATATAGGAAAAATTCCAAAAATAAAAAAGTTGAAAATTAAGGGTAAATTAATTTAGTTATATTATGTTTCCGGTCTAAACGAGAACGCCCCTGACGTTGCACGCGTCCATAGGCCACGGTGACCGCTTCCCATCAGGTGGGCCGTGCGCTTGTCTGCCACCTAAGTGGTATAAAAAAAACGAGTCTAAAAGAGTCTGTATTGCTGGAAATCTGTAACCTCGGAGTCTTTAAGTCAAGAGTGAATTGGTTACTTCTATTCACGCGTACTCCATCGATGACCACATCATGACTTACCATCCGGTGAAATATTAGTCAAACATCATATCAATCATACCGTGAAATAATTCTTACAAAAAAAACCGACTTTAACGGACCAAATTGAAGTGCGACCACACGGGAAGCGCCAGCTATCAAATAAAAAAAGAATCATCAAAATCGGTTCACCCAGTCGAAAGTTCTGAGGTAGGACACGACGGTATCTCCCGTCCGAAATGAGCAGTCCGACTGGGGTAGTGCCTCCGCCCTACAGAACACCGCGGCCATGATAACCATCGTGTTGTGTTCCCGCTGGTAAGTAGGGTAGCCAGAGCTCACTGTACCTCTTTTTCCCCCACCCCTTCCTAGCCTTTCACCCCTTCCTAGCCCTCTACCCTTCCCTTCAGGGTAGGCAGCGCGTGTGTGACACCCTTAGTGTTGCACACGTCCATAGGCCACTGTGACCGCTTCCCATCAGGTGGGCCATGCGCTTTTGTCTGCTACCTACGTAGTATAAAAAAATACAGTCGATTTGGGTACCTCCTTTTTTGAAGTCGGTTAAAAAATCTAGACCGGTGGAATAGAAATTGTATGATGTCATATCAATCATATCGTTTCCCATCACGGGAAGGGTTCGGTTCCATCAAAAGGCAGGTTATCATCAGATCGGGTGCGGGCCAGAACCTCCACGTGGTGCACCTGGGCAACGGAGGCAAGCAGCGCCTCCCACTCACCACGGGAGACGCTGCTGCCTGCGGCCAATCCGGCCGGGGTGGGAGTGGCCCTCTAGAGGGCTGCTCCGAGGCTCTCCACGTGTCCCTCTGACTAGCAGATGGCACAGTGGGGAGCGAGCGGGGGGCGAGCTGATTGTCTGCGCGCCGACGGTTGGGTGACAGGACGGCCTCCTGTCACCCTACACCCCACCGTCGGCGTAGTGGCGCGATGCTCGCCCCACCCACCTTTCGGGGGGTCGAGGGGGCCATCTTAAAACCGTAGATGGCCCGGGGTCAGCTGGGGTGCGAGGGATATGCCCATTGGGTAACCTTACACCCCGGTTACTAAGGCCCGAGACGGCGTGCGGTTTTAGTCGGTTCGATCCCGACATAACCACCCCCGATGGCCGACGGGGGTGGTATCCATGGGGATTTCCGCACGATAAAAAAAAAAAAAGGTTATCATCAGATCTAACATATATATACATAAACTCACGCCTATATCCCCGAAGGAGTAGGCAGAGGTGCTAGCACCCACATTTCGCCAGTTTATGTTTAGGTCCCAATGTAATAGGTGGCGAGCCTATTGCCATTAACTGGGCACTTATAAACCTGCGATAAATACACACATAACTTCGAAAAGCATCGAAAAGTCATTGGTGTGTGCCATGGTGAACCTGGGATCGAACCCGAGACCTCGTCTCAGCAGTCCATTACCCAGACCACTAGGCTACCGTGGTAAGTTCTTTTTTAAAGTCGGTTAAAGGTCTAGACCGGTGGTATAAAAGTTGTATGATGTCATATCAATCATACCTTTTCCCATCACGGCAAAAGAAAGCATTCGGTTCCATCAAAAGGCAGGTTATCATCAGATCTAAGATGGTCATAACCCGTAATAAACCCATCAGTATACTTCCCCAGCCTCTTACACAATCGCAAATGGCCGACAATGGCGTCTATCTTGTAATCCTACACTATTGTATTGTATTTTTGTGTCTTGCTCGAGTTCTTGACTGCCGTTGAGTGGTTCGAAAAGGTGCTCGACTGGTAAGTGTCGGTTTTATTAGAAGGGTTCTGTACATTAAATTATTTAAAAATACCTGTTTTTTTATATCGGTTACGTCAATATGACTTCACCTCGCCTGATGGTAAGCTAAAGGTAAAGTCACAGAAAGGGGTTACACACTATCTATTACATACAACGACAGTGCCATAATGCTGGCCCTCAGCTTGACAGCCACATCAAATGCTTTTTCACGCCCTGCTTAAAGGACCCGGGACTGTAGGGGGAAGGAAACACGTGAGCTGGTAAAGAATTCCAGGTCTTTATGGTACCGCAAAGAAAAGAGGCACCGAACCGCTTAGTTTTTGATGGAGTTGTTAGCATAGGATGAGGATGATATCACACGATAAGTGATATAAAAAACACCTTTATCCACTAAATTACCGAGTCTACTTTTCGTTCGCTTTGAAAGATTATGGTATTATTAGGTACTCCCATTTTTTCCTTCCACTTTTCTTCTGCAGGTATAATTCACTTTTATAGACTCAAAGCAGTCGCATTCATATCGCTACCTTTGCAAATAATATTTAAAATTGAAAAAAAAAATAGCTCCACCAAAAACTCTGTCGAACCCTAAACGTCACCCGTTTCCCGCCAAACAAAGATGGCTACCACTATAACATGGCGGAACAAAAGGCGGGTGAACACAAAAGTTTAACAAAAGCGCCAAACAAGCGTATAATGATCTCATTCATTGCATTATACAAATAACAAACTTTGATATAAAAAGTACCGTCAATTATGGTAGGTAAGAAAATAAATTTTGAGTTTAAGTGCAGTTAAATTTTGAGGTTAGTTTGTGTGGATCAGCTGATGTTCTGTATACGTCACCTCACAGATACTATTGGTTTTCACAGATATCATTGTTTTTTCACGTGTGTAGGTATTTAGGTGGTAGACAAGCACACGGCTCACCTGATGGGAAGCGGTCACCGTGGCCTATATGCCTTGTGCATGAAGTTAAATAAATAAAAAAAACATTCTAATTATCTTCTTGAAGAATCCCATATTGTAGACGCTTGGGAAAATCACAGCAGACATGATCTTCCTCTATTTAATCTATAAGGTGGGGCGTGTGCTTGTCTACCACGTAAGTGGTATATAAAAAAAGAATAAGCCAAATACCTTTTTTTATACTACGTAGGTGGCTGACAAGCACACGGCGCACCTGATGGCAAGACGTCACCGTGGCTTATGGACGTGTGCAACACTAAGGGTGTCACACACGCGCTGCCTACCCTGAATGGAAGGGGGGAGGGCTATGAAGGGGTAGGAGGAGGAGGGGTAAGGTGAACTCTGGCTACCGTACTTACCGGCTTATATCTTCTTCTTCAACCTAGCGTTAATCCCAGTCGTTATCAAAGCTTTCACCTCAGAGTCTGGGGTCCGCTTTGCCAGTCTTAACTGCAGAATTGGCTGCACCTCGATATTTTCCGTGAAGCGACTGCCATCGGACCTTCACAACCCATTGGTGACATTAGGCGATATCGAAGCATTGCAGCTAGACCGTTGTTGTTGGAATTTTTACTTACCGGCTTATATATTGTGTGCTATTTCAGTTTCAAAACCTAAAATCAAATTAGCAGTACCGTCCGATTCTTACCTTACCTTATATACATAAGCTTTATCTTGAACACAATAAGTACTAATATTACAATTAAACAGCTGTTTCTAATAAACACTCATCATCAAAAGTGTTTCCTGCCGCAAGTCATCCTACGACCGTTGATTAAGACGTTACCTACCCAAATGAAATAGTCAACACAACACTCACCATATTGTACAAATATCGGGATTGTTTACTAAGGAGCTTGAACAACGAGCTTTAAGCGAGACGACACGGGAACGCAACGACTTTGTGTTCTAACTTTCACTTTTATGGTAGACTAGCTGTGCCCCGCGGCTTCGCCCGTGACATACTTCGTCCCCTTGGCACGATAAAAAGTATCCTATGTCCGTCTCCTAGTTCTAAGCTACCTCCCCATCAATTTTCAGCCAAATCGGTCCAGCTGTTCACGCGTGATGCCGTGACCAAGGAAAATAGGAATTCATTTTTATATGTAGATAAATGACAAAAACGACGGTTAAAAAAGATGGTTAGTTGTAGGTTATAGAGTTATACTATTGCCTGTTCAACCAGGGAAATAGTAAACTATGAACAGAAGTTTTATGTCTCAACCGGGGAAATACCGTACACAAACAGTAGGTATACTGCATTATGTGCGGCTTGTGAGAGAGTTAAAAAAAATTGCTCTGCTGCACGAGCCGTTAATAAAAAAAAGAAGAGATAGACAGCTCCTTTCTCTTTTTTCTATCCTTTTTTATTATATTTCTAATCCTTCAACTTACTTGAGATTAATTTAGATGTGGGACTGCCTGAGTGCCATTACTCGTGTGTTCACAGGTCGCTACTGTTGATACAGTACCAGGAGGTATTACAGTAGTTGGGATGAGGGTGGAACGAGTTCCCTTTACTGGAACTTTCCTCTGCATACTTTTTTTTATTTATCCTGACTGCGAAGCGATGACTATGCACGTTGCTTTCGTGTTATAACTGAGTGTGAACTCTCTGTTATAAAAGAGGATCTCTTCAACTATATTGGGTAACAGTTGATGCGCGATAACATGTGATAACTGCGGTAGCCTAGTGGTCTGGGTAATGGACTGCTGAGACGAGGTCTCGGGTTCAATTCACCATGGCACACACCAATGACTTTTCGATGCTTTTCGAAGTTATGTGTGTATTTATCGCAGGTTTATAAGTGCCCGGTTAATAGCAATAGGCTCGCCACCTATTACATTGGGACCTAAACATAAACTGGCGAAATGTGGGTGCTAGCACCTCTGCCTACCCCTTCGGGGATATAGGCGTGAGTTTATGTATGATGTTATGTTATGTTGATGTGTACCATGTTACTCAGCGGGAAAACTTTCATAGCTTGATGTATTGTCAATAATTTGGCACGTCTTGTGATCTAATCGTTCACGTCCCGTTCGATGTAAATGTCTTTCAAAGATAAAAGAAATGCTATCCTTAATATCAAAGGTAGGCGCTCCGTTAGCTCATTTCGGTTCTATTCTTTTGTTAAATACAAACATCTTTTTTTAAGCGGTACCACTATACAAATGAACACAGAAGTTTAACTTTACAGTCACTTAAATATGACTTCACGGCGCCTGATGGTAAGGTAAAGGCAAAGTCTCAGGAAGGGTGTCCCCATTACATAGATATCGACAGTGCCATAATGGTGGCCATCAGCTTAACAGCCTCATCAAATGCTTTTTTACGCCCCGCTTAAAGGACCCGGGACTGTAGGAGGAAGGAAACACGTGCGCTGGTAAAGAATTCCAGGTCTTTATGGTGCGGCAAAGAGAAAGGCACCGAACTGCTTAGTTCCCGCGATGTTCCCGGTTGCATCCGAGGTTTTCAGCTTGAAAAAGGAACTGGGGTTCAGTAACATATTTTTATTTTGCGGAAACCCATAGGTATGGATACCACTGCAGCGAAGGCGGTAATTTGGACAGAGTCTGTATTTCCGGAAAGCTATAACCTGGGAGTCTTTAAGTCTAGAGTAAACAGGTTGCTTCTAGGTAAGCGTGCTCCATCGTCGACCAGATCGTCACTTACCATCAGGTGAGATAGTGGTCAAAGGCGGGCCTATCGACTATATAAAAAAAAAATAGTTACTAAAAATGTTCAAAAAATTAAAAAAAAATTGTTCAACTTTTTATCTCTACATAGAGCCATTTTTTATTTGTAAGTAATAGAAAATAGCTTTATGTAGAGATTATAAGTTGAAGAAATATAAATATTTCAGTGAATCATTATGTGATTAATTTATATTCATTACTGAAATAAAATTCAGCTTATTTCACTGTTGAATTTAGCACTATATAGTATGTACATTTTACACAATGAATTTCGTGAAAATGTGAAATCTCAATTGAGTTGAATTTTCACGGGTCTACAACCTTTTTTTATAATACTTAAGTGGCAGACAAGCACACGGCCCACCCGATGGGAAGCGGTCACCGTGGCCTATGGACATGTGCAACACCAGGGGCGTCACACTCGCGCTGCCGACCCTATAAAACCTTCTAATGCCGTTTCTGAAGAACCCCATATTACTTACAATCCAGCTACAATCTTACTTTATAGGTAAGTACCTAATTTAGTGAAATCACTTAACTTTAAAACTTTTGACAATTAAATTACACAAAAAGAAAATCATGACTCTATGTAGAGATCTAAAACTAGAAATTAAAAGAACGGCACAAATAACAATAGCACCCGCATAATTCAAATTTAGCATCACCAATTGACCGAGAAAGTCCAACAATCTTACATTGATTACGTCACAAATGATTTAACCATGTCAGCTGCATACCCTGTAGGCCGCAACCAAAATATCCACACAACTTCCACAACCATCCGCCTACATAACAAACAATTGTTTCACAAAGCTGAAAAATGGCGAACCTACACAACCAATAGAAGGCGTCACCCTCCAACGAACAAAAACAACCCCATTGGTTGAATCCAAATCTTCAATTCCCGACAGCCAATCACATGCCTCAAATGAATTTCGAATCAAACCAGTTCCATTTTAGCTGTCGCGACGCGTGCACGCGCTTCAAATTCGGTACCGTTCGATATTTAAAAGGAAAAAATTCGAATTTCGAATTGTGTTAACAGACAGTGTTTCGTTCGGATATCGAATGTGTTTTTGCAATAATTTGTAACGGTTTTTTTTGTTTAGTTAGTAATTTCGGAACGTAATTAGGTTGTTTCGTCACTGGTGGTAGTATTTTTAGCATTTAGCTTGTTAAACTGTTTGTTGGAGTGATGCGAGTCTTAATTTAGCGGTGCACACGACTGTGAGTATGGCTAGTTCCTTATTCTTTAGTCCGGCCGACGGCCGTGTTAGGATGTTTCCCGTTTATGCGTAGTATGTCTCAAAATTATTTAAAATGACTTAAATTATTTAACTCTTCTTTTATTAGAGAACAGTTTTTGTATACAATCCTCTTTTGATGAGGCCGTCAAGCTGAGTGCCACCATTGTTAACATGGTACGTGTAATGTAATGGTGACCCTCTTTCCTGAGACTTTACCTTCAGCTTACCATCAGGTAAGATGAAGTCAAATTGACGTGTCCTAAATATAAAAGAAAAAAAAACTGTGAGGTATCAAACAAGCACATTGAACGCTTGCAACACTAACGTATTATATCTGGCAGATGACGGACTGCATCTCTGCCTACCCTAGTAGCTGAAAGTAGCTATGCTATGTACCGTAGAAATATTAAAAAAAATATTTGACATAACTTATATGAATGATTCTGAACACAAATATTTTTTGGCATTCGTGATGAACGCAAAAACTGCTAAGCAGATTTTGATGCGGTTTTTTTTAGAAAGTTCTTGGTTAGACTTAAAATTCGCCGAATGTTTTGATTGCAATCGGTTTAGTAGAACCGAAGATATAACTGAAAAACGAGCCACATGCATCAGGCTAGTGAGTTAAATGTCTTAAAATTTTTTAAAACGACGATAATTCTTTAACTCTTTAATCAGGTGGGCCGTGTGCTTGTTTGCCACCTACGTGGTATAAAAGAAAACGTGCCAGACTGAGGTATCACCCTCACACAGTGAAATCAATTTCATCAAGAACCAAGCGGTTCGGTGCCTCTTTTATTTGCCGCACCATAAAGACTTGGAATTCTTTACCAGCGCATGTGTTTCCTTCCTCCTGTAGTCCCGGGGCATTTAAGCGGGGCGTGAAAAAGCATTTGATGAGGTCGTCAAGCTGAGGGCCGCCACTGTAGCACTATCGGTGCATGTGGTGGTGACCCCAGTCCTGAGACTTTACTTTTAGCTTACCATCAGGCGAGGTAAAGTCATTTTGACGTGTCCTATATAAAAAAAACTCTCCTTGTAAAAAAATGTGATTATTTACCTAAAAGTAGTTTTCCCTAGCGACTACAATATGGGGTTCTTCAAGAAGGGCATTAAAAGGTTTTTACAGGGTCGGTAGCGCGAGTGTGACGCCCCTGGTGTTGCACACGTCCATAGGCCACGGTGACCGCTCCCCATCAGGTGGGCCGTGCGCTTGTCTGCCACCTAAGTGGTATAAAAAAAATAGGAAAAGGCTCGGAGGGTGATAAGCTAATAGTGTGAGTAATAATACACTCAGATAATGGCAAAAAATAATACCTTTGCACTGAGCGGGCATCGACCCCGTGACCTACGACGTAGCAGCCAACACTCTACCGCCGCCGCTACGCCACAATCGTAGTCGTGTCATTTACTATTTAGACTATTTAGAATTCACATATTTATCTTTTTTTATAATGTTTAGGATCTCTTACTGAGTATATTAAACCGTTGGTGGAACATAAAGGACACGAAAAATGGGCAATAATGGTTTAGAACCAGAGGCATATAAATCTACTAGCTGTGCCCCGCGACTTCGCCCGTGGCATACTTCGTCCCCGTGGCAGGATAAAGAGTATCCTATGTCCGTATCCTTTTTCTAAGCTACCTTCCCATCAATTTTCAGCCAAATTGGTCCAGCTGTTAACACGTGATGCCGTGACCAAGGGAAATAGGAATTTATTTTTATAGATATAGATACAGAGTATACTCTGATCAAATTAAGGAGTTATTGCAAAAAGAGCAGGTCAAAAGCACTCGAAACCGGTGGGCTTGCATGAAAGGCTTAATGACAGTAGAGGAAGCGCGTGAAGTATGCAAGGACAGAGGCAGATGGCTGTCTGTTGTCTCTGCCTACCGCGGAGTGAAAAAGGCGTGAGCATTATGTATGTATGTATATATACCTAGATACTATTATAAAATTGTAAAGTAGCTGTATTGGAGATAAAACAAAAACTTGGTTTATGTTCTATGAACGATTCCAAACACAAAAACATTTGTATAGTGCACGACATCTAACTTGGCAAGATTTTGGAGTAGTGCGGGCCCTGCAGCATTGTGACGACAATCACCTCTTCTTTCAGGAGGCCGTCAAGTTGAGGGCCACCATTATGTCACTGTCGGTGTATGTAATGCGGACCCCCTTCCTGAGACTTTACCTTTAGCTTACGATCAGGCGAGGTCAAGTCATATTGACGTGACCGATATATATATAAAATAGCGTGTTCTATCGTCGACCACATCATCACTTACCATCAAGTGAAAGGTCAAACGTCAATTGTCTATGAAAAACATACATAATATTATAGATAGATTACGTGAATGTTATAAGAACAGTTACTGAATAAAAGAATTGTCACTTACACTTCTAATAAAAAAATTAGAATTCCTCAACAAATTCCTTTTTTATCTTCAATCAAAACCTTTTCTGAGTTTTAAACGGGCAAAAAACTATTACGTGTCACTTTCGTATAAACCCGAACTACATCAAAATCCTTTTTACACGTTTTTTCTCACGATTCCGAGGGATATACAGATCGGAATCTCTTAAAACCAACAGACATTGAGCTTTATAGCGCTATTAATTAAATTTTTCAATAATATTATCCAAAAAACATATGTTACGAATGTTCTTAAGTTTATTATAACCTTATAGCCGTAACTCTTGGTATAATATGGTCACATATACCCATTAATTAACCCCCTAAGGTCTCGAAACATAAAAGTACGGGTTTACGGTCGCGCGATAAAATCAGAGTCAATTGAGTTAGGCCTATTTGACGTTGAACAAAATTGTTTATCTAATTGATAGTTTTGTCAGAGAAGCATAAAATTTTTAATGCTGTTTAGTAAGAATTTAAAATGGATACTTAGGTAAGTTTTAATGATGCGATTGCGTATTGACTTGTGTGGTTGTATGGAGAATTTAGGTAATAACGGAAGCGAAGGAAATTGTTAGAAATTACCCCACGTTGGGAGAATTGCATATTGAATTTATAGTTTTTTTTTATATCTTGGTTGTATAATGCTGTTTTTTGTCAATAAATCTTATCAATTTAATATCTATCTATACGATTTTAAAGTAGCTAAATTTATACATTAGGTACTTTATTTGAACGATTCTGAAAACAAAAACATTTTTTTTTTAATTCTTGTCTGTTTGTCGGTTTGTCTGTTTGTACGCGATGGACGTAAAAACTACTGAACGGATTTTGATGCGGTTTTTTTGTTTGAAAGTTCAGACTTAGAATCTTAGGCATGTTTGATCACAATCGGTTGAGTAGAACCGGAGATATTATAGTCAAAATACGCGAATATCGACGTCTAAGAGGGTGAAGCCATGGGTATAGGCTATAGTAGGGCCCTGGGTCCGCTGGGGTGCGAGGAATATGCCTTACCCCGGTATCAGAAGACCTGAGACTATGTGCGGTTTAGTCTGTCATAACCACCTCTGCTAGCCACGGGGGATGTGTTCTGACGGTTGGCGGACTCTTTTTCCCAAGCGACAAATCAAAAGTTGGGTTCTATATTTACAAGAAAAAATATATATCCGCATTCTAGAAACTATATATAGCTAAGTTATGCTTGGGTCTAGATGGCGTTATGTAGAATTCCTAGAATTTTTATTATTCAGTTGTGAAATATAAAGGTCACTGACCGACAGTTTTGGGCGGCAACTCCCCGCTCACTGCCTAATGACAATCCACAAGATTCATCATTAATTTAGTAGCTACTTCATTTAATAGACAATTTAAAAAACAAGATAACTAACTGGCCATAAAGACAATATTCCTAAACGTATTCGAATAATTATTCAATTAATTCAAATATTTTATCAAAACGATTAAAGTATCGATAAAAAAAAGATCGTTATCAACATGAAACTCACAACCGAATAATTGGTGTATCAAAAAATCAAATCCCTAAATAGTGGTGTGATTTGTACGGCCATCGTGGAGTGGTAAAATGTCGATAAATCTTATGTTTTACAGCTGGTGTTGCGCGATAAGGATCGCGCGCCACGTGGGGTAATACTCGTGGATAGTGATGCGACAGTATCGATAGTCGTTATTTACGTAAATTATACTTGAGTGGCGCCAAGAACCCAGTATGAGAATGTTAATTGGGAAATAATCGGTGTATCGCGTCTTTATGATGGGACGTCTCTAGTAGAATTTTGTTTGTGATATTTTGCAAAACAAATGAATAAATTGGCGGGAATTATAGGTTTTTATTGCTGCTGGTTTTTGTATTTTTATACAGTTAAATGTGTTTTGATATATTTTATGATTTTGCATCTATACTATTATAAAATTGTAATTTAATTGCCTGAATATTGAAGATATTTTATGAGTAACTATTTGGATTATTTTAAATGAATGATTCACTTTTTTTTCTGGAATTGCTTGTCTGCTTGTTCATGACGGTTAAAAAGATCTTCATAAGATTTCAAATCTGTTGTATGTATATTAGTAATTGGTTAACTCTGGTTAACTATACAAAAAAACATGTTTTTTAAAATTTATAAACGATTTTTATTTAATGAGAAAACAGTAGGTAGGTAGGTACCTACTTGCCCAAACATATTACTTTTGCTAACAAGATTTTTTGCTAAAAAGTTTTCACTGAACTGCCATTTTGCAAGTACTGCGTTTGTCTTAAGGAAGGTACTAATATTATAGCAGACATAGCAATGTCATGAGAATATAACCAATATAACAAATTCTAGATGTTATCGGTATACAGAAATAGAACAGTTAAAAGTACAAACATTCGTTATCCAACTTCGAATTGAATAAAAAAATATGTCCCATTTTCCGTCACACTCATAACAAAAATATATTATAATGTTAAACTATTTGTAGCTGTTTGGAAGATGTCCAATTCTTGTCTATACTAAAGCCAACCTAATATTCCACAATAGCTTTAAATTTATGTCGTTTTATAGACGCCTCGAAGTGTCTCGACTTTGGCTACGGTGTGACCTGGATACCGGTATATATTTTTTTGCCAATGTCTTCTAGACAGACTCTGACAGACTTATGGGTGGCGGAAAAGGGGTGCTGGACGCATAGACTAAAATATGTCAATGAAGTTTAACACCTATCTGAATCTCATCAGTCAGACACTGTTCCTCATTGACCTACCAGCCACACACTACCGTCATTACGATGTCGTGACGCACCACTCTTTGACTCACGCTAATACACCGAAAAATATGGATCACCGGGCAAGCAAGACGAGCAGCGAGACGAAGAGCACAGCCATGGGCGTCTCTGCCCATTTCCCTCACTTTCTAGCTATTCGCGCCATGTGTAGCTGTAACATGTAGCCATTGCACGCCTTTTTGCAATGTCATCTTATTGGGTTGATAGCCTTTCTCGATACCAAACTTTTGTTTCCAACAGCTAGTCTTTACAGAGCTTAAATTAAGTCTTTCTACACCATTGACTATTGAAAGATGAAAGTCCAATGAAAGAAAGAAAAAGGAAGATCTGGTCTTAATAACGCGAGCCTATTACCTATTAATCCCAATGTAATAACCAAACCAGAAGCAACAAAAAAAAAAACGATTGTTAATTATATTATGCAGCCGTCCAAAGCTTTCGCTACCTTTCGAGATGGCACTTTTCCAAACGTCATGATTGTTGTAAACTGCAATTTGCCTTCCGAACTATATGGTATAACATTGCACGTTGGGCGCCAATTATAACCTAGTATTATAACATAGTTTGTGTGCCAGTATTTCAAGAGTAATTGGGATATTAAATGGCTTTAAAGATAATTAGAATGCAGGGTCAGGTAGAAACAATTATATGGATTTATTAACAAGTCCACAACGATTTTAGCACGTAATTATAGGTTACATACATCATATTCAAAGTACCACAACCATATTCATTGGAGATGAATCATCTTTGTCGTTGAGAACTTAGAAGTATAAAGACTGGTATCCCAAGAGAAAGAGACAGGCAATGTAAAATTTACACATGCTGATAGCTGTACACCGGAGTCCCACCGAGGTCTGCGGAACCCAAGCCAGCTAACCTGCTGATCCACAGACGAGACTCTGGCGCAGGCTTTCCTCTTGGGGTTGGGAACTTAGACGGTATTTAGTAACGCAAAAGTCAAGAAAAGTCAAATCAAGAGGAAGAGTAGAAGTGCGGACCCAGGCTCCTTAATATAAGCTTTGCAACTAAAACTAACGCTGTTATGATGACACATGCTATTTTTTTATATTAGATAGGTACGTTAACATGACTTCACCTCGCCTGATGTAAGCTAAAGGTAAAGAATCAGGACCATTACTATGCCGATAGTGCTACAGTGGTGGCCCTTAGCTTCAGCTCAGCTCAGCAGCTAATACATGGAGCCAAAAAAACGCGCGTCGACCTAAGAATTAAAAAAAAAATTTAGTGGCAAAAAATAGCGGGCTGTCATTTTATCCGTGACCTGTCACGTCATCTGTCACTTTCGAAAAAAGAATACAAAACCATCGACAATGAATGCACATCACTGTTAACCCGTCAACTCCATATATCAACAGGGCCTCCCCAGCGATCGTGTCGATGATAAAAATTACTTAAACACCAAACATTTAACATTATGCCCCCAAACAGCCAATATCCATCTCTCTTACGCTCTTTAAAACCTATACGATAGAACAAGACAGCTATATTTATACTGTTGGAAGACAAAAGCTTGTAAGGAACAAAGACAGTTGATAGAAAAATTGCTATTATGTAAAGTGTTTATGATGTTGTTAAGGACTAATTTTCTCTGACAAGTCAATGTCGCTTACAACTTTTTGATATTTAAAAATATGTATTTATATCTTTAAATGTATTTTGGGCTTTGTTACAAACAATTTTGGTTTGTTTTATGGAATTTGTAAAGTAAATCTTGCGTTGTCTCCTCACCGAATCTTAGTGATTCTTCAAAGTAAGGAGTACGTGATGGTATCCTCTTGAAGAAAGAAATATGGAAAATTGATGATGGGGTCTGCTGAGATTGTGTCTCGATGTGGTTTAGGAATTAATGTAACGTCTCAGAGTCTGGTATTTTTATGAGTCATAAATTATTGTTAAGACATGCTAGATATTTATTAAAATGTCTAATAGGGCTGAAAAGTTTGGTCTTGGTTTGCACTTACACTATTTTTTTAATTTACATGTATGTTTTCAATCAGATGCAATTTTTCAATTTTTTTGGTTTATGGGCTGAACCCCCAATAGAAAAAAGTGTACGATACGTTAATGAATGTAATTGCTGATAAACAATTCTATTCTATTAACCGGTCTATTTGCTAAACATCAGTTTTATTTTTTTGATAGATAGATAGATAACGCTTTTGTACATCAAAAGTATCTTACTTCAGACACATAATTTTATAATTCAATATTTCGCACACCCCGTACAACAAAGGCGTATCTGGAAAACACCAACTTTACAGGAGAGCCAAAAAACAGTTTGTTTCTGGAATATTGCCTGAACTAATAATGGTAGTACTTTGTATCATATATCATAAGAAGCCTCAAAATGAGCTCTTTAATATGTATTTACTGAAATCAAAGATAGATTTACTATTTTCATACTACAGGGAAAATTAACAATTACCTATTTATTGTATTAGGGTTTTTCTTAAGTAACTGTTGGTAAATAAACATACACCTTTTTTGCTGTTTAGGTATAAACAAAACATTGATCTTATGTGTACATACGCTTTTATTGCTTATTTTTCCTCGTGATATAACCTCGGAGCTTTTAGTTTTAAGTACTTATAGCACGTTTATTTTTGAAAATAAATAATGAGTAAGTTTATATAAGTGTATATTGCAGTGATAATTTATTAATGTTTTTTAATGTATGTGACACACTCATTTATTGCACGAAGAAATATTTTACAGAGTAATACATATTTTCTTATATTTTCATAATAACAAAAAATAACTTTACATTTTAATTTGAGAATTGTGGGTATCTAATTTGTTATGATTTTACAACTACTGTACAATATATCAAAAAGAGTTTGGTGATTAATTGCAGGAATACAACGAGATTATAAATTTATATTACTAGAGACCCGAGACCCGGCTTCGCTCGGGTGTAAATTCCAGTTTTCCAATAAAATATAGACTCTGACACTCACGAATGACGTGGCTTTCTATTGGTGAAAGAATTTTTAAAATCGGTTCAGTAGATCCCGAGATATCCCTTTACAATTTAACAAATATACAAACACACAAACTTTACCTCTTTATAATATACTAGCGACTCGGGACCCGACTTCGCTGGGTGTAAATTCCAGTTTTCCAATAAAATATATAGCCTACGACACTCACGAATGACGTGGCTTTCTATTGGTGAAAGAATTTTTAAAATCGGTTCAGTAGATCCCGAGATTACCCCTTACAATTTAAGAAACACACAAACTTTACCTCTTTATAATATTAGTACAGAAGTATAGATATTTTTTAATAATTCTTTATTTTGTACTTATTTTGCTAACTATAAGTAATTTCTTACATCTATGAAAGTTACAAACCGAAAAATATGAATTCTTATTATTATATTTTCACAACCATAGCTATATTTAAACAATAACAAAATCAGAATGGCACGCAACGGTCTTTAAAACTGTGGTAAGTAACTTTTACATAACAATTATACTATAGCACGTCAATTAATCAGGTACCTACAATAATCAATACATTTTATAGATACCTAAAACCAATATCATTGCCTAAAACTCAAAGTCCTGAATGTCTGATTGACCTAGAGACAACGCACAGCCTAAACCGCTGGTCGTAGAGACATTGAAATTAGCAAAATGTCTGTGTTTTGATGCGTATGGGTGTACTAAGAAAGGGTTTTTTAAAATTCAAACCCTAAAGCCTTCAAACCCTGAAGATATATTATGTTAGAAGACGATACTATATAAGGAATTAAATGCATCTAAAGAGTACTTTCCGTTGATATAAAATCATCTAATTTGGTGTAAAGCAAGGTATAGTACAAATGTAGAAAAAAATCTATAATACCTGAGTATGTAGTTAGCCACCACACAAAAAAATATCATTATGTAGATAGGCGTGGAGAAATTAAGTCGAAACTAGCATGAAATATTTAGGTCTGCACGTCTTGAAGCTATGAAAAAATCAAATCAATGCAAGCAAATTTAAAAATTCAGGCAGCATATTTCGACATTATTTACAGGATACTTCCTGTGCATAAAGGTTTGAGGTCTGCCACAAGAGAAATCGAGGTGCAGCGATCCCAATTCCGTTAGATGGAATGGAAAGAACGACTTGGGTAATCAAGCGTAGGGCAGGCCACGATTGTGGTGGTAAGATCGTTTATGAAGAAATTATCGGAGGGGCGAAACGATAGCCCCTCCTGTCAGGTGAGGCAGGTGCTCCCTGAGCATGGCTGTTCTGGTGAGTTCCTGTACTATATGGGAAAGGAGCTGACGTCCGAGCGTCACTGTTGGGGCTGCTCCGTGGACACATCGCCAATTCACACACTGGCAAAGTACCCAGGGTAGATGGATGAAATATCTTTGAAGCAGATTTAGATTTCTAATAACATGTCGGTGTCGGCAGTGCTGGCGGCTGGAACCGGTCGGGGTCTCTGGGATATTCTTACTACTTAGGACACACCAGATTCCTTGACCACACAGGCCAATATTGCGATAGACCTTGTGATTTTAATCGGTTGAAGTCCGACATGCCTACCTCAACGTTGGCTCCGGTGAAGTGAAGCTCGAGGGAGTTTTCGCTCGAAAAAAGAAAGAGCATATTCCCGTTGGCACAACTTTTTTTTATACTACGTAGGTGGCAGACAAGCACACGGCCCACCTAATGGAGGATGGTACTCAGTTGGACTGCTCATTTCGGACGGGAGATACCGTCGTGTTCTACCTCCTTTGCGAAAGGAAAAGTGCAGAGACCGTACCTTTACCCACATCACCAAAAAACGACGAAAACGACTTTCTGTCGCGATGCACGGAACTGTAAGGAACTTTGAAGGGTTTGACAGAACTACCTACTACCCACCACTGTTTACCAAGGAATAGACATTGAAAGTCAGTACGGGCAGCCCCTCGGCTTAAAAAGACTTGGTGGCGAAAGCCAACATCCACGCGGGCGGAGCCGCGCGCGGGTAAGCTAGTCACTACATAATATAAAACAAAGTCGCCTTTTCTGTCCCTATATCCCTATGTGCGCTTAAATCTTTAAAACTACGCAACGGATTTTGATGCGGTTTTTTACAATAGATAGAGTGATTCAAGAGGAAGGTTTATATGTATAATACATGCATCATTTAATTTAGTATCAGCATTGCACCCGTGCGAAGCCGGGGCGGGTCGCTAGTAATCTATAAAATTATAAAGGATTGAGTACACATACGTTTCAGAATAAGATTAACAGTGACGCTTAAGTGAAGTTACGAAAAATTTATTCAAAAATATATTGTGCAATAAAGGAGTAAGTAAACTTACGAGTGCACATCTTTTAATTTGGCCTGAGCAATAAAGACTGGATTGCGATTACGTACATATTGTTAATGGTTTGAATAAATTATGCATCGAGCAATTATATTTACGTTTTTTTTGCCAGTTAATTATGATATTTCTTAAGGAAGTAGCTTTTGTGTTTTTTCTTAACCATTTTCTTAGTTTTGTAAGGAAAATTACGAAAAAAATATAGAACATGTGTCGAAGTATTTTACATCGATTGGCGAAATAAAAAAAAAATTGCATATGTGTATATACTCCTTTGTTGTACGGGGTGTGCGATTTATAGTAGCGCAGTAACTGTAAGTCAAATATACTTGTACTTAAAGTATTAAATTTAAACTTACTTGTTTCAGGTAATCGTTGTGCTGCGATTAAAATGAAAAAGAAGAGAAAATCAATACCAAAGTGAAACGTTAATTAAAAGTACTTTAATTTTGAATTTAATTTAAATTTTTGCCTCCAAAGACTGGCCAGACAGAGACTGGGTTCCATTTTTAAGAAATAAACAAATTGACTTTACAAACAACTCACTCGTATACCATAAACAAACTTCAAACCATTTTCAAAATTGGAACACAAATAAGTAATCGTCGTTTAAAAGGTGATCGCTTTTGTTTAAACATTTTTGGGACTGCCGCCTTTTTGTTTATTTAACATTAAAAGTACATTTTGAAAACAGTGAACGTAAACAATATTTCATATCTTGCTTACATTCTTGAAATTTAAAAAATAAAAAATATAAACAGTTGTTTTTTTAAAGATTAAAAATATAAAAAGCGCGCGAAGTGATCAAGTGACAGTTGTTAAGTTATCGAAGTCAGTTTCGATTATTTTTCTTGAGTGATTTGTGTGAAATTGTGTCAAAGTGGCTGGGGACGAGCATTTGGACATGTTGGGGGGCCCCGAATGGGGGCAGCGGGAGTCCAGCCCCCCTAGAGACGCTCCCCTGCCGAGCTTCGGTTTCACACAGGAGCAAGTGGCGTGCGTTTGTGAGGTTAGTTAAACTTATTCATAATTTTATTTTATTTATGCGTAAATTACTGGTTATTGAAGATTCTTCCAGAGTGCCTTAATAAAAATAATCCTACTACTTAATATTATAAACGCGAAAGTTTATAAGAATTTATGGATGTATGTCTTGATGTCTGGAGGTATGTTTGTTACTCTTTCACGCAAAAACAGCTAAATGGATCTGGCTGAAATTTGGTATAGAGATAGATTATAGTCTGACATAACATATAGGCTACATTTTATCCCGGGAACAGGTTCCCGTGGGTCACGGGTAGCGGGAATAAAATTTTACGAGAGCGGAGCCGCGGGCAACAGCTAAGTAGTTAATAAACTAAACTTTTTCAGAGCTACCTGTGGTGTCCACTACTTTACACAATAAAACACGTTGTTATTTAGTGAGTAGGTACACGATCCACAGCACGCCCGCACGCCGCACCAGTTTGAATCTGATTGACGCTAGACGTCACTGTCCACCGCGCACTACATTTATTTGTGTATATCACATCTCTCCCTTTTTATAAATCAGTTAGTTTTATAATTATACGCATTATCTAGAAACAAACAAACAATTTTTTATTAATGTACCATTCAAAATTAATCTTCTTTGTACGATATATCCATTTCTCCTTTGTGATCTTTATCTTTCCATTTTCCTTCTACTTTCTTCAGATGTACAAAATTCCTTCTATACTCTTGTCCAGTTTCATTATTTCTAATATTTATTTCTTTTACGAGGTTCTTTACATAATCCAATCAGTAAATAATCCAATCAGTAATTCTCTATCCATAGCTTGTCTCTTGTGTCCTTGTTTAATTTGTTTTTCTCTTGTCTCAAGCTCTATCTCTATTTTGTGAACAATTTAGATGGGGATTTTCTTGTGGAAGGATGAGGTCTCCTATTGTACATCATTAAGTACTTTAGCAAACCGTTAATCTGTTAATTCATATTGACTGATTTTTTGTCTCTCTACTTCGCCGTTTTGCATTGTCAGCGGTTATATTGCACGATTTCCGGTCCTAGAGAAGATTTTTTCAATACATTTATAGTATCAAGGGCAGAGATAGATTTCATAATTTCAATCTCTTTAAATCGACTATCTATAATAGTCTATAATCACTAAAAGATTATTTCCATTCGGTAATGGCTTAAAAAATCAAAAGCTGCTGTATCGACCCAAGCTTTTGTAGGAATTTCGCGTCTTTTCATGGGTACTGGTGGGTTGTAGGCTGAGACTAAAGCAAACAATCTGCAATTTTTTACCTTTTTCTATTTTAGGCCATCTCACTTTGATGCGTAATCTAGCTTTCATATTTACAATGTCTGGGTGACCCTCGTGAGCTGCTGCTAATACTTGTTTTCGTAACTCAAAAACTTAACAAGATGCCGTTATGTACCCAGAGCTCATGTTGGAATAGCTTGTAATTAGGTACTAATTGAAACATCCCAAGAATCATTTAATAAGGCATCTTTGACTAATTTGAATTTAGCATCATTGTTGGATGCTTCTATTATTGATTTTTATCAATAATCACAGGTCATGCATAATGAATAATCTGGTTAACATGATATTCGCCTTCAATAGTATCTATTTCTTTTGTATTGGAATTTGTGCTAAAACGAGGTAGCGGGTCTGCAATATTTGATTTACCAGATCTATAAATTATTTTGTAATCGTTTCCTTGTAGTCCAAGGACCCATCTTTTGATTTGAGCACAAGGTTTTGACCTTATACCAAATATAACTCCCAAAGGCTTGTGGTCTGTTATAAGCTCGATTTGGGTCGTAGTAGGTTTGCAATTTTCGAAATACGGTCTTTAGATGATTGAAAGATAGCTTTCTTGCTTGCTTATTGATTGCTTATTCTTTTTGCCAAATCACCGTTAATATATACATAGGTATATATTTTTTCATTTTCAACCAATACATCATTTCGAATAGGTTCTGTAACGATTGACAGATTGGGGATTCATTTCCCATTGCTTTAATTTATTTATCAAGCAGCTTAAAGCCTGATGATGAAAGTTAGTGACCAAGAAATTGAATTATTTTTGCATTTATACACATTTTCATCCCACCACCTCGGAAAGAGTACTTTTGCTTTTCGATATCTGCGTGCAAAAGTCGTTTTTATCCTCTAAAGGATAAAGTAAATTTGAATTATAGAACTTCATGTGCGCTAACTTTTTGAATTCAAAACATGATTAAACTTGAATTCAAAACATCATTAACTTGTACCTCTATGGCGCCAAATTTATACGAGTATGCAACTTTTTTTATTTGTTTTTATTAAAGTTAGACTCGGAGCCTCCTTGCTGTAATTTTTTTTTATTTCATTAAAACCTTAGGTCACTAAACAAGAAACTTGAGAACAAGTGCGAAACCTAAAATGAGTGATTTGAGTGATGAAGAAATTTCTTTTCTTTTTTTTTTTTGTATTTAGTCATTTCTTCGCTGAGGTGGGATGAAAAGTTATGTGTTGCACTCGAGTGCAAAGATTTTTCATCTTGCGCTCGGGATTCAAATTTTAGAACCCTTCACTTGCTCGGTCATCAAAACTGAGCACGCGGTTAAAATGTAACTTTGCACTCATGTATGACAAAAAGCTATTGCTTTCGTTCAATAAAACATTATTGTCTTTGAGCACTGCAAACCCAGGAAAATGGTTTACTGGCAGGTACGATGATGTCAATTTTTACCAGTTCATCTATTTTCTTATTTATTTTTGATTCCAAAGGAATTGGGACTCGCCTATAAGGTTGGCAACTGGGGAAACTTCTTTATCAATAGTGATTTTTAATTGAACATCTTTGAACTCATCTATTTTCTTATTTATTTTTGATTCCAACGGAATTGGGACTCGCCTATAAGGTTAATAACTGGGGGAACTTCTTTATCAATAGGTAATGATTTTTAATTGAACATCTTTGAACTCATCTGTTTTCAAAATGTTCCTTGTGCCATTTTTATAAACATAAAATTTTATTGTTATTGAATTGGAACCACTTTTGGCAGTGCATCGAATGAGCCTAGTACCTTTAATGGTATTTTGGCACCAATATGCCAGGAACGGTCTGTCTGATGACTTTTCTTGATTTATTTATTTATTTATTTGTACCTATGCCTCTGAACATTATGCGGAGCCTTTCTATATTACAAATTCAAATACTTTCTATAATTTTTTTTTTTTATATAGGACACGTCATGTTGGTTACACAACTTTTCTTGATTGGAAACAACAACTTTAGATTTTTTCATGTGTTTCCAGGTGGTTTGCAGGTTTTATCCTAATAATATTAGATCTGCTACCAGAATCGATGAGCATTTCTATCTCAACACCACCAACCAGACAATTAATAGTTGCATCATCATCGATATGAAAAATATAATGTACTTCCTTTTTTTTTTTTTTTTTTTTTTTACTTTAGTTTTTTCGCTATAATGGAAACGCTATCGCTATAGTTTGTGAAGAGATTTTCTTTTATTGGCCTTTATTCTGTTATGTTTTGGTAATGAACTTTGTAATAACAATTTAAGCCGTTTGCATTGATTGCAGGGCAGGAGTCAGATTTATACTTTTATTGGTCCTTGTTCTGCAATTGAAAATTACCTTTGTAACCACACTTTGTGCAGTTAGCATTAATTGCAGGGCAGAAATCAGATTTTTTCTTTTATTGGTCCTCAGACATCAGATTTTTTCTTTTATTGGCCCTTGTTCTGCAATTGGAAATGACCTTTGTAATTACACTTTATACAGTTGTATTAATTGCAGGGCAGGAATCGTTGTCACTTCTGTGACGTTTACTACCACATAGACATCAGATTTTTTCTTTTATTGGCCCTTGTTCTGCAATTGGAAATGACCTTTGTAATTACACTTTATGCAGTTAGTATTAATTGCAGGGCAGGAATCGTTGTCACTTCTGTGACGTTTACTACCACATAGGCAGCAGGTATTCTGGGTAGTAGTTGTATTTGTACCTTGTTTATGGTGAAAATCATTTAACTATTTAACTGGCATTCTACAGTTTCAAGGGGGTTAGCCTCTATTATGATCTTTTCGATCGTAGCCTCATCACCTAACAAATTTTTTTTCTTAATATAGTCGAATAGCACTTTTTATTTGATCGATAAGGTGCACTCGTCTTCTCTAAAAAACTTGTATTTTGAACTTGGTCGTCTCAGACGAATCAAGAACTTTTTAATTTTTTCTGGATTTTGTTTCATCAGACAAAATATGTACCTATGAAGTAAGTAGCTTTGTTTGGGGGGAAAATACTCCTCAAGTTTTTTTTTCAAATTTCAGTGTCATGCCCCATAAACAAATTATGTTGTAACCAAAACAATTTGAGGTAATCTCAAATTGTTTGTCGCTAATCACGATATAAATAATTATCATAAAAATCTTCTAATATTTAATATAACAGGTATCTACTCAATTACTTATTATTAGGTAAGTGAAGATTTTGTGGAACATTTAGAGGAGTTTCATTTGATACCTAAATGTCTATAAATCGTTACAATGAACAGTACAGAGTACATTTCGGTGAATGTTTATTAAGTGTTGGGCCTTTACCAGTACGTTTTCGACACCAGATACTTGTTTAGTTTTAACCATAACAATTTGATAACACCGAAGTTACAGGAACACACCTTTGTTAAAACTGGTACTTGACAATTATTATTGTCGGAATATTTGGTTTGTAAAATAATTTTATGGTCAAATAGGTATAGATTCGAAATGTTTGTAGGTACCTATTTCATACTTTACTTACGACTTGGTCAACAGCACTTCATGATAATTTTATTGTTAACTAGATACTTACTTCATAAATATTGTATTTTACATAATTAAGGTCCATATATAATTATTATGATTAAATATGGATAGATAATGCAATGGTTTCATGCGTTCTTACTGCATTGTTTACGATCTGATAGACTTATACAAAACACTTCTATCTCCCTTTTTTAAACGGTTTTATTTAAATTGACCTGTTTGTTTGGGTCGAATCTAGTAATTGAAATTTGACCCCCTTTCAGTTGTCTGATTGCTGGATATTTGGCAGAAGTCTTTAGTTCTGATGACAATACAATTTAAAACCGTTTAATTTGATAAACATTATTTCACAATTTATTTATGTTATTGTTTTAACTTGTGAAATTGAAATTATTAGTTATAATTGTTGTTGACCAATTTCTGTAAGCAGGTATTTTGGGCACTAATTTACTCACTGCGCTTATACTCGTCGCCAATGTGGTGTCCACTACTTTACACAATAAAACACGTTGTTATTTAGTGAGTAGGTACACGATCCACAGCACGCCCGCACGCCGCACCAGTTTGAATCTGATTGACGCTAGACGTCACTGTCCACCGCGCACTACATTTATTTGTGTATATCACACTACCTACGTTAATTGGTAGGTAATTTACTTCTGTATGGGCATTACTAGACAGTATGGGCATTAATCAGGCCTTCATTATTTTCGCCCAAAATGCCAGGGCATAAACCCTTCTAAGTAGTTGGGTGCCCTGACTTTTTGAGCGGAATTAAATGACCGATATGTCCAAAATACAGGGCATCAGGTGTGCTTGTCTGCCACCTAAGCAGTGTAAAAAAAAATTAAATCAAAAGAAGTGAAAGGTGTATGTCAGGATGTTAGGTTAGGATCGTAAAAGTAGTAGCATGAGGTATCTGCCTACCCCAAAGCGAAAGACGCGTGATTGTATAATAATGAAACTTAGTCGTATCAGGTTACTCAGAACACTATTTAGAGTTATTATTAAGACGAAACAAAAAACAATACTAGGTACTATTTAATTTCTTCGGTTAAGCTATGAAGCTTATTGTAAACAAACTAAGCTATATTGAGAACCTCATTTCCTTAGCGATGACCTTATTGAGTAGTGCTTACGTTTAACTTTAGCTCAAAAGTACTTAATACTTCAACCTATAAAACCTACGGACGGATCGTGCTACCACGAGACTACTCGTACCTATATCACAAAAATGACGGCGGCGACCCATGTATAACTGAATTTAAGAAAGGACCATGCAAAAATCATTCCAACTCACCAACAGATTTCGAAGTTATCTCATTCAATACACCTTGCCACCACGATGATTACAATATCTCTTTCTTTAATCCTTTAACAAGGATGGCCCGCCAATATAACGAGGTGGCAAGGAAGAACAAACACCTAGACATATTTGACTCTAATTTTAACAGATTCATTAAAAGTCTGAAAGACATCCTCCATAGTGGTTCGACCTTAAAAAATATTTAAATTTAAATTTAAATACGTTTTGTCATTATTTAGTAAATTTAGAGCTTACATGTTTTTAACATTGTTTTAACTGTGTGCAAATAAATAAATAAATACTATGACGACATCATCGTAGGTCATGGGGTTATCGTATAAAAAGTATATACAGGGTGTGTTTTTGAAACGGGGCAGTAAGGGCAAGTACCTTTAAACTGTTGTAGTTTAAGCAAAACGTTCTTAGGAGACCTTCCTAGGGAAAACCATAGCAAGGAGATCATGTCACAGTTTAAGCATGCGCAGAATGAAATTTCTTTCAAACCTCACATACGCACAGCACTGCAGGCGGATACAACGTGTGGGGATGAGTTCCCTGCCGACGTTTGTCGCGTAGTGGCTGACTAGATGCGATGTGCGTGCTGATTTGTATGTAGGCACGTTTTATAGGTTCATTATTCAGCCGATATTCTAGTAATGTTTACTGAGCAGTTTGACGGCTGTTAATAATTTCTTACAATGTTGCTGGCTGGCTGCAATGTTGTTAAGTTATTTTCAACTATACCCTGTTCACTAACGCTTGGGATATAATTTAAATAATTGACAAAACACGGATTGTTTAGTACTTAACTAATCAACGCCCGCGGCTCCGCCCGAGAGAATGTCGGTTTTCACGTTTTTTACCCGACTGCCGAAGAAAGGAGGTTAATGTTTTTGACTAAATCTCCGGTTTTACCTCCGTGGGTTTTACTCAACCGATGGTGATCAAACATGCCTAAGATTCTAAGTCTGACCAAGACCTTTCCAATAAAAAAACCGCACAAAAATCCTTTCTGTAGTTTTTGCATCCATCGCGCACAAACGGACAAACCAAAAAGAATTACAAAAAATATTTTTGTGTTAAAATTCGTTTATTAGCATAACCTAAGTTTTTTTTTAATATCTCCAATGTAGAGACTCAGTTACTTTACAATTTTATAATAATACTAGCGGACCCGACAGACGATGTTCTGCCCGACTGCAGCGCCATTTGTGAATCTAAACCGCCACCTAAACGCATACAAAAAAATTCATTCAAATCGGTCCAGCCGTTTAGGAGGAGTTGTCAACGTACGTGTGTACAGAAGAATTATATATATGAGTATGAAGATAGATAGAAAACAGTGAACCTCCTTTTAAAGTCGGTTAAATACTTGCAAAAATCATGAGAATTCATACGCATATTGTTCAAATAATAGGCTCTTGGCTACGAAGGTAGCCCGTAACCTTGACGACACGGCTTCTCCAGGATATCCGCTTACTTAGGGCGTGGCGACGAGGGCTGGAGGGCTGCCGCGACCAATACGTATCGCTCGTAGTAGCATCTCATCTCTGGCAAGATAAATTTATTTATGTATATATTTGGTTATAATTAGACTAGCGACCCGGGCCCCGGCTTCGCCCGGGTGTAAATTCCAGTTTTCCAATAAAATCTATAGCCTATGACACTCACAAAAATGACGTGACTTTCTAATTGGTAAGAGAATTTTTTAAATCGGTTCATTAGATCCAGAGATTTACGGATTTACCCCTACAACGTCACAAATTCACAAACTCACAAACTTTACCTCTTTATAATATTAGTATAGATATAATCAATAATGTTATGTTTTGCTTTTAATATTATGGCAACCTAGGGTACGTATATTAATCAGATCCCGAACGTTTTAGAGAGAGGCCAGACAAGAGTACCCGCAATCGACGTATAATATTGCATTGTCATGGGACTTACATAAGTATGTCAAATTTCAGCTCAATCAGATAACCAGAAGTAGTCGAAAATGGCTTGCAAGATTTGATTACCGACAATGGGACATTAATTTGACTAAACTACATAAAAGCTTAATTGTAAAAGTCGTTATGGTAAGGCCCTTAGTAGATCCAACGATCAATAAATCTTGGGTCAAACCAGGTTGGCCACCCCTGACTTATAAATATATAAAAAGTTGGCCACCCCTGCCCATCGTAAAGTCGTAAAATTATTAGTGCTAGCAACAACCACAAAGGTGTGCTATACCTGACAATAATAATCGCTAAGATTAATTAATATATATAATTTCGTGACTTTTACAGTAAGGAACGATTCAGTTTAAGTTAGTTCGTTTGATGATATATGGAACGCTTTTATACGTCGTCATGGTAAGAGTACAGTCAGCATCAAAAGTGGATGATCATTGTAAATCCTCACTCCATTAAAATTAGATTTTTCACGTTACCAATCATATTATAATCCATCAACTTTCGTACCCCATCAACAACCCTCGGTCGTCATGGCACAAATTGAATGGGTCTAACCCTCTAATGGTCGGTATCGGTTACAGTAATTTGCGTTACGTGCCGCGTAAATAATGAGATGACTGGAGGGTTGAATCGGTATCATTATATTGGATTAGTTTTGGTTACTGTTTGTTATGAGAGGATTAAGGGTTTTTAGAAAAAAAAAGCTCTACCCGTCGTTAGATGGCAAGAAGTTCATGTAAGATCAGAGAATTAATTTTCAAGAACAAAGCGGTTCGGTGCCTCTATTCTTTGCCGCACCATAAAAACTTGGAATTCTTTACCCGCGGTCTACTTCCTCCTTAGTCCCGGGTCTTTTAAGCGTCAAGCTGAGGGCCACCACTGTAGCACTATCGGTGTATGTAGTCGTGACCTACACGGTCCGCACGTCGCTGCTACCTGGGGCCTTACTCTGAAAATCGAACATGAACGTTTCGGATCGAACGAAAACGGACCATTCGTCAAACAACGACAGCGAAAACGTCAAATGTATTTTGGGAGTAGGAGGTGTACTGATAACGATCGACAACCTCAATGTCAAACAATCGAAGACGGATCCGAAATCCGAAACGAAACACTTTCGGGGTAGCTAAATGGTCAAAACGTCAACGGATACGAATATTTTCGTTTTTCGGAGTAAGGCCCCTGTCGAGAGCATCTAATAAGTATTAAGCATAGCCATCCCAGAGAAGAGAACAGTATTCCACCCCGGAACGAATTTGTGTCTTTGTGAAGAACCGTCTTACTTTGTTTGGATGTTAGTTACTTAATCACGCTGAAATGGCTGAAAGGATTTGCTGACGGTGAAGGAAAAACATCGTGAGGAAACCCACATGTTCTAGAAGAAATTCTAAGGACATGTCCGATCCACCAACCCGCATTAGGCCAGCGTGTGTGGATTAAGGCCTAAACCCTCTCAGGTCTCTTGTTAGAGGAAAGGAGACCCGTGCCCAGCAGTGGGACATTAATGGGTTGCTATTATATCCGGGCGATAGCTATTTCAAAATATTTTCTTTTATGATGTTTTTTTTTGTCATCAGACAATGATGTTAAGAATATTTTAGTACGCCAATAGCGATCACTATGCTGTACACATATTCGCGTCGCAACATTTGGCATGCTGCCAAACGTTTTGTGTATACATCTCGTTAAAAAACTACACAAATATGTATGTAGTAGGTATGTGTACACGACATTGGTTATCCACGATATAAGTTATTTTATAATACTTACGCATATTGCTGCAACCACGTGGTTCCAGCGAAGTGAGATTGCTGCGCGGTTTCAGGAGAAATAGAATAAACGAGCCTTTGGTCCAAGATATTTAGTCCAACTGGGGTAGTACCTCCGCTCTACAGAAGACCGCGGTCTGGGCCGCGATTCGAACCGGTCGGTGGTCCATTTGCTTCTAGTTTTAAATAATTTTGATTTTGACGTTTTGTAAGTGCCGCTTAAAATGGTCTATACAGAATAAATGATTTTTGACTTTGTCTTTGATAGGCTGCTTTATCACGACTCGTTGCCCGATTATTTAGGCCTGGAACTTTATCACCTCAGCAGTTCGTTGCTGTCGCAGCGACGAACGCAACGCTGTGTCTGTAGAGAATAGCACTGCAGGTAGCTCAGATGGTCAGAGTATTCCCCCTGTAAAGGACTGGTCGCGGGTTCAAGTCCCGTCCTGGATGATCACTTTTTCCATTAAAAATCATTAAGTGTAGGTACCTTCTTTTTCGTTTCTGGTTTGTGTCCTTCGAAAAAAAAATACGATCCTTATCAGTGAGTTGTCAACAACACTAGGGTGGTCACAAACAGATTGTATGCGCAGGATAAACGCCCACATGGTGCATCACATCCGGCGAAGATTCGCGCCTAAAACAACACTCGCTAAGCAAATATTGGCGGGAAGATGCCAATTTTTTTCGGCCATCTTGGAATCACTGTTCAAATTAACGATTGTTTTCTGTTGCGATGTTGTTTTGTTAGATTTGTAGTTCAAGGTTTGGAATAAATGGAATAGTGTTAAGCTAATTCCGTTTTTAAAGATAACTAGCCTATATGGCCGTGTCCACCCGCGTGGAGGTCAGTTTTCGCGTGTTTTGTCCGAAAATCCGATTGTAATCAAACATGCGTAAGATTTCAGTTTCAGTTTTTTTTTATCAAGACCTTTCAACCAAATAATTATAACTACGTTTAAAAAACCGTCTTCACAAACTAATATTTTTTACTTTTTAGTGTACAGAATTAGAAAAGTACCTATTTATGAGGTTTATTATGTACAAACAGATTTTTTGCGCTATCACGTAACATACAAACAAACCTCCTTTTTTGAAGTTGGTTAAAAAGAACCGCAGCAAAATCCTTTCAGTTTAGCATCTACAATTATGGGGTTTTTGAAGAAGGGCATTAGAAGGTTTTTACAGAGTCGGCAGGGACTGTGACGCCCTGGTGTTGCATATGTCCATAGGCCACGGTGACCACTTACCATCCGATGGGCCATGCGCTTGTCTGACACTTAAGCGGTATAAAAAACCATTTTATGCTAAACTTCGCCTGTTAGTCTGTGAACCTGCTAAAAATGAAAGAGGATGTGCCCTCTGCTATTCAAAGGGACCTATGGAGAGGCGTGCCGTCTCCGTTCTCCAGGGTGCACCGCGTGGAGGTTCCGAACCACACCCCACAATACTAATAAATTCAAAGAAAGTAATGAGCACAATTCTACAAAAATGACTCATTGTATATCTTAATTTTGCACACATTGTCAAAAAACTAAACCAGTCATTGTGTGATAAATTATTTGCTAAGTCTGAATTTATTGTGAGCAAAACAAACTATGGCACAATGTCTACTCTGATTGATATTTATTGCAATGTGGGCAGAACAATGGATGTGCAATTTGCCAGCTCCGCGGTACAGCTACTATGGGTGCTGATTTGAATGTTTCAGATATAATTAAGGCTGTGTTTTCATAAGAGATGTGCGAGGTAGTTATTATGCGGTGCGAAGATGCGTGACGAAACTGTGGAATAGAATAGAAAAGCAAGCTGTATCTTCACTCCTTTAATTAAAAATCTACATCAATTCTTCGAATTAGCATAGCTTAATTTTATTCTACCTAATCTATATATATATAAAAGAAATTCGTGTTAGTTACACTATTATAACTCAAGAACGGCTGATTTATTTTTGGAGTGGAGAGTGGAGTGTAGTGGAGAGTGGAGTGGAGTGGCGAGTAAAGTGTAGAGTGAAGTGGAGAGTGGAGTGGAGACTCGAGTGGAAAGCCGCGGGCAAAAGCTAGTACATTACAGAGATAAGTGTGGGTTATACATTCACAAAATTTTGTTAAATCAATTTCAGAATGTAAGATAGGTACTTCTTTGAATCCCATTAAAACAAAATAAAATAACATATACGCATCCCTCGCAACAGTTCCGTTGCATACGTTCTTCCCATGTTTTGCATGCACAAAAACCTAGCTCCGCTGAGCCGTGTCCACAAAGAGCTGCGCCAATCGAGGTGAATCCTGATTGAAGTGTTTCCCTCATCGCTACACATCCTAGCTCATCTCTGATGGAAACGCAGCCTAATTATGTATTTTTTAAGATGATGTAATTGCTTCAGTTCTAAACACAAAAATATTTTTTTTGGATTTCTTATCTATTTGTCGGTTTTTTTTTTGTGATGGACGCAAAAACGACTAAACGGATTTCGAATGGTTTTTTTTGAAAGGTCTTGGTCAGACTGAAAATCTCACGATTGTTTGATAACAATCGGTTGAGTAGAACCGGAGATATATTATAGTCAACAAACTTGAAAATCGACTTGTAATAATTTCTCTTAAATGAAAGACTAAATACCACCTCTATTTCCCAGGTCCTCCAACAAGCTGGCAACATCGAGCGGTTAGGGAGGTTCCTCTGGTCCCTCCCAGCGTGTGAGAGGCTCCACGCCCACGAGTCGGTGCTCAAAGCTAAAGCCATGGTGGCTTTCCACAGAGGGAACTTCAAGGAACTGTACCGGTTACTGGAGTCACACACGTTCAGTCCTCACAACCATCCAAAATTACAAAGTTTATGGTTGAAAGGTGAGTCATCTCCCTGCTGTGGTTTTCGAAAGCTGGGGTTCGTTAGAAAGGGCATTAGAAGGTTTTTAAAGAGCCTTTCTTTCTTCTTTCTTTCTAATCGGCCGAATTTCGATATATATTCTGTAAAACAGTCGCTGATAACTGACATCCACAAATACATAACCCATTGGCGATATCGAAGTTATAGTGTTAGAACAGTTATTGTAGACATATATGTTTGTATTGCAACTGGGACCGACGGCTTAACGTGTTCGCCAAGGTACGATGTCTCAATTAAGAATAGTCACCCATCCTAAAACTGACCTCCCCGACATTAATATTTTCCGTGAACCGACTGCCATCTGACCTTCACAACCCATTGGCAATATCGAAGTTTTATAGTTAGATCAGTTGTCGAACTTGTAAGACTCCAATTACCTATAACGACTGCAATCGATGTATGTATTGCAACCGGGACCGACGGCTTAACGTGCTCTCCTATGCACGGATATGGTCTGGAAGTTTTAAGAAGGATGTAGATTAACCTATTGTAATATAGAGTCAAGTCAAGTAGCCCATTGCAGTCCACTGCTGGACATAGGCCTCTCCCAATGTACCCCATAGCACCCGATCCTCCGCCTTGCGTATCCAGTCTATCCCAGCTACCCTTTTCAGGTCGTCTGTCTATCGTGCTGGGGGACGTCCTACTTTCCTATTGCCTGTTCGCGGTCTCCACTCTAGGACTCGTTTGCTCCACCGGCCATCGGTCCTTCGGCAGATGTGACCAGCCCATTGCCACTTTAGCTTGCTTATTCTGTGAGCTATGTCGACAACTTTAGTTCTTTGTCGAATGACCTCATTTCGAATTTTATCCATCAAAGAAACTCCAAGCATAGCTTTATAGCCCGCTGCACAACTTTTAAGTCGTGGACTAGTTTTATTGTTTTGTAATATACGAATTGTTATACAACAGCACACTATATGGAAGCAGAAAGGTTACGAGGGAGGCCTTTAGGAGCAGTTGGCAAATATCGGGTGCGGCGCAAATTCCCCCTCCCCAGAACCATATGGGATGGGGAAGAAACATCATACTGTTTTAAAGTAAGTGTTTTAAGAAAAGTCTCTAATTAATCAGATTCTTATTAATCTCAAAGGACAACTATGCTTAGCAGATTCGACGCCTGCTGAGTGCAAATATTTGTGTGCATGAATATGTCTATTTGCTTTCGTCTTAGCGTTTCGGATATTTTTTTATACTACTTAGGTGCCAGACAAGCACACGATCCACCTGATGGGAAGCTTCACCGTGCCCTATGGACGTGTGCAACATCAGGGGCGTCACAGTCGCACTGCCGACTCTGGAGGGAAAGGGTTGGGAGGTAATTTATTCCAGTCCAGGTAATTCAGTTGGTCAGAGTATGCAAGGAACTGTCACGGGTTCAAATCCCGTCCTGGATATTCTCTTCGCGATCTAAATCAATAATTTTTACGTTCAGAAGTGTTGCTATGTGACTTTAAGAACCCTAGAATCCACATTTGAGGCTATGCTTTGTTTGGACACTAGATACCGCTGTGGCGGTGACCAGTGTCCTAGCTAGAAAATTTATTTATCATCGCCATTTTTATGTTTAGGAAAAATCCCGGTCGGTACTCCGGGACTGGTATCTTCACAACCCATATCCTTCACCGCGGGAAAAGCGGGAACTCGCCGAAACCACGGGATTAACGACAGTACAGGTACAGGATTTTTTTTTTATTTCTTACCTATCAAAATAATATTTTTTTTATCGAAATCTTCTCTGTTCGCGTGGGACGCAAAAACTACAGAACGGCTTTTTATGCGGTTTTTTTTCATCACAAAAATCGTTTTATGTCAAAGTCAAAGTCAAAGTCAAAGTCAAAGTCAAAAATCATTTATTCTTTATAGACCATTTTAAGCGGCACTTACAAAACGTCAAAATTATAAATATTTAAAACTAGAAGCGAATGGACCACCGCCACCGGTTCGAAACGCGGCCCAGACCTGAGAAGACTCCGGCAAGAAACTCAGCGGGAACTATGTTTGATTGCAATATTGATTATGTACCTAAATATGACCAAAAAACGATTTAATAAACGACATCCGCGCGGGCGGATCTTAGAGAAATAAAAATATTTCGACGGAGTAATAGAAATTAAGTTATTTCTCATCTGCCGCTCCCCAAATATTTTTATAGATAAAATAAATTTTAATGATCAAAAATATGTTTCGAAACACGAAAACTGCTATTAATTAACGATAATATAATTATGTTTCTCTACCGCGGTTCTCTAGACCGCGGAAGCCTAATGGTCTGGGTAATGGACTGCTGAGACGAGGTCTCGGGTTCGATCCCAGGTTCACCATGGCACACACTAATGACTTTTTTGTTCTTTTCGAAGTTATGTGTGTATTTGTCGCAGGTTTATTAGTGCCTCGGAGAGCACGTTAAGCCGTCGGTCCCGGTTGCCATACAAACATCTATGGCAGTCGTTACGGGTAGTTGGAGCCCTCAAAAGTCCAACCAGTCTAACTTGGAACTTCGATATCGCCATTGGTCATAATGACCATTGGTTGTGGAGGTCAGATGGCAGTCGCTCCACGGAAAATATCGAAGTTCATCCGCATCACAGTTAGACTGGAAAGCCGACCCCAACTTAGAAAAAGTTTCAGAGAATGATGTTAATTAATAATAATGACCAAAAATATGTTTCGAAATACGAAAACTGCTATTAATTAACGGTATGATGAGTTTCTCTACTACAATAAACAGATCAGTCCTCTTTGTAACACGAGTCGTCACAGTTTGAGGAAGTTATATCGGGTTACTGCGGCCGCTGCTCGCCGTAGTTACGAGTTCTTTCCACAGTGGCCGCCTCATTAGCGTTTTGTAGATTGATTGTGATATTTGTTTGTTATAACGGCAAGTATAAACACTAACCATATTTGGAGTTATTGTAAAAACATACATATGAACAATAAACTCACGCCTATATCCCCGAAGGGGTAGTCAGAGGTGCTAGCACCCACATTTCGCCAGTTTATGTTTAGGTCCCAATGTAATAGGTGGCGAGCCTATTGCCATTAACCGGGCACTTATAAACCTGCGATAAATACACACATAACTTCGAAAAGCATCGAAAATCGGAAATTGAAAAGGCAGGTCAAAAGCACTCGAAACCGGCGGGCTTGCATGAAAGGCTTAATGACAGTAGAGGAAGCGCGTGAAGTATTTCAGGACAGAGGCAGATGGCGGTCTGTTGTCTCTGTCTACCCCGGAGGGAAAAAAGCGTGAGCATATGTATGTAGGTATAAATATTAGAAATAATTACCTGAGGTTACTATCGGGTGCGGGCCGAAACTTTCATGTGGTGCACCTGGGCAATGGGGGCGAGCAGCGCCTTCCACTCGCCACGGGAGCCTGCGGCAAATACCGGCCGAGGTGGGAGTGGTCCTTTAGAGGGCTGCTCCAAGGCTCTCCACGTATCCCTCTGACTAGCAGAGGGATACGTGGAACGTTTAAAAGAACAGTTAAATAATTTTTTTTGTTTGGTTGGTTCTTGTCGCTTGGTTATACTTAATTAAAACAAATGTAAAATTGTATTTGCAGGTTTCAAATTGGTTCAAGAACAGGCGACAGAGAGACAGACAAGCAGAACACAAAGATAGGTGAGTCTTATGAGTTTATTTATACGGTTTATACCGTTGTATATCATTGATAGACTTGTTTGAATCTATCTCACCCAGTGATGGGCTTAAAAAAATATTATTAGACCCTGGAGGGTGGACCCCTTTTTTTTTCGTGCGGAAATCGTCATGGATACCCACCCCGCGGCCAGCGGGGCACGTTATGTCGGACTCTTACCGACTAAAACCGCACGCTGTCTAGAGTCTTCTGACGCCAGGGTGTAAGGCGGCCCAAAGAGCATTTCTGGAGGGTGGACCCTGGAGGGTTTGGGGGGGTTGATAAAGTTTTTGTGTTGACAACGCAGGAGACTGGTCTTTTCACTGACAGCACAGAATGGCATTTTGAGCATAAATAATAAATGCCCGAAGTGTCAGGGTTGAAAACGGATGGATTAGTTCTGAGAAGATAACATAACATAACATAAAACATAAACTCACGCCTTTATCCCCGAAGGGGTAGGCAGAGGTGCTAGCACCCACATTTCGCCAGTTTATGTTTAGGTCCCAATGTAATAGGTGGCGAGCCTATTGCCATTAACCGAGCACTTATAATTCTGTGAAGATAACTCAAAAAATCTTCACCGAACCGAAACCTCCTATTATTAAAGTCGGCTAACAGCATCGAGGAAGTTACATGTTAACCTAAAAACCTAGTTCACGAGTGAACGTTGAAATGCAATATGATTACAATGAATTGCCTGCGTCATTCGATATCACCAGTGTTATAATAACAATCGAATGTGATTATTCAGCCAAATCTCAGTCAGCACGCGGCTATGGTAATTAGGACAAATACTTATATTGTATAACAGCTTGTCCTACAAAAAAATTAAAAAACCCGACTGCGTAAAATATTATTACGGAGGTAGGACGGTCCCGTCCGAACTGAGCAGTGCGTCTGGGGTAGTACCTCCGCCTTACAGAACACCGCGGCCGTAATAACTATCGTGTTGTGTTCCCGGCGATAAGTAGGGTAGCCACTTCCCATCAGGTGGGTCGTGTGCTTGCCTGCCGCCTAGGTAGTATAAAAAAATATTAAAAAGAAAAAAACAAGCACTTAGATGTCCTGTGGTCTAGAAACATAACAACTAAACAGTCGGGATCCATTATTCGACAGCCAATCTAATTTTTCAATGAATCCCGACTGTTCAGTTTTTGTTTTCTAGACCACCGGACATCTAAGTGCTTGTTTTTTCTTTTTTTTTAATGCAGTCGGGTTTTTGATTTTCTAAATTTTATTTTTTTATTTCTTTCTTGACTTTCTACTATCTAAAACATAATGAGAATGGTTATTACGCAACTTTAAATCGACATAGATGGATACTAAAATGTTGAAACACCTCCATAGGCCACGGTAACCACTTCCCATCAGGTGGGCTATATGCTTATCTGCCACCAAGTGGTATAAAAAATACTGTTCCCCAAGATACAGTTCTAGACCTAGTTTGAGGAACATAATATTGTAAAATAAAAACACAGAAAAATTTGTAAAACATTTAATGTAAAAACTTTTTGACTGGTAAATAATTTATTTATTTATTTATTACTAGCTTTTTCCCGCGGCTCCGCCCGCGTGGATTTCGAATTCCTTAATTTTTTTAAAACAAATTATAGCCTATGTTACTTACAGATAGTGTAGCTTTCTATAGGTGAAAGAATTTTTGAAATCGGTCCAGTAGTTTTTGAGTTTATTCGCTACATACAAAAATACAAAAATACAAATCTTTCCTCTTTATAATCTTAATATATATAAATCTCGTGTCACAATGTTTGTCCTCAATGGACTCCTAAACCACTTAACCGATTATAATAAAATTCGCACACCATGTGCAGTTCGATCCAACTTGAGAGATAGGATAGTTTTTGAAACGGATTTCGACACCCACGCGGGCGGAGCCGCGGGCAACAGCTAGTATTAGTATAGATCTACAAAATCTGAAGTGAAAACTGCTTATAATATACGGCAGCTGTTAATACACAAAATTAAATCTCCTATCCATCTAAAATATTAAATCAAACACTTTCCCCTATCGTTCAAATAATATTTCAACCAACGAACTATTGACGTGTAAAATCTCTCTTATCTATAAATCTCGGGATGAGCGAGGCATCTGTTTCGGTCCAGTGGCGCATAAGTCCCGGATTCGACCGCCGAATAATACAACCATAGTGAGAGCTGGGTGGTCGACATTTTGATTTTTACCCATCAAAACCTGGAATTCTTTACCAGCTCACGTGTTTCCTTCCTCATACAGTCCCGAGTCCTTTAAGCGGGGCGTGAAAAAGCATTTGATAAGGCCGTCAAGCTGAGGGCCACCATTGTGGCATTATCGGTGTTTGCAATGGTGACTCCCATTCCAGAGACTTCACCTTTAGCTTACCATCAGGCGAGGTGAAGTCGTATTGACGTGACCGACATAAAAAAATACCCGACTGCGCTAGCGAGGGTAATGTGTTTCGCAGGCGGTAGCCATTCGCAAATGTATAAACCGAAAGAAAATTAGTGGGTATCGCCTGCTATCAAACTTGTTGCAGGCTTTTCAATAGCAGTCATTGATGGTGTGGGCCACGGTGACCGCTTCCCATCAGGTGGGCCGTGTGCTTGTCTGTCACCTAAGTGATATAAAAAAAATTACAGCCATTTACGTTATGAACGTAAAAACCATCGCATCCGTACGATGTAGTACATAAAAACACACAACTATAAGTACACATAGGTACAATAATACACAAAGAGGGGAGTACACGTTTGCCTATCCATTTGGCTGGCTTCGAACGAAACCTGATATACCACACAGAGTACATCCCTCGTACGTTTACCGTACACTATCAAATATAAACCTTATTGCATATTAGATTAGGTTCAAATTCGATTGCGGTTCCGTAATAGTATGAATAACGGTTACTTTATAATAATTTCGAATTTAGAATGTTATGTTTTTAATTATAGATAATGTAATGTGTGTTTCTGCTTGTCTATGCCTGATATAGAAGTTATTCACGATCTATTCAATCTTTGGAACCTAGGCAGAGACTGGTTGATGAACGAACGAGGTTCAGGCTCAGATTGTCTCTCATGGTTTCCAAACCCAAGGGAGCCATCTCAGGGGACAAGGGGAGATGGCCCGGGTCAAGGCAGGGTGTGAGGGAAATGCACTATGGGCCACCTTACACCCTGGCGTCAGAAGGCCCTAGACGGCGTGCGGTTTTAGTCGCTAAGAGTCCGACATTTACCTGCCCGTTGGCTGCGGGGTGGGTATCCATGAGGATTTCCGCACGGAAAAAATGGTCTTACAAAAGCCAAAATTGGAGAGTGCAGGCTTTGGATGTGGTGGAACCAATTGGTCCTCAATGGTGTTGGTTGCGCTTTATGAGGGTGATACCTCAGCCTTGCACGTATTATTCTGTATAGGAAAACAGAGGGTGGGACTAATTGGAAGAGCTTATCGGAACACGTTCCATAGTAAAGGTGTTAAAATATTCCCTTACACAACTACTTCAAAGGCATAGTCTGAGCTTATTGGCAACTCAGCTGGGTTAACTTTTCAGCCTAAATATGAAGCCGAACTTCGATAATATATGTACCGTGAAGCTACTCCCCTCCACTTCCACAACCTACTGTATTTTTTTTACCACTAATGTGGCAGATAATTACACGACCCACCTGCAGTGCTATTCTCTAAGGACACAGCGTTGCGTTCGTAGTTGCAACAGCGCGTCTCATATATACATAAAAATCACGCCTTTTCCCATTGGGGTAGGCAGAGATAACATCTTTCCACTTGCTACGATCTTGGCATAACGCCTTTCGCTTCTTCAACTTTCATAATTTGTTTTCATACATGCACGTCGGTTGCGGGTACTCTTGACCGGCCTTTCTCAAAAAAGGTTCTGGATCTGATTAGAATATGCACGCCTAGGTCGCCCTTTACCGGGTTGCCCATTCACCCTCGCCTCATATATCTGTTTCGTCAATCTTCTTTCATCCATCCGCTCTACATGTCCGAACCATCAATAGCAACCCATTCATGTCCCACTGCTGGGCACGGGTCTCCTCTCCTCTAACGATGCTGAGCTGAGAGGGTTTAAACCTTAATCCATACACGCTGGCCTAATGCAGGTTGGTGGTTTGGACATGTCCTTTGAATTTCTTCTAGGACATGTGGGTTTCCTCACGATGTTTTTCCTTCACCGTCAGCAGATGGTAAATCATGTGGCACATATAAATTCCATACAAATTCACATTGGTTCTGTCTGGCCGGATTCGAACTCGATACCTCTGAGTAGAGGCCGCGTCCTTATCCATTCAGCGAACCATCTAAGTGTAATGCTAACTAGTATTGCTTTACTTACCATTTTAAGGTATTAATGAATGAAATTTCTCATTACCATAACATATTAACACGAATTAAGTTCAGACATCATTCATTGCCCAGCTGTGGGGGTATCTATATTCGTTGCCGGGGGAAAGAGACAACGCTATACGAGCGAGTGAGACGGGTATTGTAACCGGACACCATCACATCTGCAGTCTAAAAGCGAACAGGCACGCACTTAGGACGTTATTGTTGAAAATAATTGTTGTTTTTGTTTGTAGTTTTTTTTGTTTGTAATATGCAGTTTCAGCTGTTTAGTAAGCTACTGAACTTCGATAAGCTATCTGAAGATTAGTTCGAGTTTGCGTTGCCTAGTTGTACAGTACAAGTCATATATCTCCGGTTCTACTCAACCGATTGTGATCAAAGACACTTTAAGATTCTAAGTCTGAAAAAAACCTATCAAACAAAAAAATCACATCAAAATCGGTTTACCCAGTCGAAAGTTCTGAGGTATTAAAAAAAATACACCCGAATCGAGAACCTCCTCCTTTTTCGAAGTAGGTTAAGAATGTAAGCAGTTTCCACACTGCTTATTAAAAGTAGGAAAATTTTAAGTTGCAAAACTGGCTACAATCTCATAATTAATACGTCTTAGATAATAATCTTTCTGCTACCAAAAATATACCTACCCTCACCGTGAAAGCTCAAACAGAAAACACCGGATATTAAAAAAAAAAAACACTAAAAAAAAACATCACAAGTATTATATTACCACAAACAAAGTAAGGTTTTTTTCGGAAAGTTTCAAACAAAAAGGCCTAATACGTTAAATCCTGTTCGTATTTGATCAAGTGGAAGCTCTCGGCTGAATGGACCTGAGATCTTGGGTCTCTGCCGAAGAAAAAAAACCAGTTTTTAATCTGTACCGTAGACAATGAGGTTCAGTCTTGGCGCGCAATATTTATTGTCTATTTTTTGTAATAAATTAATAGTAAATCGATTTGCAAATATGAGGTCTATTAATAAAAAGCTCATTACAATTCACGCGGCAGGCAATATAGATAGATTTTTTATTTAAGTATTTATTTATGTATCATTGTGGATTATATATGTATAAAAAAGAACTTACCATTAAAAATGGCGCACTATGTCCTACCACTAATATGGTGTAGGTACAATATTAATTAAAAAAAACTTAAAACCTATGGTTAGTAAGTACATACATAGCGAAATTTATTCATCTAAGAATTCATAATTTTATGAATATTTATATTTAAGATTATCAATACACATAAGAAAAAAATAATGTAAACAGTAAAGCAATAATAATAATAAAAGATTTGAATGCCAATGTAAAATAATGTCAATGAAATAATTATGAAGTTCAATTAATAATAGTAAAACAAAGTAAATGCGTGAAAGTGAACGGCAGTCTAACGTTCGACCGGCAATAGAACCCGGAACTCATCGTTTGGCAACCGAACAGTGTACCATGTGTCTGGAAAGGTCATAACGAATGCTATAATGGAACATACTAACATCCGTTTTGGGTACATTTACGATGGCTGCCATATGTACCTTGATGTAATGTTCTCTGTATACTCACGCCTCTGTAGCATAGAAGTAATTAGCAGAGAAAACCACATAAAGAAAAATAAGAAAATTAAACCGTTCAATATAAAGTAACAATTTTTTAGTACTTAAATGCATTACGAATGTGTATAGGACATGTTATCAAAACCAAGCGGTTCGGTGCCTTTTTTCTTTGCCGCACCATAAAGACTTGGAATTATTTACCAACGTATGTTTCCTTACTCCTATAGTCCCGGGTCCTTTAAGCGGGGCGTGAAAAACATTTGATGAGGCTGTCAAGCTGAGGGCCACCACTGTAGCAATATCGGTGGATAGCGGTAGTGGTAGCCCCCGATCTTGAAACTTTACTTTAGCTTTCCATCAGGCGAGGTGAAGTTATGCTGACGTGTCCAATATAGAAAAAAAAACTCTTACTGTCCGATTGATAAAAGAGGAATGGTTATTTACTAATTGCTTCAAAATTTAATTAAACAGTTTTGAAATCCTATTGTATCCGCCTCCCCCCACACCTTCCTAGCCTCTCAACTGCTTCCAAGCCCTCCCCCTTTCCCTTCAGGGTAGGCAGCGCGTGTGTGATACCCTTAGTGTTGCACACGTCCATAGGCCACCGCTTCCCATCAGGTGGGTCGTGTGCTTGTCTGCCACCTTCGCAGTATAAAAATCAATTGATCAGTCTTCAAAAAAAAACATGTATTTCTAAGAAATTATGGGCAAGTTCGATGAGGGGGAAACACATTAGAACGTTATGAGTGCTGACAGTTTGTCTAAAGTAACCCGATACGGGTGGTTTTTGTTTTATTCTCTACGCTATATAGACATGTGGGATGTTTTATGCATTTTTTGTAAAGTGGTAGTAAGATGTTTGGTATATTTTTTTTGTTAAACTAGTAACAAGTAAGCACTAGGCCCACCTGTGATAGCGACTACTGTTTGTGTGTGGGCTAAGAATGCTGACAATGAAATATAAGACAAATACGCAATACAGAATTTAGGTTGGTGGATAGTTGGACTGGTTTTACGGAGAGCACGTTAAGCCGTCGATCCCGGTTGCCATACATACATCTAGGCAGTCGTTACGGATAGTTGAAGCCCTAAAAAGTCCAACAAAAACGGTCTAGCTGCAATGCTTCGATGTCGCCTAATGTCACCATTGGGTTGTGAAGGTCAGATGGCAGTCACTTCACGGAAAATATCGAGGTCCAGCCAAAACCGGAGTTAAGACTGGTAAAGCGGACCTCAGACTCCGAGGTGATGGCTATGGATGCGACTGGGATTAACGCTAGGTTGAAGAAGAAGAAATACGAGTATATTGAATGAAATTTTAAAGCAAATAGTATGCTAACTATTCCTAATGATTTTTGATCGGCAAAAGTGAACATCCAGGATGGGACTTGAACCCGCGACCAGTCCTTTACAGGGGGAATGCTCGGCTCTGACCAACTGATACACTGATACACGATAATCCTCTGAGCCTTTTCCCAGTTGGGGTTGGCTTTTTTCAGTCTAACTACCCTTACGGGTGGTAAATTGTTATAAAACTACGTGTTAAATTAAATTAAATAACAAATATTTGTACATTTTTTATTATTTTTATTTATTTATTTACCTCACACTACTTTCACAGCATGACATTTTGCGGTAGTGTATAATTGCGAAATGTTACGTGAAACCATGCTAAATATAGTTACTTCTTGAGATATCGATACTCCGTATCTAACTCGAGTTATACCGATATTTATTAAATTTTTTAACATAACCGTAGGTATATAACCAAATAATTTAACGATAATTAATCATAATTTTTATTTTATTTTCAGTGGCGGCACAGGCGATAAGCAGCTAGACTCCTCAACAGACGATGACAGCGATGCTCCCCCTCACGTGCCCCAGCCTCACGCCATACCTACCCACGCCCCCCAACCCTTATACCCGTTATATGAACACCCACTAGCACATTTACAGTACCATCATACGTGACCAGCGCCTTTTTGAATGCAACAAAATTATTCTTAAACTTCCCCATAAAATTTCTAATCCATTTCCCCCACAAGCTATTTGCTCTGTATAAAATAAATGAAGTTGCCCATAAGTATCGATTAATTATTCCGAAGGTAATACAAAAAATTCTCTTAATAAAATAATTATGTTCAAAATTCAGTTCACATCTCATCTCGATCTAACTTATCTTGACGAATCCAGAGGAAAGATTACGTTTCATTTACAATTACAATTTCTATTAATTACAAAGTTTAGGTCTAGCAGAATCTCACTCATTTCAATTTTCGGTCACAATTCAGTCATAATCACGTTTGGTTTTTTACACTGTTATATTGTGTACATTTTATAGAAAATTTACTGTCTTTCAGAATCTATAATTCAGCAAAACGGTGATGTAGTCGTTAAAATGCAAAATTTCGTTGGTCATAAGTACCTACAAAAAATAGCATTATGTAATGTACCATATTGTAATGAAGTAGTTCCAACATTCATCAATAGATGGCGCTCATCAAATGATGTCACTTTTTAACAGCCGATGTTAAGATCTGGAAGGTAATGCCCACCTGTGGTTGTTGTCGATTTTGGAAAGGCGTTCGGAATCGGAACAGACGGCTCTTTCCGTGCCTACATTGTACTCTCTACTTTAACGATAGTACTGTAATTAATGTTTTGCATCTCTTTCTTCCACGATGTTTTTTCTCTCACGCAGATCAACGTTCTACAAATCTCTATAATTTGAACTAAATAAAAAGTTAAATATTGTCGTATCAATACTATCAACCTCTGAAACGAGTTATTTATCCGAAGAAACCTACCGAAACTTTGATCCACTATCCAATAATATTCCCTAAAATGAGGCACTTTATTTTATGTGTAATGTACATAATAGGAATAATAATTAAGACCATTCATATGCAAATAAAATAATAAGTCAAAAGCATTTATCTAATTGTCACCATTTTGCTATCATAGTTATATAATTTTCACATAATAAATTCGCTGTAATGTTTGTATCTATATCCGAAAATTTATGTAGATAGTCAAAATTATCAAAATGCTAATATAATAATAATAGAAACTGATTTCAGGTTGAATTAATAATGTTTTATTTCATATCACATTTCAAGTATTTTCTATTTCATATAATAATAGTTTACTCCACCTCAGTACTTTTTATATGAATAATAAAATATATACATATCACATTCAATAATAATTATTGTATAAAATAATTTTATATTATATTTCTCTTGTATAAATAGTTCTAAGGCAGTGTTAATCGCCCACTTAAACTTAAAAATTTAGTCTGTAATATCATTTCGTGATTCATATTTTGGCTTCCGTTAACATTCATTATTTAAAAGATAATTTTAAATTGTAATTATTGTTATTACATAGAATTAATTAAAATGTACATTTTAAAATTTGAATACCATCAAAATAGTACTATTTTACTGTACGTTTATGTAAAGTAGTATTTCTTAGTCAGGTTTAAGCTTTACTACTTAGCTTGCTCTCATGTAAATAATATGTAGGTATTATTTCCAATTATTTTATATGCGCATAAGGTAGATTTATACATAACAATATTATTATTATCTCAAAATCTACTGTTGCAAATGCCCAATGTGACAGGGCATAAACGCATCTATATGTATGACAAGACATCCCACAGATTTAATATTATTATTAATTCTGAGAGACGATAGCTTTATTTTTGCGTATGGACTTATAAGATTTGCACATTTTAAAGTAATAATTTGACATTGATTTTCATATTCTAATTATTTTAAATTATGAAGCATTTTATAAATGAAATAGGAACATGTGTTGCAACAAAATAAATAGGAATCGGATAAAATCAGAAATATTTTTAAATAAAAGTAATATAAAACGAATGTATTATTAATTTTTCTGATTTCATTATCAAATATGAAGTTAACATTTATTTATTAACTAAGTTATTATTATTACTTATGATTAATTTATTTAATATTAATAACGTGCTGTACAATACCTATTTAGTTATTAAGCGATTTAAATAAATCGTTTTCAAAACCTAATTGTGTGCTGTTATAATGGTGTTTTATTTATTGAAATTATTTAAAAAAAACCCGTTGAAAATCTCGCCCACTTTTTATTTTCCATCTACTGGTCAGTTGCAAAACTATTTATTATGTATCGATGTTACAACGTAGTGCAACTATCCCATACTAGATGTCACTACCTAAATGTAACAGGGACAAAATCAGATACAAAGTGTCGCCATCTAGCATCGAGTAGGTTTACTTTTCAGCTTAAAATTACACGATTAAATAGCTACTATTGAAATAAACACTTATGAGTAATCTAATTTGTAATTTTTATCTCTATCCCTAACTGACACTTCAAAATCAGTATTATAAAATATACTGATCGTTTCAGAAAAGATCAAAAACGTATTTAAACCTCCAGCGTCTAATATCAAGGAGACATCAGACTGCCAGTAGTGATCACCTCTTTTAATCGATAAAGTTCCAGATATCGATACATTATAATCGATTTGTACTGTCGAGACTGAATTAGCTGTATACAAATCGATTCTAGCTCTCTGTTTCGGTTGTAGAGTAATATTTACTCTTGTATCATCTCCTACAGATACGACTTTAGATTTATGAATATCTTTACCAAACGCTGAAGTATATGACATAATTGATTCTCCTACAGTTGACAAAATACAAAAGCTATAAGATATATTCTTATCCATCATTAAAACTTCATCTATTCCCCATACTGAATCGATAGTATTTTCAACATTTTTTCGCATTTCAATTGTAAAATTTGTTTCTTTTAAGTTTTTATTTTTAATCAATTTAGTCATGGCTAGCGTTGGCTTGTAATTAAACGACATAATTTTAACTCGAACCGGTTTCAAGGTTCTATAAACTTGATTCCAATCATAAGTTGCGTTGAAATCATTCGCAGTTGCGCTTTTTAGTAACACTGCTTCTGGGTTTACTAGAAGATAGGATCTGATTGCATTTTTTAAATTCTTATCCGTCAGTTGAAAAGTTTTAATTTCTTCTTGACTGATGCTATCAACTTCACTGCCATATATGTGGAATTCTCGTGCATTTTCTTCTTCAGAAACAGTTATTTCTATATTTATGTTCGCTTGGATGGGGAGAGGTAGTATAAGTATATAAGCAAGTATCCTAAGCTTCATCATTTTCTCTTCAGTAATCTGTAATACGAGTAATTAGAATGTGTTAGATATTAACATCATGTAGAGGTATTTAATACCGTCTTAGTTTTTTCTTAATAAACGTTCACGATTCACGCTACGTATTTGGAGCCGAGCTTGAGTGAAGAACTCAAGCTCGGTTTCCCTTCCGGGTAGGCACAGATGACAGGTGTCAATAAGGACTGAAACAGATGTCCTTGCTTCTATCCTTATTGACTTCACTAGCTACTATCAAGAATATAATCAATCATATTATAGATAGATAGTATACTTACATAATTGAGAATTTCACAAAAATTTTACTCATCTGTTTTGAAAGACTTTCTCTTGCGAGAATCACATAGACTGATCGACCGGGTGAGCATAACATTTGTTATCTTTTGAGTCTCGCATTTCTCTGAATTAGTTCATAGATTATGTAGACGCAGATAGTAAGCAGTGTCCATAGTAAAGCCCTATCTATATACTCATGTCTGCCTACCTTTCGAATGAGCTTTTTTTTATCGTGAAGCGGTCACCGTGGCCTATGAGTGCAAAACTAAGTGTGTCACACACGCGCAGCCTCCCCTTCAGGGAAGGGGAGAGGGCTGGGAAGGGGCGGGGAGGCTAGGAAGGCGTGGGGGGAGGAGGGCTACAGTGAGCTCTGGCTACCTTAGTTACCGGCGGCAACACAACACGATGGTTATTATGGCCGAGGTGTCCTGTAGGGCGGAGGTCCTACCGCAGTCGGACAGCTCATTTTGGACGGGAGATACCGTCGTGTCCTACCTCCTTGTAAAAACGTTGTAACGACATTTTAGATGTGTATGCTATACTGCACCTACTTATAAAAATTCAGAAAATATAGGGCAAAATAAAAACAGCTTTCGTTCTTGAAGATAAATGTGTACTCTCTGTTAGTATGTGATGTTAACTCTGTGATTATATTTACAAACACGAATTCGTGTTGACAAACACAATTTCTTAAAAATGTTAGCCAGTATTTATGGAAAATTGTATTATGTAAACCAGGAGAGAAATGGGAACCTCATGTTTATATATTCCCTTTGAAGGATGCTCAAATTCAAATCGGCAGCTATAATATATAAAAGAAAGTCATGTTAGTTACACTATTATTTTATAACTCAAGAACGACTGAACCGATTTAGCTGAAAATTGATAGGTAGCTTAGAACCAGGAGACGGACATAGGATACTTTTTATCATTTATTTTTGGAGTGGAGAGTGGAGTGTAGTGGAGAGTGGGGTAGAGTGGCGAGTGAAGCGTAGAATTGAGTGGAGAGTGGAGTAGAGTGGAGAGCGGAGTGGAAAGTCGAGTAGAGAGTTGTTTAATTGGTAGCGATACAGACTTCCATGCGGGCGAAGCCGCATGTAAGTCGAAAGGTAGTATTGTATAATTATTGACTGTTTTTATTAGTCTTTTGAGACGAATTCGATTCGCTTATATTATAAAGAAATGTCGTGCTAGCCCTACTGATACGAAAATAATTGGTTAATTCATTCTATTTTATACAGATAACACACATTTATCTATTTTCTATTTTTGAGTAAGTTTTATCTAAATTATATTCACTTGACGAAAATTGAGAAGCATAATTTAGAATAAAATGGGTCTCTTTCTAGATACATATTAATGCTTATTGTTCTTAACATGGCCACATGGGTACGTACGCTTTTTACCTTGTACATGTAGGTATATTTATCCACACGTTTAGTTGAATCGATTTGGACAACACAGGAGACTGGTCTCGCCGCTGACAGCACAGAATCCCTTCAGTGAGCTCTGGCTACTCTACTTACCGCCGGGAACACAACACGATGGTTATTATGGGGGGTTGTTCCCATACATCCACAAATTTATTCTCACCACCTCCACGACTTTTATTTTTGTGGAAATAGAATTCTCAGGACTTCCAAGAAATATATAGTACCGTCAACATACTAGGTTTTATTATTTAGATAATGAATCGCGAAAATAATTTTTAATAAATATCGATGGCGGTGTTCTCAGTCGGATTGCTCAATTCGGACGGGAGATACCATCTTTCCTATTTCCATTTTTGATGAAAATCGCTTCTCGCTCGCTCATTCGATTTCATACTTGCTATTATCACTCATGATAATAATAATTTGCTATACCTTGCAGCTACAATGGTACAGTCCTATTTTTATGGCCAGGCAGTGGTTGTAGTTTTAAAAAATGAAGGTGGCAATAAGTCTTTTAAATCCGGCTACTCACACCTGCCGCGGGGGCAAACTAGAGTGTGAATGTGGGGATGACCATAATTGCCACCTATTTAAATTGTCCCTGCTTGCCGAAACACAGGTGGCAATTAAGGGCATTACATTGCCCCTGCGGCAGGAGTGTGAGTAGCTGGCTTTAGAACAAAACGTAGCTGTCTAATTACTTACAAGTCACGTCGAGACACAAACTGTTTAAAGTTTCCGCACGATAAAAAAAAGGTGGCAAGTTATGGTCATCCCCACATTTACACCCTAGATTGCCCATGTGCTTGGTGTGTGAGTATCTGGCTTAGTAGTAAGTTTCTGATACTGACATGACAGAAAGATAGATAATTTATAAATCTTTATTGCACATATATTATTTAGTTACAAAAACAGAAAAACTTGGATCGCAATAATCTCGGTTAAATATACAATAGGCTGCCTTCTCTCTTCTGAGTAACCTTACGATGAAGAAAAGATTGGGAAGAAAAAGAAGATGGTAGTGTATCTGTCATAATCAAACTGAAAACTTATTTCCCTTTTTTGCCTTTTCGATTAATTATGTCCACGTTGTTATTCACTTAGTTATTTGAAATAATTGAACGGTTTTACTTGGTAATTATTTAATTTATATATTTGTCAACAGTTGTCAAACAATAATAGGTATATTAATAGGAAGTCTTATAATAAATTATAAGTTAGAATCTACTTATAGCCCCACTTGCATTGGCTCAAAATAATGGCAAACACATAATTTTTTGACGCCATGTAAATATTTATTTTATTTATTTTGTTTAGTTTAGTTTTTAGTTTTTATTTTAATGTAAATATTATTTAATTGTCATTGTATTTTTATCATAATTAATAAAAATATGAATAATTTTAGAATAAAAAAAAATAATAATAATAATAAATTGTACATAACACATAAAAAATATTAAGTAGCAATTTTAGTAATGGTAATACATCCGCTGGGTTATCCGCCATCTTTATTTAAGAGTCAACATTTGTTTATTAAATAACTCTTTTATTTTGAATTTTAAAAGAAAAATACTTATTAACATTACAAAAGTTGTTTAGAATTAAATTTGCTACAGTACTCGGATATTTTTGCTTAGGATTGACATTTTCCGATTTTCACCTCAAAGAGGGGAGTGTGTTTTTGTTTGATTAACACAATCTCGTTTATTTTCAATTTTACATGAAACCGTTTTAAATAAGTTGTGAAATTAAATTTCCTAAAATTTTTGGTTTCATAATATTTTAAATAAATAATAAAATAAAAATCATTTATTGACACAGATAAAAGGTGACATAAATAATATTAACCCTGCCTCCTAAACTTGGGGAGCCCTGTGACTTAGGAGTCAGTGTTCTGCTGTTACATCGTACACAGATGATCCTTTACTATGCTATTATATTAACTTTAGATATTAAGGTATGTATGTAAAGTAAATAATGTATGTAAATTTAGGTTTAAAATTGCTACTTACAATTTTTCCATGTTAAATCCTAATTCAATATGGCTGTTAATATTTTGAAAATAAATTTTAGTTGGGTCAAATATAACTTTATAATCTAAGTTTTCCTACTTATGACAATTATTCTTCACCGATTTCGTCTTGCTCGTCTCCAACGGTTACAAGCTGTTCATCAGTTGATGCATCACTCACTATTGTCATAGGGCTAGTATAATAGTTTATCACTATATTTTCAGTTACATTTACAGATCTTGTTAAATTGCCTGCATCTTGTAAGTCTGATACATCAAACCAATAAAAGTTTTCGCCTTTATATGCCTGACTGTAGTGACAGTATACATACCCTATAAGAGTAGCCACATACTGTATTTCAACATTCATGGTTCCTTTAGTAGCTGTAAGCTCCTCTACAATCGTTTGATTCGGTCCAACAGTTAACAATGCACCATCATTAGGCTCAAGAATTACTCTTCTAAATTCATTAGTTTTATTGCCCAAAGGTGCGTCGTAAGTTACAGTATTCATACCACCAATACTTCCCACTCCAAAGTTGACTTTGTACCTAATATTTTTATTGCTTGTCAATGTGGCTGCTCCACTCCAAGTATGGTTGACGGTTTCTCGAACTTCTGCCCCTACGTTTGATGTGTAGTTTACGCTTCTTGCATGATGCTCGTTTTGATATGTGTGAGAACCTAAAGTAACATTTTCAGAAGTAACATTGACAATTCTAAGTTGTACTGGAACGATAATTGTCGTAACTTCTTGCATACCATCCTCTAAGTACTTATCTCCCCAAGGAGTTGGTGGTTTCACGTAAACATCTGAACAACGTTTTCCATTCCATTTTTCTGTAGCACCTTTCAATGTATTGTTATCCAGTTTGAAGAGAGGCCGTTCTTGATCAGATATGATATCTTTATTTTCACCGGTGAAGGCAATTGTGGATTCATCTTCGCTCTCGCCTGCTTTCAAGACAATCGTTATATAATCGCATGAAATAACAGGAAGCAGTATCAGCGCTAGGTATTTGGCAAGCATCTTGATCTGAAAAGTATGGAAATTTTAGTATATCTGTAGGTAGATACTTTTGTTTTTTAGGTTAGGTAATAGCTTTGTTAGGTAATATATAAGGAAAGTAGCGATGGTAGCTGGATGGATAAGGACGTGGCCTCTACTCAGAGGTATCGAGTTCGAATCCGGCCTGACAGAACCAATGTGAATTCGTATGGAATTTATATGTGCTAATCACATAATTTACCATCTGCTGACGGTGAAGGAAAAACATCGTGAGGAAACCCACATGTTCTAGAAGAAATTCTGAGGACATGTCCGATCCACCAACCCGCATTAGGCCCTCAGCTCCCTTGTTAGAGGAGAGGAGACCCGAGCCCAGCAGTGGGACATTAATGGGTTGTTTCTATTATTCATTCTCTGAACCTTTTCCCAACTCAGTTGGGGTCGGCTTTCCAGTCCAACTGTGATGCGGCTGAACTTCGATATTTTACGTGGAGCGACTGCCATCTGACCTCCACAACCAATGGCGATATCGAAGTTCCAAGTTAGACTGGTTGGACTTTTGAGGGCTCCAACTACCCGTAACGACTGCCATAGATGTTTGTATGGCAACCGGGACCGACGGCTTAACGTGCTCTCCGAGGCACTAATAAACCTGCGATAAATACACACATAACTTCGAAAAGCATCGAAAAGTCATTGGTGTGTGCCATAGTGAACCTGGGATCGAACCCGAGACCTCGTCTCAGCAGTCCATTACCCAAACCACTAGGCTACCGCGGTTATAGTAACATCATCATAGGGTTGTTTCTATTATTATTAGGTAATAACAGGTTTAAACTAATTATTTTGATAAAATATAAGTAAAAATATCGATCATGTGTGAGGTGTACTTAGTCTTGACAAACAGACATCCATCTTCATGGCCATCCCTTTTATTTATTCCCTATCCTTATGATAAATATTAAGACACTATTTCTTGCCAAATTTTATGCTTTTAGGTTAACGAAAAGTTCCCAATAGCTCTGATACTTGCATTTGATGAAAATTACATAAATGACTACCTTTTGATAGCTTAAGTTTTTTTTTAAACAGTTTCTAGGCATTGCATGATGCGTATACGTATTTTTGAGAAAAAGGTCGTGACAGACATTCAGACCAACATCGAAATGATAATATAAAGATTCTGTCTTTATTCTATTGAGATCAGGAACCTCAAAAATACATTTCGATAAAACATTGATCAAGAAGTGGTCTGGGTAATGGACTGCTGAGACGAGGTCTCGGGTTCGATCCCAGGTTCACCAATGACTTTTCGATGCTTTTCGAAGTTATGTGTGTATTTTTTGCAGGTTCATAAGTACATTGGGACCTAAACATAAACAGGCGAAATGTGGGTGCTAGCACCTTGGCCTACCCCTTCGGGGATATATATGTGAGTTTATGTTATGTTATGATCAAGAAATGCAAAATACTAAGTAATATTAACAATTGTTTATACTCACTGCGTTCCTCACCAGTCTCCAACAGCTCTAAATAGACTGTTCTTCGATTTACATTCCTTGTACGTTATAAAGGCGTTATCATCTATAAGTGGAGAATTATACATACCAAATTAGGTAAACGAGGAAATTGTTATGTATCAAATAGAAATATATGTTTACTTCGTCTATATTAACGCCACGTCGTTCATTTAGAATGATAATTTCTATCATGACATACGAAGTAGCGGTTTTAAGTAGGACAATCGGTGCCATTTTATTTATTTATTTCCATCACAAACAATTTTTACATTGTGTAGGATATTCTAGAACTATTCATGCAACATCTAGATCACTGTTCAATTTTATCATAAAGTAACAATAAAATTATCATACTGAATTTCAATAAAAATGTCCACAGTAATTTCAAAAAATAATGTCAAAAATCATTAATTAAAATATATGAATAAACACAATATAAAATTCAACACTTATTATGTCAAAATCGTTAGTTAAAATAATAATATATAGCATTAAATGCATATCTCGTGAATGCGGATTTGCGGCCGCAACAAAGACTTGAACGGAGTTTTAACAGAATCGAGGCTGGCCGTGCACTTAGATATTTCTGCTAGTAGAAGCAAAACCGGAGATATATAGTCAAAAACCGGGAAAACCACGGGCGACGCCTCAAGCATAGACTAGTATTGTAATAAGTCTCAACACGTAGCTACTGATAATTGAGTAATTTAAGAAAATAGCTGACGGCTGTTTAAATTATTTGCGAATAAAATGTAAATACTAATTTAATTCAATGAACGTTTGTTTGATAAACAGTGTTAGAAAATAATTAGTTTTAGTAGGGCGATTAACGCTAAATGACGTATCAGAAAACGACCAGAATAGAAACGGCCCACCTGATGGAAAGGAGTCACCGTGGCCTATGGACGTGTGCAACACCAGGGGCGTCACATTCCCCCCCTTTTCCGGGGGCATAACGGGAACACCGTGGTTCCCAAACCTGGGAGGGGGGGGTATCTCGAATCCGGAGATGGCCCGGGGTAAGCCGGTGTGCGAGGGAAATGCTCTATGGGCCACTTTACGCCCTGGCGTCAGAAGACCCTAGACGGCATGCGGTTTTAGTCGGTAAGAGCCCGCTGGCCATGAGAGGGAGGGGGTATCCATGAGGATTTCCGTACGGAAAAATGGGGCGTCACACTCGCGATGCCGACCCTGTAAAAACCTTCTAATACCCTTCTTGAAGAACCCCATGTTATAAACGCTAGGGAAAACCACAGCGGGACACGGGAGATCATTCCACAGCCTAAGCGGCACGGCATGTAGTTTCTCTCTTCTATTTCCGCACCATAAATACTTGGAATTCTTTACCAGCGCATGTGTTTCCTTCCTCCTATAGTCCCGGGACCTTTAAGCGGGGCGTGATAAAGTATTTGATGAGGCCGTCAAGCTGAGGGCCACCACTGTAGCACTACCGGTGTATGTAGTGGTGACCCCGGTCCTGAGACTTTGTGACTAAAGTGAAGTCATGTTGACGTGTCCAATATAAAAAAAAACTTTTATAGTGTGAATCGGACTTGGTCAAACGTCGTCCGTTATTATATAAGTGTTCTGTGTCTTGTAAATCTACTAACAAATTTAATGAAAAAAATAAATCCATAAAATATCATAAAAGTAAGAGAATGCTAGACTATCCGTCGACGCCGATGCATGGTTCAATGCACACTATGAAAGTTAAGTAATATTACTTTCACGTATACTATGCGATTCACGTAAGTTGATAACTGTCATAATGACATTTTGATTCCCGTTGCTTACTTCATTGCATAAAGTAAGGTCAGCAAATACATTTTTTTACATCACTATTCCATCTGAGATAAGTACATACAAAGATAATTACGAAATAAACTATCGGTTCTTTTTTATATTTATTTATTTTTAATCGGGCGGTAACACTTCGAAGCCGCTTATTTTATCGTTTGCACTGTTATCGGAGCCGCACGAACAATTTCACGTGCTCGTGAATGTACCACTGTGCCTTCCCTACTCATTTTAAGCAAATTTAACTGTACCTAACAAAATAAACTTATCAAAACAATAACAAAAGTCTATAACAAACACAATGTAACAACAAAAGTCAACAAGGACGCAACAAAATGGAGAAAATCGGAAATATATATCAATGGCTTGGAAGCGTAGCTAGCGGCACACTATGACACCAATCAATTATGAACTATTATTATAAACTATTACTAAGAAAATATGTTATGTATTTAAGGAAAGAAAATAAAAATCAAGTCGTTGTTACCATAACAGGTATGAACCTATCCGACGCGCCGTTAAAATTTTGTTGCTAGCTGTACAATTTTGATGAGTACGGAATGAAGTTGCCGCGAACGCGATTATCTTCTTACTTGAATCGCATAGTACTTTTGATAATTAAATAAACCTTACAGATTGATATAACTACAAAAAAAAGCAATATTGAAATAATACGATTAAGAGTTTGTGGTAAGGCCCCAGGTAGCTCAGTTGGTCAGAGTATTCCCCCTGTAATGGACTGGTCACGGGTTCAAGTCCTGTCTTGGATGTTGACTTTTCCCGATTTAAAATCAATGATGATATATTGTCCATGATCCTGCGCAATTAGCTAACGTCTTTATATTTTTTATACATATCAAGTAGCTAGGTACACTAATCACAACACGAAATAAATCCAATTGTACTTGAACAAACCCACATTAAAACATTTAGTTCGACCTTTTGCTACTAGATGGCGTGCAACTGTAATTTTAAATCACGTTATGGTTTGCTCGCACACCTTGGTATATAAGCAAAAATTTTGTGAGCTAAATTAATTAAAAATTAATAAATAAAATAATAAAACGAATTAATAAAATATTGAAAATAATTGAACCAAAAAATTAAGAAATAAAACAAAAAGCAATAATAAATATTATTACTAAATAAAGTAAAAAAAAAATTTAATAAAAAAAAACAAACAGACATAATGCTCACGCCTGTTCCCTCCGGGGTAGGCAGAGAATAATAAAAATTTAATAAATAAAAACGAATTAAAAATAATTATTCTGAAACAATACATAATAAATAGTTCCACTTCACCAGTGCACAGTGGTTTCATCGAGTCCCTACTAACTAGTGCACACGAATTTCAGTGCTTTAAAACTAGTTAAAATCTGAATTCTTTATTTATGCCTGCATCATTTCTGGCGAATATACAGGTTATAGATAGCTGACATCATAACTAACAATGTTTGTTCTACGACATTTTATAATTCGTTAAATATTACTTTCGTACCAAATTAAATCAACTATTAGTTCAATTGTTGTAAATACGCTGATGTCACTTTTCAAATACCCTGCATTAAAAAATCAAAAGTGAATCATTATATTATCTACCTACATACCAATGTTTGTTTTATGAATGAAACATAGACTTAATAGTGTCGCGTTCTTGCAATAAAAACTTGAGAACTCATTATTGAGTAATGTGTTCAGTTTTATTGAAAGTCGAAGAACAAACGTTGATGTCTGCTACCTACCCATCGCCTACCCCTGGGAGGATGCCAGTTAATTAAAAAAAACTAAATAATATCCGATAATATCTTGCGTTGATTTATGTCACCGGTGTATGTGGTGGTGGCCCCAGTCCTGAGACTTTGCCTTTCGCTTACCATCAGGCGAGGTGGAGTCATTTTGACGTGTCCTATATAAAAAAAAAAAAACTTCTTGTGTCTTATATCAGTTGTTCTTTACCAGCTCACGGCCCAGGCCTCAGGGCTGGCCCTACCCCCGGAAGTCGGGCAAAAAACGCCGGTCAGATTGCAGTGAGCATAATATTGCCTATCCTGCGATGTGACTAAAGCGACTGTGGCTATGCCCTTTAGGGAGAGTCCCACATAGGTCTACGGGTTTTCCCCAAACTCGGAGGCATCATGCATAAGCACGCATTCCTCACTTAAAAAAAAAACGTGCTTCCTTCCTACAGTCCCAGGTCCTTTAAACGGGGCGTGAAAAAGCATTTGATGAGACCGTCAAGTTGAGGGCTACCATTATGGCACTGTCGGTGTATGTAATGGGGATCCTCTTTCTAAGACTTTATCTTTAGCTTACCATCAGGCGAGGAGAAGTCCATATACGTGACCGATACAAAAAAGTTAAATAAAAAAACTAAAAAGTAAAATAAATTTATTTCAGGCAACAATAACTACACTTTATAAAAACAAAAATCCAATGAAGTCACATATATTAATAAAATAAACTGTCAAATAAAAAGGCGAGGGTTGTTCTATTGACAGGAAGGTAGGTCTCCTGGAAAGGGATTTTCACGGATTTAAGTCTTGCTTCAGGTGTTAATAACTTCTTCCGAATTAAAATAGAAATAAAATGGGCACCAACGCTCGTGGCTTCAAATCACAGACACACTACCAATTTTCTTTAATTTAAAGAAACGTGATACATACGTTACTTTTCAAAATATGTTTTAAATATTATTAAAATTAAATTCAGTAGATATTATACTAAATAGGAAAAAAACAAAACACTACAATAATAATAATAAAATTAAACAAAAATGTCCTTACAAGTCTAGTTATCCTACTTTCATTATTATACCTATACTAATGTATAAAAATAAAATATTATAATTCTATTTATTCAATAATTTATAACTACGTTTAAAAAACCGACTTCACAAACTAATATTTTTAATTTTTTAGTGTACAGAAATGAAAATTACCTACTTATTTATGAGGGTTATTAATTTGTACAGAGGCATCAAAAACAGATTTTTTGCCGTAAATTTGATGATTTCCCCTCGATTCTCCCAAGATCCCAGCATCAGTTCCTAATACCCTGGATATGGGACCACCTCAGAAGTAGCCTCTTTCAAACAAAAAAATATTTTCAAAATCCATCCATAATTGGCGCCGCTATCGCGTAACATACCTACATACAAAAAAATAAAAATAGCGTACGAATTGGGAACCTCCTCGTTTTTTGAAGTCTGTGAAAAAGCATAGATGCTGTACCTATGTACCAAGAAATAAGAGGTACACACATGGCGTGCTATCCGGCCCTGAGCATTAGGCGCGTGCCCTGCAGGTCCTCTCAGGTCCTCATATGAGGTCGTGCTGTTTTTTGTACTCCTCTAACTTCAGCGAAAACTTTGGACATTTGTGTTTGATTTTTTAAAATTATTGTTACAGAACGTCACAAGGGGCTATTAACTAACTTCAGCAACAGCTTCGGGCGTTTCTTTTTCACTATTGTTGCTGTTTTTATCTGAAAAATAATATAACAAAACATGCATAATTCCGTAAATAAATTCAACGAGGGACAAAGATAAAAAGAACTATTCGCTTGCTCTTTACAGTGCTGTTAGGCTATGCCTAGTTCTGGAGTGCCTGGAAGAGCCTCCTCGTACTTTTATATGGTGTAGGTACTCACTTGCATGATCGCATATTAACGTGACCGATAAAAAAAAGTTAAATGAAAAAACTAAAAAGTAAAATAAATTTATTTCAGGTAACAATAACTACATTTTATAAAAACAAAAATCCAATGAAGTCACATATATGAATAAAATAAACTGTCAAATAAAAAGGCGAGGGTTGTTCTATTGACAGGAAGGGAGGTCTCCTAGAAAGGGATTTTCAGGGATTTAAGTCTTGTTTCAGGTGTTAATAACTTCTTCCAAATTAAAATAGAAATAAAATGGGCACCAACGCTCGTGACTTCAAATCACAGACACACTACCAAAATTCTTTAATTTAAAGAAACGTGATACATACGTTACTTTTCAAAATATATGTTTTAAATATTATTCAAATTAAATTTAGTATTATACTAAAAATAGAAAAAAAAACAAAACACTACAATAATAATAATTAAACAAAAATGTCCTTACAAGTCTAGTTACCTACTTTCATTATTATACCTATACTAATGTATAAAAATAAAATATTATAATTCTATTTATTCAATAATTATTATAACTACGTTTAAAAAACCGACTTCACAAACTAATATTTTTAATTTTTTAGTGTACAGAAATGAAAAGTACTTATTTATGAGGTTTATTAATTTATGTAGGTACAGAGGCATCAAAAACAGATGTTTGCCGTAAATTTGATGATTTCCCATCGATTCTCCCAAGATCCCAGCATCAGTTCCTAATACCCTGGATATGGGACCACCTCAGAAGTAGCCTCTTTCAAACAAAAAAATATTTTCAAAATCCATCCATAAATTAGCGCCGCTATCGCGAACATACATACAAAAAAATAAAAATAGCGTATGAATTGGGAACCTCCTCGTTTTTTGAAGTCTGTGAAAAAGCATAGATGCTAAAAGTAGATTATTTTATGACGAAGTTGTATGTACGAAGAAATAAGGACACATGGCGTGTTATCCGGCCCTGAGCATTAGGCGCGTGCTCTGCAGGTACTCTCAGGTCCTCATATGAGGTCGTGCTGTTTTTTGTACTCCTCTAACTTCAGCGAAAACTTTGGACATTTGTGATTGATTTTTTTAAATTATTATTACAGAACGTCACAAGGGGCTATTAACTAACTTCAGCAACAGCTTCGGGCGTTTCTTTTTCACTATTGTTGCTGTTTTTATCTGAAAAATAATATAACAAAACATGCATAATTCCGTAAATAAATTCAACGAGGGACAAAGATAAAAAGAACTATTCGCTTGCTCTTTAGAGTGCTGTTAGGCTATGCCTAGTTCTGTAGTGTCTGGAAGAGCCTCCTCGTACTTTTATATGGTGTAGGTACTCACTTGCATGATCGCATATTAACGTGACCGATAAAAAAAAGTTAAATGAAAAAACTAAAAAGTAAAATAAATTTATTTCAGGTAACAATAACTACATTTTATAAAAACAAAAATCCAATGAAGTCACAAATTATGAATAAAATAAACTGTCAAATAAAAAGGCGAGGGTTGTTCTATTGACAGGAAGGGAGGTCTCCTAGAAAGGGATTTTCAGGGATTTAAGTCTTGTTTCAGGTGTTAATAACTTCTTCCAAATTAAAATAGAAATAAAATGGGCACCAACGCTCGTGACTTCAAATTACAGACACACTACTAAAATTCTTTAATTTAAAGAAACGTGATACATACGTTACTTTTCAAAATATATGTTTTAAATATTATTAAAATTAAATTCAGTATTATACTAAAAAAAGAACAAAACAAAACTAAAATAATAATAATTAAACAAAAATTAATGTCCTTACAAGTCTAGAAGTTATCCTACTTTCATTACTTAACCTAATATACCTATACTAATATGTAAAAATAAAATATTATAATACCTACTATTTATGCAAATAATTCAAATAAATAAGTAGATTTATGATAAAGTTGTATGTACGAAGAAATTAGAGGTATGGTAAGGCTATAATACCTATGGGGTTCTTCAAGAAGGACATTAGAAGGTTTTTGTCGGGTCGGCAGCGCGAGTGTGACGCCCTTGGTGTTGCACGCGTCCATAGGCCACGGTAACCGTTTTCCATCAGTGTGGGCCGTGTGCTTGTCTGCCACCTAAGTGGTATCCAAAAAATATGGCCTGCTATCCGGCCCTGAGCATTAGGCGCGTGCCCTGCAGGTCCTCTCAGGTCCTCATATGAGGTCGTGCTGTTTTTTGTACTCCTCTAACTTCAGCGAAAACTTTGGACATTTGTTAGATTTTTTAAAATTATTATTACAGAACGTCACAAGGGGCTATTAACTAACTTCAGCGACAGCTTCGGGCGTTACTTTTTCACTTTTGTTGCTGTTTCTGAAAAAATATATAACAAAACATCCATAACTCCGTAAATAAACGAAGGACTATTTACAATTGATGATTATCTGAATCATAAAGATAAAAATAACTACTCGCTTGCTCTTTAGAGTGCTGTTAGGCTACGCCTAGTTCTGTAGTGACTGGAAGAAGCATCCTCGTACTTTGACATAGTTTTACTCACTTGCATGATCGTAGGCAGGCAACGCAATCGCAGGCAAGTCAATCGGCAGCAAGAGAGACAGATCCAGGTCTATTTCAACATCAGAAAGCGCGTCACTGATTGTTGAAGGTGGATCGTGCTTCACTGCCTTAGCCTCTTGCCGTGGTTGCTGCTCCTGCAAGAACGAGAACAATAATTTTTTAGAAAGGTAATGAGAATACTGTACTAAAAAGCGTAACAGACTGATAGATGGATAGATAGACAGAGATAATTTCTTTTAAATTTAGATGCCAAGAGTATTGCATAAACAATTCAATTTTTAAATAATAAAAACAAAACTTACATTAACTTTTTGGGACCGCGATTTGTAGTTTATCACTGGCTTGGTGGAGCGCCTCGTGAACGGATCGTACGCTGGCTTTTCTTTCATGACTTTCACCTGCAACACATCATGAATTATTATACTTGTTAGTTGAGAGCCTGTTTTAGATCATACTTTGAAAACTATTTTAAAGTTTCAATTCTCAAAGTCAAAATTAATGTTAACCTATTTCAAGTATTCGATAAAAAAATTCAGAGTATAAAATGTAAAATAGGGCTTTATAAGTGGAGATAGACTCAAGAAACGGCTTGCGTGAAAGTAGACATAACATGGGGAGGGGGTGAATGAGGAGAGGACGCGCTACGTCTTACAGGGTCTATGCACTGATCACATATAATTGGAACAAGGCGGGTGACTACTTACCTCTTCCTTGATGGCCTTCTCCGCCGTCTCCACGTTGAGCTTCCTTATCCTATGGTTAAGGTTTGACAGACTCAGATCCTGGCCTTGTCCAGTTGGTTGGCACTATCTTCTAACTCCTGGATTTCATTGGTCAGCGTAGACACCGTTTTAACGTCCCCTCTGCAAGAAAAACCATGCATGATTTATATCGTAAGAAAATTAAGTGAAAACTCGGTTTAGTTAATTGGATATTCAGTGATGATATTCAGCCTTAGGTTCAATTCGTACTGAAAGAGCAGCGGCAGGCGGCGGCAATTTGAGGCAAAATATTACAAACCGTTTTGATTCTTCTTTACGTGATTTAAAGTTCATAGTCCTTCAAAGATATAAATCTTCTCACGACTACTTCTAGAAATAAAATTCCGACCGCTGCTACCTCAGTGGGACTTGTCCCCTTGATACTTCAACTTGACACTTCTTACTAGCAAGAGCACACATACCTAAATTGTGCTGCGTTTTCATGGCGTTGTTGGTGGGGTGTGACCGAAATTTTTCCTTTTCTGCCACTATTTTCCCCACTTGCTCTTCCTGAACGAAAAAATAATAATATCGGAACATTGATTACTTCATATTATACCTGTATAGCCGTAGCGAAGTGAGGACGGGTTGCTAGTACATAATAAAACCCATTTTCTCACCTTAACTTCACCTCCTTTCCTTTTTTTCGTCTCGACTGGGATGGACGAAGAACTCGATGAAGACGAGGAACTCGACGTCGACGACGTTCGGCGCCCTGTATCAAGTTAAAAGGGTATTTGAATTGGAAATGTCAACATCTAAGACGAGAGCAGGGGCTCGCGGCTAAGTGGTAGGTAATTGAGTAGGTTACCACATTGTAAGGTTAGGCTAGGACTAGCCAGGTCAGTCTTGGTATGGGTGACCATTCTTAACTCATTGAGACCCTTGAAGACCCCGAAGAGGAGCCGGAATATCAACTGAAGTAATAAGATTATTGTGTGCAGTACAGTAAAAAGAACAAGTTACTTACCAGCTGATTTGCTGACGCTTGACTTTGACTTTGACTTTGCCAGCTGATTTGCTGACGCGCCGTTTGCTCTCACCGCCAAATATTTCTGTGTACCCATCCTGTTGAACCAAGAAGAGAAGGTACCATTAATTATAGACAGATTTAATTTGAAATAATGTTACAAGGCGATGATGAATTTACTTGACGGAGTGCTGTACTTACGTCATGTTCCTCCTTCCTCAACTCTTGAAATTTCCTCTTATTTCCTTCACGGGCAGCCTTGGCGTCCCTCTGCGCGCGCAACGCCGCTATGGCGTTCAACCTCTCCTCATTCACAATGCGCTTGCGCTCCGTTTTAGCCACACCTTGAGATGAAGGATCTGCAAACGATATTCATCTTAATACGTAATTTTTTGGGATCGAACCCGAGACCTCGTCTCAGCAGTCCGTTACCCAAACCACTAGGCTACTTTTCAATTGTATGATAATATAAATATAGAAGATTTCTGTTACGAAAATACCACAAAAAATTCAGAAAACAAAAAGTTTTAATAACTGAAATAATAATATCTACAATAAAGTCCTGAGACTTTACACCTTTAGCTTACCATCAGGAGAGGTGAAGTCATTTTGACGTGTCCACATCCAACCACATGAAAGATAAGGTTTTAACACAGAACAAAGAAAAATCCTTAGGACGTTTTAACAACCATATAATAATGAATATTAATTTCTGATTGTTAAGTTTAAATAGAAATTGAAAAACAAAGGATGTTACTTGACTAGGACGACGACACCGGCAATTTTTTGGCGGGATCTGCCGTGATCTTCAGCTGCACCGCCGCCAGGAAGGCAAGACTGGCTCCTTCTGATAGAATAATCTGGAATCTTTTTGTTTTTTTAGGCGTAACTTTAGATTATCCCCACACGAGTTTGGAGTCCATATATATAGGACATGTCAATTTGACTTCACCTCGCCTGATGGCAAGCTGAAGGCAAAGTCCCAGGAAAGAGGGTCACTATTACATACACGTACCATGTTAACAATGGTGGCACTCAGCTTGACGGCCTCATCAAAAGAGGATTGTCGTCGCAGCACCGCGTGACACCCACCGGTCTCACTAGTGCTGCGACCACAATCCCCCCTGCCCGGCTATGCACTTGCTGACTTCTGAACGCAATCCAACCGAGATTGGATTACTATGGAGGGTTTTTCGCAATCGTGCACGGTGGTACCTACCTGGCCGAATTTTGTGACAAATTTATGCCATCAAATTTCTACCGCCAGTCTTGAATATTGAATCTTGAATCATTTTTGAAGTTTTAGCACCAACGAAATTCGTTACAACTTGTTCGCCTCGATTTTTCAATTCTGCAGTTTTTTCGTTGACATGTTCGCTAATTCTCTTATACACACAAGATTGGATGTATTTTTTTCCGTAAAACGCAGTAGTTTCTTGATAAATACGTGTGATATCTAATATTGTTACGATTAGTTGTATAGCCGCGATCGAATGTTTAATAGAAAAAATTCTACCTACGTAAAAATTATTTTATTTATAAAAGGTTTAAAGTGGGTATGCGCTTCAACGAAGTGTTTTCTACTTAAACACCTTTCTTCTATGTTTATTATGTACTGTATTTACTGTACATACTATGACTTTACCTTCAGCTTACCATCAGGCGAGGTGAAGTCAAATTGACGTATCCTATAGGTATATAAAAAAAACCTTTAGTAAAAATCTAAACATTTCCGCTTCCCATCAGGTGGGCCGTGTGCTTATCTGCAACCTACGTGGTATAATTTTTTTAAAAATAAATATGTACAGTTGTATATATACCTACAGGCAATGATATTATATTATGTAATAAAAAAATAAATTTAAAAATTCAAAAACCCGACTGCCTAAAAACTGAAAAGAAAAAAACAAGCACTTTGTCCGGTGGTCTAGAAAAATAACAACTGAACAGTCGGGATCCATTATTCGACAGTCAATCTAATTTTTCAATGGATCCCGACTGTTCAGTTGTTATTTTTCTAGACCACCGGACAAAGTGCTTGTTTTTTTCTTTTCAGTTTTTAGGCAGTCGGGTTTTTGAATTTTTAAATTTATTTTTTTATTTTTATACTTTTCAGTTATTTACATAGCTCCCGGATAATAATGAAGTAAAAAATCTATCTTTTATGGAGTTAATAATTCTCGTGTTGTGAAAGGACATCACCGAAATTCAACCTTAATTGATATATTTTTGCTCATATCTCCGGTTTTACTAAACCGATTGTAATCAAACAAACGTAAGATTTTAAGTCTGACCAAGACCTTTTAAACAAATAAAACCGCATCGAAATTTGTTCAGCAATTTTTGCGTCCATCGCAGTCAAATGTTTGAGGCGCCAAAAATCCGCCATTTTGATTTTCTAGAAAATTTAATATACCTGGTGCTACTCGCACAATCATGACGAATCAAACAACATCTTGTTTGTCAAAATCCGTCAAGCAGTTCAGGCTGTAGACCGTGCAAGACAAATTTTCAAGATTTTCGTTTTGCCGCTAAAAATCCGCCATTTTGATTTTCTAGAAATTTTAATATACCCAGTGTCACTCACACAATCACGACGAATCGAATGATACCTCGCACGTCAAAATCCGTCAAGCCGTTTAGGTTGTAGGCCGTGCCAAAGAAATGGACATACATACATACATACATACATACATACATACATACATACATAGTCTCGAAAAACATTACCCTCCTTTCTTCGGCAGTCGGGTAAAAACAGGCAGATATGTTACTAGAGCGCGCCAGGTGAAGACTCGAAAACGTCCCAATTGGAACGTTTTTTTTCTAACATATTTTCATATCATAAATATGAAAATATGTCAACTGACCGATATGATGAACACACATAAATTATTGAAACATGTGGCCTTTTTAGACCCCCAGACCAATGCAAATATTCATGAATACAAATGGTTGCACTTAGCAGGATTTGGACCTGTGATCTCCGACGATACCGCGCTACAGGTAATCAACCCTTTCTGAGAATGTAACAAATACTAGGACTTTTGTATGACACATGGCAAAATATATTTCATGACAATAGACCCTAACATAATATTACTTACTTAGAGATAAGGAACAAAGAATCTACCAAGAATATGTTATTTCCAATATAAACTCCTCAAATGAATAGCTATTTTACAAGCATTAGATAAGAGGATCCAAATATTTTACAAATTTACACACAATAGAATTAGCAAAGTGAAAAAGGTCTTTGAGAATCCCAAAAAAGAATGGACTAGATTTTTTGAACCTATTTTCTATGCGTAATCCCTACGGAAACACAACCCCTCCCCCCTCTCTCAACGACAAGCGGGGATGGTTATGTCTTTAGCTATCGATTCTCGAAAAGTCTTAATCACCTGTTATTCACAACACCTCCTTAATCATTGCATTTATTTTTGTTTAATAGTCGGTATTGAGTCATAAGTATTATCATTAACTAATAAGCTAAAAGCAATTACAAAATTATGTTTACTAAAATATTTTGCACAAATATATTAACTAATGACTCAATTAAAAGACACGCGGAATCTAAAATTACTGCTTTTGCTAATAATGTAGTTGTAAAAGCAAATAAATTAGTAGACTTGTCTGTTTTTTTTATACCACTTAGGTGGCAGACAAGCACATGGCCCACCTGATGGGAAGCGGTCACCGTGGCCTAGGGACGTGTGCAATAACAGGGGCATCACACTCGCGCTGCCGACCCCACAAAAACCTTGATTCTAATTAATTCTAATTCATTCTACAACGTGAATAAAATTTTCGTCACTTAGAATAGAATGTGGAAAGATGGCACTACGTTCATTGTGCGTGCTGCTAAAGAGTGGAATGCATGAGTCTGAGTTTGTTTGATCTGTAAATATATAGTATTGTCTTTGTCGCCAAAACATATTTTACTTTTGAACCGATTTCAAAAAAGGAGGAGGTTTTCAATTCGTACGCTATTTTTTTTGTATGTATGTTACGCGATAGCGGCGCCAATTATGGATGGATATAGATTTTTTTATTTTTTTAAAGAGGTTACTTCTGAGGTGGTCTCATATCCAGGGTATCAGGATCTGATGCTGGGTTCTTGGGAAAATCGAGGGAAAAACATCAAATTTACGGCAAAAATTCTGTTTTCGATGCCTTTGTACATAATGAACCTCATAAATAGGTACTTTTCTATTTCTGTAGATTGAAAAGTAAAAAATATTAGTTTGTAAAGTCGGTTTTTTAAACGTAGTTATTATTATTGGAAAAGGCCCCTATTGCTTGGTCCTCTTTTACAGCACCTGACCCTAATGATGTCCCACCATTGTTCTCATATTCTGGGAATATACTAGTGGTTAAATAAAGTACCTGTCATTAACAATACCTTTAGTCCGTCGAGACCAAGTTGACCAGCTTTAGGTTAAACCACCGATTACCTGGTTAAACACAGAACAAAGAAAAATCCTTAGGATTAGAAATCGTATGGGGGCGTGTTTGTGTCGCCAAAAACCTAAGTGTAATTGCACTAACCTCACACATATACACTTGTGTATGTGCATGAAGCAGGCTAAAATATAAAGAAATACTTTCTTCTAATCAAGAAATAAGTTTATGCGATTGATTTTAAGGTTTCTTTTCCTTTAAGTTTTTACGAAATATTTACTTCAATATTCTAGAAGTTTCTATACTCTGTCCAATGCAGGATGATAAATGATAATTTGGACAGTTCAAGTGGTTCAAGTAACATAAATTTTGTTGTATATTAGGTACGTTAAAATGGGGGCAGATTTGATGGTTCTCTGTAAACATCATTGAAGTTTATACCTTGTCATAACGTACTTTAAGTTCATTTTCAGTAAAATAAGGTGTGTAGTTCTGCTCTTCTTATATTTTAAGGTAAAATGTATGCAACCAATAAGACATCCTAGAAGTCTGTGTGAGTGTATTTTTTGGCGACAGCTACCTATTCCTTTGTATTTTTACTTAATTACTACTTCTATGCTTTTTTAATGTTCTGTGCGGTTAAACCTAAACCCAGGTTAAGTAGAACCAGTTATAGGTATAGTTATAGTCATGTCTACCTACTCGCAAGATCTGCACAGATTTTTATGTATGAGATTGAATAAAATTTTGAAACTTTTACGGCTGATTTTTTTTTTGCAAAGTGGATTATTAGGCTTTAAAACTTAACCTTCATACATGTATTATATATAATCACGCCTCTTTCTCAAAGTTCTATGTGAGTAGGCAGAGACAACATCTCTTCATTTGCTACAATCCTGACATTCACCTTTCTCTTCTTATTCGTCTAAGACTGTCTTTATACATTCACGCCGGTTATGGGTACTCTTGACCTGGCCCTTCTTTACCTCGTCTCCAATTAGAATTAAATAATACTGTTTCATTGTTCATAGTTTTAATTAATTGTTTGGAATACTAACTAAAGCCACGTGCTATTTTTAAACCCAGATTGTAATACTTTTGCGAACAATTGTGTACCAAATAAGCTTTGTATATTTTGAATATTTTCGTTGCCATTGAAAGGCTAAGAAAGAATTAATGAATAAACAACTACCTGTTGTTAACAATACCCTTTATCTGTCTTATCTAGACCTAGTCCTTTATCCCTAAATAATTACTGTGTTGAGTAACAATAGCACCCGGGTGGTCAAAGCAAGCCAATGAGTTAAAAGCAAACACAGTTTGGGTCAGTTGCAATTCTGTAACAGCACGGAACAATCTCGTCAAGTGGTTGTGGAGTTGTGGAGTGGACTGTATAGTTTTAGTGATCTGAACCTCGATTTGATGGAGCTCATATTACTAGGTATGTATTTTAATTTTTTATATAAGTATATATGGTACTAGCTGATGCCCGCGGCTCCGTCGCGTGGATTTCGAATTCCGTTTCAAATTCCTTTTCATCTTCGGATATCACCTCCGTCAGCCATCAGGAGTGGTCTGTCATCAAGTCTGACTCGGACCTGATAAAACCGCACACCGTCTCAAGTCTTCAGGTGTAAGATTGCATAGAGCATACCCCGCGCTTATATGATTTTATTTAATGAAATTGGGATGTGTTAGTGTTTATTCATTATTATATTTTTTTCCCAAAATCAATTTGATACAATATTTCGAAATAAGATTTTTTTCTTAATTGGAAGCTGGTTTCAAAAACAGTAAAAAGCCTGGTTTCGGGAGAATAATTACTTTTCTTAATTGGTAACGAGTTTCGAAAACAGATTGTTTGTTCTTATTTGGAAATCAGTTATCGGATATCCTTAATTAACATATCGTTAGATTTGTCTCGGTAACCCATGTGTTCTTAGATAGGTGACGTGAAAAAAAAACCAACATGGCCGCTGTAAGAATAAAAATAAATTATAAAGGTAATATGGGTATCAAATTAAAGGGTTTACGAGCCCTTCGGCCACGTACGAAACCAAGTTTCGAAACCAGTTTCTAAATAAGAATAATATTTTCTTCTTCTAAAACTGATTCCCAAATAAGAATACACAATCTGTTTTCGAAACTCGTTACCAATTAAGAAAAGTAATTATTCTCCCGAAACCGGGATTTTTACTGTTTTTGAAACTTAGGACATAACAGCCTTTTCATTCAAGGTCGGCAGCGCATGGATAACGTCCTTGATGTTGCACACGTCCATAGGCCACGGTGACCGCTTCCCATCAGGTGGGCCGTGTGCTTGTCTGCCACCTAAGTGGTATAAAACATTCCAAGTAACCCCCTTTCGGGTCCAAAACAACTATAAACATGCTGTATAATGTGATAAATAAAATAAATAAATAAATACTCTACAACATTCTACACAGCGCTCCCTAGACCCAACTAACGCGCTTAGTTTAACTAGCTTGTGTTATGGGTTCTAGAACACTAATACTAAATACTTTTTTTTGTAAATACATACTTATTATAATATAGAAACACCCAGACCAATGCAAATAGTAAATTCATGCATACAAATATTTGCACTGAGCGGGAATCAAACCCGCGCCTCCTGCGTAGCAGTCGCATGCACTACCGCTACGCCACAGAGGCCGTCTAAAGTAACTTAGTTAAGGGCGCGTGATTTAGTTAAGTACTACACGTGCGCTATAAGTTGAGACCTGACCGCTTCATGTCACCGGCTTGTGTTTGTACAGCGCACAAAAAAATATCGTAAACAAGCTTCCGCCCGAGACGTTACCTTCCTGTCTACCTATTTTTTTGCGAACAGTACATCACGGGCGACTGAGGGGCAGTGTAGGGGGAGATGGGCGGAGAGCCTAAGTCTGAACTTGTAGCGCACGTGTTATAAAAAATAAATGATATAATAATGTTGATTGTGTTGTGACAGGTGGCCGACGCTCGCGCTCCCGCAGCAGCTCCGTAAGTATTACCCATTTATTATTCTCCTCATCATCATTATCGACCGAGCAGCAAACCAGGGGACTTACTCTGAAAATCGAACATGAACGTTTCGGATCGAACGAAAACGGACCATTTGTCAAACAACGACAGCGAAAACGTCAAATGTATTTTGGGAGTAGGAGGTGTACTGATAACGATCGACAACCTCAATGTCAAACGATCGAAGACGGATCCGAAATCCGAAACAAAACACTTTCGGTGTAGCTAAGTGGTCAAAACGTCAACGGATACGAATATTTTCGTTTTTCGGAGTAAGGCCCCGTATTCCTGCTCTCCCACTCCATCTTTTATCTATATATAATAATAATTAAAAGTAAAGATGATGGACCGAGTGACGAACAGTGTGATAAGGGAACATTGCGGTATAATTGAAGATGTAGTGACCAAGATAGAGAAAGGGATGCTTAGATGGTTCGGACATGTAGGGAGGATGGATGAAGGATGGACGAAACAGATATATAATTATGAGGTGAGGGTGAATGGGCAACCCGGTAAAGGCCGACCTAGGCGTACATATTCTAATCAGATCCAGGACGTTTTGGAGAAAGGCCAGGTCAAGAGTACCCGGAACCGGCGTGCGTGTATGAAAACAATTATGAAAGTTGAAGAAGCGAAAGGAGTATGCCAAGATCGTAGCAAGTGGAAAGATGTTGTCTCTGCCTACCCAAATGGGAAAAAGGTGTGATTTGTATGTATGTATGTATGTATGTATGTAATATAATTATTTGTCTCGATTGACTGACTGACTGACTGATTCATTAACCACTAGCCCTACATCCATCCTTAAAATATCAGCAGTAGTTAGAAATATGAAATTTCATACACCTACTTCTAATAAGAAGTATCATACATGTGTTAATTTATTCAAATTGGTCTTGTAATTGTATTGAGTTTATGCCCTTTCAGTTTTTCAGCAAATTAATTTATATTCTAATGAAACTGATGTATATTTATTTGATTCACAGGCTGGCTCCAACATGTCGGGGGGCTCGCGGCGCAATTCTGCTGCATCACGCTCACGCTCGCGCTCCAAGTCGAGCTCACGTTCGCGTTCCCGGAGCAAGTTGCGTTCCCGCAGCAAATCTCGCTCCCGTTCCCGTAGCAGATCGAATTTCCGCAGCAAGTCCCGTTCCTGCAGCAAGTCCAGTTCCCGCAACGAGTCCCGTTCCAGCAGCAAGTCCAGTTCCCGCAGCGAGTCCCGCTCCAGTAGCAAGTCCAGTTCCCGTAGCATGTCTCAGCCCCGCAGCAAGTCGCGGTCTCGTAGCGAGTCCAGTTCCCGCAACGAGTCCCGTTCCAGCAGCAAGTCCAGTTCCGGCAGCGAGTCCCGCTCCAGTAGCAAGTCCAGTTCCCGTAGCAAATCCCGTTCCCGGAGCATGTCTCAGTCCCGCAGCAAGTCGCGGTCTCGTAGCAAGTCCCTTTCCCGTAGCAAGTCTCAGTCGCGCAGCAAGTCGCGGTCTCGTAGCAAGTCCCTTTACCGTAGCAAGTCTCAGTCGCGCAGCAAGTCGCGGTCTCGTAGTAAGTCCCGTTCTTGTAGCAAGTCTCAGTACCGCAGCAAGTCGCGGTCTCGTAGCAAGTCCGATTCCCGCAGTAAATCAAGATCGCGGAGCAAATCCCACTCTCGTAGCAAATCTCAATCCCGAAGAAAGTCGCGTTCCCATAGCGGTTCGCCGGCCCGGTCTCGATCCAGATCCCGTTCCCGCTCGGGTAGCCGCTCCCGATCCGGTTCTCCTGCAAAATCGCGCTCAAACTCGCCTGCCGAGCCACGCTCACAGAGTGGTTCACCGTGCAAATCGAAGTCACGGTCGCGAAGCAAGTCTTCCGAGAAGATGGAGGTGGTTGGTGAAGATGGAAAGGAACGAGCTAGCACCGAGAGAGTCGGTTCCCGACCTGGATCCCAAAAGCTCTTAGGTGAGTCCATACTGAGTGTACCTACGCTTATGCGTGCATGCGAGAAATGTGTTATCGACCACTCATATCAGATTGTTAGTGTTATACCGACGATTTTCTTTTTATTCATGATAGGCTTACGTTTGACCACAATCTCCCCTGTTGTTAAGTGATGATGTGGTCGATGAGAACACTTGCCTAGAAGTAACCCGTTCACTGATTTGAAGACTTAGGATATTACACTCTTTAGTAGCACATAATGAATTAGTTAGTTGACTTATTAGTGTCTCGGAGAGCACGTTAAGCCGTCGGTCCCGGTTGCCATACAAACATCTATGGCAGTCGTTACGGGTAGTTGGAGCCCACAAAAATCCAACCAGTCTAACTAACTACTAACCTCCACAACCAATGGTCATAATGACCATTGGTTGTGGAGGTCAGATGACAGTCGTTCCACGGAAAATATTGAAGTTCAGCCGCATCACAGTTAGACTGGAAAGCCGACCCCAACTGAGTTGGGAAAAAGGTTCAGAGAATGATGAGTAGTACATAATGAATGACAATAAATTACATTTCCTGCGGCGACACTGGCGGCTGGACGGACGATCCACCCGCGGTGCTTTCGAATCACGTCGATAAAAATAAATAATTTTTATTGTTACAGCTAAGAAAAAGCGAACAATGTGGCTAGAATCGGACGACGAAGGCGATGCGAACGAAGATGAAGCCGCTCCAACCGGTTCTCCTCCACCAGTGCCTACCGCGACAGCCGCGACCCCTGCTTCATCACACGACGAATTCACACCCGACTCCAAATCCGCAGAAATGACCGGCGGGATGTCAGACTTTGAGCTAATGTTAGCGAGAAAACGCAACGAGCGTGGCGGAAAGCGGCGGAGGCGTGATATCGATATAATTAACGATAATGATGACCTTATCGCGCATCTATTACAACAGATGCGAGCCGCGGCTGAGGAAGACCGAGAGTTAAACAAACGGAATCAACCAGCTGTTCGCAAGATCTCCATGCTAAAAGGAGCTATGTCACAGCTGATCAAGAAGAATCTACAGCTGGCTTTTCTAGAACATAATGTACTTAACGTATTGTGTGATTGGTTGGCGCCTATGCCCAACCGTGAGTTACCCTGTCTCCTTATCCGGGAGAGTATTTTCAAGTTACTAATGGATGTAAGTATTGAACATTTAGCAAATATAGAGAGATGTCGTGAGGACCTAGTTCAAAATAGAATTTAATGGAGATAGGACACGACGGTATCGCCCGTCTTAATTGAGTAGTCCGACTGGGGTAGTACCTCCGCCCTACAGAACACCGCGGTCATAATAACCATCGTATTGTGTTCCCGCCGCGTAAGTAGGGTAACCGGAGCTCACTGTACCCCTCCGAGACTTGAGACGGCGTGCGGTTTTAGTTGGTTCGATCCCGACATAACCCGATGGTCGAATGGGGTGGTACCCATGGGGATTTTCGCACGATAAAAAAAAGGTGTTGCACACGTCCATAGGCCACGGTAACCGCTTCCCATCAGGTGGGCCGTGTGCTTGTCTGACTTCTAAGTAGTATAAAAAAACTCTCAACCCTCCCATCCACTCCCCCATTTCCCTCACGCGGACATATTAACGTGACTATATATAAAATCGTTTTGTTGCGCAGTTCCCGCCGATAGACAAGTCGCTTCTAAAGCAGTCCGGTATCGGCAAGGCGGTGATGTACCTGTACAAGCACCCCAAGGAGACCAAGAGCAACCGCGAGCGCGCCGGCCGGCTCATATCCGAGTGGGCCAGACCTATATTCAACCTATCGACAGATTTCAAGGGTAAGCAGTACACACAAAAATTGATAAAATTGTTTTTTTAAGAGTATCGATATCGTATAATTTTCGCATTTATAAAGAATACGATTTTCGATGTACCTACTCTAAATTTTGACGTTTTGTAAGTGCCGTTAATGGTCTATACGGAATAAATGGCTTTTGACTGAAGATAACACCAAAAATAAATCGCAATAGAGTCCATTACAAATAGTTTTGTTTCAAATTACATTTCAACTATTTGTATAGCTGTCACAAACTGAGTTCTTTTATCAACATCATTATTGTCTGAACCTTTTTCCCAACTCAGTTGGGGTCGGTTTTCCAGTCTAACTGTGATGCGGCTGAACTTCGATATTTTCCGTGGAGCGACTGCCATCTGACCTCCACAACCTATGGTCATTATGACCAATGGCGATATCGAAGTTCCAAGTTAGACTGGTCGGACTACTACCCGTAACGACTGCCATAGATGTTTGTATGGCAACCGGGACCGACGGCTTTAAAATAGCGTGCTTACAGTAATAGTATACAATAAGTTACATACACTACACTACTAATAAAACTATACTTGTGTGTTGTAGCCATGACGAGAGAAGAGCGTCAAGCGCGAGACGAGGCCATGGCGGGCGGGCGGTGCCGGGACGATGACGACTCGCCGCCCAGCAAGCGAGCGTGCGCGTCGCCCGATGCGTTCACAGACCCGGACAAGTACGTACACACGCACGTACGCAAAGACACGCACGTACACGTACACGCACACACACACACACACACACACACACACACACACACACACATACGCACACACACACACACGCACATACACACACACACCCTCACGTACCGACGACGGTCCCTAAGTTCTGTAAAACCGGCAGTAATAATAATATTTACCAATTATTCCTAAAAAAGTAGCCGAAATTTATTGACTTACACAATTTTTTTTAACAAAAGTGTATCCCGAAGGACATAGAGCAAAAACAACTGTGGGGCGAGCACGAATTTTCTTTCGTATCGAGTTCGTAACGTGTGCGACAAAAATGTATGAGTTGCACAGCTCCCCAATGTATCGTGCGTAAAAGGAACTGTACAAATCTCATATAATTTGTATCGCACACGTTACGAACTCGATTCGAAAGAAAATTCGTGCTCGCCCCACTGACCTATCGTATCGATTATCTAAAAAAACTTGTAAATCCACTTAGGGACCGTCGATAAATTTGTCATAATATCACTAAGATTTGCTGGAAGAAAACTCAACATTGAGTTCAGCTCTCCTTTGTACCTAAATATCCTTTGTTTATGTGTTATGATTATAATAGATAACTGATTGAGTATGTGTGTGCCCAACAGGATAGTCCGACCAGGCCAGCCGGGCTGGGTACCGCGAGCGTGCGTACCGCTGCCTTCCAACAAGGACTACGTGTATCGACCCAAGTCCACCAGCGACGTCGATATGTCGCGGGTAAGTGATCAATACTATATGACATTCTACACTCTTCTTCTAACTTGGAACTTCGATATCGCCATTGGTCATAATGCACATTGGTTGTGGAGGTCAGATGGCAGTCGCTCCACGGAAAATATCGAAGTTCAGCCGCATCACAGTTAGACTGGAAAGCCGACCCCAACTGAGTTGGGAAAAAGGTTCAGAGAATGATGATGATTCTGCACAGTACCCTCTGGAACCAAAGTTAGAATAATTTAGCTAGATTAGAATAGAAATAAAAGTAATTACGGACGGTAGCGTTAATTCTCACAACCAATCGATAGCCGGCTTAACAGTTAATACATAACAGAGTTGACCGTCAGTCAGTCTGGTAACGGTAGAGTTGAAGGTGGTAATGGAGCAAATGGGGGGAGAGGAAATACTGGGGAGAAAAGGATGAGAAGACTCCCAGGTTATAGCTTTCTGGAAACATACTTAGGCAGGGTTTTTTAATCAAATTTTTGATTTTTTTTTATCTGTAACAGGCGAGCAAGAAAAAAATGACACGCTACGAGAAGCAAATGAAACGCTTCATGGACCAGAAACGAATGAAGAGCGGCTCTCGGCGGGCCGTCGAGATCTCCATCGAGGGACGCAAGATGGCGCTGTAGGCACACACACACACACACACACACGAACAAACCTACAGGACACACGCACAGTCAGCGTCAAAAGTTTATCGTTTTCAAATTTTAAAAGTTCGTTTTTAAACCAAATTATTTCATCTTAATACTCTTCTGTTTTTACTTATGTAATTTAGATATAATTAATATAATTTTCTTTTAGTTTTTTAAGTTTGAATGTGCAATCGTCGTCTAGTTTTGATGCTGACTGTACTTGTAGTAGACGATCGCTACCACACGCATTGTGATTTAGTTATAAGTCATAGGTTAAGCTATTGTACTTAATAAATTATGTGAAGACGAAAAAAATCTCTTTTATTTTACTACATATATTATGTGGCAGACAAGCACACGGCCCACTTGATGGAAAGCGGTTACCGTGACCTATAAATGGACGTGCGCAACACCAGGGGCGTCACACTCGCGCTGCCGACCCTGTATAAACCTTCTAATGCCCTTTTTGAAGAACCCTATATTGTAGCCGCCAGGGAAAACCACAGCAGGGAGATCATTCCACAGCCTAGGCAGTAGGCTGTCCGTGTAAGGGTGCGGTCCGAAACCTCCTCGTGGTGTACCCGAGCAACGGAGGCGAGCAACCACTCGTCACAGGAGACGCTACTGCGATCCCCGTCGGGCCGACGGGGATCGCAGCAGCGTCTCCCAGCGTCGTGGTATCCATGGGGATTGCCGCATGATAAAAAAAGGCCTACCTCTACTCTTAAGCCCTCACATACTTTTTCTTATACTACGTAGGTGGCAGATAAGCACACGGCCCACCTGTAGGAAAGCGGTCACCCTGGCCTATGGACGTGTGCAACACTAAGGGTGAAACACACACACTGCCTACCCTGAAGGGAAGGGAAGGTAAGGGAAGAGCGCTGGCTATCCTACTTACCGGCGCGGCGGGAACACAACACGATGGTTATTATGGCCGCGGTGTTCTGTAGGGCGGAGGTACTACCCCAGTCGGACAGCTCATTTTGGACGGGACTTAGAACTTTTTTAACAAAATTGCTCTCATCTCTTCTCATAACATGTCCTGTATAGATGACTAAATAAATAAAATATTCTACAATATTCTACACAGCGCTGTCTAGACCCAATGTAGGCTTAGCCTAACTGGCTTGTGTTTCTGGTCGTTAGATAAACATACTTAGAAACATTCAGATTCAGGAAAATATTCATGAATATAAATTACCTGCGACCTCTGACTTAACAGGTAATCAACCCTTTCTGAGAATTTAACAAATACTGTGGCTAAATTTCATAAAATGCGACTTCAACGTAGGACTTTTGGATATAGATGGCAAAATATATTTCATGACAATAAACCCTAACATAAATATATCACCTACTTAGAGATAGGAACAAAGAATCTTACAAGAATACATTTTCTATACAAAGCTATCCAATGAATAGCTATTTAACAAAAATTAGATAAGAGGATCCAAATATTTTACAGATTTGCACACAATAGAATTAGCAAAGTATAAAGGTCTTTGAGAATCCCAAAAAAGAATGGACTAGATTTTCTGAACCAATTTTCTATGCGTAATCCCTACGGAAACACAACCCCTCCCCCCTCTCTCACCGGCAAGCGGGGATGGTTATGTCTTTACCTATCGATTCTCGAAAAGGCTTACTTAATCACCTATTATTCACAACACCTGAATCATTGCATTTGTTTAATAGTCGTATTCATATAACTAATGAGCTAAAAGTATTTTAAAAAACCGGCTAAGTGCGAGTCGGACTCGCCCATGAAGGGTTCCGTAGCAGCAAGTAACTATAATACGAGCCCATATCGCACGCCGAGAATGGAAGTGACCAAACTCAAAATTTGGGTAAAATGAGTTAAATATACAGAATGACTCAAAAAAGCATACTCTATCGTACTAGTAAATAAAATACAGGCTTTTTAAGGTTAGAGAGTGATAAACATAATGTTGGTCTCTTTGTCTTTAAGCGCTGTACTCCCTCCGCGCTCGAACGAAAGGGACGCAAAAAGTATTGTACCGCGAGTTATTGTCACAGGTCGTGACCAGTTTAGTGCTGCAGTGACTGATTACGCTTTGAGTCAGTTTCATATTAATCAATGGAGTAAGTTCTGCTTCAATATTATGATCGTAAAGTGACCAATTAAGATGAAGGTCATTTTATCACCATTAATGTAAGCAACTAAGGTGACAAAAATCAAATTCAGTCACATATTTTTTAGTACTGGTCAAAATAAAATAGACCCTAATCAAAAAAAGTCTGCAGGAATTACAATTTTTTAAATAATGAAGTGACCTATTTTTCCCGATTTTTTTCTAAAGTCATTTAATACTAGAAAAATGTAATATTTATAATGAAATGTTAGGCATCTGTATGCTAGTAAAGTCAAATAATATAATACAAAAGAATTTTTTTACCTATGTTCTCAAAATAAAATGTTATTGAAGACTAAATAGAAAATGTTCAATGCGTCGAACACATTTTCGTCGATTCCCAAAAATCATGAATTTTGAGTTGGGTCACTTCCATTCTCAGCGTGCGATATAGGCTTGTGATAGCTAAACAAACTAATATAATACTAGTTTCAAAAGAAATACATATTTAACCAAAAAGTATTGTTAATTGTCAATTAAATGCGATTTATCATAAATCAATCAATCAAGTTTTAAAAAAAACTACTTAGTAGATCTGGTTCAAACCAATTTTCGGTGGTTGTTTGCATGGCAATGTACATTATATATTTTTTTTAGATTTATCATTCTTTTATTTTAGAAGTTAGAGGGGGGGGGGGGGGGGGGGAACACATATTTTTCCACTTTGGAAGTGTCTCTCGCGCAAACTGTTCTATTTGGAAAAAAATGATATTAAAAACCTCAAATTTATTGCTCTTTTTTCTATTTTTGTGTGAAATTCTTAATGCGGTTCACAGAATACGTCTACTTACCAAGTTTCAACAGCATAGGCCTTATAGTTTCGGAGAAAAGTGGCTGTGACATACGGACGGACAGACGGACAGACAGACAGACAGACAGACAGACGAATCTATTAGGGTTCCGTTTTTGCAAATGGCAAAAACGGAACCCTAATAGATTCGGCTACGGAATCCTAAAAAGTAAACTAAAATATTTTGCACAATATTAACTAATGACTCAATTAAAAGACAGCCGGAATCTAAAATTACTTTTAGGGTACCTGACTCTAATGATGGGACCATTGTTATATTCTGAGAATGTATTAGTGCATTAGTAAATGACCTATCATTAACAATACTTTCAGGCTGTCGAGACCAAGTTGACCAGCGTTAGGTCAGTCGTAACTCAGTGCCGGCAACGAACACATCTTGTTCAGTTGTTGTGGCAAGTGTTAAGTGTGAATTTGTGTGGATTTTATACAGTTTTGGTGCTCTAAATATATCGTATAATGGAGCTCACATTATAAGGTACGTATTTTACTAGTCATAATATTTATATGTAGGTATTGCTGCTTCATATTATGTGATTACATAGGTATAGTTATTCTCATATCTACCTACTCGCAGGATCTGTATCTATGTGTGAGATTGTATAAAATTTTGAAACTTTTACTGCTGAGTATTTTTATTGCAAAGTGGATTGTTAGGCTTTAAAACTTAACATTCATATATATAATCACGCCCCTTTCTACGTTAGTAGGCAGAGACAACATCTATTCATTTGCTACGATCCTTATACGACTTTCTCTTCTTATACTTTCATGATTGTTGTCATATATTCACGCCGGTTATGGGTACTCTTGACCTGGCCCTTCTTTACCACGTCTCCAATTAGAATTAAATAATACTGTTTCATTGTTCATGGTTTTAATTAATTATTTGGAATACTAACTAAAGCCACGTGCTATTTTTATACCCTAGACTGTAATACTTTCGCGAACAATTGTGTACCGAATAAGCTTTGTACATTTTGGAAATTTCCGTTGCCATTGTAAGACTGAGAAAGAATTAGTGAATAAACAATTACCTGTTGTTAACAATACCCCTTATCTGTCTTATCTAGATCAAGCCCTTTATCTCTAAAAATATATTGTGATGAATAGTACCTGGGTAGTTAAAGCAAGCCAATGAGTTAAAAGCAAACACAGTTTGGGTCAGTTGCAATTCAGTGCCGGCACGGTATACATCTTGTCAAGTGGTTGTGGCAAGTGATAAGTTGTGGAGTGGACTATGTAGTTTTAGTGCTCTAAAACAGTGAACGATAGAGCTCACATTACTAGGTAAGTATTTTAATTTTTGTAATATTTTTATATGGTATTACGATCTAATATTATAAGTTATGTGTTCAAAATGTTATGCAACATTTTGAACTCTTTTCGGGATCATCTTTTTTTTTTATTAATTTATTTTATGTATTTTATTATTTTAAGACAACTTTATATGACTTTTATTATACATATATTTATATTAGCGTGGAATTGTTTCCGAAGTAAATGATAAATGATTAGAATTTCTTCTAGCTGTTACCTTTCCGAAAATAGTTTGACATATATTGTGTTATTTGTTGTTATAATTTTTGATTTTTGTCACATATTGTAGTTATGTGTATTCATGTGTTATTAAATATTGTGTAAGTACGTTTATAGTTATTATCTTATTAAAGTATATATATTCCTCTGGTTGTACACCATGTTTACTCATTTGTTTTGTCCTTTAGGTCCCCCCAACGCTGGGGTAAAAAACAGTATTGAGTTAAGCTCACCTCTGTACATGACGGCGGGGCTAATCCACATATTTGAAGTCGCGCAGCGCGCTACAAGGTGGGCTATGCTTGGCGTTTTTTTGAAAAACAAAATTAGCAATGAGATCGTCCAACGAAGAACTAAAGTTCCCGTAATAGCTCGCAGAATAAGCAAGCTGAAGTGGCAATGAGCTGGCTACATCTATCTAAGGACGGATGGCCGTTGGAACAGACGAGTCCTAGAGTGGAGACCGCGAGCCAGCAAACGGAAGGTGGGTCGCCCTCAGCCAGATGGACCGACGACTTGAAAAACGTAGCTGGGATGGACTGAATGCGGAAGGCAGAGAATCGGGTGGTCGGGAAAGGTCTATGTCCAGCAGTGGCTAATTGATGTATGAATATAATAACTATATTTGTAATATTTGATAATTGTTAACTGTGTTTACAATTTTTGAGTACAATAAAGAATTAAGAATTAAGAATTTGTTTTCATGTCCAACTACTTAGTCGTAATTATCTGCACAGTCATGTGTTAGACTACATAACATTTTAAACCTTTTTCGGGTGAATATTTTTATCCCAAAGTAGATTAACAGTTTAAAATTAAGATTCATCTCTTTCTCAAAGTTCTACGTAAGTAGGCTGAGACAACATCTCTTCATTCGCTACGATCCTAATACGACTTTCTCTTCTTATACTTTCATGATTGTTGTCATACATTCACGCCGGTTATGAGTATTCTTGACCGGGCCCTTCTTTACCAGGTCTCCAATTAGAATTAAATAATACTGTTTCATTGTTCATGGTTTTAATTAATTATTTGGAATACTAACTAAAACCACGTGCTATTTTTATACCCTAGTAGACTTAGTAATAGTTTCGCGAACAATTGTGTACCGAATAAGCTTTGTATATTTTGGAAATTTCCGTTGCCATTGAAAGACTGAGAAAGAATTAGTGAATAAACAATTACCTGTTGTTAACAATACCCTTTATCTGTCTTATCTAGACCCAGTCCTTTATCTATAAAAATATATTGTGATATATAGCACGCGGGTGGTCATAGCAAGCCAATGAGTTAAAAGCAAACACAGTTTGGGTCAGTTGCAATTCAGTGCCGGCAAGGAACACATCTTGTCAAGTGGTTGTGGCAAGTGATAAGTTGTGGAGTGGACTATATAGTTTTAGTGATCTAAAACATCGAATGATGGAGCTCACATTACTAGGTACGTATTTAAATTTTTATAATATTTATAAGGTTTATAATTAAAATTTATAACTGTGATTAATTTAATTGTATTAAAATAAAGAGAATAATAAATTTTAATTATAAACCTATAAAAAAAATATTTATAAGGTATTTCTATCTTTATTTTTTTATTTTATTTTAAATTTTCTAACTTTCATTATGATAACTAAATTATATTTAAATTAAAATAAAAACTTAACAAAATAAATATTAACATGGCGTCATAAAATTCCTCCGCATCATAGCTATTCATTATTTTATATCAAATCAACTTTCCTAACATACCTATCTAAGGAATTGTAAATTTGACTTGGAATTTATTCCAAAGTGGATTACTTTGTATTTTACCACAATAGTATATTGTGAAATATTGCGGCTCCGTCGGCGTATATGATATTAGAAAACCATCATAGTACCTTGTGCCCATGGGTAAACCATGCCGTAATTCCTTTTCATTTCTTCTTCGAACTCCTCTGAATTCTTCTAACTGTTACCTGTTACATTCTTTCCGGAATCAGTTTGACATGTGTTATTTATTGTTATAATTTCTAATTTCTGTCACATATTGTAGTTATATGTATTCATGTATTTAGAATGTATTATATATGCTGTGTAAGTACGTTTATAGTTTTTATCTTATTAACATGTTTACCCATTTTTGTGTCCTTTAGGTCCCCCAAAGGTATGCTGGGATAAAAAACAGTATTGAGTTAAGCTCACCTCTGTACATGACGGTGGGGCTAGTCCACAAATTTAAAGTTGCGCAGCGGGCTACAAGGCGGGCTATGCTTGGAGTTTCTTTGGAGGAAAATTCACAATGAGGTCATTTGACAAAGAACTGAAGTTCCCGTAATAGCTCACAGAATAAGTAAGCTGAAGTGGCAATGAGCTGGCTACATCTATCTAAGGACGGATGGCCGTTGGAACAGACGAGTCCTAGAGTGGAGACCGCGAGCCAGCAAACGGAAGGTGGGACGCCCTCAGCCAGTTGGATCGATGACTTGAAAAACGTAGCTGGAATGGACTGGATGCGGAAGGCAGAGAATCGGGTGGTCGGGAAAGGCCTATGTCCAGCAGTGACTAATTGATGTATGAATATAATAGCTATATTTGTAATATTTGATAATTGTTTTACTGTGTTTACAATTTTTGAGTACAATAAAGAATTAAGAATTTAGAATTTGTTTTCATGTCTTACTAGCCGTAACGTCCGCACAGACTACGTATTAGACTTCATAATATTTTAAACCTTTTTTGGGTGAATATTTTTATTCAAAATTGGATTATCAGGTTTTTCAAATTAAGATTCATCTCTTTCTCCAATTTTTACGTGAGTAGTCAGAGACAACATCTTTTAATTTGCTACCATCCTTATACGACGTTCTCTTCTTATACTTTCATGATTGTTGTCATACATTCACGCCGGTTATGGGTACTCTTGACCAGGCCTTCTTTACCACTTCTTCAATTTGAATTAAATAATACTTTTTCATTGTTCATGGTTTTAATTAATTATTTGGAATACTAACTAAAGCCACGTGCTATTTTTATACCCTAGACTGTAATACTTTCGCGAACAATTGTGTACCGAATAAGCTTTGTACATTTTGGAAATTTCCGTTGCCATTGTAAGACTGAGAAAGAATTAGTGAATAAACAATTACCTGTTGTTAACAATACCCCTTATCTGTCTTATCTAGATCAAGCCCTTTATCTCTAAAAATATATTGTGATGAATAGTACCTGGGTAGTCAAAGCAAGCCAATGAGTTAAAAGCAAACACAGTTTGGGTCAGTTGCAATTCAGTGCCGGCAAGGAACACATCTTGTCAAGTGGTTGTGGCAAGTGATAAGTTGTGTCGTGGACTATAATAGTTTTAGTGCTTTAAAACATCGAATGATGGAGCTCACATTACTAGGTACGTATTTTAATTTTTATAATATTTATATTGTATTTCTATCTTAATTTTTTTTCTAACTTTTATTATGATAATTAAATAATATTTATATTAAAATAAAAACTTAACGAAATAAATATTGACATGGCGTCATAAAATTCCTCCGCATCATCGCTATTTATTATTTTAAATCAAATCAACTTCCTGACATATCTATGGAATTGTTTCCGAAATAAATGAGTTAAATTTGAATTTGAATTTATTCCAAAGTACTTTATATTTTACTTAAAAATTTGTGAAATATAAACTGCATGATATTATATGTGAATATAAATATTGTACATACTTATATATTAGACTGCATAACATTTTGAACCCTTTTCGGGTGTTTATATTTATTCCAAAGTGTAATAACGGGGTGCAAGGTATGTATTTTAAAATTGATAGTACAGCTATAAACTAGTATTTTACCACAATAGTATTTGTGAAATATTGCGGCTCTGTCGGCGTATATGATACCCATTCGCAAAACATCATAGTACCTTGTGCCCATGGGGTAAACCATGCCGTAATTCCTTTTCATTTCTTCTTCGGACTCCTCTGAATTCTTCTAGCTGTTACCTGTTACATTCTTTCCGAAATTAGTTTGACATGTGTTATTTATTGTTATAATTTCTAATTTCTGTCACATATTGTATTTATATGTATTCATGTATTTAGAATTTATTATATATGCTGTGTAAGTACGTTTATAGTTTTTATCTTATTAACATGTTTCCCCATTTTTGTGTCCTTTAGGTCCCCCAAAGTCATGCTGGAATAAAAAACATTATTGAGTTAAGCTCACCTCTGTACATGACAGTGGGGCAAGTCCACAAATTTAAAGTTGCGCAGCGGGCTACAAGGTGGGCTATGCTTGCAGTTTCTTTGAAGGAAAATTCACAATGAGGTCATTTGACAAAGAACTGAAGTTCCCGTAATAGCTCACAGAATAAGCAAGCTGAAGTAGCAAAGGGCTGGCTACATCTGTCTAAGGACGGATGACCGTTGGAGCAAACGAGTCCTAGAGTGGAGACCGCGAGCCAGCAAACGGTGGGACGCCCTCAGCCAGATGGACCGACGACTTGAAAAACGTAGCTGGGATGGACTGGATGCAGTAGGCGGCGAATCTCGTGGTCGGGAAAGGCCTATGTCCAGGAGTGGCTAATTGATAGATTAATATAATAGCTATATTTGTAACGTATGATAATTGTTTACTGTGTTTAAAATTTTTGAGTACAATAAAGAATAAAGAATTAAGAATTTGTTTTCATGTCTAACTAGTCGTAAGATCTGCACAGTCATGTGTTAGACTACATAATATTTTAACTTTTTTCGGGTGATAATTTTTATCCCACAGTAAAAATTCATCATCATAATGAATGATGATGAATTTTTATCCCACAGTGAATAAGTAGGTCACAAGGTATGTATTTGAATACTTTCGAACAAAACATATTTTACTTTTCATTATCAATAGCACCTATCATTTAGTTATCTTTTGCGGCACGTAACACTAATGACGTCCCAACATTGTTATTTTCCGGAAATGAATTAGTGCAAAGTGATTGCCTGTTATAAACAACAGCCATAATCCATCGAGACTATATTCTTTATCTCTAATAATTCACGGTAATGAGTACTAATTAGCACCCGGGTGGTCAAAACAAGCCAATGAGATAAACATAACCACAGGTTTAGGTCAGTCGTGATTCAGTAACGGCAAGGAACATAGCTTGTTAAGCTGTTGTGGCAAGTGTTAAGTGTGAATATGTCTAGAATTTGTACGTTTTAGTGCCCTAACATATCTTAAAATGGAGCTCACGTTACAAGGTATGTGTTTTGTTTTTTATTATACTGCATAATACTTTGAAACTTTTTGATCAGTTGTAATTCAGTGACGGCAAGGAATACATCTTGTTAAGAGGTTGTGAACAGTGATATTATGTGTGAATATGTCTAGACTTTGTACGTTTTAGTGCCCTAAAATATCTTAAAATGGCGCTCACGTTACAAGGTATGTGTTTTATTTTTTATTATATTTATAATACTGCATAATACTTTGAAACTTGTAGATCAGTTGTAATTCAGTGACGGCAAGGAAAACATCGTGTTAAGAGGTTGTGAACAGTGATATGTCTGAATTTGTGTAGACTTTGTACATTTTAGTGCCCTAAAATATCTTAAAATGGCGCTCACATTACAAGGTACGTGTTTCATTTTTTATTATATTTATACTGCATAATACTTTGAAACTTGTAGATCAGTTGTAATTCAGTGACGGCAAGGAATACATCTTTTTTAGTGGTTGTGAACAGTTATATGTGTGAATATGTGTAGACTTTGTACATTTTAGTGCCCTAAAATATCTTAAAATGGCGCTCACGTTACAAGGTATGTGTTTTATTTTTTATTATATTTATACTGCATAATACTTTGAAACTTGTAGATCAGTTGTAATTCAGTGACGGCAAGGAAAACATCTTGTTAAGAGGTTCTGAACAGTGATATGTGTGAATATGTGTAGACTTTGTACATTTAGTGCCCTAAAATATCTTAAAATGGCGCTCACATTACAAGGTATGTGTTTTATTTTTTATTATATTTATACTGCATAATACTCTGAAACTTGTAGATGAAATGTAATTCAATGACGGCAAGGAATACATCTTTTTAAGTGGTTGTGAACAGTGATATGTGTGTATTTGTGTAGATTTTGTATTTGTGCCCTAATATATCTTAAAATGGCGCTTACGTTACAAGGTATGTGTTTTATTTTTTATTATATTTCTACTGCATAATACTCTGAAACTTGTAGATGAGTTGTAATTCAATGACGGCAAGGAATACATCTTTTTAAGTGGTTGTGAACAGTTATATGTGTGAATATGTGAATAGACTTTGTATATTTTAGTGCCCTAAAATATCTTAAAATGGCCCTCACATTACAAGGTATGTGTTTTATTTTTTATTATATTTATAATACTGCATAATACTTTGAAACTTGTAGATCAGTTGTAATTCAGTGACGGCAAGGAAAACATCTTGTTAAGAGGTTGTGAACAGTGATATGTCTGAATTTGTGTAGACTTTGTACATTTTAGTGCCCTAAAATATCTTAAAATGGCGCTCACATTACAAGGTATGTGTTTTATTTTTTATTATATTTATACTGCATAATACTTTGAAACTTGTAGATCAGTTGTAATTCAGTGACGGCAAGGAATACATCTTTTTTAGTGGTTGTGAACAGTTATATTTGTGAATATGTGTAGACTTTGTACATTTTAGTGCCCTAAAATATCTTAAAATAGCGCTCACGTTACAAGGTATGTGTTTTATTTTTTATTATATTTATACTGCATAATACTTTGAAACTTGTAGATCAGTTGTAATTCAGTGATGGCAAGGAAAACATCTTGTTAAGAGGTTGTGAACAGTGATATGTGTGAATAAGTCTAGACTTTGTAAGTTTTAGTGCCCTAACATATCTTAAAATGGCGCTCACGTTACAAGGTATGTGTTTTATTTTTTATTATATTTATACTGCATAATGCTTTGAAACTTTTTGATCAGTTGTAATTCAGTGATGACAAGGAATACATCTTGTTAAGAGGTTGTGAACAGTGATATGTGTGAATTTGTGTAGACTTTGTACACTTTTGTGCCCTAAAATATCTTAAAATGGCGCTCACATTACAAGGTATGTGTTTTATTTTTTATTATATTTATACTGCAAAATACTTTGAAACTTGTAGATCAGTTGTAATTCAGTGACGGCAAGGAAAACATCTTGTTAGGAGGTTGTGACCAGTGATATGTGTGAATATGTCTAGACTTTGTAAGTTTTAGTGCCCTAACATATCTTAAAATGGCGCTCACGTTACAAGGTATGTGTTTTATTTTTATTATATTTATACTGCATAATGCTTTGAAACTTTTTGATCAGTTGTAATTCAGTGACGACAAGGAATACATCTTGTTAAGAGGTTGTGAACAGTGATATGTGTGAATTTGTGTAGACTTTGTACACTTTTGTGCCCTAAAATATCTTAAAATGGCGCTCACATTACAAGGTATGTGTTTTATTTTTTATTATATTTATACTGCATAATACTTTGAAACTTGTAGATCAGTTGTAATTCAGTGACGGCAAGGAAAACATCTTGTTAAGAGGTTGTGAACAGTGATATGTGTGAATATGTGTAGACTTTGTAAGTTTTAGTGCCCTAAAATATCTTAAAATGGCCCTCACATTACAAGGTATGTGTTTTATTTTTTATTATATTTATAATACTGCATAATACTTTGAAACTTGTAGATCAGTTGTAATTCAGTGACGGCAAGGAAAACATCGTGTTAAGAGGTTGTGAACAGTGATATGTCTGAATTTGTGTAGACTTTGTACATTTTAGTGCCCTAAAATATCTTAAAATGGCGCTCACATTACAAGGTTATGTGTTTTATTTTTTATTATATTTATACTGCATAATACTTTGAAACTTGTAGATCAGTTGTAATTCAGTGACGGCGAGGAATACATGTTTTTTAGTGGTTGTGAACAGTTATATGTGTGAATATGTGTAGACTTTGCACATTTTAGTGCCCTAAAATATCTTAAAATAGCGCTCGCGTTACAAGGTATGTGTTTTATTTTTTATTATATTTATACTGCATAATACTTTGAAACTTGTAGATCAGTTGTAATTCAGTGATGGCAAGGAAAACATCTTGTTAAGAGGTTGTGAACAGTGATATGTGTGAATATGTCTAGACTTGCTAAGTTTTAGTGCCCTAACATATCTTAAAATGGCGCTCACGTTACAAGGTATGTGTTTTATTTTTTATTATATTTATACTGCATAATGCTTTGAAACTTTTTGATCAGTTGTAATTCAGTGACGACAAGGAATACATCTTGTTAAGAGGTTGTGAACAGTGATATGTGTGAATTTGTGTAGACTTTGTACACTTTTGTGCCCTAAAATATCTTAAAATGGCGCTCACATTACAAGGTATGTGTTTTATTTTTTATTATATTTATACTGCATAATACTTTGAAACTTTTAGATCAGTTGTAATTCAGTGACGGCAAGGAAAACATCTTGTTAAGTAGTTGTGAACAGTGATATGTGTGAATATGTCTAGACTTTGTTAGTTTTAGTGCCCTAACATATCTTAAAATGGCGCTCACATTACAAGGTATGTGTTTTATTTTTTATTATATTTATACTGCATAATACTTTGAAACTTGTAGATTAGTTGTAATTCAGTGACGGCAAGGAAAACATCTTGTTAAGAGGTTGTGAACAGTGATATGTCTGAATTTGTGTAGACTTAGTACATTTTAGTGCCCTAAAATATCTTAAAATGACGCTCACATTACAAGGTATGTGTTTTATTTTTTATTATATTTATACTGCATAATACTTTGAAACTTGTAGATCAGTTGTAATTCAGTGACGGCAAGGAAAACATCTTGTTAGGAGGTTGTGACCAGTGATATGTGTGAATATGTCTAGACTTTGTAAGTTTTAGTGCCCTAACATATCTTAAAATGGCGCTCACGTTACAAAGTATTTGTTTTATTTATTATTATATTTATACTGCATAATATTTTGAAACTTGTAGATCAGTTGTAATTCAGTGACGGCAAGGAATACATCTTTTTTAGTGGTTGTGAACAGTGATATGTGTGAATATGTGTAGACTTTGTAAGTTTTAGTGCCCTAAAATATCTTAAAATGGCGCTCACATTACAAGGTATGTGTTTAATTTTTTATTATATATATACTGCATAATACTTTGAAACTTGTAGATCAGTTGTGATTCAGTGACGGCAAGGAATACATCTTATTAAGTGGTTGTGAACAGTGATATGTGTGTATTTGTGAAGATTTTGTATTTGTGCCCTAATATATCTTAAAATGGCTTTACGTTACAAGGTATGTGTTTTATTTTTTATTATATTTATACTGCATAATACTCTGAAACTTGTAGATGAGTTGTAATTCAATGACGGCAAGGAATACATCTTCTTAAGTGGTTGTGAACAGTTATATGTGTGAATATGTGTAGACTTTGTATATTTTAGTGCCCTAAAGTATCTTAAAATGGCCCTCACATTACAAGGTATGTGTTTTATTTTTTATTATATTTATAATACTGCATAATACTTTGAAACTTGTAGATCAGTTGTAATTCAGTGACGGCAAGGAAAACATCGTGTTAAGAGGTTGTGAACAGTGATATGTCTGAATTTGTGTAGACTTTGTACATTTTAGTGCCCTAAAATATCTTAAAATGGCGCTCACATTACAAGGTTATGTGTTTTATTTTTTATTATATTTATACTGCATAATACTTTGAAACTTGTAGATCAGTTGTAATTCAGTGACGGCGAGGAATACATCTTTTTTAGTGGTTGTGAACAGTTATATGTGTGAATATGTGTAGACTTTGCACATTTTAGTGCCCTAAAATATCTTAAAATAGCGCTCACGTTACAAGGTATGTGTTTTATTTTTTATTATATTTATACTGCATAATACTTTGAAACTTGTAGATCAGTTGTAATTCAGTGATGGCAAGGAAAACATCGTGTTAAGAGGTTGTGAACAGTGATATGTCTGAATTTGTGTAGACTTTGTACATTTTAGTGCCCTAAAATATCTTAAAATGGCGCTCACATTACAAGGTATGTGTTTTAATTTTTATTATATTTATACTGCATAATACTTTGAAACTTGTGGATCAGTTGTGATTCAGTGACGGCAAGGAATACATCTTATTAAGTGGTTGTGAACAGTGATATGTGTGTATTTGTGTAGATTTTGTATTTGTGCCGTAATATATCTTAAAATGGCGCTTACGTTACAAGGTATGTGTTTTATTTTTTATTATATTTATACTGCATAATACTCTGAAACTTGTAGATGAGTTGTAATTCAATGACGGCAAGGAATACATTTTTTTAAGTGGTTGTGAACAGTTATATGTGTGAATATGTGTAGACTTTGTACATTTTAGTGCCCTAAAATATCTTAAAATGGCGCTCACATTACAAGGTATGTGTTTCATTTTTTATTATATTTATACAGCATAATGCTTTGAAACTTTTTGATCAGTTGTAATTCAGTGACGACAAGGAATACATCTTGTTAAGAGGTTGTGAACAGTGATATGTGTGAATTTGTGTAGACTTTGTACACTTTTGTGCCCTAAAATATCTTAAAATGGCGCTCACATTACAAGGTATGTGTTTTATTTTTTATTATATTTATACTGCATAATACTTTGAAACTTGTAGATCAGTTGTAATTCAGTGACGGCAAGGAAAACATCTTGTTAGGAGGTTGTGACCAGTGATATGTGTGAATATGTCTAGACTTTGTAAGTTTTAGTGCCCTAACATATCTTAAAATGGCGCTCACGTTACAAGGTATGTGTTTTATTTTTTATTATATTTATACTGCATAATGCTTTGAAACTTTTTGATCAGTTGTAATTCAGTGACGACAAGGAATACATCTTGTTAAGAGGTTGTGAACAGTGATATGTGTGAATTTGTGTAGACTTTGTACACTTTTGTACCCTAAAATATCTTAAAATGGCGCTCACATTACAAGGTATGTGTTTTATTTTTTATTATATTTATACTGCATAATACTTTGAAACTTGTAGATCAGTTGTAATTCAGTGACGGCAAGGAAAACATCTTGTTAAGAGGTTGTGAACAGTGATATGTGTGAATATGTGTAGACTTTGTAAGTTTTAGTGCCCTAAAATATCTTAAAATGGCGCTCACATTACAAGGTATGTGTTTAATTTTTTATTATATATATACTGCATAATACTTTGAAACTTGTAGATCAGTTGTGATTCAGTGACGGCAAGGAATACATCTTATTAAGTGGTTGTGAACAGTGATATGTGTGTATTTGTGAAGATTTTGTATTTGTGCCCTAATATATCTTAAAATGGCTTTACGTTACAAGGTATGTGTTTTATTTTTTATTATATTTATACTGCATAATACTCTGAAACTTGTAGATGAGTTGTAATTCAATGACGGCAAGGAATACATCTTCTTAAGTGGTTGTGAACAGTTATATGTGTGAATATGTGTAGACTTTGTATATTTTATTGCCCTAAAATATCTTAAAATGGCCCTCACATTACAAGGTATGTGTTTTATTTTTTATTATATTTATAATACTGCATAATACTTTGAAACTTGTAGATCAGTTGTAATTCAGTGACGGCAAGGAAAACATCGTGTTAAGAGGTTGTAAACAGTGATATGTCTGAATTTGTGTAGACTTTGTACATTTTGGTGCCCTAAAATATCTTAAAATGGCGCTCACATTACAAGGTTATGTGTTTTATTTTTTATTATATTTATACTGCATAATACTTTGAAACTTGTAGATCAGTTGTAATTCAGTGACGGCGAGGAATACATGTTTTTTAGTGGTTGTGAACAGTTATATGTGTGAATATGTGTAGACTTTGCACATTTTAGTGCCCTAAAATATCTTAAAATAGCGCTCACGTTACAAGGTATGTGTTTTATTTTTTATTATATTTATACTGCATAATACTTTGAAACTTGTAGATCAGTTGTAATTCAGTGATGGCAAGGAAAACATCTTGTTAAGAGGTTGTGAACAGTGATATGTGTGAATATGTCTAGACTTGCTAAGTTTTAGTGCCCTAACATATCTTAAAATGGCAATCAGGTTACAAGGTATGTGTTTTATTTTTTATTATATTTATACTGCATAATGCTTTGAAACTTTTTGATCAGTTGTAATTCAGTGACGACAAGGAATACATCTTGTTAAGAGGTTGTGAACAGTGATATGTGTGAATTTGTGTAGACTTTGTACACTTTTGTGCCCTAAAATATCTTAAAATGGCGCTCACATTACAAGGTATGTGTTTTATTTTTTATTATATTTATACTGCATAATACTTTGAAACTTGTAGATCAGTTGTAATTCAGTGACGGCAAGGAAAACATCTTGTTAAGTAGTTGTGAACAGTGATATGTGTGAATATGTCTAGACTTTGTTAGTTTTAGTGCCCTAACATATCTTAAAATGGCGCTCACATTACAAGGTATGTGTTTTATTTTTTATTATATTTATACTGCATAATACTTTGAAACTTGTAGATCAGTTGTAATTCAGTGACGGCAAGGAAAACATCTTGTTAGGAGGTTGTGACCAGTGATATGTGCGAATATGTCTAGACTTTGTAAGTTTTAGTGCCCTAACATATCTTAAAATGGCGCTCACGTTACAAGGTATTTGTTTTATTTATTATTATATTTATACTGCATAATATTTTGAAACTTGTAGATCAGTTGTAATTCAGTGACGGCAAGGAATACATCTTTTTTAGTGGTTGTGAACAGTGATATGTGTGAATATGTGTAGACTTTGTAAGTTTTAGTGCCCTAAAATATCTTAAAATGGCGCTCACATTACAAGGTATGTGTTTAATTTTTTATTATATATATACTGCATAATACTTTGAAACTTGTAGATCAGTTGTGATTCAGTGACGGCAAGGAATACATCTTATTAAGTGGTTGTGAACAGTGATATGTGTGTATTTGTGAAGATTTTGTATTTGTGCCCTAATATATCTTAAAATGGCTTTACGTTACAAGGTATGTGTTTTATTTTTTATTATATTTATACTGCATAATACTCTGAAACTTGTAGATGAGTTGTAATTCAATGACGGCAAGGAATACATCTTCTTAAGTGGTTGTGAACAGTTATATGTGTGAATATGTGTAGACTTTGTATATTTTAGTGCCCTAAAATATCTTAAAATGGCCCTCACATTACAAGGTATGTGTTTTATTTTTTATTATATTTATAATACTGCATAATACTTTGAAACTTGTAGATCAGTTGTAATTCAGTGACGGCAAGGAAAACATCGTGTTAAGAGGTTGTGAACAGTGATATGTCTGAATTTGTGTAGACTTTTTACATTTTAGTGCCCTAAAATATCTTAAAATGGCGCTCACATTACAAGGTTATGTGTTTTATTTTTTATTATATTTATACTGCATAATACTTTGAAACTTGTAGATCAGTTGTAATTCAGTGACGGCGAGGAATACATCTTTTTTAGTGGTTGTGAACAGTTATATGTGTGAATATGTGTAGACTTTGCACATTTTAGTGCCCTAAAATATCTTAAAATGGCGCTCACGTTACAAGGTATGTGTTTTATTTTTTATTATATTTATACTGCATAATACTTTGAAACTTGTAGATCAGTTGTAATTCAGTGACGGCAAGGAATACATCTTGTTAAGAGGTTGTGAACAGTGATATGTGTGAATATGTCTAGACTTTGTAAGTTTTAGTGCCCTAACATATCTTAAAATGGCGCTCACGTTACAAGGTATGTGTTTAATTTTTTATTATATTTATACTGCATAATGCTTTGAAACTTTTTGATCAGTTGTAATTCAGTGACGACAAGGAATACATCTTGTTAAGAGGTTGTGAACAGTGATATGTGTGAATTTGTGTAGACTTTGTACACTTTTGTGCCCTAAAATATCTTAAAATGGCGCTCACATTACAAGGTATGTGTTTTATTTTTTATTATATTTATACTGCATAATACTTTGAAACTTTTAGATCAGTTGTAATTCAGTGACGGCAAGGAAAACATCTTGTTAAGTAGTTGTGAACAGTGATATGTGTGAATATGTCTAGACTTTGTTAGTTTTAGTGCCCTAACATATCTTAAAATGGCGCTCACATTACAAGGTATGTGTTTTATTTTTTATTATATTTATACTGCATAATACTTTGAAACTTGTAGATTAGTTGTAATTCAGTGACGGCAAGGAAAACATCTTGTTAAGAGGTTGTGAACAGTGATATGTCTGAATTTGTGTAGACTTAGTACATTTTAGTGCCCTAAAATATCTTAAAATGACGCTCACATTACAAGGTATGTGTTTTATTTTTTATTATATTTATACTGCATAATACTTTGAAACTTGTAGATCAGTTGTAATTCAGTGACGGCAAGGAAAACATCTTGTTAGGAGGTTGTGACCAGTGATATGTGTGAATATGTCTAGACTTTGTAAGTTTTAGTGCCCTAACATATCTTAAAATGGCGCTCACGTTACAAAGTATTTGTTTTATTTATTATTATATTTATACTGCATAATATTTTGAAACTTGTAGATCAGTTGTAATTCAGTGACGGCAAGGAATACATCTTTTTTAGTGGTTGTGAACAGTGATATGTGTGAATATGTGTAGACTTTGTAAGTTTTAGTGCCCTAAAATATCTTAAAATGGCGCTCACATTACAAGGTATGTGTTTAATTTTTTATTATATATATACTGCATAATACTTTGAAACTTGTAGATCAGTTGTGATTCAGTGACGGCAAGGAATACATCTTATTAAGTGGTTGTGAACAGTGATATGTGTGTATTTGTGAAGATTTTGTATTTGTGCCCTAATATATCTTAAAATGGCTTTACGTTACAAGGTATGTGTTTTATTTTTTATTATATTTATACTGCATAATACTCTGAAACTTGTAGATGAGTTGTAATTCAATGACGGCAAGGAATACATCTTCTTAAGTGGTTGTGAACAGTTATATGTGTGAATATGTGTAGACTTTGTATATTTTAGTGCCCTAAAGTATCTTAAAATGGCCCTCACATTACAAGGTATGTGTTTTATTTTTTATTATATTTATAATACTGCATAATACTTTGAAACTTGTAGATCAGTTGTAATTCAGTGACGGCAAGGAAAACATCGTGTTAAGAGGTTGTGAACAGTGATATGTCTGAATTTGTGTAGACTTTGTACATTTTAGTGCCCTAAAATATCTTAAAATGGCGCTCACATTACAAGGTTATGTGTTTTATTTTTTATTATATTTATACTGCATAATACTTTGAAACTTGTAGATCAGTTGTAATTCAGTGACGGCGAGGAATACATCTTTTTTAGTGGTTGTGAACAGTTATATGTGTGAATATGTGTAGACTTTGCACATTTTAGTGCCCTAAAATATCTTAAAATAGCGCTCACGTTACAAGGTATGTGTTTTATTTTTTATTATATTTATACTGCATAATACTTTGAAACTTGTAGATCAGTTGTAATTCAGTGATGGCAAGGAAAACATCGTGTTAAGAGGTTGTGAACAGTGATATGTCTGAATTTGTGTAGACTTTGTACATTTTAGTGCCCTAAAATATCTTAAAATGGCGCTCACATTACAAGGTATGTGTTTTAATTTTTATTATATTTATACTGCATAATACTTTGAAACTTGTGGATCAGTTGTGATTCAGTGACGGCAAGGAATACATCTTATTAAGTGGTTGTGAACAGTGATATGTGTGTATTTGTGTAGATTTTGTATTTGTGCCGTAATATATCTTAAAATGGCGCTTACGTTACAAGGTATGTGTTTTATTTTTTATTATATTTATACTGCATAATACTCTGAAACTTGTAGATGAGTTGTAATTCAATGACGGCAAGGAATACATTTTTTTAAGTGGTTGTGAACAGTTATATGTGTGAATATGTGTAGACTTTGTACATTTTAGTGCCCTAAAATATCTTAAAATGGCGCTCACATTACAAGGTATGTGTTTCATTTTTTATTATATTTATACAGCATAATGCTTTGAAACTTTTTGATCAGTTGTAATTCAGTGACGACAAGGAATACATCTTGTTAAGAGGTTGTGAACAGTGATATGTGTGAATTTGTGTAGACTTTGTACACTTTTGTGCCCTAAAATATCTTAAAATGGCGCTCACATTACAAGGTATGTGTTTTATTTTTTATTATATTTATACTGCATAATACTTTGAAACTTGTAGATCAGTTGTAATTCAGTGACGGCAAGGAAAACATCTTGTTAGGAGGTTGTGACCAGTGATATGTGTGAATATGTCTAGACTTTGTAAGTTTTAGTGCCCTAACATATCTTAAAATGGCGCTCACGTTACAAGGTATGTGTTTTATTTTTTATTATATTTATACTGCATAATACTTTGAAACTTGTAGATCAGTTGTAATTCAGTGACGGCAAGGAAAACATCTTGTTAAGAGGTTGTGAACAGTGATATGTGTGAATTTGTGTAGACTTTGTACACTTTTGTGCCCTAAAATATCTTAAAATGGCGCTCACATTACAAGGTATGTGTTTTATTTTTTATTATATTTATACTGCATAATACTTTGAAACTTGTAGATCAGTTGTAATTCAGTGACGGCAAGGAAAACATCTTGTTAAGTAGTTGTGAACAGTGATATGTGTGAATATGTCTAGACTTTGTACGTTTTAGTGCCCTAGAATATCTTAAAATGGCACTCACATTACAAGGTATTTGTTTTATTTATTATTATATTTATACTGCATAATACTTTGAAACTTGTAGATCAGTTGTAATTCAGTGACGGCAAGGAAAACATCTTGTTAAGAGGTTGTGAACAGTGATATGTGTGAATATGTCTAGACTTTGTTAGTTTTAGTGCCCTAACATATCTTAAAATGGCGCTCACATTACAAGGTATGTGTTTTATTTTTTATTATATTTATACTGCATAATACTTTGAAACTTGTAGATCAGTTGTAATTCAGTGACGGCAAGGAAAACATCTTGTTAAGAGGTTGTGAACAGTGATATGTGTGAATTTGTGTAGACTTTGTACACTTTTGTGCCCTAAAATATCTTAAAATGGCGCTCACATTACAAGGTATGTGTTTTATTTTTTATTATATTTATACTGCATAATACTTTGAAACTTGTAGATCAGTTGTAATTCAGTGACGGCAAGGAAAACATCTTGTTAAGTAGTTGTGAACAGTGATATGTGTGAATATGTCTAGACTTTGTACGTTTTAGTGCCCTAGAATATCTTAAAATGGCACTCACATTACAAGGTATTTGTTTTATTTATTATTATATTTATACTGCATAATACTTTGAAACTTGTAGATCAGTTGTAATTCAGTGACGGCAAGGAAAACATCTTGTTAAGAGGTTGTGAACAGTGATATGTGTGAATATGTCTAGACTTTGTTAGTTTTAGTGCCCTAACATATCTTAAAATGGCGCTCACATTACAAGGTATGTGTTTTATTTTTTATTATATTTATACTGCATAATACTTTGAAACTTGTAGATCAGTTGTAATTCAGTGACGGCAAGGAAAACATCTTGTTAAGAGGTTGTGAACAGTGATATGTGTGAATTTGTGTAGACTTTGTACACTTTTGTGCCCTAAAATATCTTAAAATGGCGCTCACATTACAAGGTATGTGTTTTATTTTTTATTATATTTATACTGCATAATACTTTGAAACTTGTAGATCAGTTGTAATTCAGTGACGGCAAGGAAAACATCTTGTTAAGTAGTTGTGAACAGTGATATGTGTGAATATGTCTAGACTTTGTACGTTTTAGTGCCCTAGAATATCTTAAAATGGCACTCACATTACAAGGTATTTGTTTTATTTATTATTATATTTATACTGCATAATACTTTGAAACTTGTAGATCAGTTGTAATTCAGTGACGGCAAGGAAAACATCTTGTTAAGAGGTTGTGAACAGTGATATGTGTGAATATGTCTAGACTTTGTTAGTTTTAGTGCCCTAACATATCTTAAAATGGCGCTCACATTACAAGGTATGTGTTTTATTTTTTATTATATTTATACTGCATAATACTTTGAAACTTGTAGATCAGTTGTAATTCAGTGACGGCAAGGAAAACATCTTGTTAAGAGGTTGTGAACAGTGATATGTCTGAATTTGTGTAGACTTAGTACATTTTAGTGCCCTAAAATATCTTAAAATGACGCTCACATTACAAGGTATGTGTTTTATTTTTTATTATATTTATACTGCATAATACTTTGAAACTTGTAGATCAGTTGTAATTCAGTGACGGCAAGGAAAACATCTTGTTAGGAGGTTGTGACCAGTGATATGTGTGAATATGTCTAGACTTTGTAAGTTTTAGTGCTCTAACATATCTTAAAATGGCGCTCACGTTACAAGGTATTTGTTTTATTTATTATTATATTTATACTGCATAATATTTTGAAACTTGTAGATCAGTTGTAATTCAGTGACGGCAAGGAATACATCTTTTTTAGTGGTTGTGAACAGTTATATGTGTGAATATGTGTAGACTTTGTACATTTTAGTGCCCTAAAATATCTTAAAATGGCGCTCACATTACAAGGTATGTGTTTTATTTTTTATTATATTTATACTGCATAATACTTTGAAACTTGTAGATCAGTTGTAATTCAGTGACGGCAAGGAAAACATCTTGTTAAGAGGTTGTGAACAGTGATATGTGTGAATATGTCTAGACTTTGTACGTTTTAGTGCCCTAACATATCTTAAAATGGCGCTCACGTTACAAGGTATGTGTTTTATTTTTTATTATATTTATACTGCATAATGCTTTGAAACTTTTTGATCAGTTGTAATTCAGTGACGACAAGGAATACATCTTGTTAAGAGGTTGTGAACAGTGATATGTGTGAATATGTCTAGACTTTGTTAGTTTTAGTGCCCTAACATATCTTAAAATGGCGCTCACATTACAAGGTATGTGTTTTATTTTTAATTATATTTATACTGCATAATACTTTGAAACTTGTAGATCAGTTGTAATTCAGTGACGGCAAGGAAAACATCTTGTTAAGAGGTTGTGAACAGTGATATGTCTGAATTTGTGTAGACTTAGTACATTTTAGTGCCCTAAAATATCTTAAAATGACGCTCACATTACAAGGTATGTGTTTTATTTTTTATTATATTTATACTGCATAATACTTTGAAACTTGTAGATCAGTTGTAATTCAGTGACGGCAAGGAAAACATCTTGTTAAGAGGTTGTGAACAGTGATATGTGTGAATATGTCTAGACTTTGTAAGTTTTAGTGCCCTAACATATCTTAAAATGGCGCTCACGTTACAAGGTATGTGTTTTATTTTTTATTATATTTATACTGCATAATGCTTTGAAACTTTTTGATCAGTTGTAATTCAGTGACGACAAGGAATACATCTTGTTAAGAGGTTGTGAACAGTGATATGTGTGAATTTGTGTAGACTTTGTACACTTTTGTGCCCTAAAATATCTTAAAATGGCGCTCACATTACAAGGTATGTGTTTTATTTTTTATTATATTTATACTGCATAATACTTTGAAACTTGTAGATCAGTTGTAATTCAGTGACGGCAAGGAAAACATCTTGTTAAGTAGTTGTGAACAGTGATATGTGTGAATATGTCTAGACTTTGTACGTTTTAGTGCCCTAAAATATCTTAAAATGGCACTCACATTACAAGGTATTTGTTTTATTTATTATTATATTTATACTGCATAATACTTTGAAACTTGTAGATCAGTTGTAATTCAGTGACGCCAAGGAAAACATCTTGTTAAGAGGTTGTGAACAGTGATATGTGTGAATATGTCTAGACTTTGTTAGTTTTAGTGCCCTAACATATCTTAAAATGGCGCTCACATTACAAGGTATGTGTTTTATTTTTAATTATATTTATACAGCATAATACTTTGAAACTTGTAGATCAGTTGTAATTCAGTGACGGCAAGGAAAACATCTTGTTAAGAGGTTGTGAACAGTGATATGTCTGAATTTGTGTAGACTTAGTACATTTTAGTGCCCTAAAATATCTTAAAATGACGCTCACATTACAAGGTATGTGTTTTATTTTTTATTATATTTATACTGCATAATACTTTGAAACTTGTAGATCAGTTGTAATTCAGTGACGGCAAGGAAAACATCTTGTTAGGAGGTTGTGACCAGTGATATGTGTGAATATGTCTAGACTTTGTAAGTTTTAGTGCCCTAACATATCTTAAAATGGCGCTCACGTTACAAGGTATTTGTTTTATTTATTATTATATTTATACTGCATAATATTTTGAAACTTGTAGATCAGTTGTAATTCAGTGACGGCAAGGAATACATCTTTTTTAGTGGTTGTGAACAGTTATATGTGTGAATATGTGTAGACTTTGTACATTTTAGTGCCCTAAAATATCTTAAAATGGCGCTCACATTACAAGGTATGTGTTTTATTTTTTATTATATTTATACTGCGTAATACTTTGAAAATTGTAGATCAGTTGTAATTCAGTGACGGCAAGGAAAACATCTTGTTAAGAGGTTGTGAACAGTGATATGTGTGAATATGTCTAGACTTTGTACGTTTTAGTGCCCTAACATATCTTAAAATGGCGCTCACGTTACAAGGTATGTGTTTTATTTTTTATTATATTTATACTGCATAATGCTTTGAATCTTTTTGATCAGTTGTAATTCAGTGACGACAAGGAATACATCTTGTTAAGAGGTTGTGAACAGTGATATGTGTGAATTTGTGTAGACTTTGTAAGTTTTAGTGCCCTAAAATATCTTAAAATGGCGCTCACATTACAAGGTATGTGTTTTATTTTTTATTATATTTATACTGCATAATACTTTGAAACTTGTAGATCAGTTGTAATTCAGTGACGCCAAGGAAAACATCTTGTTAAGAGGTTGTGAACAGTGATATGTGTGAATATGTCTAGACTTTGTTAGTTTTAGTGCCCTAACATATCTTAAAATGGCGCTCACATTACAAGGTATGTGTTTTATTTTTTATTATATTTATACTGCATAATACTTTGAAACTTGTAGATCAGTTGTAATTCAGTGACGGCAAGGAAAACATCTTGTTAAGAGGTTGTGAACAGTGATATGTCTGAATTTGTGTAGACTTAGTACATTTTAGTGCCCTAAAATATCTTAAAATGGCGCTCACGTTACAAGGTATGTGTTTTATTTTTTATTAAAATTATACTGCATAATGCTTTGAAACTTTTTGATCAGTTATAATTCAGTGACGACAAGGAATACATCTTGTTAAGAGGTTGTGAACAGTGATATGTGTGAATTTGTGTAGACTTTGTACACTTTTGTGCCCTAAAATATCTTAAAATGACGCTCACATTACAAGGTATGTGTTTTATTTTTTATTATATTTATACTGCATAATACTTTGAAACTTGTAGATCGGTTGTAATTCAGTGAAGGCAAGGAAAACATCTTGTTAAGAGGTTGTGAACAGAGATGTATGTGTGAATATGTCTAGACTTTGTACGTTTTAGTGTCCTAAAATATCTTAAAATGGCGCTCACATTACAAGGTATTTATTTTATTTATTATTATATTTATACTGCATAATACTTTGAAACTTGTAGATCAGTTGTAATTCAGTGACGGCAAGGAAAACATCTTGTTAAGAAGTTGTGAACAGTGATATGTGTGAATATGTCTAGACTTTGTAAGTTTTAGTGCCCTAAAATATCTTAAAATGGCGCTCACATTACAAGGTATGTGTTTCATTTTTTATTATATTTATACTGCATAATACTTTGAAACTTGTAGATCAGTTGTAATTCAGTGACGGCAAGGAAAACATCTTGTAAAGAGGTTGTGAACAGTGATATGTGTGAATATGTCTAGACTTTGTACGTTTTAGTGCCCTAAAATATCTTAAAATGGCGCTCACATTACAAGGTATTTGTTTTATTTATTATTATATTTATACTGCATAATACTTTGAAACTTGTAGATCAGTTGTAATTCAGTGACGGCAAGGAAAACATCTTGTTAAGAGGTTGTGAACAGTGATATGTGTGAATATGTCTAGACTTTGTAAGTTTTAGTGCCCTAAAATATCTTAAAATGGCGCTCACATTACAAGGTATGTGTTTTATTTTTTATTATATTTATACTGCATAATACTTTGAAACTTGTAGATCAGTTGTAATTCAGTGACGGCAAGGAAAACATCTTGTTAAGAGGTTGTGAACAGTGATATGTGTGAATATGTCTAGACTTTGTAAGTTTTAGTGCCCTAAAATATCTTAAAATGGCGCTCACATTACAAGGTATGTGTTTTATTTTTTATTAGATTTATACTGCATAATACTTTGAAACTTGTAGATCAGTTGTAATTCAGTGACGGCAAGGAAAACATCTTGTTAAGAGGTTGTGAACAGTGATATGTGTGAATATGTCTAGACTTTGTAAGTTTTAGTGCCCTAACATATCTTAAAATGGCGCTCACGTTACAAGGTATGTGTTTTATTTTTTATTATATTTATACTGCATAATGCTTTGAAACTTTTTGATCAGTTGTAATTCAGTGACGACAAGGAATACATCTTGTTAAGAGGTTGTGAACAGTGATATGTGTGAATTTGTGTAGACTTTGTACACTTTTGTGCCCTAAAATATCTTAAAATGGCGCTCACATTACAAGGTATGTGTTTTATTTTTTATTATATTTATACTGCATAATACTTTGAAACTTGTAGATCAGTTGTAATTCAGTGACGGCAAGGAAAACATCTTGTTAAGTAGTTGTGAACAGTGATATGTGTGAATATGTCTAGACTTTGTACGTTTTAGTGCCCTAAAATATCTTAAAATGGCACTCACATTACAAGGTATTTGTTTTATTTATTATTATATTTATACTGCATAATACTTTGAAACTTGTAGATCAGTTGTAATTCAGTGACGCCAAGGAAAACATCTTGTTAAGAGGTTGTGAACAGTGATATGTGTGAATATGTCTAGACTTTGTTAGTTTTAGTGCCCTAACATATCTTAAAATGGCGCTCACATTACAAGGTATGTGTTTTATTTTTAATTATATTTATACTGCATAATACTTTGAAACTTGTAGATCAGTTGTAATTCAGTGACGGCAAGGAAAACATCTTGTTAAGAGGTTGTGAACAGTGATATGTCTGAATTTGTGTAGACTTAGTACATTTTAGTGCCCTAAAATATCTTAAAATGACGCTCACATTACAAGGTATGTGTTTTATTTTTTATTATATTTATACTGCATAATACTTTGAAACTTGTAGATCAGTTGTAATTCAGTGACGGCAAGGAAAACATCTTGTTAGGAGGTTGTGACCAGTGATATGTGTGAATATGTCTAGACTTTGTAAGTTTTAGTGCCCTAACATATCTTAAAATGGCGCTCACGTTACAAGGTATTTGTTTCATTTATTATTATATTTATACTGCATAATATTTTGAAACTTGTAGATCAGTTGTAATTCAGTGACGGCAAGGAATACATCTTTTTTAGTGGTTGTGAACAGTTATATGTGTGAATATGTGTAGACTTTGTACATTTTAGTGCCCTAAAATATCTTAAAATGGCGCTCACATTACAAGGTATGTGTTTTATTTTTTATTATATTTATACTGCGTAATACTTTGAAAATTGTAGATCAGTTGTAATTCAGTGACGGCAAGGAAAACATCTTGTTAAGAGGTTGTGAACAGTGATATGTGTGAATATGTCTAGACTTTGTACGTTTTAGTGCCCTAACATATCTTAAAATGGCGCTCACGTTACAAGGTATGTGTTTTATTTTTTATTATATTTATACTGCATAATGCTTTGAATCTTTTTGATCAGTTGTAATTCAGTGACGACAAGGAATACATCTTGTTAAGAGGTTGTGAACAGTGATATGTGTGAATTTGTGTAGACTTTGTAAGTTTTAGTGCCCTAAAATATCTTAAAATGGCGCTCACATTACAAGGTATGTGTTTTATTTTTTATTATATTTATACTGCATAATACTTTGAAACTTGTAGATCAGTTGTAATTCAGTGACGCCAAGGAAAACATCTTGTTAAGAGGTTGTGAACAGTGATATGTGTGAATATGTCTAGACTTTGTTAGTTTTAGTGCCCTAACATATCTTAAAATGGCGCTCACATTACAAGGTATGTGTTTTATTTTTAATTATATTTATACTGCATAATACTTTGAAACTTGTAGATCAGTTGTAATTCAGTGACGGCAAGGAAAACATCTTGTTAAGAGGTTGTGAACAGTGATATGTCTGAATTTGTGTAGACTTAGTACATTTTAGTGCCCTAAAATATCTTAAAATGACGCTCACATTACAAGGTATGTGTTTTATTTTTTATTATATTTATACTGCATAATACTTTGAAACTTGTAGATCAGTTGTAATTCAGTGACGGCAAGGAAAACATCTTGTTAGGAGGTTGTGACCAGTGATATGTGTGAATATGTCTAGACTTTGTAAGTTTTAGTGCCCTAACATATCTTAAAATGGCGCTCACGTTACAAGGTATTTGTTTTATTTATTATTATATTTATACTGCATAATATTTTGAAACTTGTAGATCAGTTGTAATTCAGTGACGGCAAGGAATACATCTTTTTTAGTGGTTGTGAACAGTTATATGTGTGAATATGTGTAGACTTTGTACATTTTAGTGCCCTAAAATATCTTAAAATGGCGCTCACATTACAAGGTATGTGTTTTATTTTTTATTATATTTATACTGCGTAATACTTTGAAACTTGTAGATCAGTTGTAATTCAGTGACGGCAAGGAAAACATCTTGTTAAGAGGTTGTGAACAGTGATATGTGTGAATATGTCTAGACTTTGTACGTTTTAGTGCCCTAACATATCTTAAAATGGCGCTCACGTTACAAGGTATGTGTTTTATTTTTTATTATATTTATACTGCATAATGCTTTGAATCTTTTTGATCAGTTGTAATTCAGTGACGACAAGGAATACATCTTGTTAAGAGGTTGTGAACAGTGATATGTGTGAATTTGTGTAGACTTTGTAAGTTTTAGTGCCCTAAAATATCTTAAAATGGCGCTCACATTACAAGGTATGTGTTTTATTTTTTATTATATTTATACTGCATAATACTTTGAAACTTGTAGATCAGTTGTAATTCAGTGACGGCAAGGAAAACATCTTGTTAAGAGGTTGTGAACAGTGATATGTCTGAATTTGTGTAGACTTAGTACATTTTAGTGCCCTAAAATATCTTAAAATGACGCTCACATTACAAGGTATGTGTTTTATTTTTTATTATATTTATACTGCATAATACTTTGAAACTTGTAGATCAGTTGTAATTCAGTGACGGCAAGGAAAACATCTTGTTAGGAGGTTGTGACCAGTGATATGTGTGAATATGTCTAGACTTTGTAAGTTTTAGTGCCCTAACATATCTTAAAATGGCGCTCACGTTACAAGGTATTTGTTTTATTTATTATTATATTTATACTGCATAATATTTTGAAACTTGTAGATCAGTTGTAATTCAGTGACGGCAAGGAATACATCTTTTTTAGTGGTTGTGAACAGTTATATGTGTGAATATGTGTAGACTTTGTACATTTTAGTGCCCTAAAATATCTTAAAATGGCGCTCACATTACAAGGTATGTGTTTTATTTTTTATTATATTTATACTGCGTAATACTTTGAAAATTGTAGATCAGTTGTAATTCAGTGACGGCAAGGAAAACATCTTGTTAAGAGGTTGTGAACAGTGATATGTGTGAATATGTCTAGACTTTGTACGTTTTAGTGCCCTAACATATCTTAAAATGGCGCTCACGTTACAAGGTATGTGTTTTATTTTTTATTATATTTATACTGCATAATGCTTTGAATCTTTTTGATCAGTTGTAATTCAGTGACGACAAGGAATACATCTTGTTAAGAGGTTGTGAACAGTGATATGTGTGAATTTGTGTAGACTTTGTAAGTTTTAGTGCCCTAAAATATCTTAAAATGGCGCTCACATTACAAGGTATGTGTTTTATTTTTTATTATATTTATACTGCATAATACTTTGAAACTTGTAGATCAGTTGTAATTCAGTGACGCCAAGGAAAACATCTTGTTAAGAGGTTGTGAACAGTGATATGTGTGAATATGTCTAGACTTTGTTAGTTTTAGTGCCCTAACATATCTTAAAATGGCGCTCACATTACAAGGTATGTGTTTTATTTTTAATTATATTTATACTGCATAATACTTTGAAACTTGTAGATCAGTTGTAATTCAGTGACGGCAAGGAAAACATCTTGTTAAGAGGTTGTGAACAGTGATATGTCTGAATTTGTGTAGACTTAGTACATTTTAGTGCCCTAAAATATCTTAAAATGACGCTCACATTACAAGGTATGTGTTTTATTTTTTATTATATTTATACTGCATAATGCTTTGAAACTTGTAGATCAGTTGTAATTCAGTGACGGCAAGGAAAACATCTTGTTAGGAGGTTGTGACCAGTGATATGTGTGAATATGTCTAGACTTTGTAAGTTTTAGTGCCCTAACATATCTTAAAATGGCGCTCACGTTACAAGGTATTTGTTTTATTTATTATTATATTTATACTGCATAATATTTTGAAACTTGTAGATCAGTTGTAATTCAGTGACGGCAAGGAATACATCTTTTTTAGTGGTTGTGAACAGTTATATGTGTGAATATGTGTAGACTTTGTACATTTTAGTGCCCTAAAATATCTTAAAATGGCGCTCACATTACAAGGTATGTGTTTTATTTTTTATTATATTTATACTGCGTAATACTTTGAAACTTGTAGATCAGTTGTAATTCAGTGACGGCAAGGAAAACATCTTGTTAAGAGGTTGTGAACAGTGATATGTGTGAATATGTCTAGACTTTGTACGTTTTAGTGCCCTAACATATCTTAAAATGGCGCTCACGTTACAAGGTATGTGTTTTATTTTTTATTATATTTATACTGCATAATGCTTTGAATCTTTTTGATCAGTTGTAATTCAGTGACGACAAGGAATACATCTTGTTAAGAGGTTGTGAACAGTGATATGTGTGAATTTGTGTAGACTTTGTAAGTTTTAGTGCCCTAAAATATCTTAAAATGGCGCTCACATTACAAGGTATGTGTTTTATTTTTTATTATATTTATACTGCATAATACTTTGAAACTTGTAGATCAGTTGTAATTCAGTGACGGCAAGGAATACATCTTTTTTAGTAGTTGTGAACAGTTATATGTGTGAATATGTGTAGACTTTGTACATTTTAGTGCCCTAAAATATCTTAAAATGGCGCTCACGTTACAAGGTATGTGTTTTATTTTTTATTATATTTATACTGCATAATACTTTGAAACTTGTAGATCAGTTGTGATTCAGTGACGGCAAGGAAAACATCTTGTTAAGAGGTTGTGAACAGTGATATGTGTGAATTTGTGTAGACTTTGTAAGTTTTAGTGCCCTAAAATATCTTAAAATGGCGCTCACATTACAAGGTATGTGTTTTATTTTTTATTATATTTATACTGCATAATACTTTGAAACTTGTAGATCAGTTGTAATTCAGTGACGGCAAGGAAAACATCTTGTTAAGAGGTTGTGAACAGTGATATGTCTGAATTTGTGTAGACTTAGTACATTTTAGTGCCCTAAAATATCTTAAAATGACGCTCACATTACAAGGTATGTGTTTTATTTTTTATTATATTTATACTGCATAATACTTTGAAACTTGTAGATCAGTTGTAATTCAGTGACGGCAAGGAAAACATCTTGTTAGGAGGTTGTGACCAGTGATATGTGTGAATATGTCTAGACTTTGTAAGTTTTAGTGCCCTAACATATCTTAAAATGGCGCTCACGTTACAAGGTATTTGTTTTATTTATTATTATATTTATACTGCATAATATTTTGAAACTTGTAGATCAGTTGTAATTCAGTGACGGCAAGGAATACATCTTTTTTAGTGGTTGTGAACAGTTATATGTGTGAATATGTGTAGACTTTGTACATTTTAGTGCCCTAAAATATCTTAAAATGGCGCTCACATTACAAGGTATGTGTTTTATTTTTTATTATATTTATACTGCGTAATACTTTGAAAATTGTAGATCAGTTGTAATTCAGTGACGGCAAGGAAAACATCTTGTTAAGAGGTTGTGAACAGTGATATGTGTGAATATGTCTAGACTTTGTACGTTTTAGTGCCCTAACATATCTTAAAATGGCGCTCACGTTACAAGGTATGTGTTTTATTTTTTATTATATTTATACTGCATAATGCTTTGAATCTTTTTGATCAGTTGTAATTCAGTGACGACAAGGAATACATCTTGTTAAGAGGTTGTGAACAGTGATATGTGTGAATTTGTGTAGACTTTGTAAGTTTTAGTGCCCTAAAATATCTTAAAATGGCGCTCACATTACAAGGTATGTGTTTTATTTTTTATTATATTTATACTGCATAATACTTTGAAACTTGTAGATCAGTTGTAATTCAGTGACGCCAAGGAAAACATCTTGTTAAGAGGTTGTGAACAGTGATATGTGTGAATATGTCTAGACTTTGTTAGTTTTAGTGCCCTAACATATCTTAAAATGGCGCTCACATTACAAGGTATGTGTTTTATTTTTAATTATATTTATACTGCATAATACTTTGAAACTTGTAGATCAGTTGTAATTCAGTGACGGCAAGGAAAACATCTTGTTAAGAGGTTGTGAACAGTGATATGTCTGAATTTGTGTAGACTTAGTACATTTTAGTGCCCTAAAATATCTTAAAATGACGCTCACATTACAAGGTATGTGTTTTATTTTTTATTATATTTATACTGCATAATGCTTTGAAACTTGTAGATCAGTTGTAATTCAGTGACGGCAAGGAAAACATCTTGTTAGGAGGTTGTGACCAGTGATATGTGTGAATATGTCTAGACTTTGTAAGTTTTAGTGCCCTAACATATCTTAAAATGGCGCTCACGTTACAAGGTATTTGTTTTATTTATTATTATATTTATACTGCATAATATTTTGAAACTTGTAGATCAGTTGTAATTCAGTGACGGCAAGGAATACATCTTTTTTAGTGGTTGTGAACAGTTATATGTGTGAATATGTGTAGACTTTGTACATTTTAGTGCCCTAAAATATCTTAAAATGGCGCTCACATTACAAGGTATGTGTTTTATTTTTTATTATATTTATACTGCGTAATACTTTGAAACTTGTAGATCAGTTGTAATTCAGTGACGGCAAGGAAAACATCTTGTTAAGAGGTTGTGAACAGTGATATGTGTGAATATGTCTAGACTTTGTACGTTTTAGTGCCCTAACATATCTTAAAATGGCGCTCACGTTACAAGGTATGTGTTTTATTTTTTATTATATTTATACTGCATAATGCTTTGAATCTTTTTGATCAGTTGTAATTCAGTGACGACAAGGAATACATCTTGTTAAGAGGTTGTGAACAGTGATATGTGTGAATTTGTGTAGACTTTGTAAGTTTTAGTGCCCTAAAATATCTTAAAATGGCGCTCACATTACAAGGTATGTGTTTTATTTTTTATTATATTTATACTGCATAATACTTTGAAACTTGTAGATCAGTTGTAATTCAGTGACGGCAAGGAAAACATCTTGTTAAGAGGTTGTGAACAGTGATATGTGTGAATATGTCTAGACTTTGTAAGTTTTAGTGCCCTAACATATCTTAAAATGGCGCTCACGTTACAAGGTATGTGTTTTATTTTTTATTATATTTATACTGCATAATACTTTGAAACTTGTAGATCAGTTGTAATTCAGTGACGGCAAGGAATACATCTTTTTTAGTAGTTGTGAACAGTTATATGTGTGAATATGTGTAGACTTTGTACATTTTAGTGCCCTAAAATATCTTAAAATGGCGCTCACGTTACAAGGTATGTGTTTTATTTTTTATTATATTTATACTGCATAATACTTTGAAACTTGTAGATCAGTTGTAATTCAGTGACGGCAAGGAATACATCTTGTTAAGAGGTTGTGAACAGTGATATGTGTGAATATGTCTAGACTTTGTAAGTTTTAGTGCCCTAACATATCTTAAAATGGCGCTCACGTTACAAGGTATATGTTTTATTTTTTATTAAAATTATACTGCATAATGCTTTGAAACTTTTTGATCAGTTGTAATTCAGTGACGACAAGGAATACATCTTGTTAAGAGGTTGTGAACAGTGATATGTGTGAATTTGTGTAGACTTTGTACACTTTTGTGCCCTAAAATATCTTAAAATGACGCTCACATTACAAGGTATGTGTTTTATTTTTTATTATATTTATACTGCATAATACTTTGAAACTTGTAGATCGGTTGTAATTCAGTGAAGGCAAGGAAAACATCTTGTTAAGAGGTTGTCAACAGTGATATATGTGTGAATATGTCTAGACTTTGTAAGTTTTAGTGCCCTAAAATATCTTAAAATGGCGCTCACATTACAAGGTATGTGTTTCATATTTTATTATATTTATACTGCATAATACTTTGAAACTTGTAGATCAGTTGTAATTCAGTGACGGCAAGGAATACATCTTTTTTAGTAGTTGTGAACAGTTATATGTGTGAATATGTGTAGACTTTGTACATTTTAGTGCCCTAAAATATCTTAAAATGGCGCTCACGTTACAAGGTATGTGTTTTATTTTTTATTATATTTATACTGCATAATACTTTGAAACTTGTAGATCAGCTGTAATTCAGTGACGGCAAGGAAAACATCTTGTTAAGAGGTTGTGAACAGTGATATGTGTGAATATGTCTAGACTTTGTAAGTTTTAGTGCCCTAACATATCTTAAAATGGCGCTCACGTTACAAGGTATGTGTTTTATTTTTTATTAAAATTATACTGCATAATGCTTTGAAACTTTTTGATCAGTTGTAATTCAGTGACGACAAGGAATACATCTTGTTAAGAGGTTGTGAACAGTGATATGTGTGAATTTGTGTAGACTTTGTACACTTTTGTGCCCTAAAATATCTTAAAATGACGCTCACATTACAAGGTATGTGTTTTATTTTTTATTATATTTATACTGCATAATACTTTGAAACTTGTAGATCGGTTGTAATTCAGTGAAGGCAAGGAAAACATCTTGTTAAGAGGTTGTGAACAGTGATGTATGTGTGAATATGTCTAGACTTTGTACGTTTTAGTGTCCTAAAATATCTTAAAATGGCGCTCACATTACAAGGTATTTATTTTATTTATTATTATATTTATACTGCATAATACTTTGAAACTTGTAGATCAGTTGTAATTCAGTGACGGCAAGGAAAACATCTTGTTAAGAAGTTGTGAACAGTGATATGTGTGAATATGTCTAGACTTTGTAAGTTTTAGTGCCCTAAAATATCTTAAAATGGCGCTCACATTACAAGGTATGTGTTTCATTTTTTATTATATTTATACTGCATAATACTTTGAAACTTGTAGATCAGTTGTAATTCAGTGACGGCAAGGAAAACATCTTGTAAAGAGGTTGTGAACAGTGATATGTGTGAATATGTCTAGACTTTGTACGTTTTAGTGCCCTAAAATATCTTAAAATGGCGCTCACATTACAAGGTATTTGTTTTATTTATTATTATATTTATACTGCATAATACTTTGAAACTTGTAGATCAGTTGTAATTCAGTGACGGCAAGGAAAACATCTTGTTAAGAGGTTGTGAACAGTGATATGTGTGAATATGTCTAGACTTTGTAAGTTTTAGTGCCCTAAAATATCTTAAAATGGCGCTCACATTACAAGGTATGTGTTTTATTTTTTATTATATTTATACTGCATAATACTTTGAAACTTGTAGATCAGTTGTGATTCAGTGACGGCAAGGAAAACATCTTGTTAAGAGGTTGTGAACAGTGATATGTGTGAATATGTCTAGACTTTGTAAGTTTTAGTGCCCTAACATATCTTAAAATGGCGCTCACGTTACAAGGTATGTGTTTTATTTTTTATTATATTTATACTGCATAATACTTTGAAACTTGTAGATCAGCTGTAATTCAGTGACGGCAAGGAAAACATCTTGTTAAGAGGTTGTGAACAGTGATATGTGTGAATATGTCTAGACTTTGTAAGTTTTAGTGCCCTAACATATCGCCGGCCCCGGCGAATAAAATGGTAATCGCAAAATCTTAACTTTTCAGGAAAAATAAAAAACTGTTTTTTGTCTATAACTTGACTAATATTAGACGTAGACAATCCAATAAAGGCTAAAATAAAAGCTAATTTTTAAAGGTTTTATATTGATTTAATAAATCTTTAATAGCATTATTCAAATTTGATATAATTACAATTTATAAAGTTAGTAAATATGTAATGTTATTGAAATTTGGTATTGTACACTTACCATTTTATTCCCGTTATTTGGAAAGATATTAAATAGTATAATATCCTATTGCAATACTATTCAATCGTATGACTGTTCTAAATTTGGAAAAATAAAGTAACCTTACCATTTTGTTCTGGTTCATACGGGATGTCCATTGTAGACTAATCAACCTTAGCAATATTATTCTAGTTTTGAAAATACAATGAAGTTATGGTAATCAGACTTTATTTATGTTAAAGTATAAAAGATAAACCTAATAAAAATGGTAAGTAAAAATTAGTTTTCCTGATCTTCGTTTTCGATAAACGTATGGATTTCAGTATTAGTTCCGTCATAAGTTAAAGCTTCATAGAAGGCATGGTAGAACATTGGGATTGCTTCTGATCTACTTAGACTAATAAGATCGTGTAAACGATCTTATTAGTCTATGTAGATCAGAAGCAAGGACGGATGTTTGCTGACGTCGTTTGGCGCTGCCTAGAGGACCCCTCATTATCCGTCCTATGGGTATACGTAGATCATGGCTCTTCAAGCCAGATTTAGGTGTGCCTGTGCATACCGTTCCCTCACAGGAGATGCCGAAACAACTCGACTCGTCGAATATCTGAGTCAGGCGGCAGATGATGCACATGAATTGGTATTTTTGGGGGATTTTATCGCCCACCATGAGACCTGGTTGGGCTCCGCCAAAACTGACCATGCGGGAAGAGCCGCCCACGCATTCGCTCTCACGCATGTTAGTACACCAGGTCACCAGGGTACCAAGAATATGGACAAGCGCCCTCTTTGCTAGATCTTTTGCTGACGAGTCACCCAGACCAGTACAGTGTGTCGGTGCGTTCCGCTTTAGATAACTCCGACCACTGTTTGGTCTGTTCCAACGTGCCCATCGTAGCTTCCCCACGAACTGTGCAGGGGAGGCGACGGCTTTGGCCTTACTCGTCAGCAGACTGGGATGGACTCCGTAATTACTATGCGTACATCCCATGGGCTGATTACAGAATGTTATATCCTCTACATTGATGTTACCGGTACCCGCAGGGTGCGTCACTGGTTTGGGTGCGAGTGCGCAGAGGCTGTTCACCAGAAGCAGTTGGTATAACGCGCCTGGACCAGTGCATCCGCACAAGTGCGATCCTAACGTAGGTCGGTTTAAAGCAGCGTACAACAAAGCCACAAAGATATGCAAGAGGGCTTATATCAGAGCGGATGCCCAGCGCATTGTGTGGCTTGGGCAGGAGCTTGTGGTGCACCACACGGACAGCCGTAGCTACTGGCGCCTGGCCAAAGCCGTGCAATCAAACTTCTGCTAGCCTTCGCTGCCCCCGTTGCGAGACCCTGACGGATCGCTAGTTCATGAGCCGCAGGAGAAAGCCGACTTGCTGGTTAATCTCTTTGCGGCTAATTCCCGAATCGATAATTGTGGTATGCAGCTTCGAACACTACCTAACTGTGACTACGTAATGCTGATATTCTAATCTGGCAACACCATATTCGTGCAGTGCTGCAATCACTAGATGTCCGAAAAGCCAGTGATCCCGATGGAATTCCAGCGGTAGTTCTACGTAAATGTGCAGCGGAGTTGTCTCCCATGCTGACGCGTCTGTACCGCATCTCATACACCTCGGGTGCAGTGCCACCAGCTTGGAAGGAAGCGAATGTGCAGCCGATCCCTAAGAAAGGGACCGGTCAGACCCGGGCAATTAGCGACCCATAGCCGTCACCTCAGTGCTGTGCAAGGTTTTTGAGTATATCATTACCCACAGCTCAATGACATGCCGTCAGTAGGCAGCATACATTGCTATGCAGATAATAGCACCTTACACGGACGATCGCGATATGGGAAAATAAACAGCTTCTTCTTCGAGCTTGACCGTGTCCTGAATCACATTTCGCAATGGGGCTCTGAGAACCTGGTCGAGTTCAATGCCAAGAAGACGCAGGCTTGTGCGTTTACAACAAAGGTTACTCTTCGGGACACCCTACTGGAACTTCAGGATAACCTTGATATACTCGGCATGGATGTTCGCTGCAAACTGAATAATAAAACATACATCGAGAGAATCATCAAAACGGCCTCGCAGAAACTCGGAGTCCTGAACAAGGTGAGGCGGTCTTTCACGACAGAGCAGCAGTGTTCTCATCTCTGGGATGGCTCCGCATGAGATGCTCTCTCCTAGATGCTCTCGACAGGTTTTAGCGATGTGCAGGCCGTGTTATTGGAAGTCCTGAAGTTACCAACGCTCTCGAACCGTTACAATTAGGTCGAGACATAGCCTCTTCGGCTGTTTTTTACCGCCTCTACCATGGTGAGTGTTCCGATGAGCTCCACCAACTTGTTCCACCCTCTCCTTTCCTATACAGAACAACACGTGCAAGGCTAAGATATCACCCTCATACCGTGCAAACAATTCTATCAAAAACTAAGCGGTTCGGTGCCTCTTTTTTGCCGCACCATAACGACCTGGAATTCCTTACCAGCCCTTCCTGAGACTTTGCCTTTAGCTTACCATCAAGCGAGGTGAAGTCATATTGACGTGACTGACATAAAAAAAATATATTGTGAGGAGTTAATGAATTATTGAGATATCTTTCTAACTAATTTCACACTCCAGAGTTTCGCACGAAGATTGTATAGTGTCATCACCTCTACCGTATACAAAAATGTGCGTACAAAAGTATGGCAAGATATAATTGCACGATTCAGTGTCAATACAAACTGTTGACTAAAGTAATGTTAGCCGATGAGCTTAGAAGTTTTTTAACGAGAATAAAATGGTATTCGCCATTACAATTCATAGCGATGTTTTCTTGTACGAGAACACAATTGTTATAGCTTTTACAATATATTTTTTAATGTAACCAAGATGGCAATAGTTTGTTATAGTTTTATTCACGTCAATGAGCTCCTCAAAAAGTATGACGAATAATATTGTATTATCTTTTATTTTTATGAATAATCATAGAAAAATTACGAAAAAAATTGAGTATGTGTATTGGGCTCTGTAGACTTCAAATATGGCATAACACTAAAACTATTGCAATGTCGGTTACCATTTTATTCTCCGGGGCCGGCGATATCTTAAAATGGCGTTCACGTTACAAGGTATGTGTTTTATTTTTTATTAAAATTATACTGCATAATGCTTTGAAACTTTTTGATCAGTTGTAATTCAGTGACGACAAGGAATACATCTTGTTAAGAGGTTGTGAACAGTGATATGTGTGAATTTTTGTAGACTTTGTACACTTTTGTGCCCTAAAATATCTTAAAATGGCGCTCACGTTACAAGGTATGTGTTTTATTTTTTATTATATTTATACTGCATAATACTATGAAACTTGTAGATGAGTTGTAATTCAATGACGGCAAGGAATACATCTTTTTAAGTGGTTGTGAACAGTTATATGTGTGAATATGTTTAGACTTTGTATATTTTAGTGCCCTAAAATATCTTAAAACGGCGCTCACGTTATAAGGTATTTGTTTTATTTATTATTATATTTATACTGCATAATACTTTGAAACTTGTAGATCAGTTGTAATTCAGTGACGGCAAGGAAAACATCTTGTTAAGAAGTTGTGAACAGTGATATGTGTGAATATGTCTAGACTTTGTAAGTTTTAGTGCCCTAACATATCTTAAAATGGCGCTCACGTTACAAGGTATGTGTTTTATTTTTTATTATATTTATACTGCATAATGCTTTGAAACTTTTTGATCAGTTGTAATTCAGTGACGACAAGGAATACACCGTGTTAAGAGGTTGTGAATAATGATACGTGTGAATATGTGTAGACTTTGTATATTTTAGTGCCCTAAAATATCTTAAAATGGAGCTCAGGTTACAAGGTACGTGTTTAATTTTTTTATAATATTTATACTGCATAATACTTTGAAACTTGTAGATCAGTTGTAATTCAGTGACGGCAAGGAAAACATCTTGTTAAGAGGTTGTGAACAGTGATATGTGTGAATATGTGTAGACTTTGTAAGTTTTAGTGCCCTAAAATATCTTAAAATGGCGCTCACATTACAAGGTATGTGTTTAATTTTTTATTATATTTATACTGCATAATACTCTGAAACTTGTAGATGAGTTGTAATTCAATGACGGCAAGGAATACATCTTTTTAAGTGGTTGTGAACAGTTATATGTGTGAATATGTGTAGACTTTGTATATTTTAGTGCCCTAAAATATCTTAAAACGGCGCTCATGTTATAAGGTATTGTGTTTTATTTTTTATTATATTTATACTGCATAATACTTTGAAACTTTTTGATCAGTTGTGATTCAGTGACGGCAAGGAATACGTCTTATTAAGTGGTTGTGAACAGTGATATGTGTGTATTTGTGTAGACTTAGTACTTGTGCCCTAATATATCTTAAAAAGCCGCTCACGTTACAAGGTATATTTTTTTTTTATTATATTTATACTGCATAATACATGAACAGTGATATGTGTGAATTTGTGTAGACTTTGTATTTGTGCCCTAAAATATCTTAAAATGGCATGTAATGTTTGTGTCTTTAAGGGTTCCGTTTTTGCCATTTGGCTATGGAACCCTAAAAAGTAAACCAAAATATTTTGCACAATATTAACCAATGACTCAATTAAAAGACAGCCGGAATCTACAATTACTTTTAGGGCACCTGACTCTAATGATGTGACCATTGTTATATTCTGGGAATTTATTAGTGCATTAGTAAATGACCTATCATTAACAATACTTTCAGGTTGTCGAGACCAAGTTGACCAGCTTTAGGTCAGTCGTAACTCAGTGCCGACAAGGAACACATCTTGTTCAGTTGTTGTGGCAAGTGATAATTGTGAGTTTGTGTGGATTTTATACAGTTTTGGTGCTCTAAAATTATCGTATAATGGAGCTCACATTACAAGGTACGTATTTTACTAGTCATTATGTAGGTATTACTGCTTAATATTATGTGATTACATAGGTATAGTTATTGTTATATCTACCTGCTCGCAGGGTCTGTATCTATGTGTGAGATTGTATAAAATTTTGAAATTTTGAAACGCCTATGTCCAGCAATGACTAATTGATAGATTAATATAATAAATATAATTTTGTAACGTTTGATAATTGTTTACTGTGTTTACAATTTTTGAGTACAATAAAGAATTAAAAATTAACAATTAGTTTTCATGTCTAACTAGTCTTAAGATCGGCACAGTCATGTGTGGTGATCATTTTTATTCCAAATTGAATTTTAGGTATTTAAAATTAAGATTTATCTATATATAATTATAATCACGCCTCTTTCTTTAATTTCTACGTGAGTAGGCAGAGACAACATATCTTCATTTGCTACGATCCTTATACGACTTTCTCTCCTTATACTTTCATAATTGTTGTCATACATTCACGCCGGTTATGGGTACTCTTGACCTGCCCCTTCTTTATCACGTCTTCAATTAGAATTAAATAATACTGTTTCATTGTTCATGGTTTTAATTAATTGTTTGGAATGCTAACTAAAGCCACGTGCTATTTTTATACCCTAGACTGCAATACTTTCGCGAACAATTGTGTACCAAATAAGCTTTGTATATTATGAATATTCTCGTTGCTATTGAAAGACTGAGAAAGAATTAGTGAATAAACAATTACCTGTTGTTAACAATACCCCTTATCTGTCTTATCTTGACCAAGCCCTTTATCTCTAAAAAGATATTGTGATGAATAGCACGCGGGTGGTCAAAGCAAGCCAATGAGTTAAAAGCAAACACAGTTTGGGTCAGTTGCAATTCAGTGCCGGCAAGGAACACATCTTGTCAAGTGGTTGTGGCAAGTGATAAGTTGTGGAGTGGACTAATATAGTTTTAGTGATCTAAAACATCGAATGATGGAGCTCACATTACTAGGTACGTATTTTAATTTTTATAATGTTTATGTGGTATTTGTTCCTGACATGGCGGTATAAAATTCCTCCGCATCATCGCTAGTCATTATTTTAAATCAAATCAACTTTCCTAACATATCTATGGAATTGTTTCCGAAATAAATGATTTGAATTTGAAATTGAATTTATTCCAAAGTGGATTACTTTATATTTTACTAAAAAATTTGTAAAATATAAACTGCATGGTATTATATGTGAATATAAAAATTGTACATACTTATATAATTAGACTGCATAACATTTTGAACCCTTTTCGGGTGTTTATTTTTATTCCAAAGTGTAATAACGGGGTGCAAGGTATGTATTTTAAAATTGATAGTACAGCTATAATCTAGTATTTTACCACAATAGTATTTGTGAAATATTGCGGCTCCGTCGGCGTATATGATATTAGCAAAACATCATAGTACCTTGTGCCCATGGACTGGGATAGTTTTTATCTTATTAACATGTTTACCCATTTTTGTGTCCTTTAGGTCCCCCAAAGGTTTGCTGGGATAAAAAACAGTATTGAGTTAAGCTCACCTCTGTACTTGACGGCGGCGGGGCTAGTCCACAAAAAAATAAAGTTGCGCAGCGGGCTACAAGGCGGGCTAGGCTTGGAGTTTCTTTGAAGGAAAATTCACAATAAGGTCATTTCCCGTAATAGCTCGCAGAATAAGCAAGCTGAAGTAGCAAAGGGCTGGCTACATCTGTCTAAGGACGGATGGCCGTTGGAGCAAACGAGTCCTAGAGTGGAGACCGCGAGCCAGCAAACGGTGGGACGCCCTCAGCCAGATGGACCGACGACTTGAAAAACGTAGCTGGGATGGACTGGATGCAGTAGGCGGCGAATCTCGTGGTCGGGAAAGGCCTATGTCCAGCAGTGGCTAATTGATAGATTAATATAATAGCTATATTTGTAACGTATGATAATTGTTTACTGTGTTTACAATTTTTGAGTACAATAAAGAATAAAGAATTAAGAATTTGTTTTCATGTCTAACTAGTCGTAAGATCTGCACAGTCATGTGTTAGACTACATAACATTTTAAAACTTTTTCGGGTGATAATTTTTATCCCATAGTGAATAAGTAGGTCACAAGGTATGTATTTTAATACTTTCGAACAAAACATGTTTTACTTTTCATTATCAATAGCACCTATGATTTAGTTATCTTTTGCGACACGTAACACTAATGACGTCCCAACATTGTTATTTTCCGGAAATGAATTAGTGCAAAGTGATTGCCTGTTATAAACAACACCGATAATCCATCGAGACTATATTCTTTATCTCTAATAATTCACGGTAATGAGTACTAATTAGCACCCGGGTGGTCAAAACAAGCCAATGAGATAAACATAACCACAGGTTTAGGTCAGTCGTGGTTCAGTGACGGCAAGGAACATAGCTTGTTCAGTTGTTGTGGCAAGTGTTAAGTGTAAATTTATGCGGATTTCATACAGTTTTGGTGCTCAAAAATAGTGTAGTGTCCACAGTTTATGTGAATAAATAAAATGAAATCGAAGTAAATCGATTCCCGAAAAAAAAAAACAAAATTTAATTAATTGCAATGAACCGAATTAAGAACTTTAGTTCGTAGTAGTAAGTTAAAAGACCCACAGGTTTAGATTCAGTGACGGCAAGGAATACACCTTGTGAAGTGGTTGTGAACAGTGATATGTGTGAATTTGTGTAGACTTTGTATTTGTGCCCTAAAATATCTTAAAATGGCGCTCACATTACAAGGTATGTGTTTTATTTCTTATGATATTTATACTGCATAATACTTTGAAACTTTTATGCCCATTATTTTTTATTGCAAAGTGGATTATTTGGCTACAAGGTATGTATCTATTTTAATATCTTCAATATTTGTAAATTATAACTGCTTGATAAAATGTGAATACAAATATTTCTTGTCATGTTTACCTAGTCGCAAGATCTGCACACTTATGTGTTAGACTGTATGGTATTTAATACCCTTATCGGCTTATTATTTTTATTTCAAAGTGAATTATATAGTTACAAGGTATGTGTTTTAACCCTTCTTTTCTTTTTTCGCGTTCTTATAGATAGTCTTATATTTTAAAATACTTGTGACATTATCTGCGATAAATAGGTATACGTTTTAAAATGTATGGTTTGATATGGAGAGTATGTTGTTTGTAAGTGCCTTGTTTCTTTGATCTGCAAATATTATGATATTGTCTGTGTCGGCGAAACATATTTTACTTTTATTATCAATAGCCTAACCCTAATGATGTCCCATCATTGTTATATTTTGGGAATGTATTAGTGCATAAGTAAAGTATTTGTCATTAACAATACCTTTATTGAAACTACGTTCTTTAACTCTACTATTTTACAAAAATGAGTAATATAGCACCCGGGTGGTCAAAGCCAGCCAATAAGTTAAAAGATCCACAGGTTTAGATCAGTTGTAATTCAGTGACGGCAAGGAATACATCTTGTTAAGTGGTTGTGAACAGTGATATGTGTGAATTTGTGTAGACTTTGTACATTTTTGTGCCCTATAATATCTTAAAATGGCGCTCACGTTACAAGGTATGTGTTTTATTTTTTATTATATTTATACTGCATAATACTTTGGAACTTTTTGATCAGTTGCAATTCAGTGACAGCAAGGAATACATTTTGTTAAGTGGTTGTGAAGAGTGATATGTGTGAATTTGTGTAGACTGTACATTTTTGTGCCCTAAAATATCTTAAAATGGCGCTCACATTACAAGGTATGTGTTTTATTTTTTATTATATTTATACTGCATAATACTTTGGAACTTGTAGATCAGTTGTAATTCAGTGACGGCAAGGAATACATCTTGTTAAGTGGTTGTGAACAGTGATATAAGTGAATTTGTGTAGACTTTGTTCATTTTTGTGCCCTTGAAATATCTTAAAATGGCGCTCACGTTACAAAGTATGTGTTTTTATGATATGTGTACTGCATAATACTTTGAAACTTTTATGCTTACTGTTTTTTATTGCAAAGTGGATTATTCGGCTACAAGGTATGCACATATTTTAATATCTTCGATATTTGTAAATTATAACTGCTTGATATTATGTGAATACAAATATTTCTTGTCATGTTTACCTAGTCTAAGCTGTGTATTTTAATATTTACAATTTTAATGAAATACGGCCGCTTAAAATTATATGAATACAAAGTCGCAGGATCTGCACACTTATGTGTTAGACTGCACAGTATTTTATACCCTTATCGGCTTATAATTTTTTGTTTTGTTTAAAGTGGATTACAGAGTCACAAGGTATGTTCTTATTTAAATATTTTTATTATTTGTAAATTGTTATCGCTTGATATTATGTGATTGCCAATATTTTTCGTCGCGTCTACAAAGTCACAGGATCTCCTCGGTTAGTTCGAGACTGCATGATATTTTCAACCATTTTTCTTTTCTGTTTTGAATTCAGAAGTGGGTTACGGCCGCTTAAAATTATATGAATATCAAATCGCAGGATCTACACACTTATGTGTTAGACTGCATAGTATTTTATACCCTTATCGGCTTATTACTTTTTGTTTAAAGTGGATGACAGTGTCACAAGGTATGTTCTTAATTAAATGTTTTTATTATTGGTAAATTATTGCCGCTTGATATTATGTGATTACCAATATTTTTCGTCGCGTCTACAAAGTCACAGGATCTGCTCGGTTAGTTCGAGACTGCATGATATTTTCAACCCTTTTTCTTTTCTGTTTTGAATTCAGAAGTGGGTTACGGCTGCTTAAAATTATATGATTACCAAGTCGCAGGATCTGCACACTTATGTGTTAGACTGCATAGTATTGAATACCCTTATCGGCTTGTTATTTATTGTTTAAAGTGGATAACAGTGTCACAAGGTATGTTCTTATTTAAATATTTTTATTATTTATAATTGTTATCGCTTGATATTATGTGATTACCAATATTTGTCGTCGCGTCTACAAAGTCACAGGATCTGAACGGTTTGTGTGAGACTGCATGATATTTTTAACCCTTGTTCGTTCTTTTTAATTCAGAAGTGGGGTACTTCGCTACAAACTGTGTATTTTAATATTTACAATTTTAATGAAATACGGCCGCTTAAAATTATATGATTACCAAGTCGCAGGATCTGCACACTTATGTGTTAGACTGCATAGTATTTTATACCCTTATCGGCTTATTATTTTTTGTTTAAAGTGGATTACAGTGTCACAAGGTATGTTCTTATTTAAGTATTTTTATTATTTGTAAATTGTTATCGCTTGATATTATGTGATTACCAATATTTGTCGTCGCGTCTTCAAAGTCACAGGATCTGAACGGTTTGTGTGAGACTGCATGATATTTTTAACCCTTGTTCGTTCTTTTTAATTCAGAAGTGGGGTACTTCGCTACAAACTGTGTATTTTAATTTTTACAATTTTAATGAAATACGGCCGCTTAAAATTATATGATTACCAAGTCGCAGGATCTGCACACTTATGTGTTAGACTGCATAATATTGTATACCCTTATCGGCTTATTATTTTTTGTTTAAAGTGGATAACAGTGTCACAAGGTATGTTCTTATTTAAATATTTTTATTATTTGTAAATTGTTATCGCTTGATATTATGTGATTACCAATATTTGTCGTCGCGTCTACAAAGTCACAGGATCTGAACGGTTTGTGTGAGACTGCATGATATTTTCAACCCTTGTTCGTTTTTGTTATATTCAGAAGTGGGGTACTTCGCTACAAACTGTGTATTTTAATATTTACAATTTTAATGAAATACGGCCGCTTAAAATTATATGATTACCAAGTCGCAGGATCTGCACACTTATGTGTTAGACTGCATAGTATTTTATACCCTTATCGGCTTATTATTTTTTGTTTAAAGTGGATTACAGTGTCACAAGGTATGTTCTTATTTAAGTATTTTTCTTATTTGTAAATTGTTATCGCTTGATATTATGTGATTACCAATATTTGTCCTCGCGTCTTCAAAGTCACAGGATCTGAACGGTTTGTGTGAGACTGCATGATATTTTTAACCCTTGTTCGTTCTTTTTAATTCAGAAGTGGGGTACTTCGCCACAAACTGTGTATTTTAATATTTACAATTTTAATGAAATACGGCCGCTTAAATTTATAATTATGATTACCAAGTCGCAGGATCTGCACACTTATGTGTTAGACTGCATAGTATTGAATACCCTTATCGGCTTGTTATTTATTGTTTAAAGTGGATTACAGAGTCACAAGGTATGTTCTTATTAAAATATTTTTATTATTTGTAAATTGTTATCGCTTGATATTATGTGATTGCCAATATTTTTCGTCGCGTCTACAAAGTCACAGGATCTGCTCGGTTAGTTCGAGACTGCATGATATTTTCAACCATTTTTCTTTTCTGTTTTGAATTCAGAAGTGGGTTACGGCCGCTTAAAATTATATGAATATCAAATCGCAGGATCTACACACTTATGTGTTAGACTACATAGTATTTTATACCCTTATCGGCTTATAATTTTTTGTTTAAAGTGGATTACAGAGTCACAAGGTATGTTCTTATTCAAATATTTTTATTATTTGTAAATTGTTATCGCTTGATATTATGTGATTGCCAATATTTTTCGTCGCGTCTACAAAGTCACAGGATCTGTTCGGTTAGTGGGAGACTGCATGGTATTTTCAACCATTTTTCTTTTCTGTTTTGAATTCAGAAGTGGGTTACGGCTGCTTAAAATTATATGATTACCAAGTCGCAGCATCTGCACACTTATGTGTTAGACTGCATAGTATTTTATACCCTTATCGGCTTATAATTTTTTGTTTAAAGTGGATTACAGAGTCACAAGGCATGTTCTTATTTAATTTTTTTTAATAATCGTAAATTATTGTTGCCGCTTGATTTTATGTGCTTACCAAAATTTGTCGTCGCGTCTACAAAGTCGCAGGATTTGCTCGGTTAGTGTGAGACTGCATGATATTTTCAACCCTTGTTTGTTTTTTTTTTAAAATTCAGAAGTGGGGTACTTCGTTACAAGCTGTGTATTTTAATATTTACAATTTGAATGAAATACGGCTGCTTAAAATTATATGATTACCAAGTCGCAGGATCTGCACACTTATGTGTTAGACTGCATAGTATTGTATACCCTTATCGGCTTTTTAGAGGCTGTTCCTATGGGTGTTACGTGGGAGTATCACAATAAAAGGTAGCGTACACATTTACGTTTATTACGATTACACTGATATATGATATATGTCTAGACTTTGTACGTTTTAGTGCCCTAAAATATCTTAAAATGGCGCTCACATTACAAGGTATGTGTTTTATTTTTTATTATATTTATACTGCATAATACTTTGAAACTTTTTGATCAGTTGTAATTCAGTGACGACAAGGAATACATCTTGTTAAGAGGTTGTGAACAGTGATATGTGTGAATTTGTGTAGACTTTGTACATTTTTGTGCCCTAAAATATCTTAAAATGGCGCTCACATTACAAGGTATGTGTTTTATTTTTTATTATATTTATACTGCATAATACTTTGAAACTTGTAGATCAGTTGTAATTCAGTGACGGCAAGGAATACATCTTGCTAAGAAGTTGTGAACAATGATATGTGTAAATATGTGTAGACTGTATATTTTAGTGCCCTAAAATATCTTAAAACGGCGCTCACGTTACAAGGTATGTGTTTTTTTTTGTATTATATTTATACTGCATAATACTTTGAAACTTTTTGATCAGTTGTGATTCAGTGACGGCAAGGAATACGTCTTATTAAGTGGTTGTGAACAGTGATATGTGTGTATTTGTGTAGACTTAGTATTTGTGCCCTAATATATCTTAAAAAGCCGCTCACGTTACAAGGTATATATTTTTTTTTATTATATTTATACTGCATAATACATGAACAGTGATATGTGTGAATTTGTGTAGACTTTGTATTTGTGCCCTAAAATATCTTAAAATGGCATGTAATGTTTGTGTCTTTAAGGGTTCCGTTTTTGCCATTTGGCTATGGAACCCTAAAAAGTAAACCAAAATATTTTGCACAATATTAACTAATGACTCAATTAAAAGACAGCCGGAATCTAAAATTACTTTTAGGGTACCTGACTCTAATGATGGGACCATTGTATATTCTGGGAATGTATTAGTGCATTAGCAAATGACCTATCATTAACAATACTTTCAGGCCGTCGAGACCAAGTTGACCAGCGTTAGGTCAGTCGTAACTCAGTGACGGCAACGAACACATCTTGTTCAGTTGTTGTGGCAAGTGTTAAGTTTGAATTTGTGTGGATTTTATACAGTTTTGGTGCTCTAAAATTGTCGTATAATGGAGCTCACATTATAAGGTACGTATTTTACTAGTCATAATATTTATATGTAGGTATTACTGCTTGATATTATGTAAGTACATAGGTATAGTTATTGTCATATCTACCTACTCGCAGGAACTGTATCTGTGTGTGAGATTGTATAAAATTTTGAAACTTTTACGGCTAATTATATTTATTGCAAAGTGGATTATTAGGCTTTAAAACTTAACATTCATATATAAAATCACGCCTCTTTCTACGTTAGTAGGCAGAGACAACATCTCTTCATTTGCTACGATCCATATACGACTTTCTCTTCTTATACTTTCATGATTGTTGTCATACATTCACACCGGTTATGGGTATTCTTGACCGGGCCCTTCTTTACCAGGTCTCCAATTAGAAATTGTTCATGGTTTTAATTAATTATTTGGAATGCTAACTAAAGCCACATGCTATTTTTATACCCTAGACTGTAATACTTTCGCGAACAATTTTATTGTGTACCGAATAAGCTTTGTATATTTTGGAAATTTCCGTTGCCATTGAAAGACTGAGAAAGAGTGAATAAACAATTACCTGTTGTTAACAATACCCTTTATCTGTCTTATCTAGACCTAGTCCTTTATCTCTAAAAATATATTGTGATGTATAGCACGCGGGTGGTCAAAGCAAGCCAATGAGTTAAAAGCAAACACAGTTTGGGTCAGTTGCAATTCAGTGACGGCAAGGAACACATCTTGTCAAGTGGTTGTGGCAAGTGATAAGTTGTGGAGTGGACTATGTAGTTTTAGTGTTCTGAAACATCGAATGATGGAGCTCGCATTACAAAGTACGTATTTAAATTTCTATAATTTATATGGTATTATAATTTATGATATTGCTTATTTTATTTTATTGTATTTCTTTATTTTATTTTATCTAATATTATGTGATTACGAATAGTTATTATCTGTTTTGAATTCAGAAGTGGGTTACGGCTGCTTAAAATTATATGATTACCAAGTCGCAGGATCTGCACACTTATGTGTTAGACTGCATAGTATTGAATACCCTTATCGGCTTGTTATTTATTGTTTAAAGTGGATTACAGTGTCACAAGGTATGTCCTTATTTAAATATTTTTATTATTTGTAAATTGTTATCGCTTGATATTATGTGATTACCAATACTTGTCGTTGCGTCTACAAAGTCACAGGATCTGAACGGTTTGTGTGAGACTGCATGATATTTTTAACCCTTGTTCGTTCTTTTTAATTCAGAAGTGGGGTACTTCGCTACAAACTGTGTATTTTAATTTTTACAATTTTAATGAAATACGGCCGCTTAAAATTATATGATTACCAAGTCGCAGGATCTCTCACTTATGTGTTAGACTGCATAGTATTGTATACCCTTACCGGCTTATTATTTTTATTTAAAGTGGATTACAGTGTCACAAGGTATGTCCTTATTTAAATATTTTTATTATTTGTAAATTGTTATCGCTTGATATTATGTGATTACCAATATTTGTCGTTGCGTCTACAAAGTCACAGGATCTGAACGGTTTGTGTGAGACTGCATGATATTTTTAACCCTTGTTCGTTCTTTTTAATTCAGAAGTGGGGTACTTCGCTACAAACTGTGTATTTTAATTTTTACAATTTTAATGAAATACGGCCGCTTAAAATTATATGATTACCAAGTCGCAGGATCTCACACTTATGTGTTAGACTGCATAGTATTGTATACCCTTATCGGCTTATTATTTTTATTTAAAGTGGATTACAGTGTCACAAGGTATGTTCTTATTTAAATATTTTTATTATTTGTAAAATGTTATCGCTTGATATTATGTGATTACCAATATTTGTCGTTGCGTCTTCAAAGTCACAGGATTTGCTCGGTTAGTGTGAGACTGCGTGATATTTTCAACCCTTGTTCGTTCTTTTTAATTCAGAAGTGTGGTACTTCGCTACAAACTGTGTATTTTAATATTTACAATTTTAATGAAATACGGCCGCTTAAAATTATTATGATTACCAAGTCGCAGGATCTGCACACTTATGTGTTAGACTGCATAGTATTGTATACCCTTATCGGCTTATTATTTTTGTTTAAAGTGGATTACAGAGTCACAAGGTATGTTCTTATTTAAATATTTTTACTATTTGTAAATTATTGCCGCTTGATATTATGTGATTACCAATATTTTTTGTTGCGTCTACAAAGTCACAGGATCTGCTCGGTTAGTTCGAGACTGCATGATATTTTCAACCCTTTTTCTTTTCTATTTTGAATTCAGAAGTGGGTTACGGCTGCTTAAAATTATATGATTACCAAGTCGCAGGATCTGCACACTTATGTGTTAGACTGCATAGTATTTTATACCCTTATCGGCTTGTTATTTATTGTTTAAAGTGGATTACAGTGTCACAAGGTATGTCCTTATTTAAATATTTTTATTATTTGTAAATTGTTATCGCTTGATATTATGTGATTACCAATATTTGTCGTCGCGTCTACAAAGTCACAGGATCTGCATGGTTAGTGTGAGACTGCATGATATTTTCAACCCTTGTTCGTTCTTTTTAATGCAGAAGTGGGGTACTTCGCTACAAACTGTGTATTTTAATTTTTACAATTTTAATGAAATACGGCCGCTTAAAATTATATGATTACCAAGTCGCAGGATCTGCACACTTATGTGTTAGACTGCATAGTATTTTATACCCTTATCGGCTTATTATTTTTTGTTTAAAGTGAATTACAGTGTCACAAGGTATGTTCTTATTTAAGTAATTTTATTATTTGTAAATTGATATCGCTTGATATTATGTGATTACCAATATTTGTCGTCGCGTCTTCAAAGTCACAGGATCTGAACGGTTTGTGTGAGACTGCATGATATTTTTAACCCTTGTTCGTTTATTTAATTCAGAAGTGGGGTACTTCGCTACAAACTGTGTATTTTAATATTTACAATTTTAATGAAATACAGCCGCTTAAATTTATAATTATGATTACCAAGTCGCAGGATCTGCACACTTATGTGTTAGACTGCATAGTATTGTATACCCTTATCGGCTTATTATTTTTGTTTAAAGTGGATTACAGTGTCACAAGGTATGTTCTTATTTAAATAATTTTATTATTTGTAAATTGTTATCGCTTGATATTATGTGATTACCAATATTTGTCGTCGCGTCTTCAAAGTCACAGGATTTGCTCGGTTAGTGTGAGACTGCATGATATTTTCAACCCTTGTTCGTTCTTTTTAACTCAGAAGTGGGGTACTTCGCTACAAACTGTGTATTTTAATATTTACAATTTTAATGAAATACGGCCGCTTAAAATTATATGATTACCAAGTCGCAGGATCTCACACTTATGTGTTAGACTGCATAGTATTGTATACCCTTATCGGCTTGTTATTTATTGTTTAAAGTGGATTACAGTGACACAAGGTATGTCCTTATTTAAATATTTTTATTATTTGTAAATTGTTATCGCTTGATATTATGTGATTACCAATATTTGTCGTCGCGTCTACAAAGTCACAGGATCTGAACGGTTTGTATGAGACTGCATGATATTTTTAACCCTTGTTCGTTCTTTTTAATTCAGAAGTGGGGTACTTCGCTACAAACTGTGTATTTTAATATTTACAATTTTAATGAAATACGGCCGCTTAGAATTATATGATTACCAAGTCGCAGGATCTGCACACTTATGTGTTAGACTGCATAGTATTTTATACCCTTATCGGCTTATTATTTTTTGTTTAAAGTGAATTACAGTGTCACAAGGTATGTTCTTATTTAAGTAATTTTATTATTTGTAAATTGTTATCGCTTGATATTATGTGATTACCAACATTTGTCGTCGCGTCTACAAAGTCACAGGATCTGAACGGTTTGTGTGAGACTGCATGATATTTTTAACCCTTGTACGTTCTTTTTAACTCAGAAGTGGGGTACTTCGCTACAAACTGTGTATTTTAATATTTACAAATTTAATGAAATACGGCCGCTTAAAATTATATGATTACCAAGTCGCAGGATCTGCACACTTATGTGTTAGACTGCATAGTATTTTATACCCTTATCGGCTTATTATTTTTTGTTTAAAGTGAATTACAGTGTCACAAGGTATGTTCTTATTTAAGTAATTTTATTATTTGTAAATTGATATCGCTTGATATTATGTGATTACCAATATTTGTCGTCGCGTCTTCAAAGTCACAGGATCTGAACGGTTTGTGTGAGACTGCATGATATTTTTAACCCTTGTTCGTTTATTTAATTCAGAAGTGGGGTACTTCGCTACAAACTGTGTATTTTAATATTTACAATTTTAATGAAATACAGCCGCTTAAATTTATAATTATGATTACCAAGTCGCAGGATCTGCACACTTATGTGTTAGACTGCATAGTATTGTATACCCTTATCGGCTTATTATTTTTGTTTAAAGTGGATTACAGTGTCACAAGATATGTTCTTATGTAAATATTTTTAGTATTTGTAAATTATTGCCGCTTGATATTATGTGATTACCAATATTTTTCGTCGCGTCTACAAAGTCACAGGATTTGCTCGGTTAGTGTGAGACTGCATGATATTTTCAACCCTTTTTCGTTCTTTTTAATTCAGAAGTGGGGTACTTCGCTACAAACTGTGTATTTTAATATTTACAATTTTAATGAAATACGGCCGCTTAAAATTATATGATTACCAAGTCGCAGGATCTGCACACTTATGTGTTAGACTGCATAGTATTGAATACCCTTATCGGCTTACTATTTTTGTTTAAAGTGGATTACAGAGTCACAAGGTATGTTCTTATTTAAATATTTTTACTATTTGTAATTTATTGCCGCTTGATATTATGTGATTACCAATATTTTTCGTCGCGTCTACAAAGTCACAGGATCTGCTCGGTTAGTTCGAGACTGCATGATATTTTCAACCCTTTTTCTTTTCTATTTTGAATTCAGAAGTGGGTTACGGCTGCTTAAAATTATATGATTACCAAGTCGCAGGATCTGCACACTTATGTGTTAGACTGCATAGTATTGAATACCCTTATCGGCTTATTATTTTTTGTTTAAAGTGGATAACAGTGTCACAAGGTATGTTCTTATTTAAATATTTTTATTATTTGTAAATTGTTATCGCTTGATATTATGTGATTACCAATATTTGTCGTCGCGTCTACAAAGTCACAGGATCTGAACGGTTTGTGTGAGACTGCATGATATTTTTAACCCTTGTACGTTCTTTTTAACTCAGAAGTGGGGTACTTCGCTACAAACTGTGTATTTTAATATTTACAAATTTAATGAAATACGGCCGCTTAAAATTATATGATTACCAAGTCGCAGGATCTGCACACTTATGTGTAAGACTGCATAGTATTTTATACCCTTATCGGCTTATTATTTTTTGTTTAAAGTGAATTACAGTGTCACAAGGTATGTTCTTATTTAAGTAATTTTATTATTTGTAAATTGTTATCGCTTGATATTATGTGATTACCAATATTTGTCGTCGCGTCTTCAAAGTCACAGGATCTGAACGGTTTGTGTGAGACTGCATGATATTTTTAACCCTTGTTCGTTTATTTAATTCAGAAGTGGGGTACTTCGCTACAAACTGTGTATTTTAATATTTACAATTTTAATGAAATACAGCCGCTTAAATTTATAATTATGATTACCAAGTCGCAGGATCTGCACACTTATGTGTTAGACTGCATAGTATTGTATACCCTTATCGGCTTATTATTTTTGTTTAAAGTGGATTACAGTGTCACAAGGTATGTTCTTATGTAAATATTTTTACTATTTGTAAATTATTGCCGCTTGATATTATGTGATTACCAATATTTTTCGTCGCGTCTACAAAGTCACAGGATTTGCTCGGTTAGTGTGAGACTGCATGATATTTTCAACCCTTTTTCGTTCTTTTTAATTCAGAAGTGGGGTACTTCGCTACAAACTGTGTATTTTAATATTTACAATTTTAATGAAATACGGCCGCTTAAAATTATATGATTACCAAGTCGCAGGATCTGCACACTTATGTGTTAGACTGCATAGTATTGAATACCCTTATCGGCTTACTATTTTTGTTTAAAGTGGATTACAGAGTCACAAGGTATGTTCTTATTTAAATATTTTTACTATTTGTAATTTATTGCCGCTTGATATTATGTGATTACCAATATTTTTCGTCGCGTCTACAAAGTCACAGGATCTGCTCGGTTAGTTCGAGACTGCATGATATTTTCAACCCTTTTTCTTTTCTATTTTGAATTCAGAAGTGGGTTACGGCTGCTTAAAATTATATGATTACCAAGTCGCAGGATCTGCACACTTATGTGTTAGACTGCATAGTATTGAATACCCTTATCGGCTTATTATTTTTTGTTTAAAGTGGATAACAGTGTCACAAGGTATGTTCTTATTTAAATATTTTTATTATTTGTAAATTGTTATCGCTTGATATTATGTGATTACCAATATTTGTCGTCGCGTCTACAAAGTCACAGGATCTGAACGGTTTGTGTGAGACTGCATGATATTTTTAACCCTTGTACGTTCTTTTTAACTCAGAAGTGGGGTACTTCGCTACAAACTGTGTATTTTAATATTTACAAATTTAATGAAATACGGCCGCTTAAAATTATATGATTACCAAGTCGCAGGATCTGCACACTTATGTGTAAGACTGCATAGTATTTTATACCCTTATCGGCTTATTATTTTTTGTTTAAAGTGAATTACAGTGTCACAAGGTATGTTCTTATTTAAGTAATTTTATTATTTGTAAATTGTTATCGCTTGATATTATGTGATTACCAATATTTGTCGTCGCGTCTTCAAAGTCACAGGATCTGAACGGTTTGTGTGAGACTGCATGATATTTTTAACCCTTGTTCGTTTATTTAATTCAGAAGTGGGGTACTTCGCTACAAACTGTGTATTTTAATATTTACAATTTTAATGAAATACAGCCGCTTAAATTTATAATTATGATTACCAAGTCGCAGGATCTGCACACTTATGTGTTAGACTGCATAGTATTGTATACCCTTATCAGCTTATTATTTTTGTTTAAAGTGGATTACAGTGTCACAAGGTATGTTCTTATGTAAATATTTTTACTATTTGTAAATTATTGCCGCTTGATATTATGTGATTACCAATATTTTTCGTCGCGTCTACAAAGTCACAGGATTTGCTCGGTTAGTGTGAGACTGCATGATATTTTCAACCCTTTTTCGTTCTTTTTAATTCAGAAGTGGGGTACTTCGCTACAAACTGTGTATTTTAATATTTACAATTTTAATGAAATACGGCCGCTTAAAATTATATGATTACCAAGTCGCAGGATCTGCACACTTATGTGTTAGACTGCATAGTATTGAATACCCTTATCGGCTTATTATTTTTGTTTAAAGTGGATTACAGAGTCACAAGGTATGTTCTTATTTAAATATTTTTACTATTTGTAATTTATTGCCGCTTGATATTATGTGATTACCAATATTTTTCGTCGCGTCTACAAAGTCACAGGATCTGCTCGGTTAGTTCGAGACTGCATGATATTTTCAACCCTTTTTCTTTTCTATTTTGAATTCAGAAGTGGGTTACGGCTGCTTAAAATTATATGATTACCAAGTCGCAGGATCTGCACACTTATGTGTTAGACTGCATAGTATTGAATACCCTTATCGGCTTATTATTTTTTGTTTAAAGTGGATAACAGTGTCACAAGGTATGTTCTTATTTAAATATTTTTATTATTTGTAAATTGTTATCGCTTGATATTATGTGATTACCAATATTTGTCGTCGCGTCTACAAAGTCACAGGATCTGAACGGTTTGTGTGAGACTGCATGATATTTTTAACCCTTGTTCGTTCTTTTTAATTCAGAAGTGGGGTACTTCGCTACAAACTGTGTATTTTAATATTTACAATTTTAATGAAATACGGCCGCTTAAAATTATATGATTACCAAGTCGCAGGATCTGCACACTTATGTGTTAGACTGCATAGTATTTTATACCCTTATCGGCTTATTATTTTTTGTTTAAAGTGGATTACAGTGTCACAAGGTATGTTCTTATTTAAGTATTTTTATTATTTGTAAATTGTTATCGCTTGATATTATGTGATTACCAATATTTGTCGTCGCGTCTTCAAAGTCACAGGATCTGAACGGTTTGTGTGAGACTGCATGATTTTTTCAACCCTTGTTCGTTTTTGTTATATTCAGAAGTGGGGTACTTCGCTACAAACTGTGTATTTTAATATTTACAATTTTAATGAAATACGGCCGCTTAAATTTATAATTATGATTACCAAGTCGCAGGATCTGCACACTTATGTGTTAGACTGCATAGTATTGAATACCCTTATCGGCTTGTTATTTATTGTTTAAAGTGGATTACAGTGTCACAAGGTATGTCCTTATTTAAATATTTTTATTATTTGTAAATTGTTATCGCTTGATATTATGTGATTACCAATATTTGTCGTCGCGTCTACAAAGTCACAGGATCTGCACGGTTAGTGTGAGACTGCATGATATTTTCAACCCTTGTTCGTTCTTTTTAATTCAGAAGTGGGGTACTTCGCTACAAACTGTGTATTTTAATATTTACAATTTTAATGAAATACGGCCGCTTAAAATTATATGATTACCAAGTCGCAGGATCTGCACACTTATGTGTTAGACTGCATAATATTGTATACCCTTATCGGCTTATTATTTTTTGTTTAAAGTGGATAACAGTGTCACAAGGTATGTTCTTATTTAAATATTTTTATTATTTGTAAATTGTTATCGCTTGATATTATGTGATTACCAATATTTGTCGTCGCGTCTACAAAGTCACAGGATCTGAACGGTTTGTGTGAGACTGCATGATATTTTCAACCTTTGTTCGTTTTTGTTATATTCAGAAGTGGGGTACTTCGCTACAAACTGTGTATTTTAATTTTTACAATTTTAATGAAATACGGCCGCTTAAAATTATATGATTACCAAGTCGCAGGATCTGCACACTTATGTGTTAGACTGCATAATATTGTATACCCTTATCGGCTTATTATTTTTTGTTTAAAGTGGATAACAGTGTCACAAGGTATGTTCTTATTTAAATATTTTTATTATTTGTAAATTGTTATCGCTTGATATTATGTGATTACCAATATTTGTCGTCGCGTCTACAAAGTCACAGGATCTGAACGGTTTGTGTGAGACTGCATGATTTTTTCAACCCTTGTTCGTTTTTGTTATATTCAGAAGTGGGGTACTTCGCTACAAACTGTGTATTTTAATATTTACAATTTTAATGAAATACGGCCGCTTAAATTTATAATTATGATTACCAAGTCGCAGGATCTGCACACTTATGTGTTAGACTGCATAGTATTTTATACCCTTATCGGCTTATTATTTTTTGTTTAAAGTGGATTACAGTGTCACAAGGTATGTTCTTATTTAAGTAATTTTATTATTTGTAAATTGTTATCGCTTGATATTATGTGATTACCAATATTTGTCGTCGCGTCTTCAAAGACACAGGATCTGAACGGTTCTTGTGAGACTGCATGATATTTTTAACCCTTGTTCGTTCTTTTTAATTCAGAAGTGGGGTACTTCGCTACAAACTGTGTATTTTAATATTTACAATTTTAATGAAATACGGCCGCTTAAAATTATATGATTACCAAGTCGCAGGATCTGCACACTTATGTGTTAGACTGCATAGTATTTTATACCCTTATCGGCTTATTATTTTTTGTTTAAAGTGGATTACAGTGTCACAAGGTATGTTCTTATTTAAGTAATTTTATTATTTGTAAATTGTTATCGCTTGATATTATGTGATTACCAATATTTGTCGTCACGTCTTCAAAGTCACAGGATCTGAACGGTTTGTGTGAGACTGCATGATATTTTTAACCCTTGTTCGTTCTTTTTAATTCAGAAGTGGGGTACTTCGCTACAAACTTTGTATTTTAATATTTACTCTCATGATAGTACTGTTAAGGGCAGGAAAGACGTGGAGACCACAGCTGGCGGCTAGCCAAAACTGGCCTCGTGCTGTGGCCTCTCATGATGGTACTGTGGGGGCTGGGAAGTTATGTTGAGCAGGGAAGGCGTGTAGACCACCGCTGGCGGCTAGCCAAAACTGGCCTCATGCGGTGGCCTCTCATGGTGGTACTGTGAAGGGCAGGACAGGCATGGAGACCACAGCTGGTGGCTAGCTAAAACTGGCCTCGTGCTGTGGCCTCTCATGGTGGTACTGTGAAGGGCAGGAAAGGCGTGGCGGGGTGGACAGGGAAGGCGTTGTGGGCTGGGAAGGTGTGGAGACCACAGCTGGCGGCTAAGCAAAACTGGCCTCGTGCGGTGGCCTCTCATGATGGTACTGTGAAGGGCAGGAAAGACGTGGAGACCACCGCTGGCGGCTAGGCAAAACTGGCCTCGTGCGGTGGCCTCTTATGATGGTACTGTGAAGGGCAGGAAAGGCGTGGAGACCACAGCTGGTGGCTAGCTAAAACTGGCCTCGTGCTGTGGCCTCTCATGGTGGTACTGTGAAGGGCAGGAAAGGCGTGGCGGGGTGGACAAAGAAGGCATTGTGGGCTGGAAAGGCGTGGAGACCACCGCTGGCGGCTAGCCAAAACTGGCCTCGTGCGATGGCCTCTCATGATGGTACTGTGAAGGGCAGGAAATACGTGGAGACCACAGCTGGCGGCTAGCCAAAACTGGCCTCGTGCTGTGGCCACTCATTGTGGTATTGTGAAGGGCAGGAAAGACGTGGAGACCACAGCTGGCGGCTAGCCAAAGCTAGCCTCGTGCTGTGGCTTCTCATGGTGGTTCTGTGAAGGGCAGGAAAGGCGTGGTGGGGCGGACAGGGAAGGCGCTGTGGGCTGGGAAGACATGGACACCGCCGCTGGCGGCTAGGCAAAACTGGCCTCGTGCGGTGGCCTCTCATTGTGGTATTGTGAAGGGCAGGAAAGACGTGAAGACCACCGCTGGCGGCTAGGCAAAACTGGCCTCGTGCGGTGGCCTCTCATGATGGTACTGTGAAGGGCAGGAAAGACGTGGAGACCACAGCTGGCGGCTAGCCAAAACTGGCCTCGTGCTGTGGCCTCTCATGGTGGTTCTGTGAAGGGCAGGAAAGGCGTGGTGGGGCGGACAGGGAAGTTGTTGTGGGCTGGGAAGACATGGAGACCACCGCTGGCGGCTAGGCAAAACTGGCCTCGTGCGGTGGCCTCTCATGATGGTACTGTGAAGGGCAGGAAAGACGTGGAGACCACAGCTGGCGGCTAGCCAAAACTGGCCTCGTGCTGTGGCCTCTCATGGTGGTTCTGTGAAGGGCAGGAAAGGCGTGGTGGGGCGGACAGGGAAGGCGCTGTAGGCTGGGAAGACATGGAGACCACCGCTGGCGGCTAGGCAAAACGGGCCTCGTGCGGTAGCCTCTCATGATGGTACTGTGAAGGGCAGGAAAGACGTGGAGACCACAGCTGGCGGCTAGCCAAAACTGGCCTCGTGCTGTGGCCTCTCATGGTGGTTCTGTGAAGGGCAGGAAAGGCGTGGTGGGGCGGACAGGGAAGGCGCTGTGGGCTGGGAAGACATGGAGACCACCGCTGGCGGCTAGGCAAAACTGGCCTCGTGCGGTGGCCTCTCATGATGGTACTGTGAAGGGCAGGAAAGACGTGGAGACCACAGCTGGCGGCTAGCCAAAACTGGCCTCGTGCTGTGGCCTCTCATGGTGGTACTGTGAAGGGCAGGAAAGGCGTGGTGGGGCGGACAGGGAAGTTGTTGTGGGCTGGGAAGACATGGAGACCACCGCTGGCGGATAGGCAAAACTGGCCTCGTGCGGTGGCCTCTCATGATGGTACTGTGAAGGGCAGGAAAGGCGTGGTGGGGCGGACAGGGAAGTTGTTGTGGGCTGGGAAGCCATGGAGACCACCGCTGGCGGCTAGGCAAAACTGGCCTCGTGCGGTGGCCTCTCATGATGGTACTGTGAAGGGCAGGAAAGACGTGGAGACCACAGCTGGCGGCTAGCCAAAACTGGCCTCGTGTGTGGCCTCTCATGGTGGTACTGTGAAGGGCAGGAAAGGCGTGGCGGGGCGGACAGGGAAGGCGTTGTGGGCTGGGAAGACATGGAGACCACCGCTGGCGGCTAGGCAAAACTGGCCTCGTGCGGTGGCCACTATTTGTGGTACTGTGAAGGGCAGGAATGGCGTGGCGGGGCGGACAAAGAAGGCATTGTGGGCTGGAAAGGCGTGGAGACCACCGCTGGCGGCTAGCCAAAACTGGCCTCGTGCGATGGCCTCTCATTGTGGTATTGTGAAGGGCAGGAAAGACGTGGAGACCACAGCTGGCGGTTAGGCAAAACTGGCCTCGTGCGGTTGCCTCTCATGGTGGTTCTGTGAAGGGCTGGAAAGGCGTGGTGGGGCGGACAGGGAAGGCGCTGTGGGCTGGGAAGACATGGAGACCACCGGTGGCGGCTAGGCAAAACTGGCCTCGTGCTGTGGCCTCTCATTGTGGTATTGTGAAGGGCAGGAATGACGTGGAGACCACAGCTGGCGGCTAGCCAAAACTGGCCTCGTGCTGTGGCCTCTCATGGTGGTTCTGTGAAGGGCTGGAAAGGCGTGGTGGGGCGGACAGGGAAGGCGCTGTGGGCTGGGAAGACATGGAGACCACCGGTGGCGGCTAGGCAAAACTGGCCTCGTGCGGTGGCCTCTCATGATGGTACTGTGAAGGGCAGGAAAGACGTGGAGACCACAGCTGGCGGCTAGCCAAAACTGGCTTCGTGCTGTGGCCTCTCATGGTGGTACTGTGAAGGGCAGGAAAGGCGTGGCGGGGTGGACAGGGAAGGCGTTGTGGGCTGGGAAGGCGTGGAGACCACAGCTGGCGGCTAGCCAAAACTGGCCTCGTGCTGTGGCCTCTCATGGTGGTACTGTGAAGGGCAGGAAAGACGTGGAGACCACCGCTGGCGGCTAGGCAAAACTGGCCTCGTGCGGTGGCCTCTCATGATGGTACTGTGAAGGGCAGGAAAGACGTGGAGACCACAGCTGGCGGCTAGCCAAAACTGGCCTCGTGCTGTGGCCTCTCATGGTGGTTCTGTGAAGGGCAGGAAAGGCGTGGTGGGGCGGACAGGGAAGGCGCTGTGGGCTGGGAAGACATGGACACCGCCGCTGGCGGCTAGGCAAAACTGACCTCGTGCGGTGGCCTCTCATTGTGGTATTGTGAAGGGCAGGAAAGACGTGGAGACCACCGCTGGCGGCTAGCCAAAACTGGCCTCGTGCTGTGGCCACTCATTGTGGTATTGTGAAGGGCAGGAAAGGCATGGTGGGGCGGACAGGGAAGGCGCTGTGGGCTGGGAAGACACGGAGACCACCGCTGGCAGCTAAGCAAAACTGGCCTCGTGCGGTGGCCTCTCATTGTGGTATTGTGAAGGGCAGGAAAGACGTGGAGACCACCGCTGGCGGCTAGCCAAAGCTAGCCTCGTGCTGTGGCTTCTCATGGTGGTTCTGTGAAGGGCAGGAAAGGCGTGGTGGGGCGGACAGGGAAGGCGCTGTGGGCTGGGAAGACATGGACACCACCGCTGGCGGCTAGGCAAAACTGGCCTCGTGCGGTGGCCTCTCATGATGGTACTGTGAAGGGCAGGAAAGACGTGGAGACCACAGCTGGCGGCTAGCCAAAACTGGCCTCGTGCTGTGGCCTCTCATGGTGGTTCTGTGAAGGGCAGGAAAGGCGTGGTGGGGCGGACAGGGAAGTTGTTGTGGGCTGGGAAGACATGGAGACCACCGCTGGCGGCTAGGCAAAACTGGCCTCGTGCGGTGGCCTCTCATGATGGTACTGTGAAGGGCAGGAAAGACGTGGAGACCACAGCTGGCGGCTAGCCAAAACTGGCCTCGTGCTGTGGCCTCTCATGGTGGTTCTGTGAAGGGCAGGAAAGGCGTGGTGGGGCGGACAGGGAAGGCGCTGTAGGCTGGGAAGACATGGAGACCACCGCTGGCGGCTAGGCAAAACGGGCCTCGTGCGGTAGCCTCTCATGATGGTACTGTGAAGGGCAGGAAAGACGTGGAGACCACAGCTGGCGGCTAGCCAAAACTGGCCTCGTGCTGTGGCCTCTCATTGTGGTATTGTGAAGGGCAGGAAATACGTGGAGACCACAGCTGGCGGCTAGCCAAAACTGGCCTCGTGCTGTGGCCTCTCATGGTGGTACTGTGAAGGGCAGGAAAGGCGTGGTGGGGCCGACAGGGAAGTTGTTGTGGGCTGGGAAGACATGGAGACCACCGCTGGCGGCTAGGCAAAACTGGCCTCGTGCGGTGGCCCCTCATGATGGTACTGTGAAGGGCAGGAAAGACGTGGAGACCACAGCTGGCGGCTAGCCAAAACTGGCCTCGTGCTGTGGCCTCTCATGGTGGTTCTGTGAAGGGCAGGAAAAGCGTGGTGGGGCGGACAGGGAAGGCGCTGTGGGCTGGGAAGACATGGAGACCACCGCTGGCGGCTAGGCAAAACTGGCCTCGTGCGGTGGCCTCTCATGATGGTACTGTGAAGGGCAGGAAAGACGTGGAGACCACAGCTGGCGGCTAGCCAAAACTGGCCTCGTGCTGTGGCCTCTCATGGTGGTACTGTGAAGGGCAGGAAAGGCGTGGTGGGGCGGACAGGGAAGTTGTTGTGGGCTGGGAAGACATGGAGACCACCGCTGGCGGATAGGCAAAACTGGCCTCGTGCGGTGGCCTCTCATGATGGTACTGTGAAGGGCAGGAAAGGCGTGGTGGGGCGGACAGGGAAGTTGTTGTGGGCTGGGAAGCCATGGAGACCACCGCTGGCGGCTAGGCAAAACTGGCCTCGTGCGGTGGCCTCTCATGATGGTACTGTGAAGGGCAGGAAAGACGTGGAGACCACAGCTGGCGGCTAGCCAAAACTGGCCTCGTGTGTGGCCTCTCATGGTGGTACTGTGAAGGGCAGGAAAGGCGTGGCGGGGCGGACAGGGAAGGCGTTGTGGGCTGGGAAGACATGGAGACCACCGCTGGCGGCTAGGCAAAACTGGCCTCGTGCGGTGGCCTCTCATGATGGTACTGTGAAGGGCAGGAAAGACGTGGAGACCACAGCTGGCGGCTAGCCAAAACTGGCCTCGTGCTGTGGCCTCTCATGGTGGTACTGTGGGGGCAGGGAAGGCATGACGAATAGGGAAGACGTGGAGACCACCGCTGGCGGCTAGCCAAAACTGGCCTCGTGCGGTGGCCTCTCATGATGGTACTGTGAGGGGCAGTAAAGACGTGGAGACCACAGCTGGCGGCTAGCCAAAACTGGCCTCGTGTGTGGCTTCTCATGGTGGTACTGTGAAGGGCAGGAAAGGCTAGGCGGGGCGGACAGGGAAGGAGTTGTGGGCTGGGAAGACATGGAGACCACCGCTGGCGGCTAGGCAAAACTGGCCTCGTGCGGTGGCCTCTCATGATGGTACTGTGAAGGGCAGGAAAGACGTGGAGACCACAGCTGGCGGCTAGCCAAAACTGGCCTCGTGCTGTGGCCTCTCATGGTGGTACTGTGAAGGGCAGCAAAGGCGTGGCGGGGTGGACAGGGAAGGCGTTGTGGGTTGGGAAGGCGTGGAGACCACCGCTGGTGGCTAGCCAAAACTGGTCTCGTACGGTGGCCTCTCATGATGGCACTATGGGGGCAGGGAAGGCATGACGAATAGGGAAGACGTGGAGACCACCGCTGGTGGCTAGCCAAAACTGGCCTCGTGCGGTGGCCTCTCATGGTGGTACTGTGAAGGGCAGGAAAGGCGTGGAGACCACAGCTGGCGGCTAGCCAAAACTGGCCTCGTGCTGTGGCCTCTCATGGTGGTACTGTGAGGGGCAGGAAAGGTGTGGCGGGGCGGACAGGGAAGGCGTTGTGGGCTGGGAAGGCGTGAAGACCACCGCGGGCGGCTAGCCAAAACTGGCCTCCTGCAGTGGCCTCTCATGGTGGTACTGTGAAGGGCAGGAAAGGCGTGGCGGGGCGGACAGGGAAGTTGTTGTGGGCTGGGAAGACATGGAGACCACCGCTGGCGGCTAGCCAAAACTGGCCTCGTGCTGTGGCCTCTCATTGTGGTATTGTGAAGGGCAGGAAAGACGTGGAAACCACAGCTGGCGGCTAGGCAAAACTGGCCTCGTGCGGTGGCCTCTCATGATGGTACTGTGAAGGGCAGGAAAGACGTGGAGACCACCGCTGGCGGCTAGGCAAAACTGGCCTCGTGCGTTGGCCTCTCATGATGGTACTGTGAAGGGCAGGAAAGACGTGGAGACCACAGCTGGCGGCTAGCCAAAACTGGCCTCGTGCTGTGGCCTCTCATTGTGGTATTGTGAAGGGCAGGAAAGACGTGGAGACCACAGCTGGCGCCTAGGCAAAACTGGCCTCGTGCGGTGGCCTCTCATGATGGTACTGTGCAGGGCAGGAAAGACGTGGAGACCACCACTGGCGGCTAGGCAAAACTGGCCTCGTGCGGTGGCCTCTCATGATGGTACTGTGAAGGGCAGGAAAGACGTGGCGGCGCGGACAAGGAAGGCGTTGTGGGCTGGGAAGACGTGGAGACCACAGCTGGCGGCTAGCCAAAACTGGCCTCGTGCTGTGGCCTCTCATGGTGGTACTGTGAAGGGCAGGAAAGGCGTGGTGGGGCGGACAGGGAAGTTGTTGTGGGCTGGGAAGACATGGAGACCACCGCTGGCGGCTAGGCAAAACTGGCCTCGAGCGGTGGCCTCTCATGGTGGTACTGTGAAGGGCAGGAAAGGCGTGGCGGGGTGGACAGGGAAGGCGTTGTGGGCTGGGAAGGCGTGGAGACTACTGCTGGTGGCTAGCCAAAACTGGCCTCGTGCGGTGGCCTCTCATGGTGGTACTGTGGGGAGCAGGGAAGTCGTGGCGCGCAGGGCAGGCGTGGAGACCACCGCTGGTGGCTAGCCAAAACTGGTCTCGTACGGTTGCCTCTCATGATTGCACTGTGGGGGCAGGGAAGGCATGACGAATAGGGAAGACGTGGAGACCACCGCTGGCGGCTAGCCAAAACTGGCCTCGTGCGGTGGCCTCTCATGGTGGTACTGTGAAGGGCAGGAAAGGCGTGGACACCACAGCTGGCGGCTAGCCAAAACTGGCCTCGTGCTGTGGCCTCTCATGGTGGTACTGTGAAGGGTAGGAAAGGCGTGGTGGGGTGGACAGGGAAGCCGTTGTGGGCTGGGAAGGCGTGGAGACCACAGCTGGCGGCTAGCCAAAACTGGCCTCTTGCTGTGGCCTCTCATGGTGGTACTGTGAAGGGCAGGAAAGGCGTGGCGGGGTGGACAGGGAAGGCGTTGTGGGCTGGGAAGGCGTGGAGACCACTGCTGGTGGCTAGCCAAAACTGGCCTCGTGCGGTGGCCTCTCATGGTGGTACTGTGGGGAGCAGGGAAGTCGTGGCGCGCAGGGCAGGCATGGAGACCACCGCTGGTGGCTAGCCAAAACTGGTCTCGTACGGTGGCCTCTCATGATTGCACTGTGGGGGCAGGGAAGGCATGACGAATAGGGAAGACGTGGAGACCACCGCTGGCGGCTAGCCAAAACTGGCCTCGTGCTGTGGCCTCTCATGGTGGTTCTGTGAAGGGCAGAAAAGGCGTAGTGGGGTGGACAGGGAAGGCGCTGTGGGCTGGGAAGACATGGAGACCACCGCCGGTGGCTAGCCAAAACTGGCCTCGGCGGTGGCCTCTCATGGTGGTACTGTGGAGACCAGGGAAGTCGTGGCGCGCAGGGCACGCGTGCAGACCACCGCTGGCGGCTAGCCAAAACTGGTCTCGTACGGTGGCCTCTCATGATGGCACTGTGGGGGCAGGGAAGGCATGACGAATAGTGAAGACGTGGAGACCACCGCTGGCGGCTAGCCAAAACTGGCCTTGTGCGGTGGCCTCTCATGGTGGTACTCTGGAGACCAGGGAAGTCATGGCGCGCAGGGCACGCGTGGAGACCACCGCTGGCGGCTAGCCAAAACTGGCCTCGTGCGGTGGCCTCTCATGATGGTACTGCGAAGGGCAGGAAAGACGTGGAGACCACAGCTGGTGGCTAGCCAAAACTGGCCTCGTGCTGTGGCCTCTCATGATGGTACTGTGAAGGGCAGGAAAGACGTGGAGACCACAGCTGGCGGCTAGCCAAAACTGGCCTCGTGCTGTGGCCTCTCATGGTGGTACTGTGAAGGGCAGGAAAGGCGTGGTGGGGCGGACAGGGAAGGCGTTGTGGGCTGGGAAGACATGGAGACCACCGCTGGCGGATAGGCAAAACTGGCCTCGTGCGGTGGCCTCTCATGATGGTACTGTGAAGGGCAGGAAAGGCGTGGTGGGGCGGACAGGGAAGTTGTTGTGGGCTGGGAAGCCATGGAGACCACCGCTGGCGGCTAGGCAAAACTGGCCTCGTGCGGTGGCCTCTCATGATGGTACTGTGAAGGGCAGGAAAGACGTGGAGACCACAGCTGGCGGCTAGCCAAAACTGGCCTCGTGTGTGGCCTCTCATGGTGGTACTGTGAAGGGCAGGAAAGGCGTGGCGGGGCGGACAGGGAAGGCGTTGTGGGCTGGGAAGACATGGAGACCACCGCTGGCGGCTAGGCAAAACTGGCCTCGTGCGGTGGCCTCTCATGATGGTACTGTGAAGGGCAGGAAAGACGTGGAGACCACAGCTGGCGGCTAGCCAAAACTGGCCTCGTGCTGTGGCCTCTCATGGTGGTACTGTGGGGGCAGGGAAGGCATGACGAATAGGGAAGACGTGGAGACCACCGCTGGCGGCTAGCCAAAACTGGCCTCGTGCGGTGGCCTCTCATGATGGTACTGTGAGGGGCAGTAAAGACGTGGAGACCACAGCTGGCGGCTAGCCAAAACTGGCCTCGTGTGTGGCTTCTCATGGTGGTACTGTGAAGGGCAGGAAAGGCTAGGCGGGGCGGACAGGGAAGGAGTTGTGGGCTGGGAAGACATGGAGACCACCGCTGGCGGCTAGGCAAAACTGGCCTCGTGCGGTGGCCTCTCATGATGGTACTGTGAAGGGCAGGAAAGACGTGGAGACCACAGCTGGCGGCTAGCCAAAACTGGCCTCGTGCTGTGGCCTCTCATGGTGGTACTGTGAAGGGCAGCAAAGGCGTGGCGGGGTGGACAGGGAAGGCGTTGTGGGTTGGGAAGGCGTGGAGACCACCGCTGGTGGCTAGCCAAAACTGGTCTCGTACGGTGGCCTCTCATGATGGCACTATGGGGGCAGGGAAGGCATGACGAATAGGGAAGACGTGGAGACCACCGCTGGTGGCTAGCCAAAACTGGCCTCGTGCGGTGGCCTCTCATGGTGGTACTGTGAAGGGCAGGAAAGGCGTGGAGACCACAGCTGGCGGCTAGCCAAAACTGGCCTCGTGCTGTGGCCTCTCATGGTGGTACTGTGAGGGGCAGGAAAGGTGTGGCGGGGCGGACAGGGAAGGCGTTGTGGGCTGGGAAGGCGTGAAGACCACCGCGGGCGGCTAGCCAAAACTGGCCTCCTGCAGTGGCCTCTCATGGTGGTACTGTGAAGGGCAGGAAAGGCGTGGCGGGGCGGACAGGGAAGTTGTTGTGGGCTGGGAAGACATGGAGACCACCGCTGGCGGCTAGCCAAAACTGGCCTCGTGCTGTGGCCTCTCATTGTGGTATTGTGAAGGGCAGGAAAGACGTGGAGACCACAGCTGGCGCCTAGGCAAAACTGGCCTCGTGCGGTGGCCTCTCATGATGGTACTGTGCAGGGCAGGAAAGACGTGGAGACCACCACTGGCGGCTAGGCAAAACTGGCCTCGTGCGGTGGCCTCTCATGATGGTACTGTGAAGGGCAGGAAAGACGTGGCGGCGCGGACAAGGAAGGCGTTGTGGGCTGGGAAGACGTGGAGACCACAGCTGGCGGCTAGCCAAAACTGGCCTCGTGCTGTGGCCTCTCATGGTGGTACTGTGAAGGGCAGGAAAGGCGTGGTGGGGCGGACAGGGAAGTTGTTGTGGGCTGGGAAGACATGGAGACCACCGCTGGCGGCTAGGCAAAACTGGCCTCGAGCGGTGGCCTCTCATGGTGGTACTGTGAAGGGCAGGAAAGGCGTGGCGGGGTGGACAGGGAAGGCGTTGTGGGCTGGGAAGGCGTGGAGACTACTGCTGGTGGCTAGCCAAAACTGGCCTCGTGCGGTGGCCTCTCATGGTGGTACTGTGGGGAGCAGGGAAGTCGTGGCGCGCAGGGCAGGCGTGGAGACCACCGCTGGTGGCTAGCCAAAACTGGTCTCGTACGGTTGCCTCTCATGATTGCACTGTGGGGGCAGGGAAGGCATGACGAATAGGGAAGACGTGGAGACCACCGCTGGCGGCTAGCCAAAACTGGCCTCGTGCGGTGGCCTCTCATGGTGGTACTGTGAAGGGCAGGAAAGGCGTGGACACCACAGCTGGCGGCTAGCCAAAACTGGCCTCGTGCTGTGGCCTCTCATGGTGGTACTGTGAAGGGTAGGAAAGGCGTGGTGGGGTGGACAGGGAAGCCGTTGTGGGCTGGGAAGGCGTGGAGACCACAGCTGGCAGCTAGCCAAAACTGGCCTCTTGCTGTGGCCTCTCATGGTGGTACTGTGAAGGGCAGGAAAGGCGTGGCGGGGTGGACAGGGAAGGCGTTGTGGGCTGGGAAGGCGTGGAGACCACTGCTGGTGGCTAGCCAAAACTGGCCTCGTGCGGTGGCCTCTCATGGTGGTACTGTGGGGAGCAGGGAAGTCGTGGCGCGCAGGGCAGGCATGGAGACCACCGCTGGTGGCTAGCCAAAACTGGTCTCGTACGGTGGCCTCTCATGATTGCACTGTGGGGGCAGGGAAGGCATGACGAATAGGGAAGACGTGGAGACCACCGCTGGCGGCTAGCCAAAACTGGCCTCGTGCTGTGGCCTCTCATGGTGGTTCTGTGAAGGGCAGAAAAGGCGTAGTGGGGTGGACAGGGAAGGCGCTGTGGGCTGGGAAGACATGGAGACCACCGCCGGTGGCTAGCCAAAACTGGCCTCGGCGGTGGCCTCTCATGGTGGTACTGTGGAGACCAGGGAAGTCGTGGCGCGCAGGGCACGCGTGCAGACCACCGCTGGCGGCTAGCCAAAACTGGTCTCGTACGGTGGCCTCTCATGATGGCACTGTGGGGGCAGGGAAGGCATGACGAATAGTGAAGACGTGGAGACCACCGCTGGCGGCTAGCCAAAACTGGCCTTGTGCGGTGGCCTCTCATGGTGGTACTCTGGAGACCAGGGAAGTCATGGCGCGCAGGGCACGCGTGGAGACCACCGCTGGCGGCTAGCCAAAACTGGCCTCGTGCGGTGGCCTCTCATGATGGTACTGCGAAGGGCAGGAAAGACGTGGAGACCACAGCTGGTGGCTAGCCAAAACTGGCCTCGTGCTGTGGCCTCTCATGATGGTACTGTGAAGGGCAGGAAAGACGTGGAGACCACAGCTGGCGGCTAGCCAAAACTGGCCTCATGCGGTGGCCTCTCATGATGGTACTGTGGGGGCATGGAAGTTATGGTGAGCAGGAAAGGCGTTTAGACCACCGCTGTCGGCTAGCCAAAACTGGCCTCATGCGGTGGCCTCTCATGTTGGTACTGTGAAGGGCAGGACAGGCGTGGAGACCACAGCTGGTGGCTAGCCAAAACTGGCCTCGTGCTGTGGCCTCTCATGGTGGTACTGTGAAGGGCAGGAAAGGCGTGGCGGGGTGGACAGGGAAGGCGTTGTGGGTTGGGAAGGCGTGGAGACCACCGCTGGTGGCTAGCCAAAACTGGTCTCGTACGGTGGCCTCTCATGATGGCACTGTGGGGGCAGGGAAGGCATGACGAATAGGGAAGACGTGGAGACCACCGCTGGTGGCTAGCCAAAACTGGCCTCGTGCGGTGGCCTCTCATGGTGGTACTGTGAAGGGCAGGAAAGGCGTGGAGACCACAGCTGGCGGCTAGCCAAAACTGCCCTCGTGCTGTGGCCTCTCATGGTGGTACTGTGAGGGGCAGGAAAGGTGTGGCGGGGCGGACAGGGAAGGCGTTGTGGGCTGGGAAGGCGTGAAGACCACCGCGGGCGGCTAGCCAAAACTGGCCTCCTGCAGTGGCCTCTCATGGTGGTACTGTGAAGGGCAGGAAAGGCGTGGCGGGGCGGACAGGGAAGGCGTTGTGGGCTGGGAAGGCGTGGAGACCACCGCTGGTGGTTAGCCAAAACTGGCCTCGGGCGGTGGCCTCTCATGGTGGTACTGTGGAGAGCAGGGAAGTCGTGGCGCGCAGGGCAGGCGTGGAGACCACCGCTGGCGGCTAGCCAAAACTGGTCTCGTACGGTGGCATCTCATGATGGCACTGTGGGGGCAGGGAAGGCATGACGAATAGGGAAGACGTCTAGACCACCGCTGGCGGCTAGCCAAAACTGGCCTCGTGCGGTGGCCTCTCATGGTGATACTGTGAAGGGCAGGAAAGGCGTGGAGACCACAGCTGGCGGCTAGCCAAAACTGGCCTCGTGCTGTGGCCTCTCATGGTGGTACTGTGAAGAGCAGGAAAGGCGTGGCGGGGCGGACAGGGAAGGCGTTGTGGGCTGGGAAGACATGGAGACCACCGCTGGCGGCTAGCAAAAACTGGCCTCGTGAGGTGGCCTCTCATGATGGTACTGTGAAGGGCAGGAAAGACGTGGAGACCACAGCTGGCGGGTGAAGGGCAGGAAAGGCGTGGTGGGGCGGACAGGGAAGGCGTTGTGGGCTGGGAAGACATGGAGACCACCGCTGGCGGATAGGCAAAACTGGCCTCGTGCGGTGGCCTCTCATGATGGTACTGTGAAGGGCAGGAAAGGCGTGGTGGGGCGGACAGGGAAGTTGTTGTGGGCTGGGAAGCCATGGAGACCACCGCTGGCGGCTAGGCAAAACTGGCCTCGTGCGGTGGCCTCTCATGATGGTACTGTGAAGGGCAGGAAAGACGTGGAGACCACAGCTGGCGGCTAGCCAAAACTGGCCTCGTGTGTGGCCTCTCATGGTGGTACTGTGAAGGGCAGGAAAGGCGTGGCGGGGCGGACAGGGAAGGCGTTGTGGGCTGGGAAGACATGGAGACCACCGCTGGCGGCTAGGCAAAACTGGCCTCGTGCGGTGGCCTCTCATGATGGTACTGTGAAGGGCAGGAAAGACGTGGAGACCACAGCTGGCGGCTAGCCAAAACTGGCCTCGTGCTGTGGCCTCTCATGGTGGTACTGTGGGGGCAGGGAAGGCATGACGAATAGGGAAGACGTGGAGACCACCGCTGGCGGCTAGCCAAAACTGGCCTCGTGCGGTGGCCTCTCATGATGGTACTGTGAGGGGCAGTAAAGACGTGGAGACCACAGCTGGCGGCTAGCCAAAACTGGCCTCGTGTGTGGCTTCTCATGGTGGTACTGTGAAGGGCAGGAAAGGCTAGGCGGGGCGGACAGGGAAGGAGTTGTGGGCTGGGAAGACATGGAGACCACCGCTGGCGGCTAGGCAAAACTGGCCTCGTGCGGTGGCCTCTCATGATGGTACTGTGAAGGGCAGGAAAGACGTGGAGACCACAGCTGGCGGCTAGCCAAAACTGGCCTCGTGCTGTGGCCTCTCATGGTGGTACTGTGAAGGGCAGGAAAGACGTGGAGACCACAGCTGGCGGCTAGCCAAAACTGGCCTCGTGCTGTGGCCTCTCATGGTGGTACTGTGAAGGGCAGCAAAGGCGTGGCGGGGTGGACAGGGAAGGCGTTGTGGGTTGGGAAGGCGTGGAGACCACCGCTGGTGGCTAGCCAAAACTGGTCTCGTACGGTGGCCTCTCATGATGGCACTATGGGGGCAGGGAAGGCATGACGAATAGGGAAGACGTGGAGACCACCGCTGGTGGCTAGCCAAAACTGGCCTCGTGCGGTGGCCTCTCATGGTGGTACTGTGAAGGGCAGGAAAGGCGTGGAGACCACAGCTGGCGGCTAGCCAAAACTGGCCTCGTGCTGTGGCCTCTCATGGTGGTACTGTGAGGGGCAGGAAAGGTGTGGCGGGGCGGACAGGGAAGGCGTTGTGGGCTGGGAAGGCGTGAAGACCACCGCGGGCGGCTAGCCAAAACTGGCCTCCTGCAGTGGCCTCTCATGGTGGTACTGTGAAGGGCAGGAAAGGCGTGGCGGGGCGGACAGGGAAGTTGTTGTGGGCTGGGAAGACATGGAGACCACCGCTGGCGGCTAGCCAAAACTGGCCTCGTGCTGTGGCCTCTCATTGTGGTATTGTGAAGGGCAGGAAAGACGTGGAGACCACAGCTGGCGCCTAGGCAAAACTGGCCTCGTGCGGTGGCCTCTCATGATGGTACTGTGCAGGGCAGGAAAGACGTGGAGACCACCACTGGCGGCTAGGCAAAACTGGCCTCGTGCGGTGGCCTCTCATGATGGTACTATGAAGGGCAGGAAAGACGTGGCGGCGCGGACAAGGAAGGCGTTGTGGGCTGGGAAGACGTGGAGACCACAGCTGGCGGCTAGCCAAAACTGGCCTCGTGCTGTGGCCTCTCATGGTGGTACTGTGAAGGGCAGGAAAGGCGTGGTGGGGCGGACAGGGAAGTTGTTGTGGGCTGGGAAGACATGGAGACCACCGCTGGCGGCTAGGCAAAACTGGCCTCGAGCGGTGGCCTCTCATGGTGGTACTGTGAAGGGCAGGAAAGGCGTGGCGGGGTGGACAGGGAAGGCGTTGTGGGCTGGGAAGGCGTGGAGACTACTGCTGGTGGCTAGCCAAAACTGGCCTCGTGCGGTGGCCTCTCATGGTGGTACTGTGGGGAGCAGGGAAGTCGTGGCGCGCAGGGCAGGCGTGGAGACCACCGCTGGTGGCTAGCCAAAACTGGTCTCGTACGGTTGCCTCTCATGATTGCACTGTGGGGGCAGGGAAGGCATGACGAATAGGGAAGACGTGGAGACCACCGCTGGCGGCTAGCCAAAACTGGCCTCGTGCGGTGGCCTCTCATGGTGGTACTGTGAAGGGCAGGAAAGGCGTGGACACCACAGCTGGCGGCTAGCCAAAACTGGCCTCGTGCTGTGGCCTCTCATGGTGGTACTGTGAAGGGTAGGAAAGGCGTGGTGGGGTGGACAGGGAAGCCGTTGTGGGCTGGGAAGGCGTGGAGACCACAGCTGGCAGCTAGCCAAAACTGGCCTCTTGCTGTGGCCTCTCATGGTGGTACTGTGAAGGGCAGGAAAGGCGTGGCGGGGTGGACAGGGAAGGCGTTGTGGGCTGGGAAGGCGTGGAGACCACTGCTGGTGGCTAGCCAAAACTGGCCTCGTGCGGTGGCCTCTCATGGTGGTACTGTGGGGAGCAGGGAAGTCGTGGCGCGCAGGGCAGGCATGGAGACCACCGCTGGTGGCTAGCCAAAACTGGTCTCGTACGGTGGCCTCTCATGATTGCACTGTGGGGGCAGGGAAGGCATGACGAATAGGGAAGACGTGGAGACCACCGCTGGCGGCTAGCCAAAACTGGCCTCGTGCTGTGGCCTCTCATGGTGGTTCTGTGAAGGGCAGAAAAGGCGTAGTGGGGTGGACAGGGAAGGCGCTGTGGGCTGGGAAGACATGGAGACCACCGCCGGTGGCTAGCCAAAACTGGCCTCGGCGGTGGCCTCTCATGGTGGTACTGTGGAGACCAGGGAAGTCGTGGCGCGCAGGGCACGCGTGCAGACCACCGCTGGCGGCTAGCCAAAACTGGTCTCGTACGGTGGCCTCTCATGATGGCACTGTGGGGGCAGGGAAGGCATGACGAATAGTGAAGACGTGGAGACCACCGCTGGCGGCTAGCCAAAACTGGCCTTGTGCGGTGGCCTCTCATGGTGGTACTCTGGAGACCAGGGAAGTCATGGCGCGCAGGGCACGCGTGGAGACCACCGCTGGCGGCTAGCCAAAACTGGCCTCGTGCGGTGGCCTCTCATGATGGTACTGCGAAGGGCAGGAAAGACGTGGAGACCACAGCTGGTGGCTAGCCAAAACTGGCCTCGTGCTGTGGCCTCTCATGATGGTACTGTGAAGGGCAGGAAAGACGTGGAGACCACAGCTGGCGGCTAGCCAAAACTGGCCTCATGCGGTGGCCTCTCATGATGGTACTGTGGGGGCATGGAAGTTATGGTGAGCAGGAAAGGCGTTTAGACCACCGCTGTCGGCTAGCCAAAACTGGCCTCATGCGGTGGCCTCTCATGTTGGTACTGTGAAGGGCAGGAAAGACGTGGAGACCACAGCTGGCGGCTAGCCAAAACTGGCCTCGTGCTGTGGCCTCTCATGGTGGTACTGTGAAGGGCAGGAAAGACGTGGAGACCACAGCTGGCGGCTAGCCAAAACTGGCCTCGTGCTGTGGCCTCTCATGGTGGTACTGTGAAGGGCAGCAAAGGCGTGGCGGGGTGGACAGGGAAGGCGTTGTGGGTTGGGAAGGCGTGGAGACCACCGCTGGTGGCTAGCCAAAACTGGTCTCGTACGGTGGCCTCTCATGATGGCACTATGGGGGCAGGGAAGGCATGACGAATAGGGAAGACGTGGAGACCACCGCTGGTGGCTAGCCAAAACTGGCCTCGTGCGGTGGCCTCTCATGGTGGTACTGTGAAGGGCAGGAAAGGCGTGGAGACCACAGCTGGCGGCTAGCCAAAACTGGCCTCGTGCTGTGGCCTCTCATGGTGGTACTGTGAGGGGCAGGAAAGGTGTGGCGGGGCGGACAGGGAAGGCGTTGTGGGCTGGGAAGGCGTGAAGACCACCGCGGGCGGCTAGCCAAAACTGGCCTCCTGCAGTGGCCTCTCATGGTGGTACTGTGAAGGGCAGGAAAGGCGTGGCGGGGCGGACAGGGAAGTTGTTGTGGGCTGGGAAGACATGGAGACCACCGCTGGCGGCTAGCCAAAACTGGCCTCGTGCTGTGGCCTCTCATTGTGGTATTGTGAAGGGCAGGAAAGACGTGGAGACCACAGCTGGCGCCTAGGCAAAACTGGCCTCGTGCGGTGGCCTCTCATGATGGTACTGTGCAGGGCAGGAAAGACGTGGAGACCACCACTGGCGGCTAGGCAAAACTGGCCTCGTGCGGTGGCCTCTCATGATGGTACTATGAAGGGCAGGAAAGACGTGGCGGCGCGGACAAGGAAGGCGTTGTGGGCTGGGAAGACGTGGAGACCACAGCTGGCGGCTAGCCAAAACTGGCCTCGTGCTGTGGCCTCTCATGGTGGTACTGTGAAGGGCAGGAAAGGCGTGGTGGGGCGGACAGGGAAGTTGTTGTGGGCTGGGAAGACATGGAGACCACCGCTGGCGGCTAGGCAAAACTGGCCTCGAGCGGTGGCCTCTCATGGTGGTACTGTGAAGGGCAGGAAAGGCGTGGCGGGGTGGACAGGGAAGGCGTTGTGGGCTGGGAAGGCGTGGAGACTACTGCTGGTGGCTAGCCAAAACTGGCCTCGTGCGGTGGCCTCTCATGGTGGTACTGTGGGGAGCAGGGAAGTCGTGGCGCGCAGGGCAGGCGTGGAGACCACCGCTGGTGGCTAGCCAAAACTGGTCTCGTACGGTTGCCTCTCATGATTGCACTGTGGGGGCAGGGAAGGCATGACGAATAGGGAAGACGTGGAGACCACCGCTGGCGGCTAGCCAAAACTGGCCTCGTGCGGTGGCCTCTCATGGTGGTACTGTGAAGGGCAGGAAAGGCGTGGACACCACAGCTGGCGGCTAGCCAAAACTGGCCTCGTGCTGTGGCCTCTCATGGTGGTACTGTGAAGGGTAGGAAAGGCGTGGTGGGGTGGACAGGGAAGCCGTTGTGGGCTGGGAAGGCGTGGAGACCACAGCTGGCAGCTAGCCAAAACTGGCCTCTTGCTGTGGCCTCTCATGGTGGTACTGTGAAGGGCAGGAAAGGCGTGGCGGGGTGGACAGGGAAGGCGTTGTGGGCTGGGAAGGCGTGGAGACCACTGCTGGTGGCTAGCCAAAACTGGCCTCGTGCGGTGGCCTCTCATGGTGGTACTGTGGGGAGCAGGGAAGTCGTGGCGCGCAGGGCAGGCATGGAGACCACCGCTGGTGGCTAGCCAAAACTGGTCTCGTACGGTGGCCTCTCATGATTGCACTGTGGGGGCAGGGAAGGCATGACGAATAGGGAAGACGTGGAGACCACCGCTGGCGGCTAGCCAAAACTGGCCTCGTGCTGTGGCCTCTCATGGTGGTTCTGTGAAGGGCAGAAAAGGCGTAGTGGGGTGGACAGGGAAGGCGCTGTGGGCTGGGAAGACATGGAGACCACCGCCGGTGGCTAGCCAAAACTGGCCTCGGCGGTGGCCTCTCATGGTGGTACTGTGGAGACCAGGGAAGTCGTGGCGCGCAGGGCACGCGTGCAGACCACCGCTGGCGGCTAGCCAAAACTGGTCTCGTACGGTGGCCTCTCATGATGGCACTGTGGGGGCAGGGAAGGCATGACGAATAGTGAAGACGTGGAGACCACCGCTGGCGGCTAGCCAAAACTGGCCTTGTGCGGTGGCCTCTCATGGTGGTACTCTGGAGACCAGGGAAGTCATGGCGCGCAGGGCACGCGTGGAGACCACCGCTGGCGGCTAGCCAAAACTGGCCTCGTGCGGTGGCCTCTCATGATGGTACTGCGAAGGGCAGGAAAGACGTGGAGACCACAGCTGGTGGCTAGCCAAAACTGGCCTCGTGCTGTGGCCTCTCATGATGGTACTGTGAAGGGCAGGAAAGACGTGGAGACCACAGCTGGCGGCTAGCCAAAACTGGCCTCATGCGGTGGCCTCTCATGATGGTACTGTGGGGGCATGGAAGTTATGGTGAGCAGGAAAGGCGTTTAGACCACCGCTGTCGGCTAGCCAAAACTGGCCTCATGCGGTGGCCTCTCATGTTGGTACTGTGAAGGGCAGGACAGGCGTGGAGACCACAGCTGGTGGCTAGCCAAAACTGGCCTCGTGCTGTGGCCTCTCATGGTGGTACTGTGAAGGGCAGGAAAGGCGTGGCGGGGTGGACAGGGAAGGCGTTGTGGGTTGGGAAGGCGTGGAGACCACCGCTGGTGGCTAGCCAAAACTGGTCTCGTACGGTGGCCTCTCATGATGGCACTGTGGGGGCAGGGAAGGCATGACGAATAGGGAAGACGTGGAGACCACCGCTGGTGGCTAGCCAAAACTGGCCTCGTGCGGTGGCCTCTCATGGTGGTACTGTGAAGGGCAGGAAAGGCGTGGAGACCACAGCTGGCGGCTAGCCAAAACTGCCCTCGTGCTGTGGCCTCTCATGGTGGTACTGTGAGGGGCAGGAAAGGTGTGGCGGGGCGGACAGGGAAGGCGTTGTGGGCTGGGAAGGCGTGAAGACCACCGCGGGCGGCTAGCCAAAACTGGCCTCCTGCAGTGGCCTCTCATGGTGGTACTGTGAAGGGCAGGAAAGGCGTGGCGGGGCGGACAGGGAAGGCGTTGTGGGCTGGGAAGGCGTGGAGACCACCGCTGGTGGTTAGCCAAAACTGGCCTCGGGCGGTGGCCTCTCATGGTGGTACTGTGGAGAGCAGGGAAGTCGTGGCGCGCAGGGCAGGCGTGGAGACCACCGCTGGCGGCTAGCCAAAACTGGTCTCGTACGGTGGCATCTCATGATGGCACTGTGGGGGCAGGGAAGGCATGACGAATAGGGAAGACGTCTAGACCACCGCTGGCGGCTAGCCAAAACTGGCCTCGTGCGGTGGCCTCTCATGGTGATACTGTGAAGGGCAGGAAAGGCGTGGAGACCACAGCTGGCGGCTAGCCAAAACTGGCCTCGTGCTGTGGCCTCTCATGGTGGTACTGTGAAGAGCAGGAAAGGCGTGGCGGGGCGGACAGGGAAGGCGTTGTGGGCTGGGAAGACATGGAGACCACCGCTGGCGGCTAGCAAAAACTGGCCTCGTGAGGTGGCCTCTCATGATGGTACTGTGAAGGGCAGGAAAGACGTGGAGACCACAGCTGGCGGCTAGCCAAAACTGGCCTCTTGCTGTGGCCTCTCATGGTGGTACTGTGAAGGGCAGGAAAGGCGTGGCGGGGTGGACAAGGAAGGCGTTGTGGGCTGGGAAGGCGGTGAGAGCACCGCTGGCGGCTAGCCAAAACTAGCCTCGTAAGATGGCCTCTCATTGTGGTATTTTGAAGGGCAGGAAAGACGTGGAGACCACAGCTGGCGGCTAGCCAAAACTGGCCTCGTGCTGTGGCCTCTCATGATGGTACTGTGAAGGGCAGGAAAGACGTGGAGACCACAGCTGGCGGCTAGCCAAAACTGGCCTCGTGCTGTGGCCTCTCATGGTGGTACTGTGAGGGGCAGGAAAGGCGTGGCGGGGCGGACAGGGAAGGCGTTGTGGGCTGGGAAGGCGTGGAGACCACCGCTGGCGGCTAGCCAAAACTGGCCTCGTGCTGTGGCCTCTCATGGTGGTACTGTGAGGGGCAGGAAAGGCGTGGCGGGGCGGACAGGGAAGGCGTTGTGGGCTGGGAAGGCGTGGAGACCACCGCTGGCGGCTAGCCAAAACTGGCTTCGTGCGATGGCCTCTCATTGTGGTATTGTGAAGGGCAGGAAAGACGTGGAGACCACAGCTGGCGGCTAGCCAAAACTGGCCTCGTGCTGTGGCCTCTCATGGTGGTTCTGTGAAGGGCAGGAAAGGCGTGGTGGGGCGGACAGGGAAGGCGCTGTGGGCTGGGAAGACTTTGAGACCACCGCTGGCGGCTAGGCAAAACTGGCCTCGTGCGGTGGCCTCTCATGATGGTACTGTGAAGGGCAGGAACGACGTGGAGACCACAGCTGGCGGCTAACCAAAACTGGCCTCGTGCTGTGGCCTCTCATGGTGGTACTGTGAAGGGCAGGAAAGGCGTGGTGGGGCGGACAGGGAAGGCGCTGTGGGCTGGGAAGACTTTGAGACCACCGCCAGCGGCTAGGCAAAACTGGCCTCGTGCGGTGGCCTCTCATGATGGTACTGTGAAGGGCAGGAAAGACGTGGAGACCACAGCTGGCGGCTAGCCAAAACTGGCCTCGTGCTGTGGCCTCTCATGGTGGTACTGTGAAGGGCAGGAAAGGCGTGGCGGGGCGGACAGGGAAGGCGTTGTGGGCTGGGAAGGCGTGGAGACCACCGCTGGCGGCTAGGCAAAACTGGCCTCCTGCGGTGGCCTCTCATGATGGTACTGTGAAGGGCAGGAAAGACGTGGAGACCACAGCTGGCGGCTAGCCAAAACTGGCCTCGTGCTGTGGCCTCTCATGGCGGTACTGTAAAGGGCAGGAAAGGCGTGGCGGGGTGGACAGGGAAGGTGTTGTGGGCTGGGAAGGCGTGGAGACCACAGCTGGCGGCTAGCCAAAACTGGCCTCGTGCTGTGGCCTCTCATGGTGGTACTGTGAGGGGCAGGAAAGGCGTGGCGGGGCGGACAGGGAAGGCGTTGTGGGCTGGGAAGGCGTGGAGACCACCGCTGGCGGCTAGCCAAAACTGGCCTCGTGCGATGGCCTCTCATTGTGGTATTGTGAAGGGCAGGAAAGACGTGGAGACCACAGCTGGCGGTTAGCCAAAACTGGCCTCGTGCTGTGGCCTCTCATGGTGGTTCTGTGAAGGGCAGGAAAGGCGTGGTGGGGCGGACAGGGAAGGCGCTGTGGGCTGGGAAGACTTTGAGACCACCGCTAGCGGCTAGGCAAAACTGGCCTCGTGCGGTGGCCTCTCATGATGGTACTGTGAAGGGCAGGAAAGACGTGGAGACCACAGCTGGCGGCTAGCCAAAACTGGCCTCGTGCTGTGGCCTCTCATGGTGGTACTGTGAAGGGCAGGAAAGGCGTGGTGGGGCGGACAGGGAAGGCGCTGTGGGCTGGGAAGACTTTGAGACCACCGCCAGCGGCTAGGCAAAACTGGCCTCGTGCGGTGGCCTCTCATGATGGTACTGTGAAGGGCAGGAAAGACGTGGAGACCACAGCTGGCGGCTAGCCAAAACTGGCCTCGTGCTGTGGCCTCTCATGGTGGTACTGTGAAGGGCAGGAAAGGCGTGGCGGGGCGGACAAGGAAGGCATTGTGGGCTGGAAAGGCGTGGAGACCACCGCTGGCGGCTAGCCAAAACTGGCCTCGTGCGATGGCCTCTCATTTTGGTATTGTGAAGGGCAGGAAAGACGTGGAGACCACAGCTGGCGGCTAGCCAAAACTGGCCTCGTGCGGTGGCCTCTCATGATGGTACTGTGAAGGGCAGGAAAGACGTGGAGACCACAGCTGGCGGCTAGCCAAAACTGGCCTCGTGCTGTGGCCTCTCATGGTGGTACTGTGAAGGGCAGGAAAGGCGTGGCGGGGCGGACAAGGAAGGCGTTGTGGGCTGGAAAGGCGTGGAGACCACCGCTGGCGGCTAGCCAAAACTGGCCTCGTGCGATGGCCTCTCATTGTGGTATTGTGAAGGGCAGGAAAGACGTGGAGACCACAGCTGGCGGCTAGGCAAAACTGGCCTCGTGCGGTGGCCTCTCTTGATGGTACTGTGAAGGGCAGGAAAGACGTGGAGACCACAGCTGGCGGCTAGCCAAAACTGGCCTCGTGCTGTGGCCTCTCATGGTGGTACTGTGAAGGGCAGGAAAGGCGTGGTGGGGCGGACAGGGAAGGCGCTGTGGGCTGGGAAGACTTTGAGACCACCGCCAGCGGCTAGGCAAAACTGGCCTCGTGCGGTGGCCTCTCATGATGGTACTGTGAAGGGCAGGAAAGACGTGGAGACCACAGCTGGCGGCTAGCCAAAACTGGCCTCGTGCTGTGGCCTCTCATGGTGGTACTGTGAAGGGCAGGAAAGGCGTGGCGGGGCGGACAAGGAAGGCATTGTGGGCTGGAAAGGCGTGGAGACCACCGCTGGCGGCTAGCCAAAACTGGCCTCGTGCGATGGCCTCTCATTGTGGTATTGTGAAGGGCAGGAAAGACGTGGAGACCACAGCTGGCGGCTAGCCAAAACTGGCCTCGTGCTGTGGCCTCTCATGGTGGTTCTGTGAAGGGCAGGAAAGGCGTGGCGGGGCGGACAAGGAAGGCGTTGTGGGCTGGGATGGCGGTGAGACCACCGCTGGCGGCTAGCCAAAACTGGCCTCGTGCGATGGCCTCTCATTGTGGTATTGTGAAGGGCAGGAAAGACGTGGAGACCACAGCTGGCGGCTAGCCAAAACTGGCCTCGTGCTGTGGCCTCTCATGGTGGTACTGTGAAGGGCAGGAAAGGCGTGGCGGGGCGGACAGGGAAGGCGTTGTGGGCTGGGAAGGCGTGGAGACCACCGCTGGCGGCTAGGCAAAACTGGCCTCGTGCGATGGCCTCTCATTGTGGTATTGTGAAGGGCAGGAAAGACGTGGAGACCACAGCTGGCGGCTAGCCAAAACTAGCCTCGTGCTGTGGCCTCTCATGGTGGTTCTGTGAAGGGCAGGAAAGGCGTGGTGGGGCGGACAGGGAAGGCGCTGTGGGCTGGGAAGACATGGAGACCACCGCTGGCGGCTAGGCAAAACTGGCCTCATGCGATGGCCTCTCATTGTGGTATTGTGAAGGGCAGGAAAGACGTGGAGACCACAGCTGGCGGCTAGCCAAAACTGGCCTCGTGCTGTGGCCTCTCATGGTGGTACTGTGAAGGGCAGGAAAGGCGTGGCGGGGTGGACAGGGAAGGTGTTGTGGGCTGGGTAGGCGTGGAGACCACAGCTGGCGGCTAGCCAAAACTGGCCTCGTGCTGTGGCCTCTCATGGTGGTACTGTGAAGGGCAGGAAAGGCGTGGCGGTGCGGACAGGGAAGGCGTTTTGGGCTGGGAAGGCGTGGAGACCACCGCTGGCGGCTAGCCAAAACTTGCCTCGTGCGATGGCCTCTCATTGTGGTATTGTGAAGGGCAGGAAAGACGTGGAGACCACAGCTGGCGGCTAGCCAAAACTGGCCTCGTACGGTGGCCTCTCATGATGGCACTGTGGGGGCAGGGAAGGCATGACGAATAGGGAAGACGTGGAGACCACCGCTGGCGGCTAGCCAAAATTGGCCTCGTGCGGTGGCCTCTCATGGTGGTACTGTGAAGGGCAGGAAAGGCGTGGAGACCACAGCTGGCGGCTAGCCAAAACTGGCCTCGTGCGGTGGCCTCTCATGATGGTACTGTAGGGGCAGGGAAGTCGTGGCGAGCAAGGAAGGCGTGGAGACCACCGCTGGCGGCTAGCCAAAACTGGCCTCGTGCGATGGCCTCTCATGGTGGTACTGTGAGGGGCAGTAAAGACGTGGAGACCACAGCTGGCGGCTAGCCAAAACTGGCCTCGTGTGTGGCCTCTCATGGTGGTACTGTGAAGGGCAGGAAAGGCGTGGCGGGGCGGACAGGGAAGGCGTTGTGGGCTGGGAAGACATGGAGACCACCGCTGGCGGCTAGGCAAAACTGGCCTCGTGCGGTGGCCTCTCATGATGGTACTGTGAAGGGCAGGAAAGACGTGGAGACCACAGCTGGCGGCTAGCCAAAACTGGCCTCATGCGGTGGCCTCTCATGATGGTACTGTGGGGGCATGGAAGTTATGGTGAGCAGGAAAGGCGTGTAGACCACCGCTGTCGGCTAGCCAAAACTGGCCTCATGCAGTGGCCTCTCATGTTGGTACTGTGAAGGGCAGGACAGGCGTGGAGACCACAGCTGGTGGCTAGCCAAAACTGGCCTCGTGCTGTGGCCTCTCATGATGGTACTGTAGGGGCAGGGAAGTCGTGGCGAGCAAGGAAGGCGTGGAGACCACCGCTGGCGGCTAGCCAAAACTGGCCTCGTGCGATGGCCTCTCATGGTGGTACTGTGAAGGGCAGGACAGGCGTGGAGACCACAGCTGGTGGCTAGCCAAAACTGGCCTCGTGCTGTGGCCTCTCATGGTGGTACTGTGAAGGGCAGGAAAGGCGTGGTGGGGTGGACAGGGAAGGCGTTGTGGGTTGAGAAGGCGTGGAGACCACCGCTGGTGGCTAGCCAAAACTGGTCTCGTACGGTGGCCTCTCATGATGGCACTGTGGGGGCAGGGAAGGCATGACGAATAGGGAAGACGTGGAGACCACCGCTGGCGGCTAGCCAAAACTGGCCTCGTGCGGTGGCCTCTCATGGTGGTACTGTGAAGGGCAGGAAAGGCCAGGAGACCACAGCTGGCGGCTAGCCAAAACTGGCCTCGTGCTGTGGCCTCTCATGGTGGTTCTGTGAGGGGCAGGAAAGGTGTGGCGGGGCGGACAGGGAAGGCGTTTTGGGCTGGGAAGGCGTGGAGACCACCGCTGGCGGTTAGCCAAAACTGGCCTCGTGCGGTTGTCTCTCATGATGGTACTGTTAAGAGCAGAAAAGGCATGGTGAACAGAGAAGGCGTGACGGACAGGGAATGCGTGGTGGGCTAGGAAGACGTGGAGACCACCGCTGGCGGCTAGCCAAAACTGGCCTCGTGCGGTGGCCTCTCATGATGGTACTGTAGGGGCAGGGAAGTCGTGGCGAGCAAGGAAGGCGTGGAGACCACCGCTGGCGGCTAGCCAAAACTGGCCTCGTGCAATGGCCTCTCATGGTGGTACTGTGAGGGGCAGTAAAGACGTGGAGACCACAGCTGGCGGCTAGCCAAAATTGGCCTCGTGTGTGGCCTCTCATGGTGGTACTGTGAAGGGCAGGAAAGGCGTGGCGGGGCGGACAGGGAAGGCGTTGTGGGCTGGGAAGGCATGGAGACCACCCCTGGCGGCTAGCCAAAACTGGCCTCATGCGGTGGCCTCTCATGATGGTACTGTGGGGGCATGGAAGTTATGGTGAGCAGGAAAGGCGTGTAGACCATCGCTGGCGGCTAGCCAAAACTGGCCTCATGCGGTGGCCTCTCATGTTGGTACTGTGAAGGGCAGGACAGGCGTGGAGACCACAGCTGGTGGCTAGCCAAAACTGGCCTCGTGCTGTGGCCTCTCATGGTGGTACTGTGAAGGGCAGGAAAGGCGTGGTGGGGTGGACAGGGAAGGCGTTGTGGGTTGGGAAGGTGTGGAGACCACCGCTGGTGGCTAGCCAAAACTGGTCTCGTACGGTGGCCTCTCATGATGGCACTGTGGGGGCAGGGAAGGCATGACGAATAGGGAAGACGTGGAGACCACAGCTGGCGGCTAGCCAAAACTGGCCTCGTGCTGTGGCCTCTCATAGTTGTTCTGTGAGGGGCAGGAAAGGTGTGGCGGGGCGGACAGGGAAGGCATTGTGGGCTGGGAAGGCGTGAAGACCAACGCGGGCGGCTAGCCAAAACTGGCCTCCTGCAGTGGCCTCTCATGGTGGTACTGTGAAGGGCAGGAAAGGCGTGGCGGGGTGGACAGGGAAGGCGTTGTGGGCTGGGAAGGCGTGGAGACCACCGCTGGTGGCTAGCCAAAACTGGCCTCGTGCGGTGGCCTCTCATGGTGGTACTGTGGAGAGCAGGGAAGTCGTGGCGCGCAGGGCAGGCGTGGAGACCACCGCTGGCGGCTAGCCAAAACTGGCCTCGTGCGGTGGCCTCTCATGATGGTACTGTGGGGGCTGGGAAGTTATGGTGAGCAGGGAAGGCGTGTAGACCACCGCTGGCGGCTAGCCAAAACTGGCCTCATGCGGTGGCCTCTCATGGTGGTACTGTGAAGGGCAGGACAGGCGTGGAGACCACAGCTGGCGGCTAGCCAAAACTAGCCTCGTTCTGTGGCCTCTCATGGTGGTACTGTGAGGGGCAGGAAAGGCGTGGCGGGGCAGACAGAGAAGGCGTTGTGGGCTGGGAAGGCGTGAAGACCACCGCTGGCGGCTAGCCAAAACTGGCCTCGTGCGGTGGTCTCTTATGATGGTACTGTTAAGAGCAGATAAGGCATGGTGAACAGAGAAGGCGTGACGGACAGGGAATGCGTGGTGGGCTAGGAAGACGTGGAGACCACCGCTGGCGGCTAGCCAAAACTGGCCTCGTGCGGTGGCCTCTCATGATGGTACTGTGGGGGCAGGGAAGTTGTGGTGAGCAGGGAAGGCGTAGAGACCACCGCTGGTGGCTAGCCAAAACTGGCCTCGTGCGGTGGCCTCTCATGATGGTACTGTGGGGGCAGGGAAGTTGTGGTGAGCAGGGAAGCCGTGGAGACCACCGCTGGCGGCTAGCCAAAACTGGCCTCGTGCGGTGGCCTCTCATGGTTGTACTGTGAAGGGAAGGGAGGCGTGAAGACCATGTTACAATACTTCTTGATATACGATATTTTTCACCTTTTTATTCAGTGGGGCTAATATAGTAAGGGAAGTGGGTGAACTCACTCGTGAGCAGGCTACGTAAAATTGCCCATGGGAAAAACAATCCCGTCTCAAGTCCACCCCAGCGTATTTTAAAGATTGCCCTTGCGCTTTATTAATTGTCATAGCAAAACAAACCTTGAGAGGAAACTGTAGCCGTCTGAATTGGAATGGTAGGTCATTGGGTATAAGGGGAATGCGCGGCACAAACGCTGTTTCTCCCTGAGCTTGCTCTGTTATAATGACAGCTTCAATTACATTTTTGTGAAGATTTTTCACTTGTAGCATAGTTCCATTACACAATTTTGGAGGTTTGTGATTCCGTAATAACATAACGGGTATGCCCTTTTTAATTCTAAGTCTGTGGTTTGGAAGTCCTGCCGGATTTAACGAATTTAAAAATTCTACTGGGTAGTTTACTGCATCGTCATCACAAACCGAATCTATAGACCTATAAATAATTTCTTCTCCATTAACTGAGTTCAGTAGCACATCGTTTATATCCGCCGCGTGATCATTTTTGGGAGTTAAAATAGCTCATTCACGAAACCAGTCCATAGATTTTTCATCTATTTGATTGATATTCGAATAAAATATGGTCGATAAACAAACAGCTAAGGAGTGGAATTCCTTGCCTGAGTCTGTGTTTCCGGAAAGCTATAACCTGGGAGTTTTCAAGTCACGAGTGAATAGGTTCCTTCTAGGCAAGCGTGATTCATCGTAGACCACATCATCACTTACCATCAGGTGAAATAGAGGTCAAACGTAAGCCTATCATGAATAAAAAAAAAAAAAAAAAGATAAGCTCTTGAACAGTTGCCACAACTTTACACAATGCATCTGTTATGGTAAGCAAGCCGTCTTCAGTAGGATATTTGGCATTACCTATTTGGAGTAGTATATCTGAAAATTGTCCAGCATGTATATCACCGTGTAAATGAACTCTCATATTTTTAGTTAACTTTAGGGTTTTCACCGAAGCCCATAAAATAGATTTCTTTAGGCAAGCTTTAATTTCGTCGGCTCGAGTTCCTCTCTGTACCACTGGCAAAGTTTGTCTAAAATCACCTGCCATCAATATTGTCATACCGCCCATTAAGTTATTGTTTCCCCGTATGTCTTTTAAAGTTCTGTTTAAAGCTTCGATACCTCTCTTGTGCGCCATTGTACTTTCATCCCAAACGATAATCTTTGTGTTCCTGAGTACTTCAGCAAAATTACTTTGTTTTGAAATAGGTATTACACACGGAGTCTCGCACTGTGTTAGATTAAGCGGTAGTTTATATGTTGCATGCGCTGTTCGACCTCCTTCCAGCAGTGTCGCTGCAATACCAGACGATGCTACAGCTAAAGCGATGCCTTTAGTGCTCCTTACTTTAGCCAAAATCAAATTAATTAGATAAGTTTTACTCGTACTACCTGGAGCGTCTAAAAAGAAAAGACTTCCCGCATTTGAGTCTCTGCTCGATAATATTGTATCATAAGCTGCCTTTTGTTCTGAAGTTAATGTTACTACATTATCGCTCACATAGCTATCCAAAGCAAAAACATCGTAGTTAGTCTCTAACAAATATTCTCTATTCCCTGTATTCCTAGGCTTGCTTGGTTCTGGTAACCCATACTCTTTCAAGGCACGACCACCTAATGCCAAAACGGCTTCCTCGATAGCAAATAAGCCATCGTTATACGCTTCATCAGTTAAATTCCCAATATTACCATCTTGCAGGTTTGCCAGTTTATATTTGAAATCTTCAGTTAAAGGATCCTTACATTTTTCCCATAATTGCATTGGATCTGATAACTGACAAAATAACAGCAGAACTATAAATAATTCTCGCAATTTAAATGGTGAATTACTTAGTGCGGCCTCTTCCAAAGTAGCGTGCCAGTGATTGTAATCTTCAAGTAATCCTAATGCTTTGCAAGCTGCCTGGAAAGTTGGATATACTACTCCATTAACAGATTTTAACGCCTCGAATGAAGTTGGACCTCGAATTTCATGTAGCAGCATACGAAGGTAATAGCATTCTGTATTATTCGGATGTACCGTATAAACTCTGCCTAAAGCATGTTCTTTCTTAATGCCAGGCCAACCCTCCACATTAACTCCCCTTTTTCTTCTTTCGATTTTTTTATTATTGTACCATACGTAGTATGCTGGTACATTTGGGTATAGTAAAGTTTTTGCAAATTGATCTGTTTGGCATAAAGTGAAAAAGCCGAGGAGTGTACTAATAGGTGGATTTGCAACCCTGTCAGCAATATTTTCATTATTAAAGTACACTCTTTGCCCATTTTCTAAATGAACGGCCAGATGTACAACAGTAGGGAAACGCTCATGGATAGAAAATCCGAGAATTCGCCACACAGCTTCTGAACTACTTATGTACCTTCCATTTTCATAAATACTAACCTAATCTTTTTTATTTTCTAGGGTAAACGTAGCCTGGTCGGAGCCTTTATTAACATACTTGCAAATATATTTGATTGACTTTACGGAATTACAAAATTCCACATTTATATGTGCATTAAAAGTTCTTAATAAAACAGGGTTATAAGGAACTACCCACCGATTATCTAAACACATTCCATGTTTATTAACTGTAAAGCCACCATCATCAGGAGAACGCCTTCTATACCGCGGATAACCATCGTCACCTGTTTGTGTTTCACTGATTAGTGATTTGAGGAACTTTTTGGAACACCTGTTTTCTTTCATGCACGGTGCTTTATTATTAATATTGCCACATGGACCATGCATCATGTTCGATTCTACAATTTTGTATAGCTGGGTCACGTTCAGGGTCAGGAATTTCTGCACATATTACTTTGTCAATTAGGTCTGAAGTAATAGAACGCGTAAGCCATAAAAGTATGTGAATGTGCGGAAGTCCTCGTTTCTGCCACTCTACCGAATACATGTAGCATCGTAATTCACCAAATATTTTACCCTTAATTAAAATATGCATCATTTTTTTTACTTTTAGATGGAAAACCCTAGCTATTATATCATGGCGATCATGTGATCTTTGGCCAGGGAATAAATTGTTTGTTATGTTTTCCCAGCGAGGATTACATGTAAAAGTGATGAAAAGATCAGGGCGGCCGTAGTGTCGGACATATGTCATGGCGTCTTGTGTACGCTCATGCATGTACCTTGGTCCCCCTGTAAAAGAGGACGGTAACACCACCATTTGTCCGAAATTAGTTGTGTCTTCCCTGCCCACAGCATCTCTTAGATGGATGTATTCCTCTACACGTTTCGACTGATTATTACGAATAAAGTTGAGCCTTTCCGTTTCTATTTTGGCATATTCGTCAACTAAAAATTGACTCAATAGAGACCGCTAATATAAAATGTGGTTATCCTGTTTCCCTAACCATAATTCGATATGCATAAAAACTGGCTGCCGAGATGGTCTTTGTCAGTGGTCTATTTGTTTTTGGATCATGTTGTGGCAAGTATATTGAATAACCATCTTCGCCGCGGCAAAAAATTAACGGGTATTGAAGTGTAAGACCTATGAATTTCATATATCCTTTTCAATGTTTGCCCACGACTTTCTAAAATAATATCTCGAAATTCAAATTGTTCACCTGCCATTACTAATGCTACCTCGTTTGATGCCGGAGCGTTATACCGACCGCTGTGTTCCCCAGGTATTCGTTCATCAGCGTGAATTACTACTTGAAAATTATTGCAAGAAGGAGGAGCCTTATCTAACGCTGTTTTGAAATCTTTAATGTATGGGTTGACTTCATGTAACATCTTTTGAAGTTGTTTAACTAACATTGGTTGTATTTCAGCAAAGTTAGAGCACCTTAAATTAACTTCCCTGTTATCTTCCCCTCCAAAATATATTTGCAAGAATTTGGGTACTGCTTGAGACAAAGGCATTAAACTCCCAATTCGATGATAGACCTGGGGCCTTACTCCGAAAAACGAAAATATTCGTATCCGTTGACGTTTTGACCATTTAGCTACCCCGAAAGTGTTTCGTTTCGGATTTCGGATCCATCTTCGATCGTTTGACATTGAGGTTGTCGATCGTTATCAGTACACCTCCTACTCCCAAAATGCATTTGACGTTTTCGCTGTCGTTGTTTGACAAATGGTCCGTTTTCGTTCGATCCGAAACGTTCATGTTCGATTTTCAGAGTAAGGCCCCTGACCCTGAACTCTGAAAGTTGTTGAAAATCCTGTTTGTTCAGGTTGTTTGCCACCAAATGACGTCATTTGAAAAGCACCATTATATTTCCGAATGTGATCCATAAAATGACTATGCTTTGGACGCAAATCCATAATTAAACTGTAAAGTGGTTCTGGAAGTCGTTGAAATGGTTGTAGTTGAACCTTCCCTGACATACAACACATGCCAACTGACTCTGCCTTCCACTTTAAAGCGTTACACCACTGACATTTGTGATTCATATTTCCTATAGAAATAATACTATCGGTCTCGTATGATATTGTAGAATCATATGTCAAACCCGACTGAGCTTTCGTCGTCCATGGTCGGTCTCGCCTTTCTACCCGTTGTCCAGGATTATGTAGCTCATATTGAGATTGTCTTGCTCTATGTTGTTCAGGGTGAACGCGCTGATAGTCCCTCACCATAGGTCTGTAGACTTCAGGATGCGCGCGCCGATAGTCACTTACCGCGATTCTGTGTGCTTCAGGGTGCGTGCGCTTCGTCGTCAGGATCAAAAGCTGCAAGGTGGTACGGCTAAATTAGAGACTCGTCGTCAAATAAATAACTTGCAAAAAATTATTCGCACTTCGACCCAATCACATTTGGACAAAGTTTGGGATGGGAAGCTGGCTAAGGTTGATAATCCTAGCAATGATATTTGGCGCTTTGTTAAAAATTTAAAACCAAATAACAGTAAGCCACCACCCTTAAAACAAGTAGACGGTTCCCTAACCACAAACATGCAGGAACAGTGCGAAGCGTTGGCCAAGGCGTTTAAGGCAAACATGAGTCTTACACTTGACTGGAAGAGTCCTGTAGTGGATGCTGATGTTGAGAATTCGCTCCTAGAACTTAGTAACTACAAAATTTCTGGACTTTCTAAACCTGTTCATCCACACCAGATTACCAAAATATTGAAAAAACTTAAGAATTACAAATCCCCCGGAATAGATGGTATTCAAAATATTCTTCTCAAGAATCTTCCCCAAAAAGCTATTGTTTACATTACCAAAATATTCAATGGTTGTCTACAAACTGGTTATTTCCCTAGAGCCTGGAAAAATGCTAAAGTTATAGCTCTCAAGAAGTCGGGTAAAGATGAAACTATACCGGTCAACTATCGACCGATTAGTCTATTGCCAGCGCTTGGTAAATTGTTTGAAAAGGTTATTTCTTCACGTTTAATGTCATATTCAAACGATAAAATCATATACGAACAATTTGGCTTCCGGGCACATCACTCAACCACCTTGCAACTAACTAGACTGACTGAACATATAGCGCACAACTTAAACCTTAATAAATCAACAGGAATGGTCTTGCTCGATATAGAGAAGGCTTTTGACTCAGTGTGGCATGAAGGGCTTATTCACAAGCTCTTTTCTATCGGCATACCACTACATACTGTTAAGATTCTCCTGTCTTACCTGAGTGATCGTCATTTTGCCGTTCACATAGGAAATATAAAGTCGTCACCTCATTCGATTCCTGCTGGTGTTCCGCAGGGCTCAGTCCTGGGGCCAATCCTGTTCATTTTATACGTCAATGACTTACCCATCCAGCCTCATACACAATTGGCATGTTTTGCTGACGACACAGCAACGTACTCTACTTCAAACGACATAGACCTCATTGTTAGTAGACTTCAACTATCGCTTGATCTCTTACAAGAATTCTTTTCGAAGTGGAAACTTAAGTTGAATGGGCACAAAACTGAAGCAATCATGTTTACTCGTAAACGCCAGGCTCCTGACAAGCTTCTTAACATTGATGGCTACTCAATACCGTGGAGCCAGTCTGTACAATATCTTGGGCTAACAATGGACAATAAGATCAATTGGACTAAGCACGTTACCAAGCTACGGGTTAAAGGTGCCCAAGCTTTGGGCGCGCTACATCCAGTAATGAACAGGAAAAGCAAACTAAGTTCAATAACAAAACTGCGAATTTATACAACCTTGGTTCGTCCCTGTCTAACGTATTCGTGCCCAACCTGGAGTAGTACGTGTGATAGTAATTACAAAATACTTCAAACTATTCAAAATAAAGCAGTTAAGATATCCTACAACACACAATTTCGGACAAACTTAACCAAATTACACTCCATTATAAACCTTCCCTTATTAAAAACGTACATAATCAAACAATCAAATCAGTTTTTCTCTAATCGTAAACATAGAAATCATTCAAATAAACTGATCTCAAATATTGGTCAGACCTTGGTCTCCGACTTGCCTTATATCGACAGTTACGGTACATATCGCTTGCCCCATCACTACGTTTTGTTCCCAGCTGGTGACTGTGGCGGTAGTAGTTAATTTTATATAAAGCGCCCAAGCGCGGTATTTTGTCAACTACCTACATTGTGAAAAAATGAATTTAATACTAATAAGTTCATAAAAGTTTAAGATATAGCTAATTAACAGTGATTATAATTTGTGTTTATAAGTGGAAAGTTGAAATATCTTTTTGTTGTAAACTTTTATAGGCGATTCAGTCTGACAAAGTGTATATTGTGTAATAAGACTTGTATTTGACTGCTCTTAGATAGCAGTTGCGTATACTGTAAGTACATGTAAACTATTTATTGTGCAATAAAGAACTTTTAAAAACAAAAACAAACTTACCGCGGTTCTGTGGACTTCAGGGTGTAATCGCTGATACTTACTTGCCGCGGTTCTGTGAACTTCAGGGTGTAATCGCTGATAGTCACTTACCGCGGTTCTGTGGACTTCAGGGTGTAATCGCTGATACTTACTTGCCGCGGTTCTGTGGACTTCAGGGTGTAATCGCTGATAGTCACTTACCGCGGTTCTGTGAACTTCAGGGTGTAATCGCTGATAGTCACTTACCGCGGTTCTGTGGACTTCAGGGTAAAATCGCTGATAGTCACTTGCCGCGGTTCTGTGGACTTCAGGGTGTAATCGCTGATAGTCACTTGCCGCGGTTCTGTGGACTTCAGGATGTGCACGCTGATACTTACTTGCCGCGGTTCTGTGGACTTCAGGGTGTAATCGCTGATAGTCACTTACCGCGGTTCTATGGACTTCAGGGTGTAATCGCTGATAGTCACTTACCGCGATTCTGTGGACTTCAGGGTGTAATCGCTGATAGTCACTTACCGCAGTTCTGTGGTCTTCAGGGTGTAATCGCTGATAGTCACTTGCCGCGGTTCTGGGGACTTCAGGGTGTAATCGCTGATAGTCACTTACCGCGGTTCTGTGGACTTCAGGGTGTAATCGCTGATAGTCACTTACCGCGGTTCTGTGGACTTCAGGGTGTAATCGCTGATAGTCACTTACCGCGGTTCTGTGGACTTCAGGGTAAAATCGCTGATAGTCACTTGCCGCGGTTCTGTGGACTTCAGGGTGTAATCGCTGATAGTCACTTGCCGCGGTTCTGTGGACTTCAGGATGTGCACGCTGATACTTACTTGCCGCGGTTCTGTGGACTTCAGGGTGTAATCGCTGATAGTCACTTACCGCGGTTCTGTGGACTTCAGGGTGTAATCGCTGATAGTCACTTACCGCGGTTCTGTGGACTTCAGGGTGTAATCGCTGATAGTCACTTACCGCGGTTCTATGGTCTTCAGGGTGTAATCGCTGATAGTCACTTGCCGCGGTTCTGGGGACTTCAGGGTGTAATCGCTGATAGTCACTTACCACGGTTCTGTGGACTTCAGGGTGTAATCGCTGATAGTCACTTACCGCGGTTCTGTGGACTTCAGGGTAAAATCGCTGATAGTCACTTGCCGCGGTTCTGTGGACTTCAGGGTGTAATCGCTGATAGTCACTTACCGCGGTTCTGTGGACTTCAGGGTAAAATCGCTGATAGTCACTTGCCGCGGTTCTGTGGACTTCAGGATGTGCACGCTGATACTTACTTGCCGCGGTTCTGTGGACTTCAGGGTGTAATCGCTGATAGTCACTTACCGCGGTTCTGTGGACTTCAGGGTGTAATCGCTGATAGTCACTTACCGCGGTTCTGTGGACTTCAGGGTAAAATCGCTGATAGTCACTTGCCGCGGTTCTGTGGACTTCAGGATGTGCACGCTGATACTTACTTGCCGCGGTTCTGTGGACTTCAGGGTGTAATCGCTGATAGTCACTTACCGCGGTTCTGTGGACTTCAGGGTGTAATCGCTGATAGTCACTTACCGCGGTTCTGTGGACTTCAGGGTGTAATCGCTGATAGTCACTTACCGCGGTTCTGTGGACTTCAGGGTGTAATCGCTGATAGTCACTTACCGCGGTTCTGTGGTCTTCAGGGTGTAATCGCTGATAGTCACTTACCGCGGTTCTGTGGACTTCAGGGTGTAATCGCTGATAGTCACTTACCGCGGTTCTGTGGACTTCAGGGTGTAATCGCTGATAGTCACTTACCGCGGTTCTGTGGACTTCAGGGTGTAATCGCTGATAGTCACTTACCGCAGTTCTGTGGTCTTCAGGGTGTAATCGCTGATAGTCACTTGCCGCGGTTCTGGGGACTTCAGAGTGTAATCGCTGATAGTCACTTACCGCGGTTCTGTGGACTTCAGGGTGTAATCGCTGATAGTCACTTACCGCGGTTCTGTGGACTTCAGGGTAAAATCGCTGATAGTCACTTGCCGCGGTTCTGTGGACTTCAGGGTGTAATCGCTGATAGTCACTTGCCGCGGTTCTGTGGACTTCAGGATGTGCACGCTGATACTTACTTGCCGCGGTTCTGTGGACTTCAGGGTGTAATCGCTGATAGTCACTTACCGCGGTTCTATGGACTTCAGGGTGTAATCGCTGATAGTCACTTACCGCGGTTCTGTGGACTTCAGGGTGTAATCGCTGATAGTCACTTACCGCGATTCTGTGTGCTTCAGGGTGTAATCGCTGATAGTCACTTACCGCGGTTCTGTGAACTTCAGGGTGTAATCGCTGATAGTCACTTACCGCGGTTCTATGGTCTTCAGGGTGTAATTGCTGATAGTCACTTGCCGCGGTTCTATGGTCTTCAGGGTGTAATCGCTGATAGTCACTTACCGCGGTTCTGTGAACTTCAGGGTGTAATCGCTGATAGTCACTTACCGCGGTTCTGTGGACTTCAGGATGTGCACGCTGATACTTACTTGCCGCGGCTCTATGCATTTGAGGATTTTTTTTGCTATGTTTAGCGACAGCTTGTCTATGTGCCACAGTGTTGTTCGACTTGCTCTGTTTAACTTGTCTTTCGCGAGTTAAGCTAGTAAATCGTGCTCGACGTTTCTTACCGGCAGCTTGTGATTTATATGAAGAATTTTGTGACGATGGAGTAACAGATTTGACACTATCTTCATGAGAAATAAAAGTGGGTGATATTACAGGGTCATGAGAAGGAGTAAATGTGGGCGATATAACGTCGGGAAGAGTGAATGTGGGAGATGTCACATCGAGAGAAGTAAAGTTAGGTCCTACTTCTTCAAAGGTAGCGGTAGAAAAATAATTAATTGAAGAATGTTCGATATTTTCTAAATATGCATCAAAATGATTGCCCGTGAATCGTAATCGTTTTATTGGACGACCTTCAGTACCAAACTTTCCGTAAAGTTTTCCATTTTGATATACTTCAAACACATATTCATAGAGCTGCCCCGCGACTACCATCTCACATGTTGTGCCCCACGTCGAGTCTTGTATCATATCGACAGCGTACTCGGCCGCAGTAGTAAAATTGTCTCCGTTAGATTTTGCATTATATGATAATACTGAAAAGAATTCCCAATTAGCCACTACATACCTCACTATTTCCTCACGAACAGTCTTTGCTCGGTCCTGAGATCCATACATCAAAAATGCTAAAGATCGAAATAAGCAAGCTCCGTCACCTACAATAGGTACAACTGAATTTACCATCTCACCATTGATGTGGAGCATTTCTTGGGCCATTTTGTATCTAATTAAATTAAAAATGGTCAAATTACCTACCTAATCTAATCAAAAACTAACAATGAACAAACTAAATTACAGAGAAAAGAAATAACTTTACAATACTACACCTACACTATTATTATTACTAAGCCTAACTTACTACTTACTAAACTACGAATACCTAAATATAATACAATCCTATATTATTTTACAACTAAGCGCCTATTTAAAACCAATATTTAACAGAGAGAATACGTAAAGAGTCGATATTTTATAAATCAACACAAAATAAAAGGCCCGTTTTGACGTTTGTCCTCGTGGCGTAACTAGTTATGTACCTATACGATTCGGTATTCGATACTCAGGATGAATCGAATCCAGTTTGCATGGGGATTTAATTGATTTGAATATGTATGTAAACTGCATTGGATTAAAGTTCTGATTAGAAAAAATTGCTTAACCTTGGATTTTGTAGGTATTTTAAAACAATACAATTTTATTAAAGGTCAATTTACTTATATTTAATATTTTTTTTATAATAACATTCACTCAATCACAAAAACAACAAGAATAATTAAATCAGTCTTCAGAATCTAAACACAAGTATTAAATAAAAATAAAAGTGCGCGTCGGGCTCGAAAAAAAATATCTCACTCGATATTTTCTATCCTTAACTGATTATTAATAGTCTGTGGACTACATGAAAAAATCGTTATGCACAGCACTTAGCCGAGTGGGCGGTACCTGTCAATGAAAAATGTAATTATCTTTAGAATATTTCAATTGATAAAAAAATAAGAACTTCATGGGCACGAACTGTCAAAGTGGGCCTTTTATTTTGTGACAAAGTTAAGCTAGTAACTAAGTCACCAAGAGAACTAATAAGAACCGTATGACAAATCTATTTTGTTACGTCGATTGAAAATTTTATAAGAAAAGAAAGTAAAGAGTTTTTCTAAGGAAGCCTTACAACCTTACAATAAATTCTTCTTAAAATTGTCTCATGAAATAGCAAATACTGGTAAAGTGGGGTTAATTGGAACAATTATTTCATGAAACAGGTGTTTACAAAGACGATAGTTTCTTTGTCAACATATAAATCATAATTTTTAGTAGTTTTAACAAATTTCATCTGAATAGCTTTTATAACTGTTCATTTTCTGTGAATCATCATCATCATCATCACTACATAGTATAAAACAAAGTCGCCTTTTCTGTCCCTATATCCCTATGTGCGCTTAAATCTTTAAAACTGCGCAACGGATTTTGATGCGGTTTTTTCCAATAGATAGAGTGATTCAAGAGGAAGGTTTATATGTATAATACATGCATCATATACTAAGGCAACATTGCTAATTTTAGAGGTTTCTAACGTGATGTCGTAAATTAACCTATTTTTTTGGGCTTATTTAGCAATTTAGCAAAAACGCTGCCTAAACCCTACGAGTTAGATCAAATTAATGTACTACAGTATTGTACACCATAAAAAGGTCTACAAAAAAGTCCGCGATGGTATATGTTTATCTTTTAGGGATAACCCACATTAACCATTTTTATTGTTTACTTTTTACGTGAAAAAATGGCTTATTTACGAAGCTATTTTAAGCAATACGGCATTAATCCTTATCGAATTAAGTACCTTAAATACAGTGTGCAATTAATATAGATCAATATGGTTCCTTACAGCATGTAAACTAAACAAATATTTTCGGAGATATTACAAATTTAAAATTTGCGTTTGCGGCGGGCGGTACCGGTCGGACGGGGCAGTGCGGGGAGGCATGCCTATAAATAGCGCGTCGGAGGCCGCGGTTCTCCCTATAGCACTTTGAATTTAGCAGCAATCGGACGCGTTTATTATCGGAGCTCTCTAGCGAGGAAAATAACAGTACTTGATAAAAACGTGCTTTTCAGCGCGACAACGTATCAGTTAATAATTATAAGTTACGATAAATAATAATCAATTAATTTAATAATAAGGAAATTATTTTCAAAAATCTTAAGTAAGTTCAGAAAAAAAACCTAATAGAATATAGCTATCTTTTGTTCTTGATGATTGTAGATTATCTTTTGTTTTTAGTCACACGCATGGCAAATTATTTTTTTTTTGGCGTTTGGCATTGAGTGATATAGGCATATATATTTTATGCCCGTGCAAAGTCGGAGCGGGCCGCTATGTTTTTATATACAATGTTCATAGTTTTTCTGTAGTGTATTTAATTTAGTATCAGCATTGCACCCGTGCGAAGCCGGGGCGGGTCGCTAGTAGATCTATAAATAATAAATTTAGGCACTGTTCTAAATATCGCATTCATGAGTTATTTGGTATCTGTCTTTATTGATTCCGGATTTCTTATTTTTTGGAACTGTTTCCTCAAAAATCCTTAAGAAATATTTGGAAAAGTTAAAGGGAAAGAAGCAGACTTGAGTTTATCCTATTCATTCCTTTCCATAACTTAAAATGTGCAAACTGACATTGGTTATATTATTCGTAATGATACCTACTCAATATAATACATAAAAATAGTCTATCACCACTTTGGAGTAATTTGGAATATAATGTTAAATATTAAATGTGTCTTTAATATATTACTTATAATGTAGGACACGACGGTATCTCCCGTCCGAAATGAGCTGTCCGACTGGGATAGTACCTCCGCCCTACAGAACACCGCGGCCATAATAACCATCGTATTGTGTTCCCGCCGGTAAGTAGGATAGCTAGAGCTCACTGTACCCCTCCTCCCCCTCCCCTCCGTAGCCCTCCCCCCTTCCCTTTCTTCAGGGTAGGCAGTGCGTGTGTGAGACCCTTAGTGTTGCACACGTCCATAGGCCACGGTGAGCGCTTCCCATCAGGTGGGCCGTGTGCTTGTCTGCCACCAGAAGTATAAAAAAAGAGTAACGTATATAAGTTCCAATTCTAAATATAGGTACAAATACAGTACCAAAAATTCTCTTGATATCCAAATAACCCCACTTTACGGTATGACATGAGTGATCAATGTATTTGTCAGTCACTTTTAGTTCTTGTTGCCATGGCAACAATTATATTATACTATAGATGGCGTTAGGGATTTGTTAAAAATCTAAATTTCCTAATTTTACTTTATTTCGTGAATTAATCATGTAAGTATTTTATTATTTTAAGACAACTTTACTAACATTCTATGGAATTGTTTCCCAAATAAATGATATTCGTAAATGATTTGAATTTGAATTTATTCCAAAGTGGATTACTTGGCTTCAAGAAAGAGCTCGCAGAATAAGCAAGATGAAGTGGCAATGGACTAGCTACATCTGTCAAAGGACGGATGGGCGTTAGAGCAAACGAATCTTAGAGAGAAGACCGCGAGCCAGCAAACGGAAGGTGGGACACCCTCAGCCAGATAGACCTACCTAGGGTGGTCGGGAAACGCCATGTCCAGCAGTGACTAATTGATAGATTAATACAATAAATATAATTTTGTAACGTTTGATAATTGTTTACTCTGTTTACAATTTTTGAGTACAATAAACAATTAAAAATTAAGAATTTGTTTACATGTCTAACTAGGCGTAACTTAAAATTTTAGACCTTTTTCGGGTTATTATTTTTATTCCAAATTAAATTAGTAGGTTTTTAAAATTGAAATACATCTATATATATAAGCACGCCTCTTTCTCCAATTTGTACGTGAGTGGGCAGAGACAACATCCCTTCATTCGTTACGATCCTTATACGACATTCTCTTCTTATACTTTCATGATTGTTGTCATACATTCACGTCGGTTATGAGTATTCTTGACCTGCCCCTTCTTTACTAGGTCTCCAATCAGAATTAAATAATACTGTTTCATTGTTCATGGTTTTAATTAATTATTTGGAATACTAACTAAAGCCACGTGCTATTTTTATACCCTAGACTGTAATACTTTCGCGAACAATTGTGTACCGAATAAGCTTTGTATATTTTGGAAATTTCCGTTGCCATTGTAAGACTGAGAAAGAATTAGTAAATAAACAATTACCTGTTGTTAACAATACCCCTTATCTGTCTTATATAGACCAAGCCCTTTATCTCTAAAAATATATTATGATGAATAGTACCTGGGTAGTCAAAGCAAGCCAATGAGTTAAAAGCAAACACAGTTTGAGTCAGTTGCAATTCAGTGACGACACGGTACACAACTTGTCAAGTGGTTGTGGCAAGTGATAAGTTGTGGAGTGGACTATATAGTTTTAGTGCTTTAAAACATCGAATGATGGAGCTCACATTACTAGGTACGTATTTTAATTTTTATAATACTTATATTGTATTTCTATCTTAATTTTTTTTCTAACTTTTATTATGATAATTAAATAATATTTATATTAAAATAAAAACTTAACGAAATAAATATTGACATGGCGTCATAAAATTCCTCCGCATCATCGCTATTCATTATTTTAAATCAAATCAACTTTCCTAACATATCTATGGAATTGTTTCCGAAATAAATGATTTGAATTTGAAATTGAATTTATTCCAAAGTGGATTACTTTATATTTTACTTAAAAATTTGTAAAATATAAACTGCATGGTATTATATGTGAATATAATTATTGTAGATACTTATATATTAGACTGCATAACATTTTGAACCCTTTTCGGGTGTTTATTTTTATTTCAAAGTGTAATAACGGGGCGCAAGGTATGTATTTTAAAATTAATAGTACAGCTATAAACTAGTATTTTACCACAATAGTATTTGTGAAATATTGCGGCTCCGTCGGCGTATGTGATATTAGCAAAACATCATAGTACCTTGTGCCCATGGGCTGGGATAGTTTTTATCTTATTAACATGTTTACCCATTTTTGTGTCCTTTAGGTCCCCCAAAGGTTTGCTGGGATAAAAAACAGTATTGAGTTAAGCTCACCTCTATACTTGACGGCGGCGGGGCTAGTCCACAAAAAAATTAAAGTTGCGCAGCGGGCTACAAGGCGGGCTAGGCTTGGAGTTTCTTTGAAGGAAAATTCACAATAAGGTCATTTCCCGTAATAGCTCGCAGAATAAGCAAGCTGAAGTAGCAAAGGGCTGGCTACACCTGTCTAAGGACGGATGGCCGTTGGAGCAAACGAGTCCTAGAGACCGCGAGCCAGCAAATGGTGGGACGCCCTCAGCCAGATGGACCGACGACTTGAAAAACGTAGCTGGGATGGACTGGATGCAGTAGGCGGCGAATCTCGTGGTCGGGAAAGGCCTATGTCCAGCAGTGGCTAATTGATAGATTAATATAATAGCTATATTTGTAACGTATGATAATTGTTTACTGTGTTTACAATTTTTGAGTATAATAAAGAATTAAGAATTATTAATTTGTTTTCATGTCCAACTACTTAGTCGTAATTATCTGCACAGTCATGTGTTAGACTACATAACATTTTAAAACTTTTTCGGGTGAATATTTTTATCCCAAAGTAGATTAACAGTTTAAAATTAAGATTCATCTCTTTCTCAAAGTTCTACGTAAGTAGGCTGAGACAACATCTCTTCATTCGCTACGATCCTTATACGACTTTCTCTTCTTATACTTTCATGATTGTTGTCATACATTCACGCCGGTTATGAGTATTCTTGACCGGGCCCTTCTTTACCAGGTCTCCAATTAGAATTAAATAATACTGTTTCATTGTTCATGGTTTTAATTAATTATTTGGAATACTAACTAAAACCACGTGCTATTTTTATACCCTAGACTGTAATAGTTTCGCGAACAATTGTGTACCGAAAAAGCTTTGTATATTTTGGAAATTTCCGTTGCCATTGAAAGACTGAGAAAGAATTAGTGAATAAACAATTACCTGTTGTTAACAATTCCCTTTATCTGTCTTATCTAGACCCAGTCCTTTATCTATAAAAATATATTGTGATATATAGCACGCGGGTGGTCATAGCAAGCCAATGAGTTAAAAGCAAACACAGTTTGGGTCAGTTGCAATTCAGTGCCGGCACAGTACACATCTTGTCAAGTGGTTGTGGCAAGTGATAAGTTGTGGAGTGGACTATATAGTTTTAGTGATCTAAAACATCGAATGATGGAGCTCACATTACTAGGTACGTATTTAAATTTTTATAATATTTATAAGGTTTATAATTAAAATTTATAACTGTGATTAATTTAATTGTATTAAAATAAAGAGAATAATAAATTTTAATTATAAACCTATAAAAAAAATATTTATAAGGTATTTCTATCTTTATTTTTTTATTTTATTTTAAATTTTCTAACTTTCATTATGATAACTAAATTATATTTACATTAAAATAAAAACTTAACAAAATAAATATTAACATGGCGTCATAAAATTCCTCCGCATCATAGCTATTCATTATTTTATATCAAATCAACTTTCCTAACATACCTATCTAAGGAATTGTAAATTTGACTTGGAATTTATTCCAAAGTGGATTACTTTGTATTTTACCACAATAGTTTATCGTGAAATATTGCGGCTCCGTCGGCGTATATGATATTAGAAAAACATCATAGTACCTTGTGCCCATGGGTAAACCATGCCGTAATTCCTTTTCATTTCTTCTTCGGACTCCTCTAAATTCTTCTAACTGTTTCCTGTAACATTCTTTCCGGAATCAGTTTGACATGTGTTATTTATTGTTATAATTTCTAATTTCTGTCACATATTGTAGTTATATGTATTCATGTATTTAGAATGTATTATATATGCTGTGTAAGTACGTTTATAGTTTTTATCTTATTAACATGTTTACCCATTTTTGTGTCCTTTAGGTCCCCCAAAGGTATGCTGGGATAAAAAACAGTATTGAGTTAAGCTCACCTCTGTACATGACGGTGGGGCTAGTCCACAAATTTAAAGTTGCGCAGCGGGCTACAAGGCGGGCTATGCTTGGAGTTTCTTTGGAGGAAAATTCACAATGAGGTCATTTGACAAAGAACTGAAGTTCCCGTAATAGCTCACAGAATAAGTAAGCTGAAGTGGCAATGAGCTGGCTACATCTATCTAAGGACGGATGGCCGTTGGAACAGACGAGTCCTAGAGTGGAGACCGCGAGCCAGCAAACGGAAGGTGGGACGCCCTCAGCCGGTTGGATCGATGACTTGAAAAACGTAGCTGGAATGGACTGGATGCGGAAGGCAGAGAATCGGGTGGTCGGGAAAGGCCTATATCCAGCAGTGACTAATTGATGTATGAATATAATAGCTATATTTGTAATATTTGATAATTGTTTTACTGTGTTTACAATTTTTGAGTACAATAAAGAATTAAGAATTTAGAATTTGTTTTCATGTCTAACTAGGCGTAACGTCCGCACAGACTACGTATTAGACTTCATAATATTTTAAACCTTTTTTGGGTGAATATTTTTATTCAAAATTGGATTATCAGGTTTTTCAAATTAAGATTCATCTCTTTCTCCAATTTTTACGTTAGTAGTCAGAGACAACATCTTTTAATTTGCTACCATCCTTATACGACGTTCTCTTCTTATACTTTCATGATTGTTGTCATACATTCACGCCGGTTATGGGTACTCTTGACCAGGCCTTCTTTACCACTTCTTCAATTTGAATTAAATAATACTTTTTCATTGTTCATGGTTTTAATTAATTATTTGGAATACTAACTAAAGCCACGTGCTATTTTTATACCCTAGACTGTAATACTTTCGCGAACAATTGTGTACCGAATAAGCTTTGTACATTTTGGAAATTTCCGTTGCCATTGTAAGACTGAGAAAGAATTAGTGAATAAACAATTACCTGTTGTTAACAATACCCCTTATCTGTCTTATCTAGATCAAGCCCTTTATCTCTAAAAATATATTGTGATGAATAGTACCTGGGTAGTCAAAGCAAGCCAATGAGTTAAAAGCAAACACAGTTTGGGTCAGTTGCAATTCAGTGCCGGCAAGGAACACATCTTGTCAAGTGGTTGTGGCAAGTGATAAGTTGTGTCGTGGACTATAATAGTTTTAGTGCTTTAAAACATCGAATGATGGAGCTCACATTACTAGGTACGTATTTTAATTTTTATAATATTTATATTGTATTTCTATCTTAATTTTTTTTTTAACTTTTATTACGATAATTAAATAATATTTATATTAAAATAAAAACTTAACGAAATAAATATTGACATGGCGTCATAAAATTCCTCCGCATCATCGCTATTTATTATTTTAAATCAAATCAACTTCCTGACATATCTATGGAATTGTTTCCGAAATAAATGAGTTAAATTTGAATTTGAATTTATTCCAAAGTACTTTATATTTTACTTAAAAATTTGTGAAATATAAACTGCATGATATTATATGTGAATATAAATATTGTACATACTTATATATTAGACTGCATAACATTTTGAAACCTTTTCGGGTGTTTATATTTATTCCAAAGTGTAATAACGGGGTGCAAGGTATGTATTTTAAAATTGATAGTACAGCTATAAACTAGTATTTTACCACAATAGTATTTGTGAAATATTGCGGCTCTGTCGGCGTATATGATACCCATTCGCAAAACATCATAGTGCCTTGTGCCCATGGGTAAACCATGCCGTAATTCCTTTTCATTTCTTCTTCGGACTCCTCTGAATTCTTCTAGCTGTTACCTGTTACATTCTTTCCGAAATTAGTTTGACATGTGTTATTTATTGTTATAATTTCTAATTTCTGTCACATATTGTATTTATATGTATTCATGTATTTAGAATTTATTATATATGCTGTGTAAGTACGTTTATAGTTTTTATCTTATTAACATGTTTACCCATTTTTGTGTCCTTTAGGTCCCCCAAAGTCATGCTGGAATAAAAAACATTATTGAGTTAAGCTCACCTCTGTACATGACGGTGGGGCAAGTCCACAAATTTAAAGTTGCGCAGCGGGCTACAAGGTGGGCTATGCTTGCAGTTTCTTTGAAGGAAAATTCACAATGAGGTCATTTGACAAAGAACTGAAGTTCCCGTAATAGCTCACAGAATAAGCAAGCTGAAGTGGCAATGGGCTGGCTACATCTGTCTAAGGACGGATGACCGTTGGAGCAAACGAGTCCTAGAGTGGAGACCGCGAGCCAGCAAACGGACGGTGGGACGCCCTCAGCCAGATCGACCGACGACTTGAAAAACGTAGCTGGGATGGACTGGATGCAGAAGGCGGCGAATCTCGTGGTCGGGAAAGGCCATGTCCAGCAGTGGCTAATTGATAGATTAATATAATAGCTATATTTGTAACGTATGATAATTGTTTACTGTGTTTACAATTTTTGAGTATAATAAAGAATAAAGAATTAAGAATTTGTTTTCATGTCTAACTAGTCGTAAGATCTGCACAGTCATGTGTTAGACTACATAACATTTTAAACCTTTTTCGGGTGATAATTTTTATCCCATAGTGAATAAGTAGGTCACAAGGTATGTATTTTAATACTTTCGAACAAAACATGTTTTACTTTTCATTATCAATAGCACCTATCATTTAGTTATCTTTTGCGACACGTAACACTAATGACGTCCCAACATTGTTATTTTCCGGAAATGAATTAGTGCAAAGTGATTGCCTGTTATAAACAACACCGATAATCCATCGAGACTATAGTCTTTATCTCTAATAATTCACGGTAATGAGTACTAATTAGCACCCGGGTGGTCAAAACAAGCCAATGAGATAAACATAACCACAGGTTTAGGTCAGTCGTGGTTCAGTGACGGCAAGGAACATATCTTGTTCAGTTGTTGTGGCAAGTGTTAAGTGTAAATTTATGCGGATTTTATACAGTTTTGGTGCTCAAAAATAGTGTAGTGTCCACAGTTTATGTGAATAAATAAAATGAAATCGAAGTAAATCGATTCCCGAAATAAAAAACAAAATTTAATTAATTGCAATGAACCGAATTAAGAACTTTAGTTCGTAGTAGTAAGTTAAAAGACCCACAGGTTTAGATTCAGTGACGGCAAGGAATACACCTTGTGAAGTGGTTGTGAACAGTGATATGTGTGAATTTGTGTAGACTTTGTATTTGTGCCCTAAAATATCTTAAAATGGCGCTCACATTACAAGGTATGTGTTTTATTTCTTATGATATTTATACTGCATAATACTTTGAAACTTTTATGCCCATTATTTTTTATTGCAAAGTGGATTATTTGGCTACAAGGTATGTATCTATTTTAATATCTTCAATATTTGTAAATTATAACTGCTTGATAAAATGTGAATACAAATATTTCTTGTCATGTTTACCTAGTCGCAAGATCTGCACACTTATGTGTTAGACTGTATGGTATTTAATACCCTTATCGGCTTATTATTTTTATTTCAAAGTGAATTATATAGTTACAAGGTATGTGTTTTAACCCTTCTTTTCTTTTTTCGCGTTCTTATAGATAGTCTTATATTTTAAAATACTTAATTGTGACATTATCTGCGATAAATAGGTATACGTTTTAAAATGTATGGTTTGATATGGAGAGTATGTTGTTTGTAAGTGCCTTGTTTCTTTGATCTGCAAATATTATGATATTGTCTGTGTCGGCGAAACATATTTTACTTTTATTATCAATAGCCTAACCATTAGGGTTAGGCTATTGATAATAAAAGTAAAATATGTTATTTAAATATGTCCCATCATTGTTATATTTTGGGAATGTATTAGTGCATAAGTAAAGTATTTGTCATTAACAATACCTTTATTGAAACTATGTTCTTTAACTCTACTATTTTACAAAAATGAGTAATATAGCACCCGGGTGATCAAAGCCAGCCAATAAGTTAAAAGACCCACAGGTTTAGATCAGTTGTAATTCAGTGACGGCAAGGAATACATCTTGTTAAGTGGTTGTGAACAGTGATATGTGTGAATTGGTGTAGACTTTGTACATTTTTGTGCCCTATAATATCTTAAAATGGCGCTCACGTTACAAGGTATGTGTTTTATTTTTTATTATATTTATACTGCATAATACTTTGGAACTTTTTGATCAGTTGTAATTCAGTGACAGCAAGGAATACATCTTGTTAAGTGGTTGTGAAGAGTGATATGTGTGAATTTGTGTAGACTGTACATTTTTGTGCCCTAAAATATCTTAAAATGGCGCTCACATTACAAGGTATGTGTTTTATTTTTTATTATATTTATACTGCATAATACTTTGAAACTTGTAGATCAGTTGTAATTCAGTGACGGCAAGGAATACATCTTGTTAAGTGGTTGTGAACAGTGATATGCGTGAATTTGTGTAGACTTTGTTCATTTTTGTGCCCTTGAAATATCTTAAAATGGCGCTCACGTTACAAAGTATGTGTTTTTTATGATATGTGTACTGCATAATATTTTGAAACTTTTATGCTTACTGTTTTTTATTGCAAAGTGGATTATTCGGCTACAAGGTATGCACATATTTTAATATCTTCAATATTTGTAAATTATAACTGCTTGATATTATGTGAATACAAATATTTCTTGTCATGTTTACCTAGTCTAAGCTGTGTATTTTAATATTTACAATTTTAATGAAATACGGCCGCTTAAAATTATATGATTACAAAGTCGCAGGATCTACACACTTATGTGTTAGACTGCATAGTATTTTATACCCTTATCGTCTTATAATTTTTTGTTTAAATTGGATTACAGAGTCACAAGATATGTTCTTATTCAAATATTTTTATTATTTGTAAATTGTTATCGCTTGATATTATGTGATTGCCAATATTTTTCGTCGCGTCTACAAAGTCACAGGATCTGTTCGGTTAGTGGGAGACTGCATGGTATTTTCAACCATTTTTCTTTTCTGTTTTGAATTCAGAAGTGGGTTACGGCTGCTTAAAATTATATGATTACCAAGTCGCAGCATCTGCACACTTATGTGTTAGACTGCATAGTATTTTATACCCTTATCGGCTTATAATTTTTTGTTTTGTTTAAAGTGGATTACAGAGTCACAAGGTATGTTCTAAATAAAATATTTTTATTATTTGTAAATTGTTATCGCTTGATATTATGTGATTGCCAATATTTTTCGCCGCGTCTTCAAAGTCACAGGATCTGCTCGGTTAGTTCGAAACTGCATGATATTTTCAACTATTTTTCTTTTCTGTTTTGAATTCAGAAGTGGTTTACGGCTGCTTAAAATTATATGATTACCAAGTCGCAGCATCTGCACTTTTATGTGTTAGACTGCATAGTATTTTATACCCTTATCGGCCTATTATTTTTTGTTTAAAGTGGATTACAGAGTCACAAGGCATGTTCTTATTTAATTTTTTTTAATAATCGTAAATTATTATTGCCGCTTGATTTTATGTGCTTACCAAAATTTGTCGTCGCGTCTACAAAGTCGCAGGATTTGCTCGGTTAGTGTGAGACTGCATGATATTTTCAACCCTTGTTTGTTTTTTTTTAAAAAATTCAGAAGTGGGGTACTTCGTTACAAGCTGTGTATTTTAATATTTACAATTTGAATGAAATACGGCTGCTTAAAATTAAATGATTACCAAGTCGCAGGATCTGCATACTTATGTGTTAGACTGCATAGTATTGTATACCCTTATCGGCTTTTTAGAGGCTGTTCCTATGGGTGTTACGTGGGAGTATCACAATAAAAGATAGCGTACACATTTACGTTTATTACGATTACACTGATATATGAGTGAATATGTCTAGACTTTGTACGTTTTAGTGCCCTAAAATATCTTAAAATGGCGCTCACATTACAAGGTATGTGTTTTATTTTTTATTATATTTATACTGCATAATACTTTTCGAAGTTATGTGTGAATTTATCGCAGGTTTATTAGTGCCTCGGAGAGCACGTAAAGCCGTCGGTCCCGGTTGCCATACAAACATCTATGGCAGTCGTTACGGGTAGTTGGAGCCCACAAAAGTTCAACCAGTCTAACTTGGAACTTCGATATCACCATTGGTCACAATGACCATTGGTTGTGGAGGTCAGATGGCAGTCGCTCCACGGAAAATATTGAAGTTCAGCCGCATCACAGTTAGACTGAAAAGCCGACCCCAACTGAGTTGGGAAAAAGGTTCAGAGAATGAATACTTTGAAACTTTTTGATCAGTTGTAATTCAGTGACAGCAAGGAATACATCTTGTTAAGAGGTTGTGAACAGTGATATGTGTGAATTTGTGTAGACTTTGTACATTTTTGTGCCCTAAAATATCTTAAAATGGCGCTCACATTACAAGGTATGTGTTTTATTTTTTATTATATTTATACTGCATAATACTTTGAAACTTGTAGATCAGTTGTGATTCAGTGACGGCAAGGAATACGTCTTATTAAGTGGTTGTGAACAGTGATATGTGTGTATTTGTGTAGACTTAGTATTTGTGCCCTAATATATCTTAAAAAGCCGCTCACGTTACAAGGTATATATTTTTTTTAATTATATTTATACTGCATAATACATGAACAGTGATATGTGTGAATTTGTGTAGACTTTGTATTTGTGCCCTAAAATATCTTAAAATGGCATGTAATGTTTGTGTCTTTAAGGGTTCCGTTTTTGCCATTTGGCTATGGAACCCTAAAAAGTAAACCAAAATATTTTGCACAATATTAACTAATGACTCAATTAAAAGACAGCCGGAATCTAAAATTACTTTTAGGGTACCTGACTCTAATGATGGGACCATTGTTATATTCTGGGAATGTATTAGTGCATTAGCAAAATGACCTATCATTAACAATACTTTCAGGCCGTCGAGACCAAGTTGACCAGCGTTAGGTCAGTCGTAACTCAGTGACGGCAACGAACACATCTTGTTCAGTTGTTGTGGCAAGTGTTAAGTTTGAATTTGTGTGGATTTTATACAGTTTTGGTGCTCTAAAATTATCGTATAATGGAGCTCACATTATAAGGTACGTATTTTACTAGTCATAATATTTATATGTAGGTATTACTGCTTGATATTATGTAAGTACATAGGTATAGTTATTGTCATATCTACCTACTCGCAGGAACTGTATCTGTGTGTGAGATTGTATAAAATTTTGAAACTTTTACGGCTAATTATATTTATTGCAAAGTGGATTATTAGGCTTTAAAGCTTAACATTCATATATAAAATCACGCCTCTTTCTACGTTAGTAGGCAGAGACAACATCTCTTCATTTGCTACGATCCATATACGACTTTCTCTTCTTATACTTTCATGATTGTTGTCATACATTCACACCGGTTATGGGTATTCTTGACCGGGCCCTTCTTTACCAGGTCTCCAATTAGAAATTGTTCATGGTTTTAATTAATTATTTGGAATGCTAACTAAAGCCACATGCTATTTTTATACCCTAGACTGTAATACTTTCGCGAACAATTGTGTACCGAATAAGCTTTGTATATTTTGGAAATTTCCGTTGCCATTGAAAGACTGAGAAAGAGTGAATAAACAATTACCTGTTGTTAACAATACCCTTTATCTGTCTTATCTAGACCTAGTCCTTTATCTCTAAAAATATATTGTGATGTATAGCACGCGAGTGGTCAAAGCAAGCCAATGAGTTAAAAGCAAACACAGTTTGGGTCAGTTGCAATTCAGTGACGGCAAGGAACACATCTTGTCAAGTGGTTGTGGCAAGTGATAAGTTGTGGAGTGGACTATGTAGTTTTAGTGTTCTGAAACATCGAATGATGGAGCTCGCATTACAAAGTACGTATTTAAATTTTTATAATTTATATGGTATTATAATTTATGGTAGGTATTGCTTATTTTATTTTATTGTATTTCTTTATTTTATTTTATCTAATATTATGTGATTACGAATAGTTATTATCAGACTGCATAACGTTTTGAACTCTTTTCGTGTTCATATTTTTTATTCCAAGTGGATTGTATTGTATTTTAATATTTACAATTTTGTAAAATATGCTTGACATTATTTGAATATAAATATTCTATTTATGATATATGTACTGCATAATACTTTGAAACTTTTATGCATATTATTTTTTATTGCAAAGTGGATTATTCGGCTACAAGGTACCTATGCACATATTTTAATATCTTCAACATTTGTAAATTATAACTGCTTGATATTATGCGAATACAAATATTTCTGCACACTTATGTGTTAGACTGCATGATATTTAAAACCCTACTCAGCTGATTATTTTTGTTTAAAGTGGATTACAGTGTCACAAGGTATGTTCTTATTTAATTTTTTTATTATTTGTAAATTATTATTGCCGCTTGATATCATGCGCTTACCAAAATTTGTCGTCGCGTCTTCAAAGTCACAGGATTTGCTCGGTTAGTGTGAGACTGCATGATATTTTCAACCCTTGTTCGTTTTCTTTTGAAAATTCAGAAGTGGGGTACTTCGCTACAAGCTGTGTATTTAAAAAATTACAATTTTAATGAAATACAGCTGCTTAAAATTATATGATTACCAAGTCGCAGGATCTGCACACTTATGTGTTAGACTGCATAGTATTGTATACCCTTATCGGCTTATTACTTTTTGTTTAAAGTGGATGACAGTGTCACAAGGTATGTTCTTAATTAAATGTTTTTATTATTGGTAAATTATTGCCGCTTTATATTATGTGATTACCAATATTTTTCGTCGCGTCTACAAAGTCACAGGATCTGCTCGGTTAGTTCGAGACTGCATGATATTTTCAACCCTTTTTCTTTTCTGTTTTGAATTCAGAAGTGGGTTACGGCTGCTTAAAATTATATGATTACCAAGTCGCAGGATCTGCACACTTATGTGTTAGACTGCATAGTATTGTATACCCTTATTGGCTTATTATTATTTGTTTAAAGTGGATTACAGTGTCACAAGGTATGTTCTTATTTAAATAATTTTATTATTTGTAAATTGTTATCGCTTGATATTATGTGATTACCAATATTTGTCGTCGCGTCTTCAAAGTCACAGGATTTGCTCGGTTAGTGTGAGACTGCATGATATTTTCAGCCCTTGTTCGTTCTTTTTAATTCAGAAGTGGGGTACTTCGCTACAAACTGTGTATTTTAATATTTACAATTTTAATGAAATACGGCCGCTTAAAATTATATGGTTACCAAGTCGCAGGATCTGCACACTTATGTGTTAGACTGCATAGTATTGTATACCCTTATTGGCTTATTATTATTTGTTTAAAGTGGATTACAGTGTCACAAGGTATGTTCTTATTTAAATAATTTTATTATTTGTAAATTGTTATCGCTTGATATTATGTGATTACCAATATTTGTCGTCGCGTCTTCAAAGTCACAGGATTTGCTCGGTTAGTGTGAGACTGCATGATATTTTCAACCCTTTTTCGTTCTTTTTAATTCAGAAGTGGGGTACTTCGCTACAAACTGTGTATTTTAATATTTACAATTTTAATGAAATACGGCCGCTTAAAATTATATGATTACCAAGTCGCAGGATCTGCACACTTATGTGTTAGACTACATGGTATTGTATACCCTTATCGGCTTATTATTTTTGTTTAAAGTGGATTACAGAGTCACAAGGTATGTTCTTATTTAAATATTTTTACTATTTGTAAATTATTGCCGCTTGAAATTATGTGATTACCAATATTTTTCGTCGCGTCTACAAAGTCACAGGATCTGCTCGGTTAGTTCGAGACTGCATGATATTTTCAACCCTTTTTCTTTTCTATTTTGAATTCAGAAGTGGGTTACGGCTGCTTAAAATTATATGATTACCAAGTCGCAGGATCTGCACACTTATGTGTTAGACTGCATAGTATTTTATACCCTTACCGGCTTATTATTTTTTGTTTGAAGTGGATTACAGTGTCACATGGTATGTTCTTATTTAAATAATTTTATTATTTGTAAATTGTTATCGCTTGATATTATGTGATTACCAATATTTGTCGTCGCGTCTTCAAAGTCACAGGATTTGCTCGGTTAGTGTGAGACTGCATGATATTTTCAACCCTTGTTCGTTTTTGTTATATTCAGAAGTGGGGTACTTCGCTACAAACTGTGTATTTTAATATTTACAATTTTAATGAAATACGGCCGCTTAAAATTATATGATTACCAAGTCGCAGGATCTGCACACTTATGTGTTAGACTGCATGGTATTGAATACCCTTATCGGCTTATTATTTTTTGTTTAAAGTGGATAACAGTGTCACAAGGTATGTTCTTATTTAAATATTTTTATTATTTGTAAATTGTTATCGTTTGATATTATGTGATTACCAATATTTGTCGTCGCGTCCACAAAGTCACAGGATCTGAACGGTTTGTGTGAGACTGCGTGATATTTTCAACCCTTGTTCGTTTTTGTTATATTCAGAAGTGGGGTACTTCGCTACAAACTGTGTATTTAAATATTTACAATTTTAATGAAATACGGCCGCTTAAAATTATATGATTACCAAGTCGCAGGATCTGCACACTTATGTGTTAGACTGCATAGTATTGTATACCCTTATTGGCTTATTATTTTTTGTTTAAAGTGGATTACAGAGTCATAAGGTATGTTCTTGTTTAAATATTTTTATTATTTGTATAGTATTGCCGCTTGATATTATGTGATTACCAATAATTTGTCGTCGCGTCTTCAAAAGTCACAGGATTTGCTCGGTTAGTGTGAGACTGCATGATATTTTCAACCATTGTTCGTTCTTTTTTATTCAGAAGTGGGGTACCTACTTCGCTACAAACTGTGTATTTTAATATTTACAATTTTAATGAAATACGGCCGCTTAAAATTATATGATTACCAAGTCGCAGGATCTGCACACTTATGTGTTAGACTGCATAGTATTTTATACCCTTATCGGCTTATTATTTTTTGTTTAAAAAGGATTACAGTGTCCCAAGGTATGTTCTTATTTAAGTATTTTTATTATTTGTAAATTGTTATTGCTTGATATTATGTGATTACCAATATTTGTCGTCGCGTCTTCAAAGTCACAGGATCTGAACGGTTTGTGTGAGACTGCGTGATATTTTTAACCCTTGTTCGTTCTTTTTAATTCAGAAGTGGGGTACTTCGCTACAAACTGTGTATTTTAATATTTACAAATTTAATAAAATACGGCCGCTTAAAATTATATGATTACCAAGTCGCAGGATCTGCACACTTATGTGTTAGACTGCATAGTATTGTATACCCTTATCGGCTTATTATTTTTGTTTAGAGTGGATTACAGAGTCACAAGGTATGTTCTTATTTAAATATTTTTACTATTTGTAAATTATTGCCGCTTGATATTATGTGATTACCAATATTTTTCGTCGCGTCTACAAAGTCACAGGATCTGCTCGGTTAGTTCGAGACTGCATGATATTTTCAACCCTTTTTCTTTTCTATTTTGAATTCAAAAGTGGGTTACGGCTGCTTAAAATTATATGATTACCAAGTCGCAGGATCTGCACACTTATGTGTTAGACTGCATAGTATTTTATACCCTTATCGGCTTATTATTTTTTGTTTAAAGTGGATTACAGTGTCACAAGGTATGTTCTTATTTAAGTATTTTTATTATTTGTAAATTGTTATCGCTTGATATTATGTGATTACCAATATTTGTCGTCGCGTCATCAAAGTCACAGGATCTGAACGGTTTGTGTGAGACTGCATGATATTTTTAACCCTTGTTCGTTCTTTTTAATTCAGAAGTGGGGTACTTCGCTACAAACTGTATTTTAATATTTGCAATTTTAATGAAATACGGCCGCTTAAAATTATATGATTACCAAGTCGCAGGATCTCACACTTATGTGTTAGACTGCATAGTATTGTATACCCTTACCGGCTTATTATTTTGATTTAAAGTGGATTACAGTGTCACAAGGTATGTTCTTATTTAAATATTTTTATTATTTGTAAATTGTTATCGCTTGATATTATGTGATTACCAATATTTGTCGTCGCGTCTTCAAATCACAGGATCTGAACGGTTTGTGTGAGACTGCATGATATTTTTAACCCTTGTTCGTTCTTTTTAATTCAGAAGTGGGGTACTTCGCTACAAACTGTGTATTTTAATATTTACAATTTTAATGAAATACGGCCGCTTAAAATTATATGATTACCAAGTCGCAGGATCTGCACACTTATGTGTTAGACTGCATAGTATTTTATACCCTTATCGGCTTATTATTTTTGTTTAAAGTGGATTACAGAGTCACAAGGTATGTTCTTATTTAAATATTTTTACTATTTGTAAATTGTTATCGCTTGATATTATGTGATTACCAATATTTGTCGTCGCGTCATCAAAGTCACAGGATCTGAACGGTTTGTGTGAGACTGCATGATATTTTCAACCCTTGTTCGTTCTTTTTAATTCAGAAGTGGGGTACTTCGCTACAAACTGTGTATTTTAATATTTGCAATTTTAATGAAATACGGCCGCTTAAAATTATAATTATGATTACCAAGTCGCAGGATCTGCACACTTATGTGTTAGACTGCATAGTATTTTATACCCTTATCGGCTTATTATTTTTGTTTAAAGTGGATTACAGAGTCACAAGGTATGTTCTTATTTAAATATTTTTACTATTTGTAAATTATTGCCGCTTGATATTATGTGATTACCAATATTTTTCGTCGCGTCTACAAATTACAGGATCTGCTCGGTTAGTTCGAGACTGCATGATATTTTCAACCCTTTTTCTTTTCTATTTTGAATTCAAAAGTGGGTTACGGCTGCTTAAAATTATATGATTACCAAGTCGCAGGATCTGCACACTTATGTGTTAGACTGCATAGTATTGTATACCCTTACCGGCTTATTATTTTGATTTAAAGTGGATTACAGTTTCACAAGGTATATTCTTATTTAAATATTTTTATTATTTGTAAATTTTTATCGCTTGATATTATGTGATTACCAATATTTGTCGTCGCATCTTCAAAGTCACAGGATTTGCTCGGTTAGTGTGAGACTGCATGATATTTTCAACCCTTGTTCGTTCTTTTTAATTCAGAAGTGGGGTACTTCGCTACAAACTGTGTATTTTAATATTTACAATTTTAATGAAATACGGCGCTTAAAAAAATATGATTACCAAGTCGCAGGATCTGCACACTTATGTGTTAGACTGCATAGTATTTTATACCCTTATCGGCTTATTATTTTTGTTTAAAGTGGATTACAGTGTCACAAGGTATGTTCTTGTTTAAATATTTTTACTATTTGTAAATTATTGCCGCTTGATATTATGTGATTACCAATATTTTTCGTCGCGTCTACAAAGTCACAGGATTTGGTCGGGTAGTGTGAGACTGCATGATATTTTCAACCCTTGTTCGTTCTTTTTAATTCAGAAGTGGGGTACTTCGCTACAAACTGTGTATTTTAATATTTACAATTTTAATGAAATACGGCCGCTTAAAATTATAATTATGATTACCAAGTCGCAGGATCTGCACACTTATGTGTTAGACTGCATAGTATTTTATACCCTTACGAGCTTATTATTTTTTGTTTAAAGTGGATTACAGTGTCACAAGGTATGTTCTTATTTAAATATTTTCATTATTTGTAAATTGTTATCGCTTGATATTATGTGATTACCAATATTTGTCGTCGCGTATTCAAAGTCACAGGATTTGCTCGGTTAGCGTGAGACTGCATGATATTTTCAACCCTTGTTCGTTCTTTTTAATTCAGGAGTGGTGTATTTTGCTACAAACTGTGTATTTTAATATTTACAATTTTAATGAAATACGGCCGCTTAAAATTATATGATTACCAAGTCGCAGGATCTGCAAACTTATGTGTTAGACTGCATAGTATTTTATACCCTTATCGGCTTATTATTTATTGTTTAAAGTGGATTACAGTGTCACAAGGTATGTTCTTATTTAAATGTTTTTATTATTTGTAAATTATTATCGCTTAATATTATGTGATTACCAATATTTGTTGTCGCGTCTACAATGTCACAGGATCTGCACGGTTAGTGTGAGACTGCATGATATTTTCAACCCTTGTTCGTTCTTTTTAATTCAGAAGTGGGGTACTTCGCTACAAACTGTGTATTTTAATATTTACAATTTTAATGAAATGCGGCCGCTTAAAATTATATGATTACCAAGTCGCAGGATCTGCACACTTATGTGTTAGACTGCATAGTATTTTATACCCTTACCGGCTTATTATTTTTTGTTTAAAGTGGATAACAGTGTCACAAGGTATGTTCTTATTTAAATATTTTTATTATTTGTAAATTGTTATCGTTTGATATTATGTGATTACCAATATTTGTCGTCGCGTCTTCAAAGTCACAGGATTTGCTCGGTTAGCGTGAGACTGCATGATATTTTCAACCCTTGTTCGTTCTTTTTAATTCAGGAGTGGGGTATTTTGCTACAAACTGTGTATTTTAATATTTACAATTTTAATGAAATACGGCCGCTTAAAATTATATGATTACCAAGTCGCAGGATCTGCAAACTTATGTGTTAGACTGCATAGTATTTTATACCCTTATCGGCTTATTATTTATTGTTTAAAGTGGATTACAGTGTCACAAGGTATGTTCTTATTTAAATATTTTTATTATTTGTAAATTGTTATCGCTTAATATTATGTGATTACCAATATTTGTTGTCGCGTCTACAATGTCACAGGATCTGCACGGTTAGTGTGAGACTGCATGATATTTTCAACCCTTGTTCGTTCTTTTTAATTCAGAAGTGGGGTACTTCGCTACAAACTGTGTATTTTAATATTTACAATTTTAATGAAATACGGCCGCTTAAAATTATATGATTACCAAGTCGCAGGATCTGCAAACTTATGTGTTAGACTGCATAGTATTTTATACCCTTATCGGCTTATTATTTTTTGTTTAAAGTGGATTACAGTGTCACAAGGTAGGTATGTTCTTATTTAAATATTTTTATTATTTGTAAATTTTTATCGCTTGATATTATGTGATTACCAATATTTGTCGTCGCGTCTACAAAGTCACAGGATCTGCTCGGTTAGTGGGAGACTGCATCATATGTTCAACCCTTTTTTTTGTTTTTAATTAAGAAATGGGTTACGGCTGCTTAAAATTATATGATTACCAAGTCGCAGGATCTGCACACTTATGTGTTAGACTGCATAGTATTGTATACCCTTATTGGCTTATTATTTTTTGTTTAAAGTGGATTACAGAGTCATAAGGTATGTTCTTGTTTAAATATTTTTATTATTTGTATAGTATTGCCGCTAGATATTATGCGATTACTAATAATTTGTCGTCGCGTCTTCAAAGTCACAGGATTTGCTCGGTTAGTGTGAGACTGCATGATATTTTCAACCCTTGTTCGTTCTTTTTAATTCAGAAGTGGGGTACTTCGCTACAAACTGTGTATTTTAATATTTACAATTTTAATGAAATACGGCCGCTTAAAATTATATGATTACCAAGTCGCAGGATCTGCACACTTATGTGTTAGACTGCATAGTATTTTATACCCTTATCGGCTTATTATTTTTTTGTTTAAAGTGGATTACAGTGTCACAAGGTATGTTCTTAATTAAGTATTTTTATTATTTGTAAATTGTTATCGTTTGATATTATGTGATTACCAATATTTGTCGTCGCGTCTTCAAAGTCACAGGATCTGAACGGTTTGTGTGAGACCGCATGATATTTTCAACATTTGTTCGTTCTTTTTAATTCAGAAGTGGGGTACTTCGCTACAAACTGTGTATTTAAATATTTACAATTTTAATGAAATACGGCCGCTTAAAATTATATGATTACCAAATCGCAGGATCTACACACTTATGTATTAGACTGCATTGTATTTTATACCCTTATCGGCTTATAATTTTTTGTTTAAAGTGGATTACAGAGTCACAAGGTATGTTCTTATTTAAATATTTTTATTATTTGTAAATTATTGCCACTTGATATTATGTGATTACCAATATTTGTCGTCGCGTCTTCAAAGTCACAGGATTTGCTCGGTTAGTGTGAGACTGCATGATATTTTCAACCCTTGTTCGTTCTTTTTAATTCAGAAGTGGGGTACTTCGCTACAAACTGTGTATTTTAATTTTTACAATTTTAATGAAATACGGCCGATTAAAATTAATATGATTACTAAGTCGCAGGATCTGCACACTTATGTGTTAGACTGCATAGTATTGTATACCCTTATCAGCTTATTATTTTTTGTTTAAAGTGGATTACAGTGTCACAAGGTATGTTCTTATTTAAATATTTTTATTATTTGTAAATTTTTATCGCTTGATATTATGTGATTACCAATATTTGTCGTCGCGTCTTCAAAGTCACAGGATCTGAACGGTTTGTGTGAGACTGCATGATATTTTCAACTCTTGTTCGTTCTTTTTAATTCAGAAGTGGGGTACTTCGCTACAAACTGTGTATTTTAATTTTTACAATTTTAATGAAATACGGCCGCTTAAAATTATATGATTACCAAGTCGCAGGATCTGCACACTTATGTGTTAGACTGCATAGTATTTTATACATAGGAAAGGCGTAGTGGGCAGGGAAGGCGTGGAGACCACCGCTGGCGGCTAGCCAAAACTGGCCTCGTGCTGTGGCCTCTCATGATGGTACTGTGAAGGGCAGGAAAGACGTGGAGACCACAGCTGGCGGCTAGCCAAAACTGGCCTCGTGCTGTGGCCTCTCATGGTGGTTCTGTGAAGGGCAGGAAAGGCGTGGTGGGGCGGACAGGGAAGGCGCTGTGGGCTGGGAAGACATGGAGACCACCGCTGGCGGCTAGCCAAAACTGGCCTCGTGCGGTGGCCTCTCATGATGGTACTGTGGGGGCAGGGAAGTTATGGTGAGCAGGGAAGGCGTGTAGACGACGTAGAAGGCATGACGAATAGGGAAGACGTGGAGACCACCGCTGGCGGCTAGCCAAAACTGGCCTCATGCGGTGGCCTCTCATGGTGGTACTGTGAAGGGCAGGAAAGACGTGGAGACCACAGCTGGCGGCTAGCCAAAACTGGCCTCGTGCTGTGGCCTCTCATGGTGGTACTGTGAAGGGCAGGAAAGGCGTGGCGGGGCGGACAGGGAAGGCGTTGTGGGCTGGGAAGGCGTGGAGACCACCGCTGGCGGCTAGCCAAAACTGGCCTCTAGCGGTGGCCTCTCATGATGGTACTGTGGGGGCAGGGAAGTTATGGTGAGCAGGGAAGGCGTGTAGACGACGTAGAAGGCATGACGAATAGGGATGACGTGGAGACCACCACTGGCGGCTAGCCAAAACTGGCCTCATGCGGTGGCCTCTCATGGTGGTACTGTGAAGGGCAGGTAAGGCGTGGAGACCACAGCTGGGGGCTAGCCAAAACTGGCCTCTAGCGGTGGCCTCTCATGATGGTACTGTGGGGGCAGGGAAGTTATGGTGAGCAGGGAAGGCGTGTAGACGACGTAGAAGGCATGACGAATAGGGATGACGTGGAGACCACCACTGGCGGCTAGCCAAAACTGGCCTCATGCGGTGGCCTCTCATGGTGGTACTGTGAAGGGCAGGTAAGGCGTGGAGACCACAGCTGGGGGCTAGCCAAAACTGGCCTCGTGCTGTGGCCTCTCATGGTGGTTCTGTGAAGGGCAGGAAAGGCGTGGTGGGGCGGACAGGGAAGGCGCTGTGGGCTGGGAAGACATGGAGACCACCGCTGGCGGCTAGCCAAAACTGGCCTCGTGTGATGGCCTCTCATGGTGGTACTGTGAAGGGCAGGAAAGACGTGGAGACCACAGCTGTTGGCTAGCCAAAACTGGCCTCGTGCTGTGACCTCTCATGGTGGTTCTGTTTAGGGCAGGAAAGGCGTGGCGGGGCGGACAGGGAAGGCGTTGTGGGCTGGGAAGGCGTGGAGACCACCGCTGGCGGCTAGGCAAAACTGGCCTCGTGCGGTGGCCTCTCATGATGGTACTGTGAAGGGCAGGAAAGACGTGGAGACCACAGCTGGCGACTAGCCAAAACTGGCCTCGTTCTGTGGCCTCTCATGGTGGTTCTGTGAAGGGCAGGAAAGGCGTGGTGGGGCGGACAGGGAAGGCGCTGTGGGCTGGGAAGACATGGAGACCACCGCTGGCGGCTAGCCAAAACTGGCCTCGTGTGATGGCCTCTCATGGTGGTACTGTGAAGGGCAGGAAAGACGTGGAGACCACAGCTGGTGGCTAGCCAAAACTGGCCTCGTGCAGTGGCCTCTCATGGTGGTACTGTGAAGGGCAGGAAAGGCGTGGTGGGGCGGACAGGGAAGTTGTTGTGGGCTGGGAAGACATGGAGACCACCGATGGCGGCTAGGCAAAACTGGCCTCGTGCGGTGGCCTCTCATGATGGTACTGTGAAGGGCAGGAAAGACGTGGAGACCACAGCTGGCGGCTAGCCAAAACTGGCCTCGTGCTGTGACCTCTCATGGTGGTTCTGTTTAGGGCAGGAAAGGCGTGGTGGGGCGGACAGGGAAGGCGCTGTGGGCTGGGAAGACATGGAGACCACCGCTGGCGGCTAGGCAAAACTGGCCTCGTGCGGTGGCCTCTCATGATGGTACTGTGAAGGGCAGGAAAGACGTGGAGACCACAGCTGGCGGCTAGCCAAAACGGGCCTCGTGCTGTGGCCTCTCATGGTGGTTCTGTGAAGGGCAGGAAAGGCGTGGTGGGGCGGACAGGGAAGGCGCTGTGGGCTGGGAAGACATGGAGACCACCGCTGGTGGCTAGCCAAAACTGGCCTCGTGCGGTGGCCTCTCATGATGGTACTGTGGGGGCAGGGAAGTTATGGTGAGCAAGGAAGGCGTGTAGACGACGTAGAAGGCATGACGAATAGGGAAGACGTGGAGACCACCGCTGGCGGCTAGCCAAAACTGGCCTCATGCGGTGGCCTCTCATGGTGGTACTGTGAAGGGCAGGAAAGTCGTGGAGACCACAGCTGGCGGCTAGCCAAAACTGGCCT